>JAECXG010000713.1:0-674819 GCA_018152135.1 Drosophila paulistorum
AAAAATATTTATTTTTCGAGGTACCCATATATTTTTAAATATTTCTCGAAAACCTTTCCAACATTCGGAATGAAACTCCGAACATATTTGTATGTACATATGCATGTACACCATTCCATTTCCTGTTACAATTCCAAATTGCCATACAAACGATTCATTTTCATCAGTATCCCAATCAGTTTTCAAAGGATCTAATTGTAGAGTTCGTCCTAATTACCAATAAGAGCAATCAAACAAAATTTTATTTAGGTCTTAATTTCATCTCATTGTTCCTATTTTACTGCTTAGCGACATGGGCGCCTTAGATAATTATCGACTTTGAGACAAAGTTTCCCATCGCCAAAATTATTCCGTTATTCAAAGACATAAATCGAAGCGAGACGTATGTATGCATTTGAACGCCGAGAAAAAAACAGGAAAACCTTGATTAAATTTTGTATTATTATATATTTCATATATAAAATTTAAATATATTTTATTGTGGAAGTGTGAAGTGTGAAAAAAAAAATGAACTTGTCAAAAAAGTAAGTGTTAAAGAATTTGTTTTTCTTTTGCATGTATATGTATGTGTGTATATTTATTTTGTTAGACGTGATTATACATATGTAATCGATGTATAAATGATTTATTAGGTCTCCACTGAATCACCGACTAGTGATTATACATACATATGTAGAAGTGATTATATATATATGTGTTTGGTGAAAATGTGTAAAATTTTGCGTTGGAAAATCCCTGAAAGTTATGTACATACATTATATATGTACATATGTATGCACATATATGTTTACACATCCTCCATCTATCTATTTGCAAAATGTACTACTTAGGAAATTTCTAAGAAATGCCCTGGGGACTTTGAGGAATGGTTCCAACATTTGGTAACAATTCTTTTGTCCCGCAATTCGAATGAGATGGTTCGCAATTCCATCAATTATTTTACAAATGAACGTGCACTGTATGTTGATTTATCCGACCATGAAAATAAAGTTGTTCGGATAAAAATCAACAATGAGGAAAGCCTCAAAACTGTTGCTGGCAACAGCAGGTTGAGAAAACGTTTCACAGACATTATGAATAATGTCATGAACATGATTTCTCAACTGCCCGAAGAAGAGGATAATGTACTGTATAATTCCAATATGGCACAGGTCATTTTGAGGAAATAGACCCAGCAATGTTCCAATAGAATCGTATTTCAAGACGCTAAAAACGAGCATAATAAAAGATAAACAAGGTATGAAGCTGGGAAGATTTATTCGAAAAATGAATGATCTTTCCAATTCAGTGGCCAAACAAGTTGAACTTGCTCGGCCAGAAATCTTGTACCCATCCATAGTGCACGGTTCAGTTGTCAAGGGAAAGCCCAAAAAAGGGTAGGGATTTCAAAGGGCGGGATTAATGTAGGAATGTCTGCTAAAAAACTGGCCAATTATAAAGAAAGTTGGAACAAAAAGGGTCCAAAAAAATTAAAGTCTGGATTTCACAGGACCAACTAGGGTTTTGGAAGCTCATCTTCATAATGATGAAGAAGTAGATATAGAAAATATTATTTCTTCTGCTGACTTCACAATTAAATTTCGCCATTCTTATTCTCGAAATCCGTTTGGAATCGAGGAAGAATATAAGGCAATAATCTCTAGCCATTCAAAACTGAATAGTTGCATTGCTAAGGTGTGAAATTTTACATTTTGCAATGCAAAACTCTATTCGAGCATGTACATGGTTCCAAAGCTCACGGTTTCCTGTACAATATTGAATTGGACGACATTGTCACTTTGTTGGATAACTCTTGGCTATCCAACTTCATTGTTGATGCTGTTTTAACTTCGATCATTTACGATCACAACGATAGCAGTATCATCAATATTCCATGCCAAAGCAGAAATAATCCATTTCAAAATGAAGCATTTATCAAAGATGCATTACAAAGCTCACAGAAGCTAATAATTGTTCCTCATTGCTATGAGGCCCACTTCTACATTCTATTTATTAACAAAAATAAATTAGAATTCACCTTTTGGATCCTTTTGGTCAGACTTCTAAGGCCGCGAGTTTTATTAGACATTATTCAAATTTACTTGGGGAATATAGATATGTTGCCGTCTTTCACTAAAATGGACATTACAACAGGACAATGATCCAAAGCATTCCAGCAAACTTGCCAAACAGTGGTTTGCAACGGAAAAGATTGACGTAATGCCATGGCCAGCACAGTCCCCAGATCTCAACCCGATTGAAAACTTGTGGGGGGACGTTAAACGAAGTGTGGCCAAGTCGAAACCGTCCAAAAAGTGCAACTTTGGAAAGTTGTTCAAGATGCATGGGCTCAGATTCCTTTAAAGCGCTGCCAGGACTTAATTGACTCCATGCCGCGGAGATGTGAAGCTGTTATAGCTAATAAAGGGTTCACAACCAAGTATTAGTTTATAAGTAACATAGTTAATTTAATACATGAAGTTATAAACAAAATTTGGTTGACACATTTAACATTTTCGATTTTTGCTGCTATTATTTTGAACAGGGCAATTTCGTCATTTTTATCATTTTTTACTTAAATTTATAAATGAAATAAGTTTTTTGATAAAAAAAACACACTAATTTTGTTTGAAATTAAATGTAAATACTAAATTGAAAAAAAAATTTGGTCTGTAGTCAATATGATGTTTTTTTATACCCTTGCAGAGGGTATTATAAAATTGGTCAAATGTTTGTAACGCACAGAACCCCATAAAGTATATATATTCTTGATCAGCATGAGAAACTGAGTCGATATAGCCATGTCCGTCTGTCCGTCCGTCTGTGCAAATCAACTTCACGCTGGCATCTTAAGAGCTATCGGAATGAAATTTCATATTTGAGCTACTTTTAGCACGGAGAAGATAAAGTATCAAAATTGTCAGGATCGGACTACTATATCATATAGCTCTAGCGCAAAAATTGGAGTATCCCCATAAAATTTACCAATATAATAGAATTTGATATAAAATCTCAGATCCCAGAAATTTGAATTTGATCGGATAAATAGAACACAAGTTACAGACAGTACAAATCGGTTCAAGCGCTGACGGCAGCTACTACGTCATCAGCAAATCAAACATGCATACACACACACAGACGTAGCGCTACACGTATGTATGTATGTGTATGCGTGTTGTGCTTTGCTTACGGAATGATGGAAGAACAATTTGGAGTAAAAAGAGAAATAATTTGAATGTTTTGTTTGTGTGTTGATGAATTGAGTTGCAGGGAAGGAAATTTCAAAATGTTAAAAAATTATTGCCAAGGACTGCAAGGGTATATAAACTTCGGCATTGCCGAAGTTAGCTTCTTTGATATTTTTAGCTTCATTTTAATTTTTGGGTTTTTTTAATATATAGTTTTTACAATCAGACACTATTTGTATTTTTATTTATGGCTTTATAGGCGAAAAAAAAAATTTTTTTATATATATATATATGTATTAATACAAGTATAAAAAATCATAACCGACGCGCGGGTCCGAACCCATATACTAAAATTTACATTCCCAGCAACACGCCATTACATAACAGCACCAAGCGACTTGGTTTTACTGTAGTTGCAGAAACCTAATAAGATAATGGGAAAATAAATGTCCAACATATAAAAATACCAAAAAGGCGGTACACAGTGGTATGCATATATATATATATATGTATATATAATGTGAAAAAAGTGTAATAGACACAGAGTGGTTGCAAAAATTATAATAAGAGGATAATATACTGTATAATTCCAATATGGCACAGGTCATTTTGAGGAAATATATTGTATTTGCTCCATTTTGGACAAATTTAATGGGGATTTTTATTGATAGTACCAATAAAAGACCCAGCAATGCTCCAATAGAATCGTATTTCAAGACGCTAAAAACGAGCATAATAAAAGATAAACAAGGTATGAAGCTGGGAAGATTTATTCGAAAAATGAATGATCTTTCCAATTCAGTGGCCAAACAAGTTGAACTTGCTCGGCCAGAAATCTTGTACCCATCCATAGTGCACGGTTCAGTTGTCAAGGGAAAGCCCAAAAAAAGGGTAGGGATTTCAAAGGGCGGGATTAATGTAGGAATGTCTGCTACAAAACTGGCCAATTATAAAGAAAGTTGGAACAAAAAGGGTCCAAAAAAATTAAAGTCTGGATTTCACAGGACCAACTAGGGTTTTGGAAGCTCATCTTCATAATGATGAAGAAGTAGATATAGAAAATATTATTTCTTCTGCTGACTTCACAATTAAATTTCGCCATTCTTATTCTCGAAATCCGTTTGGAATCGAGGAAGAATATAAGGCAATAATCTCTAGCCATTCAAAACTGAATAGTTGCATTGCTAAGGTGTGAAATTTTACATTTTGCAATGCAAAACTCTATTCGAGCATGTACATGGTTCCAAAGCTCACGGTTTCCTGTACAATATTGAATTGGACGACATTGTCACTTTGTTGGATAACTCTTGGCTATCCAACTTCATTGTTGATGCTGTTTTAACTTCGATCATTTACGATCACAACGATAGCAGTATCATCAATATTCCATGCCAAAGCAGAAATAATCCATTTCAAAATGAAGCATTTATCAAAGATGCATTACAAAGCTCACAGAAGCTAATAATTGTTCCTCATTGCTATGAGGCCCACTTCTACATTCTATTTATTAACAAAAATAAATTAGAATTCACCTTTTTGGATCCTTTTGGTCAGACTTCTAAGGCCGCGAGTTTTATTAGACATTATTCAAATTTACTTGGGGAATATAGATATGTTGCCGTCTTTCACTAAAATGGACATTACAACAGGACAATGATCCAAAGCATTCCAGCAAACTTGCCAAACAGTGGTTTGCAACGGAAAAGATTGACGTAATGCCATGGCCAGCACAGTCCCCAGATCTCAACCCGATTGAAAACTTGTGGGGGGACGTTAAACGAAGTGTGGCCAAGTCGAAACCGTCCAAAAAGTGCAACTTTGGAAAGTTGTTCAAGATGCATGGGCTCAGATTCCTTTAAAGCGCTGCCAGGACTTAATTGACTCCATGCCGCGGAGATGTGAAGCTGTTATAGCTAATAAAGGGTTCACAACCAAGTATTAGTTTATAAGTAACATAGTTAATTTAATACATGAAGTTATAAACAAAATTTGGTTGACACATTTAACATTTTCGATTTTTGCTGCTATTATTTTGAACAGGGCAATTTCGTCATTTTTATCATTTTTTACTTAAATTTATAAATGAAATAAGTTTTTTGATAAAAAAAACACACTAATTTTGTTTGAAATTAAATGTAAATACTAAATTGAAAAAAAAAATTTGGTCTGTAGTCAATATGATGTTTTTTTATACCCTTGCAGAGGGTATTATAAAATTGGTCAAATGTTTGTAACGCACAGAACCCCATAAAGTATATATATTCTTGATCAGCATGAGAAACTGAGTCGATATAGCCATGTCCGTCTGTCCGTCCGTCTGTGCAAATCAACTTCACGCTGGCATCTTAAGAGCTATCGGAATGAAATTTCGTATTTGAGCTACTTTTAGCACGGAGAAGATAAAGTATCAAAATTGTCAGGATCGGACTACTATATCATATAGCTCTAGCGCAAAAATTGGAGTATCCCCATAAAATTTACCAATATAATAGAATTTGATATAAAATCTCAGATCCCAGAAATTTGAATTTGATCGGATAAATAGAACACAAGTTACAGACAGTACAAATCGGTTCAAGCGTGACGGCATACGCCTACTACGTCATCAGCAAATCAAACATGCATACACACACACAGACGTAGCGCTACACGTATGTATGTTTATGTGTATGCTTGTTGTGTTACGGAATGATGGAAGAACAATTTGGAGTAAAAAGAGAAATAATTTGAATGTTTTGTTTGTGTGTTGATGAATTGAGTTGCAGGGAAGGAAATTTCAAAATGTTAAAAAATTATTGCCAAGGACTGCAAGGGTATATAAACTTCGGCATTGCCGAAGTTAGCTTCTTTGATATTTTTAGCTTCATTTTAATTTTTGGGTTTTTAATATATAGTTTTTACAATCAGTCACTATTTGTATTTTTATTTATGGCTTTATAGGCGAAAAAAAAATTTTTATATATATATATATATGTATTAATACAAGTATAAAAAATCATAACCGACGCGCGGGTCCGAACCCATATACTAAAATTTACATTCCCAGCAACAAGCCATTACATAACAGCACCAAGCGACTTGGTTTTACTGTAGTTGCAGAAACCTAATAAGATAATGGGAAAATAAATGTCCAACATATAAAAATACCAAAAAGGCGGTACACAGTGGTATGCATATATATATATATATGTATATATAATGTGAAAAAAGTGTAATAGACACAGAGTGGTTGCAAAAATTATAATAAGAGGATAATATACTGTATAATTCCAATATGGCACAGGTCATTTTGAGGAAATATATTGTATTTGCTCCATTTTGGACAAATTTAATGGGGATTTTTATTGATAGTACCAATAAAAGACCCAGCAATGCTCCAATAGAATCGTATTTCAAGACGCTAAAAACGAGCATAATAAAAGATAAACAAGGTATGAAGCTGGGAAGATTTATTCGAAAAATGAATGATCTTTCCAATTCAGTGGCCAAACAAGTTGAACTTGCTCGGCCAGAAATCTTGTACCCATCCATAGTGCACGGTTCAGTTGTCAAGGGAAAGCCCAAAAAAAGGGTAGGGATTTCAAAGGGCGGGATTAATGTAGGAATGTCTGCTAAAAAACTGGCCAATTATAAAGAAAGTTGGAACAAAAAGGGTCCAAAAAAATTAAAGTCTGGATTTCACAGGACCAACTAGGGTTTTGGAAGCTCATCTTCATAATGATGAAGAAGTAGATATAGAAAATATTATTTCTTCTGCTGACTTCACAATTAAATTTCGCCATTCTTATTCTCGAAATCCGTTTGGAATCGAGGAAGAATATAAGGCAATAATCTCTAGCCATTCAAAACTGAATAGTTGCATTGCTAAGGTGTGAAATTTTACATTTTGCAATGCAAAACTCTATTCGAGCATGTACATGGTTCCAAAGCTCACGGTTTCCTGTACAATATTGAATTGGACGACATTGTCACTTTGTTGGATAACTCTTGGCTATCCAACTTCATTGTTGATGCTGTTTTAACTTCGATCATTTACGATCACAACGATAGCAGTATCATCAATATTCCATGCCAAAGCAGAAATAATCCATTTCAAAATGAAGCATTTATCAAAGATGCATTACAAAGCTCACAGAAGCTAATAATTGTTCCTCATTGCTATGAGGCCCACTTCTACATTCTATTTATTAACAAAAATAAATTAGAATTCACCTTTTTGGATCCTTTTGGTCAGACTTCTAAGGCCGCGAGTTTTATTAGACATTATTCAAATTTACTTGGGGAATATAGATATGTTGCCGTCTTTCACGATATCCAAAGGGATTTGTTTAATTGTAGGGTTTTCATTTTGCAATATGCAAAATGCTTTATACAAGACGCAGCATTTACAAATTTAAGATCACCAAGTGATTTTAGAAAAGATGTTTTCAAAAAGTTAGTCAACTGCAGTGATGCAGTACTAAATACCTGCTTGCATTGCTCAAGTGGGGCATCTGAGTTTAATAATGATAGTTGCATTATTTGCAAAAGGTTTCTTTGCACTAAGTGCTTAAAAGATCTATACTCTGATATTGATATTGGGAAAAATGGATCTTATTGTTCGCGTGGGGTGTCTATATATGTTTTGTTAATTATTTAAATAAAATATGAGAAAAGATTATTAGTATGATACAATGGTGCAAGTCTTATTTGTTTGCAGCAAATTTGTTTCCAGTTGTACAAACATACATACATGTGTATATGCTCATATAAATACATAACAATGCAAAAACCCATTATTTCATCGGCACCATATTCACCCCCCTATTCACAAAATCGAGCTGCGAATTGGCTTTGCTGAAGAAATGTATGCCCTACATTTATGCATTTTTCTCGAAAACCTTCCCAACATTCGGATTTCAATTCTAGGCACATATTCTAGAAAGTCCAGTGAACATTCTGGCATTCAACCTTCAATGAGCTGTGTTCTAGGAAAAGTGTGCATTGGCTCCAAAGTCGGGGCATTTTTTGTATGGGGATATAATATGGGGGAAGAAGAAGAGAGCTGAGCGGCGAATCTCAAATTGAGCCGCGAGCATCAAAATCGAGCGGCGAATTGGCATTGCTGAAGCGAAATTAATTTTTTCGAGGCGCTTTTATATTTATGCATTTTTCTCGAAAACCTTTCCAACATTCCGATTTCAATTGTCTTCGCTCGAAAAATATTTATTTTTTCGAGGTACCCATATATTTTTAAATATTTCTCGAAAACCTTTCCAACATTCGGAATGAAACTCCGAACATATTTGTATGTACATATGCATGTACACCATTCCATTTCCTGTTACAATTCCAAATTGCCATACAAACGATTCATTTTCATCAGTATCCCAATCAGTTTTCAAAGGATCTAATTGTAGAGTTCGTCCTAATCACCAATAAGAGCAATCAAACAAAATTTTATTTAGGTCTTAATTTCATCTCATTGTTCCTATTTTACTGCTTAGCGACATGGGCGCCTTAGATAATTATCGACTTTGAGACAAAGTTTCCCATCGCCAAAATTATTCCGTTATTCAAAGACATAAATCGAAGCGAGACGTATGTATGCATTTGAACGCCGAGAAAAAAACAAGAAAACCTTGATTAAATTTTGTATTATTATATATTTCATATATAAAATTTAAATATATTTTATTGTGGAAGTGTGAAGTGTGAAAAAAAAATGAACTTGTCAAAAAAGTAAGTGTTAAAGAATTTGTTTTTCTTTTGCATGTATATGTATGTGTGTATATTTATTTTGTTAGACGTGATTATACATATGTAGATTTATTAGGTCTCCACTGAATCACCGACTAGTGATTATACATACATATGTAGAAGTGATTATATATATATGTGTTTGGTGAAAATGTGTAAAATTTTGCGTTGGAAAATCCCTGAAAGTTATGTACATACATTATATATGTACATATGTATGCACATATATGTTTACACATCCTCCATCTATCTATTTGCAAAATGTACTACTTAGGAAATTTCTAAGAAATGCCCTGGGGACTTTGAGGAATGGTTCCAACATTTGGTAACAATTCTTTTGTCCCGCAATTCGAATGAGATGGTTCGCAATTCCATCAATTATTTTACAAATGAACGTGCACTGTATGTTGATTTATCCGACCATGAAAATAAAGTTGTTCGGATAAAAATCAACAATGAGGAAAGCCTCAAAACTGTTGGTGGCAACAGCAGGTTGAGAAAACGTTTCACAAACATTATGAATAATGTCATGAACATGATTTCTCAACTGCCCGAAGAAGAGGATAATATACTGTATAATTCCAATATGGCACAGGTCATTTTGAGGAAATATATTGTATTTGCTCCATTTTGGACAAATTTAATGGGGATTTTTATTGATAGTACCAATAAAAGACCCAGCAATGCTCCAATAGAATCGTATTTCAAGACGCTAAAAACGAGCATAATAAAAGATAAACAAGGTATGAAGCTGGGAAGATTTATTCGAAAAATGAATGATCTTTCCAATTCAGTGGCCAAACAAGTTGAACTTGCTCGGCCAGAAATCTTGTACCCATCCATAGTGCACGGTTCAGTTGTCAAGGGAAAGCCCAAAAAAAGGGTAGGATAGGAATGTCAGCTAAAAAACTGGCCAATTATAAAGAAAGTTGGAACAAAAAGGGTCCAAAAAAAATTAAAGTCTGGATTTCACAGGACCAACTAGGGTTTTGGAAGCTCATCTTCATAATGATGAAGAAGTAGATATAGAAAATATTATTTCTTCTGTTGACTTCACAATTAAATTTCGCCATTCTTATTCTCGAAATCCGTTTGGAATCGAGGAAGAATATAAGTCAATAATCTCTAGCCATTCAAAACTGAATAGTTGCATTGCTAAGGTGTGAAATTTTACATTTTGCAATGCAAAACTCTATTCGAGCATGTACATGGTTCCAAAGCTCACGGTTTCCTGTACAATATTGAATTGGACGACATTGTCACTTTGTTGGATAACTCTTGGCTATCCAACTTCATTGTTGATGCTGTTTTAACTTCGATCATTTACGATCACAACGATAGCAGTATCATCAATATTCCATGCCAAAGCAGAAATAATCCATTTCAAAATGAAGCATTTATCAAAGATGCATTACAAAGCTCACAGAAGCTAATAATTGTTCCTCATTGCTATGAGGCCCACTTCTACATTCTATTTATTAACAAAAATAAATTAGAATTCACCTTTTTGGATCCTTTTGGTCAGACTTCTAAGGCCGCGAGTTTTATTAGACATTATTCAAATTTACTTGGGGAATATAGACATGTTGCCGTCTTTCACGATATCCAAAGGGATTCGTTTAATTGTAGGGTTTTCATTTTGCAATATGCAAAATGCTTTATACAAGACGCAGCATTTACAAATTTAAGATCACCAAGTGATTTTAGAAAAGATGTTTTCAAAAAGTTAGTCAACTGCAGTGATGCAGTACTAAATACCTGCTTGCATTGCTCAAGTGGGGCATCTGAGTTTAATAATGATAGTTGCATTATTTGCAAAAGGTTTCTTTGCACTAAGTGCTTAAAAGATCTATACTCTGAATTTTGTCCGAATTTAATTTGCAAGCTATGTGAGCAATGAACATACAAAGCAATGGGTGGAAAACATATTTTTTTGATAATTTGAGAGGGGGCATTTTTAAGTTGATATTGGGAAAAATGGATCTTATTGTTCGCGTGGGGTGTCTATATATGTTTTGTTAATTATTTAAATAAAATATGAGAAAAGATTATTAGTATGATACAATGGTGCAAGTCTTATTTGTTTGCAGCAAATTTGTTTCCAGTTGTACAAACATACATACATGTGTATATGCTCATATAAATACATAACAATGCAAAAACCCATTATTTCATCGGCACCATATTCACCCCCCTATTCACAAAATCGAGCTGCGAATTGGCTTTGCTGAAGAAATGTATGCCCTACATTTATGCATTTTTCTCGAAAACCTTCCCAACATTCGGATTTCAATTCTAGGCACATATTCTAAAAAGTCCAGTGAACATTCTGGCATTCAACCTTCAATGAGCTGTGTTCTAGGAAAAGTGTGCATTGGCTCCAAAGTCGGGGCATTTTTTGTATGGGGATATAATATGGGGGAAGAAGAAGAGAGCTGAGCGGCGAATCTCAAATTGAGCCGCGAGCATCAAAATCGAGCGGCGAATTGGCATTGCTGAAGCGAAATTAATTTTTTCGAGGCGCTTTTATATTTATGCATTTTTCTCGAAAACCTTTCCAACATTCCGATTTCAATTCTAGGCATATATTCTAGAAAGTCCAGTGAACATTCTGGCATTCAACTTTCAATGAGCTGTGCCCTTGGAAAAGTGTGCATTACCGCCAAAGTCGGCGGATATTTCAAAAAGGGGAAGAAGAAGAAAATTGAGGCGAATTGTCTTCGCTCGAAAAATATTTATTTTTTCGAGGTACCCATATATTTTTAAATATTTCTCGAAAACCTTTCCAACATTCGGAATGAAACTCCGAACATATTTGTATGTACATATGCATGTACACCATTCCATTTCCTGTTACAATTCCAAATTGCCATACAAACGATTCATTTTCATCAGTATCCCAATCAGTTTTCAAAGGATCTAATTGTAGAGTTCGTCCTAATCACCAATAAGTGCAATCAAACAAAAATTTATTTAGGTCTTGATTTCATCTCATTGTTCCTATTTTACTGCTTAGCGACATGGGCGCCTTAGATAATTATCGACTTTGAGACAAAGTTTCTCATCGCCAAAATTATTCCGTTATTCAAAGACATAAATCGAAGCGAGACGTATGTATGCATTTGAACGCCGAGAAAAAAAACAAGAAAACCTTGATTAAATTTTGTATTATTATATATTTCATATATAAAATTTAAATATATTTTATTGTGGAAGTGTGAAGTGTGAAAAAAAAATGAACTTGTCAAAAAAGTAAGTGTTAAAGAATTTGTTTTTCTTTTGCATGTATATGTATGTGTGTATATTTATTTTGTTAGACGTGATTATACATATATAGATTTATTAGGTCTCCACTGAATCACCGACTAGTGATTATACATACATATGTAGAAGTGATTATATATATATGTGTTTGGTGAAAATTTGTAAAATTTTGCGTTGGAAAATCCCTTAAAGTTATGTACATACATTATATATGTACATATTTTTTTTTTTTTTTTTTTTTTTAAATAGGGGGGAAAGCATTGAAAGCCGAAGTGTGGGACTTGGTATCGACCTTGGTTAGTGGTCACCGCACCGCACTAAAACCTACCCTACGCTCCGTATCCCTCTCGCGGAACCAACGCTGAAGTATTACTTCACGAGGGGGAGATGGCACGTATGCCTCGTCTAGAGTTTACCTAGAACTGAAGTTTTGGTTACGCTGACGTTCAGCGCGACGCAAGGATTGCATGATAACTGCTGCCATGTGGCTAACAGCTAGCCAATTGTTTTGCGAGCTAAGTAGGATATCCATAAAGTCGTTGACTATAAATGGCCTCCCAATGCCTAGGCTTAGCTCTTCCCGTTCAGCAGTATATCTAGGACAGACAAACAGGACGTGTTCTGCGTCTTCTATATTCCCCGCACAGTGTGTGCAAAAGGGATCCGTCTCATGTTTAAACCTATGCAAGTAGGATTTAAAGCATCCATGTCCCGTCAGTAACTGTGTCAAATAGAAGTCAGTCTGGCCATGTTTGCGATTAAGCCATGGCCGAATGTCGGGGAGAAGGCGCCTTGTCCAGCTCCCATGGTTTGAGTCACGCCATCTGCGTTGCCAGTTAGTCAGAGTCGTCTCTCTTCTAACTGGCGGCGGATCTCTATTTCTAGCCTCGTTAGCCAAGAGGTCTAGTGGGGCCATATCAGACAGCACCAGGGCGGCATCTTCGGAGACTGTCCTAAACGCACTTATGGTCCTAAGTGCGCATGTTCGGTACGACGATCTGCATTCCCGGCTGTAGGTGGGGGATGACATCGCTGGTGCCCATATGGCGGCGGCATATAGTATGATGGACCTAACCACCGTCGAGATGAGCCATCTGCTCCGTTGCTTGGGGCCGCCGACGTTAGCCATAAGCCGAGTTATAGCTGACGTGGCCTTCGCAGCTTTATCTGCGGTATACTTCAGATGGGCTTTAAATGTTAGCCTATGATCCATCATGACTCCGAGGTATTTGATGGCAGGCTTTGATATTATAGAGTATCCGGCGACTTCAATCCTGGCTGTTTCCACTTTTTTCCTGCTGCTTATTAGCACGGCCTCGGTTTTGTGTGCGGCTATGGACAGTGAGTTTGCCTCCATCCATTCCAGAATCCTGAACACAGCTGCATTGGTGTTTTCTTCCGCTTGCTGGATATCCTTGGCCACAGTGACGATGGCAATGTCGTCCGCGAATCCCACTATGCGGGTGTCAGTTGGCATATCCAATCGCAGGACAGTGTCATACATGACATTCCACAATATTGGCCCGATCACTGATCCTTGAGGTACTCCGCCTGTGATGGTGAGTTTCCGTGGTCCAGCTGCTGTGTCGTAGAGTAGCACTCGATCCCGAAAATAGCTGCATATCAGGTTAATGATGTACTCAGATATGTTTAATCGCTCTAGGGACTCGATAATGGAGTCCCAGCTGGCCGAATTAAAAGCATTCCGAACATCCAACGTTGATATAAGGCAGTATTTTTTGTTGCCGCCTTTCCAGCGTTGCCCTTCGATGGCTTTAGCGGCTATCTCTGCCACCGAACTGATGGCGTTGATAGTGCTGCGTTTCCTCCTAAATCCGAATTGCCAGTCCGACAGTCCATGACGTTGCTCCAGTTCCTTCTCCAGTCTGTTGCAGATGATGCGCTCAAAAAGTTTCCCAATCACATCAAGCATACACAGGGGTCTGTATGCTGATGGGTCATCTATTTTGTCACCTTTGGGAAGCAGGACCAACCTTTGTAGCTTCCACCTCGTAGGGAACTCCCGTTGCAGCATGCATGTGTTGAAAAGTTCCACAAACGTCGACGCGTATTTGCAAACTAACAGTTTGATTACAAGAGCCGGGACCCCGTCCGGGCCCGGGGCTTTATGTACATTTATCCTCTTCCCTGCTTCCACGACTTCACTAACATCTGTGAAAATCGGTGCACATGGCATTCCGCTCGCAGCTAAATTCCTCGTCGGCCTTGCAGGGAATAGCGTTGCTACAATGTGACCCAGCTTGGTTGGATCCGTTGGCATTATGCGCCTGGCGAGTTTGCCCATAACCAGTTTATAGGCAGTCCCGTATGGCTGCGCATCCGCATCTGCGCACAGCTTCTTCCAGCAGTCCGCTTTGCTTCTCTTGATCTCCATGTTTAGGTTGGCTCTTTTCCGCTTGTAGTCTGCAAGCAGTTCCGGAAACGTGGGCATTCTGCGGGCACGTTGCTGTCGTCGTCTGGCCTGGTGACATTGCCTCCTGGCATCCGCAATCCTGGCATTCCACCAATGTACAGGCTTACATTTGTTGCCTCTGCGAAGAATGTCGCCCATGTGGTTGGCCTGGGTGTCCGCGTCCGTGCTGCTGTTCCTTGACACTTGGGTCATCATGGTGAATAAAGCTTCTTCGCTCAGCGTGCTTGGGGCCCAGCTGTAGAACGTCGTTGGGGTGTGTGCAGGTGGACAACTCTTGATAGAGCACACAATGGCGAAGTGGTCGCTGTGCGTGTAGATATCCGAAACTGCCCACTGTGCGCTGCGGGCTAGGCAAGGGCTAGCAAACGTGAGATCGATCACGGAGCCTCTGCCAGCCTTATTGTAGGTGTGGGTGTTGTCTACGTTGAGCAGACTGATGTTGAGTGTGGCAAGAGCGTTCAGCAGGGCCCTGCCCCTTCTGGTAGTCCTTTGGCTGCCCCATTCCGTTGCCCATGCATTGAAGTCGCCGGCTATGATGGTCGGCGTGTGATTTCTGGCGTCCTCCACTAGTCCATCCAGTATGCTGCAGAATTCGTCGATGTGTTTGCTCGGTGCTATATAGCAGCTGTAGATATATACTCCATTGTACCTCGCCCTTACATATCCGTCCGCGCTGTGCTGATTTTCCAGATGTGTCCTGCAGTTGCTCGAAATTGCCGCTCCATAACGATGGTTTTGCGTCCAGCTGTGGTCCTGTATATGGGAATATGGCTCGCACAAAATTGAGAAATCGACTTTCAGGTCCCGTGATCCCTCTCTGGTCACATTGCTTTGAAGCGTGTTCCTTGCTACCGCAGTTGAAGCATAGCTTGGATGCGTCGTGCTTGCTTCTGCACCGAGCTGCTGTGTGCCCAAAATCCAGACACTTGTAGCACCGTCTCGGCTCAGTCTTCAGGCGTACTCGGCATATGCACATGCCTACTCGTATTTTGCCCGCCTGCAGCAACTTGTTCGCCAGGTTCGGGTTCACCACCATTGTTGCGGTTTGTGTACCACTGTAAGCTTTCCGCATCTTTGGGTGACATTCTGCCGGCAGGTCCTCGTCGATCAGTTCCAGGACGGCGCGCAGAAGATCGTCTGCAGTGTGGAATTCTGCGAGATCCTTTATTTCGACCATAGCCTTGTCGCTGATCGCCTTGACATCAGCAGTGTCTCCAAGTGCCTGTTTCACTGCCTGCTGGAGTTTGGCAGTTGCTTCGTCCGCTGGCTTGGTCAGCTGTAGGAGCAGTTCCCCGGCTGCTGTGCGTCGAACCGCACATACATTCTCCTTGAACTGCTGGATTCCGGCGTCTGTGTGGACTGACTTCAGTACCATCGCGTAATTGGCTGGGTCCTTACACTTCACCATGATGACGTCCGGCCTCTTCTTTTAATGGGTCTCGGCTTGCTTTTCACCTTTTGCCATTTCCCTCCAGCGGTGTTGGTTGCGTGTGTTGGTTCCGCTACTACTGGTCCTGGTGATGCTGCTGTTGCTGCGGGGCTTCGGTTCCTTGGAGTCCGCTCCTGGATTGGCGACTTCTTTTTCCTCCTGTCATTTTTATTTGCTGTCGGTGGGTCTTCCGTCCTGGTATCCTTCCTTTTCGTAACCTCTTTGGTAGTTTTCACGACGGGATTGCGCGTTGCGCATGCCAGGCATGGTCCAGCCTTCACCGGATATTCCTGCATCTGCTCCATTACCTGAAGGTGAATGGATTTCATCTTAAGATGTGCCTCCTTCATCCATTGGGTTGTGTTGCGCGTCGGGGGAGCCTTTTTATTAACCGAGCCATCTATGATCTCGTCTAAGATCTTGCCCAGATCGGCCATCAGCATGTTTAGTGCCTGCGGCGGTCCTTTAAGTTTCTTCGGCGAGGTTCCACTTTCGGTGCTGCAAGGGCTTGCTTCCCTTGCCCGTTTGGGTGTCTCTTCTCCGCATCCAGCTGAGACGAGCGTTCCTCGGGCGGCTGGCGGGGCCGAGTGAAGAGCCTGTGGCGGTGTCCTGGCGATCTTGCTTCCTTTGGCGAAAGGATTGGCTCCGTTTGTGCACAGTCCGTGCTTTTTGCTGCTGCTGCTGCTGCTTGTCGCTATGTCCGCTGCATCGGCCAAGTTTGCCACCGGTGCAGTAGTGGTGGTGATAACGGTTGTTGGGGCCTCCAGAATCCGTGCCCCTGCCATGGCTTGTACCATGGGTGGATTTCCACAACTGTGGCTGCCACCTGGAGTAGTTGATGTTTTTCCAACCATTTTTCCATGAATTTTTTGCATTTTATACCTGCTGCCAGGTTTTATACGCTGTGGCCGCTGGCACAAGCGCAGACCACAGTCCTTTGGGTTTGTTGGTCCTCTTCTTGTAACCCGAAAAGATTGCTAGTCGGTAACTTAAGACTTACTCTGCCTATAGGGGATTTTAAAAATCGCGCCTAAGCGAGCGCCCAAAAGCACGCAACACTTTGGAGTCTGATGTTGCGAGCTTATGTTAAGCCGTCAGCTGGTTTATCGGCTCTGTTATCGATCGACGGTTCACAACACTAGTTACCAGCTGATTAATTGCAATCGGCAAAGTAAAAAAGCGCTATGAAGTCAAACGATGAGGAAAATGCCAAAAAGTGCAATTTTCCCACCACAGGAGAAAGCGCGGGATATGGTCAACACCCCCGCCGCCCCTCCCGGCGCAACCACCAAGCTATATCTGATGGGAAATAAACAATTTCTCCAAAACAACTGATGCAGCCAGCTAGGCAGCCGACTGCAGTCCAGGTGAGTGGCCAGTCTCTTGGCGACCCTTCCTAATCCTTCCCCTCTGTATTCCAGGTATTGTACGTCGATTGTGTCCTTTTTCTTTGCGGAGCGACTGATAAACGCGACCGCACTTGAAAATTCACATACGTTCTCTATGTATGCACATATATGTTTACACATCCTCCATCTATCTATTTGCAAAATGTACTACTTCGAAAATTTCTAAGAAATGGGGGTGGGTTATAGTATTTCCCGAATTGGGGACTTTGAGGAATGGTTCCAACATTTGGTAACAATTCTTTTGTCCCGCAATTCGAATGAGATGGTTCCCAATTCCATCAATTATTTTACAAATGAACGTGCACTGTATGTTGATTTATCCGACCATGAAAATAAAGTTGTTCGAATAAAAATCAACAATGAGGAAAGCCTCAAAACTGTTGCTGGCAACAGCAGGTTGAGAAAACGTTTCACAAACATTATGAATAATGTCATGAACATGATTTCTCAACTGCCCGAAGAAGAGGATAATATACTGTATAATTCCAATATGGCACAGGTCATTTTAAGGAAATATATTGTATTTGCTCCATTTTGGACAAATTTAATGGGGATTTTTATTGATAGTACCAATAAAAGACCCAGCAATGCTCCAATAAAATCGTATTTCAAGACGCTAAAAACGAGCATAATAAAAGATAAACAAGGTATGAAGCTGGGAAGATTTATTCGAAAAATGAATGATCTTTCCAATTCAGTGGCCAAACAAGTTGAACTTGCTCGGCCAGAAATCTTGTACCCATCCATAGTGCACGGTTCAGTTGTCAAGGGAAAGCCCAAAAAAAGGGTAGGGTAGGAATGTCAGCTAAAAAACTGGCCAATTATAAAGAAAGTTGGAACAAAAAGGGTCCAAAAAAAATTAAAGTCTGGATTTCACAGGACCAACTAGGGTTTTGGAAGCTCATCTTCATAATGATGAAGAAGTAGATATAGAAAATATTATTTCTTCTGCTGACTTCACAATTAAATTTCGCCATTCTTATTCTCGAAATCCGTTTGGAATCGAGGAAGAATATAAGGCAATAATCTCTAGCCATTCAAAACTGAATAGTTGCATTGCTAAGGTGTGAAATTTTACATTTTGCAATGCAAAACTCTATTCGAGCATGTACATGGTTCCAAAGCTCACAATATTGAATTGGACGACATTGTCACTTTGTTGGATAACTCTTGGCTATCCAACTTCATTGTTGATGCTGTTTTAACTTCGATCATTTACGATCACAACGATAGCAGTATCGTCAATATTCCATGCCAAATCAGAAATAATCCATTTCAAAATGAAGCATTTATCAAAGATGCATTACAAAGCTCACAGAAGCTAATAATTGTTCCTCATTGCTATGAGGCCCACTTCTACATTCTATTTATTAACAAAAATAAATTAGAATTCACCTTTTTGGATCCTTTTGGTCAGACTTCTAAGGCCGCGAGTTTTATTAGACATTATTCAAATTTACTTGGGGAATATAGATATGTTGCCGTCTTTCACGATATCCAAAGGGATTTGTTTAATTGTAGGGTTTTCATTTTGCAATATGCAAAATGCTTTATACAAGACGCAGCATTTACAAATTTAAGATCACCAAGTGATTTTAGAAAAGATGTTTTCAAAAAGTTAGTCAACTGCAGTGATGCAGTACTAAATACCTGCTTGTATTGCTCAAGTGGGGCATCTGAGTTTTCTTTGCACTAAGTGCTTAAAAGATCTATACTCTGAATTTTGTCCGAATTTAATTTGCAAGCTATGTGAGCAATGAACATACAAAGCAATGGGTGGAAAACATATTTTTTTGATAATTTGGGAGGGGGCATTTTTAAGTTGATATTGGGAAAAATGGATCTTATTGTTCGCGTCTATTGTTCGTGTCTATATATGTTTTGTTAATTATTTAAATAAAATATGAGAAAAGATGTTTGCTTCGTGATTTATAATTAAAGCTTTTAACTTATATAAAAATATCAGGTAATTGATAAAGACGCCACCAATCTGATGTGAGCTATGCCCAATTGGACAAATTCTAGGAATCCCCAAACTTTCATCGAAATGAACAGCTGTACGATTTTCAGTGACACCAAACTTTTGTACATTTTTAAGTATTGCCACATTTTAAGAAAAACTGAGAGTGGCAACCCCGTTTTTATGAACATATTATTAAACTATATTGTGTTACCTTTGATTTAAGATGTATTTTGTGCAAAAATATTGATTATTTTAAAAGATATGAAACAAATTGTAAATTCACAATAGGTGTACGATTTTCAGTGACACTCACTGTATGTATGGCTTAGTACATTCTCCGCCTGGTCATCCGGAATCGAATTTTGGATGGATTCTGAAAAGAACAAAATTTTAGTAGGGAATGAAAAGTGAATTTTATCTTTATAACACTTACCTTACCTTACCGAACGAAGTAAAGCACATAAAGTATTCTTTGCTGCTGTACTTCTTGTCTAATTTTTTTTATTATTTTTTTTTTTTAATGAGAATAAGAAACGTTGTTGCTTTTCGGTAGCCGATCGCGTTTTGATGACGACACTAGATCGTTCGGGTACCGTCGGCTAATATCAGCATGAAATACGTTGGCAGAATTTTTTTCTGCCGACGTCAGTGGCTTGGAATATGCGGCGATTTTGTCCCCGGCGACATTTTGTACTGAATGGTATCTATGCATGCACCTACCGAAAATGTACATATGTATGTACATATGTAGATGTGTGTACGCATGCGCTTTCAAGGCCAAGTGTGCACAAACATATAAATATGGGCATTTCCGGAAAAAGGTCAACCACAGGACCCAAACATAAAGTACCAAAATTCGTTGTTTTTTCATTATATCTTATTAAGAAATGTTCCAACTGTACATTTTTGAATAGAAATAGTTTAAAAAAGTTCAAATGTACAAAATATTTGTAAGAAAAGTTGAGTTTGTGTTTTTAGTAAACTTGCTACATTTTTAAGAGATTACTCTTTAAATTATTTACGGCATTAGAGGTTCTGATACCGTAAATGTTCTGCTCTTAAATGAGACTTAGATACGTGAACTAACCGTAAAAAATATAAAGAGAGCCGTAAGAGAACGAGTTTACCGTAATTTTGCTTATTTGTCAAGTCATCTTTTCATGTCGTGTGAGTGACCGAAAAAGAGTAAAAGTTTGCTTAGCACTTACATTTTTCCAGAAGAATCAATGAAAATATATTTATACCCTTGCAGAGGGTATTATAAAATTGGTCAGATGTTTGTAACGCACAGAAGGAGACGTTTCCGACCACATAAAGTATATATATTCTTGATCAGCATGAGAAGCTGAGTCGATATAGCCATGTCCGTCTGTCCGTCCGTCCGTCCGTCTGTGCAAATCAACTTCACGCTGGCATCTTAAGAGCTATCGGAATGAAATTTCATATTTGAGCTACTTTTAGCCGGGAGATAATAGAGTATGAAAATTGTCAGGATCGGACTACCATATCATATAGCTCTAGAACAAAAATTTTTGCAAAAATTGGAGTATCCCCATGAAATTTACCAATATAATAGAATTTGATATAAAACCTCAGACCTCAGAAATTTGAGTTTGATCGGATAAATAGAACACAAGTTACAGTCAATACAAATCGGTTCTACGTCATCAGCAAATCAAACAGAGCACATGCATACACACACACAGACGTAGCGCTACGCGAGTATGTACATATGTGTATGCGTGTTGTGCTTTGCTTAGAAATTTGTAGTAAAAAGAGAAATAATTTGAATGTTTTGTTTGTGTGTTGATGAATTGAGTTGCAAGGAAAGAAATTTCAAAATGTAAAAAAATTATTGCCAAGGACTGCAAGGGTATATAAACTTCGGCATTGCCGAAGTTAGCTTCTTTGATATTTTTTGCGTAAAATTAGTTAAACAATCATAATAAAAAAAAAAAAAAAATTACTTTGTGAAATCATTTTTTGTTTTATTAACTACGAAAGTTTGTCGTGTGAGTGACCGTAAGTCCAAACCCTTATATATATTTTTGTTTGCAAACTTATTGTTAGCGTTTTTTTAATTGAAATTTAGATGGAGAAAGAAAATATAAATAAAAGAAGTGAAAATCAAAGGCGGTATATGTCAAAATTGAGAAAAGACCCACTAAAACTTGCGGAATATAAGGAAAAACAAAGAAAATTTACCCGAAACTACATAAATTAATATATATTTCTTAGGCACAATTTGAAAATAAAATTTTCTTTCTCTAACATTAAATGAATAGAGTATTTATTAGTCGGGATCAACTCATTAATAATCCCTTTCTTATTTTGGTTTGTATTAATAGCTGAAATACTAATAAATTAACTAAAATTTTCTATGAAAATGCATTGAAAACTGTACTGGAAAAAATGTCGTGTGAGTGACTCAGAAAAATAATTTTTAAAAAAAGGTCAAGGCCAATATGGAAAAATCTTAAGTCTACAAATAAAGCTTAACATTTCTAATATATGCAAAAAATATTCAAAGTTTAAAATTCTCAGACAGTTAGCAGAGTTTTGCGATTGTTAGCAATGATGTCTAATCTCATGTATATTTGATGTCGTGTGAGTGACCGCTCTTTTCGAGCTTTTTTCTCAACAGATAAAAACAGGAGGCCCAAAATTTTTATTACGATTGATAGTACGCTAAAAGTACTTTAAAAAATGTTTAGTGATTAATTGTAAAAAGTTTGATTTTCTTTGATTTATTTCACATATAAAGTTTTATTTGCCCATATGTATGTACATACGTACGTACATACATACATAAATATGTACGAACAGCAGCGTAGGTTTCAAATTTAGGGGGTCACTGAAGTGTAGCTGAATTTTGTTAAAACATTTCGATTTGAAGTCTCACTAACTTGATCGCTATATTTGGGGAGGGGTGGAGTGGGGTAAAACCCCCATGCCAGTACCAGGCGACGCCCTTGTGTACCCATACTTTTTTAAGGGTAACTCTGATACATACATACATATGTACACACGTACATACAAATGTATATTCTACAAAATTTGAGCAAATTATTATTCTAAAAATAAATATAATTATTTAAGTACATACGATATATGTACAATGTATATACATACATATGTATACATATTTACATATTCATAATAAAAGCATATAATTTTGAAATAAAAAATAAAGAAAAAATCATTTGAAGATCTCTACAGCATTGGAACCACGCGCCAGACTCAGGTGAGGCCAACACACACCTTCCGAACTACATTGGCATGTAGAAGTACCTGGATAAATTATCATTTTATTGTGCTACAAGAAAAAATCCAACATGTATGTAGCTCTTATACTGTATATCTACAGTAGAAGGCCGAAAGAAATAATGGTCAGTCTAAGTGCAAATTTTAATAAATTATTTCTGATTTTACAGAGATATATAAAATTTATCATCAACTATACTTATTTATTGTGCTCTAAATAATGAGAATATATATACATATGTATAGGCTCTAATGAGAAAATATAAAAAAGTACTAAATATAAAATAAGAGTTAATGTTGTGTTTTTGAAATATGTAAGTACTTTTGTTCAATACCTTGTTTTTTTACAAAAAAAAAAAAGCAATGAGGTGTCACGGGACACCCGGGTAGAGCAAGGCTCTCTAGGAATTCGTCGAGTAAACGATGAACTACAGTCATATACAATAGCAGAAATGAATGAACTTAAACAACAAATGAAAGCAATAGTATTTTTCTGATAATTCTGATAAAATATAATATATTTCAGCTCACCGCAGTATTACAAAGCTTTATTTACAGTGGCTTTTTTGATGAACATATTTTTATTAAACTTGCACATGACCAAAACATGAAAGCAATAATATTTATGTATCTTCGTTTAAATTTTGACTCGTTGGAGTATTCAATTTTTTCTGACAGTGACTGTTTTTTACAAAGATTTTTCCCGAATATTTTCGTTGAACCTAATTGTTCCCATACTCTATCACGGAAATGATTGGTTTATGGTGAACTGATTACATCAAATGTATGTTTGTGATTGGATGTGGGTTAAGCCAAAACGTGAAAAAACAGACTCTATGGTTGTGTTATATCTTGTTGTAGATTCTGCAGGATTACTGCTTATTGTTAACTTTAATTCTTCGAAAAGAAAAGTTGTTGAGAGAACATTTCACATAGCGCAAAAATTAGTCTCGCAAAATCTTTTGATGAACAATTTTTTAAAATTGCCTCAGATTACCGCAATGTGCTTCCTTTCTTGATTTGAACACGAGACATATCTCGAATTATCATTTAAGTTTGCTAAAGATGAGGCAGCATTCGCCTAACCAACAAGTGGACACACATATAACTACATTTTTAAAAGCTCTTGTAAATTGTGGCGGGCCCTGATGTAGATCACCTTAGGTCGACATTCTGACAAGAAAACTAATTCCACCCTGATGCTCTTGTTATTTTTTGCGGATCCAGTGGCAAGTTATGCTGTGTTTACTATGTGCCGAACATGTTGTCGGTCTTATATAGTGCCCAAGCCATTATGGATGGCCCTGATTTAAAGTAAAGTAAGCGCCTAAAGAGAGCTTCGCTCTAAAAATTTCCTACCGCGACCGACAACCCCAACGCGCCTAAGCAGAGCTTCCACTATTTAGATCAGAGAGTAGGCGCCCATAGCCCGTGCGGGCATTTTTGCTCGGCAATTGCTCGTGTGGCCGTCCGAGTGCAAACCGATGTGAGCACAAAGTACAAGTTGAGAGCGTAAAAAAACAGCTAGTGTCGCACAGACTTTTGACGAAAGCAGAACTATGTCGCTTTGTTACGCAGCTACTCGCAGAAAAATTAATGCTTCATTTTCTTACATGTGCACATACATACATATATAGTATGAAATATCAAAGAAGCCAATTCGA
The DNA here is from genome assembly GCA_018152135.1 of Drosophila paulistorum. Classification (NCBI taxonomy): domain Eukaryota; kingdom Metazoa; phylum Arthropoda; class Insecta; order Diptera; family Drosophilidae; genus Drosophila; species Drosophila paulistorum. Next base: position 24,334 of record JAECXG010000713.1, read on the forward strand.
CTGCTATACCAAAGTTTATATACCCTTGCAGGTCCTTGGCAATAATATTTTTACATTTTGAAATTTCTTTCCCTGCAACTCAATTCTTTAATACACAAACAAAACATTCAAATTATTACTTTTTTCTCCAATATTTTTTTTTTCATTCCATTTTAAGCAGAAAACACGTACTACATACAGTTCGTGTAGCGCTGCGTCTGTCAGAGTGTGTATGCATGTGCTCTGTTTGATTTGATGGTGACGTATTAGGTAGCAAGCACTCTGCCGGCAGCACTTGAACCGATTTGTATTAACTGTAACTTGTGTTCTATTTATCCGATCAAACTCAAATTTTGGGATCTGAGATTTTATATCAAATTCTATTATATTGGTAAATTTCATGGGGATACTCCAATTTTTGCAAAAATTTTGTTCTAGAGCTATATGATAATAGTAGTCCGATCCTGACAATTTTCATACTCTATTATCTCCCGGCTAAAAGTAGCTCAAATATGAAATTTCATTCCGATAGCTCTTAAGATGCCAGCGTGAAGTTGATTTGCACAGACGGACGGACGGACGGACAGACGGACATGGCTATATCTGACTCAGCTCTAAAAAAATATTATTCGTTAACCAGCAATCGTTTTTTCCATTATCCCCGATGGAACTACCTTTCAGTATTTGCTTCATCGGGGTTACAAAGCTTTACCTACATCGGGGTTCGAATTTTGAGGAACAGTATTGTAGATTTAGTAGGTCTCCACTGAACCACCAACATGAAAGCAATAGTATCTATGAATCAGGGGTAACAAATTTGAGCCAGCTCAAACTGTCAATGCATGCGCTTTTTGTGACCGTAACCTGCTTTTACACTGCGCAAATCTTATGTGAAGAACCGAATATTAAAGATTAAAACAAATTACAGTTCATATATATATCACGGTTATGTATATGATTTATGGACTAACATGAGAAGCTGAAATGATACAGCCATGTCCGTCTGTCCGTCGGTGCGTACGCGTTTTACTCAACCATCTTAAGAGCTATCGGGATGAATTTTTTTTGGGAGCTTATTTTTACCCGGGTGAGATAAAGTATGAAAATCATCGGGATCGGACTACTATATCATATAGCTCTGGAAAAAAAATTTTTGCAAAAATTGGAGTATCCCCATGAAATTTACCAATATAATAGAATTTTATATAAAATGTCAGATCCCAAATAGTTGAACTTGATCGGATAAATAGAACACAAGTTACAGACAATGCAAATCGGTTTTTGCGCTGCCGGCAGAGCTGCTTGCTGCCTACTACGTCACCATCAAATCAAACAGAGCACATGCAAACACACAACCATTGAGCGCAGCGCTAGGCGAACTGACATATGTATCCGTGTTTTACCAACACTTTGAAGGGAATGATGGAAACAGAAAAATTTGGTTAAAAAAAGGTAATAATTTGAATGTTTTGTTTGTGTATTAGATGAATTGAGTTGTAGGGAAAGAAATTTCTAAAATGTAAAAATTATATATGCCAAGGACTGCAAAGTGGCATATAGAGCTTTGGTATAGCCGAAGTTAGCTTCTTTGATATTTCACTACTTTATAAGTATGTATGTGCACATGTAAGAAAATGAAGCATTAAAAATTTTCTACGCGAGTAGCTGCGACAACCCCAAAGCGTAACAGAGTTCCACTATTTCGTCAGAGGTCTGTGCGCACGGGCAGTTTTTACGCTCGTCAACTTGCTCTTGTGCGCACATCGGTATGCATGCCGACGGAGCACAAGAGCAAGTTGCCGAGCGTAAAAAGACGAGCTATGGGCCGACCTTTGATCGAAAGTAGTGGAAGCTCTCTTAGGCGCGTTGGGGTGGTCGGTCGCGGTAGGAAATTTAGGGAAGCTCTCTTTTCTTACTTTACTTTAAATCAGGGCCCGGCACTGATATCCCCGGGGGACCAACACGTTCGGCACATCGTATGCGTATAACCGAACGCACTCCTTCGCACAAAAAAATCAAGAGCATGAGGGTGGAATTAGTTTTCTTCAGCATTTCGACCACAAGGAGATCTACATCAGGGCCCGGCACAAAGAGAGCGCTAAAAAAATGTAGTTGTATGAGTGCACTTGTTTGTGTGCGTATGTTGCCTTACACTGCAAAAAATGATAATTCGTCAAATTCTGTCTCAAATCAAGAAAACAAGAGCAGCTGATAGTCTGCTGCAAGAAAAAGATAACGAAAGCAAAGCAGCGATCAATTTTGTCATGTGTGTTCTTTTAACAAAGCGACATACATATGTATGTATGTAGATCTCCTTGCGGTCGAAATGCTGAAGAAAACTAATTCCACCCTCATGCTCTTGATTTTTTTGTGTGAGGACTTCGTTCGGTTACACGCATACGATGTGCCGAACGTGTTCGTCCCCCGGGGGATATGAGTGCCGGGCCCTGATTTAAAGTAAAGTAAGCGCCTAAGAGAGCTTCGCTCTAAAAATTTCCTACCGCGACCGACCACCCCAACGCGCCTAAGAGAGCTTCCACTATTTAGATCAGAGGTAGGCGCCCATAGCCCGTGCGGGCACTTTTGCTCGGCAATTGCTCGTGTGGCCGTCTGTGTGCCGATGTGAGCACGAAGTACAAGTTGAGAGCGTAAAAAAACAGCTAGTGTCGCACAGACTTTTGACGAAAGCAGAACTATGTCGCTTTGTTACGCAGCTACTCGCAGAAAAATTAATGCTTCATTTTCTTACATGTATAGTATGAAAAATATGCCTAATAGCCGATACAAAATATGCATTCATTTTTATGACATTTAGGTAAAAGGAACCCAAGGCCCATAACTGTAATTTGTTTCAATTTTTTATTCGTTTCTTCACAAACGATTTGCGCAGTGTAAAGCAGGTTACGCACACATGCAAGCGCATGCATTGACAGTTTGAGCTGGCTCTCTTTGTGCCTACCCCTGATTTAGATACACTATTCTATCTGACTAGACAGAGAGACATAGGCGGACCAATCACGGGTGTTTCAATGTCGTCGGTCCTTGTCTCTCACGAACAGTGAAGAGAAAAGAAAATCTGACGCGCTGCAGATCTGACGTCTGACGAATTTAAAAAAAAATTTCGTACCGCGACTGACCACCCCAACGCGCCTAACAGAGCTTCGCTCTAAAAAAAATCTTCAACTCTTTTCCGCACCACCTTGAGGTAGAGTTTAAGGCGCGTTTTTTTAACGTGGTGTCCCCAGTAGGCCTAATTCACAGGATATTTAGCAACAAATTCCGACAAAAGGTTAGGATATGGAAGTAGACTCAGAAATCGACGCAAGTGCACTATTTGATAGGCCGGTCAATTATGGTCAGTTTCCTTTCTAGGATATGGAAATAGACACAGAAATCGATATGCCTGTCACATCTAATGCAGTGGGCGTCAGATGTAGTGCGTGAGCAATGCAGACATGTTTCCAAAATTGCATCACTACAGCCAATCAATTTTCTAAAAATGTCTTCTCTAAACAAAGCAGGAGGTAACAAATTTGTCAAAGCTTTATTTTGGATGTAGCACTCTGCATATTGCAGTATGAAAATACCACAATTATAAGAATCCCTTTGTATATCGTGATTAATTTCAAGAGATTTATAGTTTTTAAGCAACCCTTGGTAGTATTTTATAAACTTTGAAGTTATAAAATCCTTTCCAAAAGGATTTAAGAAAGCGAACTCCAACTTTTCTTTATTCAAGATCAAAACATAGAAATGGTTCTCACAGAACAGCTTGCTCGACTTGGCATGGAACATTGACGATACTGCTATCGTTCTGATCAAAGATAATTGCAGTCAAAGCTGCATCAATAATAAATTTTGATAGCCAAGACTTACCCAACAAGGTAACAATATCGTCTAGTTCGATATTGTACAAGAAACCTTGGGCATTGCTACCATGTACATATTCAAAAAGGGTTTTGCATTGCAAAATGTAAAACTTTACATTATTTGCTGTGCAATTAAGCATTTGCTTATAGGCTTCTTCTATTTCATTTCCTTCTCGGATTTGCAATTCTTCAAAAATCACCTTTGAATAACCCCGATTTCAATTTTTTAGGTCTTTTCTTATTCCAACTTTCTCTATAATTGCAAGGTTTCTTATTAGACATTTTTAGTAAATCTGGCGTAGATATTGCTGCACGTTTGTTGGGTTTACCCTTAATCACAGAACCGTGCACAATTGGTGGATACATTATATCGGGTCGAGCCAGTTTGACTTGCTTCGCCACTGAATTGGAAAGTTCATCCATCTTGCGAATGAATCTTCCCAATTTTATGCCTCTCTTATCTTTAATTACACTTTGTTTTAGCGTCTTAAAAAAAGATTCTATTGGAGCATTGCTGGGTCGTCTATTAGATTTATCAATGAAAATACCCATCAAATTGGTCTAAAACGGAGCAAATACTACGTACTTGTTCAAAACAACTTGTGCCATTTTGGAGTTATAATATATATTTTGCTCCTCTTTTTCTGGCAGTTCAGAAATCATATTCATGACATCGTCTAAAATATCAGTGAAACGTTTTCGTAACCTACTATTGCCAGAAATAGTTTTCACGCTATCTTCACGAAACTTTTCTTTGGGAACAGCATTTTCATGATCGGACAATGTAAATTTAACTGAACCGTCATCTTTAAAATATTTCATGGCAGAAGAATGGTTATAAAATGCTGGAACCATTCTTCAAAATCGCTATTTCGAAAATATTGTACCCCACTCCAAGAGCATTTCTTAAGAAAGAGCTAAGTGCAGTATTGTTTGTGTGTTTTGCTTTCTTTATATAAATATTAATAGCACATTTCATTACACTCTATTAGAGTACAGCAGCAGTTTTCTTTCAGGACTGCGGAAATAAAAACGAAACTAGCATCAGTTATAATGCGTTTGCAGATCGGCGTTTTCAATTTATTTTTCTTACAAGACATACTCAAATCACCCAAAAAGCGACCCATGTCATAGGAAAAATGATTCGAAAGAATCACATGTGCCATGCCATAGGTTATCGATAAGTCAGGAATGTGTGCCACTAAAGAACAGAGAAGAATCCTTTTTTTCGTTATGTTCAGCGGTCTTACAACACATCCTGTTGCATCTATGTGTAAGGTATGTATTTTGAAATGGTTTTGAAATAGCCTTATATGGTCAATGTTCCAAGGAAACACTTCGATCTTAGCAGATAAATGCTGAAAGTATGGAAGCCTATTAATTAACATTCTATATGCATCTATAAATGCATCCTTATCGAAATCATTTTTAGCATTTTCTTCAGCTTTCATGTTTCGATAATATGATAAATGCTTATTGATCATTTGATCGTTCCCATTTACTTTTCTATCCTTATTTGCCATTAGAGCCAAATGTTTTTGGTACTCAAATGCTGTGCGAGATTTTAATTCATTCTATTCTAAAAAGCGACTAATACCTCTATACTGGGAAGCTTTATTTAAGTTTATTGTGTGGCAAATATCGGGGCTGTTAGAATAGACTGAGATGCAACCATCGAACTGAACTGTAAATTGAAACTTGTTGCAAGATGGGTCTTCGCAGTATCCATATCGTATTAATTCGTATTGAATTGAAATACACATTACAGGCGTTATTCATGAGAAAATAATGTTCCCCTATAATATGCTCAATACTTTTTTGTTTGGTGAATTTATACTTGTATATCACAGATGTGATGACTATATTCATTTGAAGAATTACGAACTGCCTTTTCAACCATTTTTACATCTATATTTAAACTTATGTTGCCGAGTCTACAGTCTTTTCACAGGCATTTTAATCTGCTTGCTACAAGAATTTCGTCCACAGGCTTAGACGATAAGTTTATACTATTTTGAACGAAAGGACTAGACGACATATCCAAAATTTCTTCATGCGTCTGCTTATTTTCCCTAGACGATTGTCTGTTGGCAGCGGAATTATCTACAGAGACTAACGCCTTCGATTTATTTCTCAATGTAAAGCGTTAAAAGCTCTTTAAAACAGTATAACGCCACTTCTGGCAAGTACTGCTTACTCTAACGACCTTACGCTTATCATTGACATTTTTGTTCACAATATTTGCTATCTGCAAATATTGTTCATCGGTTAAGAACATTGATTCTCTTAGAAGCCCCCTACTAATTGTTTCCTCAATTGCAACAGCAATAACTTTGCTTTTTTGACTAGAAAAAAAAAAAACAAAAAATACTTCAAAAATAAAAAAATAACATTAAAAGTAAAATAAACTATAGAATTTTTAACAATAAAGAAATACAGGTATCCCTCGTATAACGCGATAGTTACGTTCCAGAAGAATTGCGCGTTATCTAAAACATAGTTTTCATATAAATTTGGGGGTTATGTTCCAATAGGTTTTTTTTTTAAATAAAATACATACAAAATAACAGATAACAATGCACATATATTTTAATTCAATACTAAAGTTCATACTTTCTTATACAATTAAATACACAAGATATGAATAATAATACATATGTATGTACATATGTACATATTTCAAAATTCAAAAAAAAAAAACTAAAATAAATTTAAGGTTTATTAAAAACTTCATTGTTATTCTTCAAACTTCACATGGTATTTAATCTGTTTCACTGCCTTCAAAGATCTTTGCACGTGGGAGTTTTGGGGGAGCAATAGCTTCATCAGAAGATATTTCTTCAACATAGTTTTCGCTATTGGATAAGAAACTAGTTGTGGGACCTTGTGGTTCTTCTACTGGTTTTATAATTGCAAAATCTGGTAAATAGTTACTACAGCTACTCGAGATTTCAGTGTTGGAAAATAAAAAAGGCTTAAAAATCAGCTAAATTGCATTTTAGTGTTGGTTAACGTAGTTATTTTAGGTTTTGGCGTTGCCAGACTGTCTTGTTTTTTGGTGCGTATTTTGAACAGTGTTTTTTTTGGCGGGCAATTTAAACCGTATTGTTAATATCAGTTTTTTTTTCCCCAACCCAGTACTGCGAAAAAAAGATTAAAAATATTACTTAAAAATAAGACTTAAAATACTGATTAAAATATCAGGAAAGACACGATTTTTGAGCAATCTAAAGTTTGGGAAAGATCTGCTACCATGGAGCAGAAGTTCAATGAGGATGAGCATGGGATGTCTTTATTCGGGAGGTATACCTGTATACCTTCGGGAAACGAAAATGAGGGCCAGCTCTGCTTAAGGTAATAAGGACCGTTACATAAAGCCAAACACTATCATTATGTCGGATTGTTGGACTGCGAAGGGGGTGCATGAAAGCGTAACTTTGATTCCTAGAAGCACATACCCAAAACATAGGTATATAGCGGAGTTCCGGTTACACCACATATTCACTACGATTGGGCATCGGAATCATTGCCCAAAGAGGAGGAACTAGACTGGTCCAAATCCAGTGCCGCCAATTCCTCACCTAAGGGCAACAATTCCTTAAATGTGCCTGATTTGCACATTTGCCCAATTGTAGCGAACACATGGTGTAACCGATGTGTATGGTTTTTATATTTCCTTTTAACATGGAACTCCGCTATATACCCATCAAAGTGGTCGAGACGACGGCCGTAGTTCGGTATAACCGACCGTGCGTTTCGCCACATTCTTTCGATGTTTTGGGTATGTGCTTTTCTGTCGGAATCAACAAAGTTTTTTGAATGGTTTACGCTTTGATGCACATACCCTTCATCATCCAGACAGTTGTATGTTCTTCAACAATCCGACATAATGGTCGTTAACCCTTGACACGGTTTTTTTTATTTGATTCAAAAGTTAAAATAAAAAATACACTATTTTTTAATATTTCAAATTTTGAATTTAGAACGTTTTTATGAGGAATTAAGGATTTGTTGCATGAATGCATCAAACATGTGTTGGGTGAAAAAAATGCTTACAATTCTAAGGGACGTTTTTTTCTTTATGTGGATATTTTTCAAGTATTTAACATAAATTTATAGATGAATTATGTTTAATTTAGATGAACTTTTTAAAAAAAAAATAGTTTTATTTATTATTTATTACTCGCACATTACTTGTGAAAATGCTTTTTTTTTTTTTTTTTTTTTTTTAACGTTTAATATACATTTGTTGAATCTACTCTTAAATTAGAGCCTAACAACAAGTTTGAGATATTTTTCTTAATCTAGTACTTAAGATATATCCAGGGGATATTTCAGGCGGCCCTCATCACTTATTATTGGGTTGGTCTGTCATTTCTTTTAAGACGAGTTCTATTATTAGTTCGCGTAAGGGAATTGGCAAGAACATTAGGGTGTACATCCAGTTTCGCAGAATACTTTAGTTGTTGACTACCTATTTCAGATTTTACGCTAGGTATATTTAGATAATTTTGAATGTTGTCGTTCCGTATGTACCACGGAGCCCCAGTGATTGATCTTAAAATCTTCGACTGCGCCCTTTGTATAATGTCGACATTGCTGGTACTTGCATTTCCCCATAGTACGGCACCGTAAGTCCAGATGGGTTTCAGTACGGAGTTGTACAGGAGGACTTTATACTCCAGACGTAGAGGGGACCGAGCATTGATGATTCAATGTAAGCTACTCGCTTTCAGTTTAAGGTGTGACTTTTTTGCCTCGATGTGCTTGCGCCAAGTTAGTCTTCTGTCTAGGTGGATACCAAGGTAAGTGACATCCACGGCTTGAGGAATTGGTACGTTGTTTAGCATTATAGCTGGACAGTTTCTTCTGTTAAGCGTAAATGTAACATGTTTGCATTTCTGCTCGTTGACCCGGATACGCCAGGTTGCTAGCCATTCCTCTACCACCTTGAGGTGTTCCTCTAATTTTGCAGAGGCTTGTATCGGGCATTTGGATCTGCTGAGGATTGCCGTGTCATCGGCAAAAGTGGACGTTGTAAGTCCTAGACTCGTTGGTAAGTCTGCAGTGTACAGCAGATAGAGCAATGGTCCGAGTACACTGCCTTGCGGTACACCAGCTTCGATTTCAAAGTCAGCCGAGACGGAGCCATTACATCTTACAGCGAATTTCCTATTGTAAAGGTAAGATTCCATGAGTTTGTGGGTGTACTGTGGGAGTTTCTGCCGGATTTTGAACATTAGACCCTCCAGCCAGACTCTGTCGAAAGCCTGGGCAACGTCGAGAAAGACAGCCGTACAATATTCTTTTAGTTCGAATGCTGTTCTTATTTCGGATGTTATACGATTGACTTGTTCAATTGTCCCATGTTTTTCGCGAAGGGAACTGGTGTGAAGGAATTGTGTTTTCCGATGCCAGAAATGAGCTTAAACGAATCTGCAGGACCTTTTCAAAAAGCTTCGAAAGACATGGCAGCAAACTAATTGGCCTATAGGATGATGGTTGGGTTTTATCCTTTCCCACTTTAGGAATCATGATGATAGTGCTCTTGGGAAGTAGCCAATTCTTATTATAGCGTTGAATATTTTGCAGATGTATTGTATGGTGATGGTAGGGAGTTCTAGGATCATTTTCGGTGTGATTAGGTCATGGCCAGGGGCTTTGTTCGGCTTTATGTGGTTTTTAATAACTGCAGTGATCTCATCCGATTGGAGTTCCGAGTACTCACTGTCCGTTAATGTGCTCGAAGGGGGAAGTATATATGAGTTTGATGTTGGATTTGGCTGGAAAACCATTTTAAGATGTGTGGCAAATACGGATGCCCTCTCTTCGTCGCTGCGGGCCCATACACCGGTTGGACCCCTTATTGGTGAAAATGTCTCTGTGGGAGCGCTTAAAATTGGGAAAATGCTGTGAAGTTTGGGTACTTGTACCCTTTTTGCTTTTCTGACCAGATAGGCCAATGTCCAACTTCATTCTGCCGCACCTTTTGATTAGGTTTCAAGCTTTGTTAGTATCTTAATATTGACAATATTTAGCCAAAAGTCGGAAGAACCACAAAGTTTAATGCGTAATACATCCTTGCGAACGCGTTTATATAAAAGCCTGGCATTGCTGACAACCAATTCTAGTAGATGGTGAAAAATACGAACCTGCCACTTCTTGGTAAACTTTTGTATCTTGTCTCTTGTATCAGCGCCTCCCATGTACAAGGGACGGTCAATTTCAACATATTCTTTCTTGGCTTTGTTGAATCTTTGTCCTTGGGAAGTATCCCACTGTTGACCAATTTCTCGGCCAGTTACTAAATTGTTTCCTTGTTAGGAGATTCGATGCCTCATAACTTCCCTTGCCTATAGTTCCACAATTTTCCCGAAAAGATTAGTCGACGATATTCCGTTTGTACATTTTTGTGCGTTCTTCGCATTCGAGTTCTCATGGTACAGTAAATTCTTAAAGTTATATGCTATGAGAGAGAGCAATTCAAAGTACAATGTAAAGGGAAAAGTAAGAAAATCAGAATAATTAAATGAATGAATTTAAATTCAGGATTTCTCCTCCAACAACCACCATAGGTGGATGCTAATGATATGATTTTATTTTCCAACCACGATGTTAGAGATATGTCAACACCGTCGAAATCTGCGACATACTCATCAGACATACCCCGTGGATGTTTCATTAAAGTAATCAAGTGCATTGTTGTTTGAGATTCTATTTCTTCGTGTAGTACCCGAAGCTAAAATTCTTTAACCGCCAAATATTCAAAAGAGGCAATGAATTGAAATAATTTTCAAAATAAAGTCGAAAATTTAGTTGCCTGGGCACTTCTCTGGTCATTTTGACAGGAAGACTCTATCAGAATTTCAGATTACTTACACGTTAATAAGAATGTACTTTCAGCTAAATCTAGTTACATCCATAAAAAATTTGGATATGCAGTCACTATATGAAAATTTATAAGAAATTTAGGATCTTGGGTATACAAAACTTAAATGACTACACATTTTTTGTTTAATTCTGAGTAGATCATGATCGCATTATTATCAAACCTTCTTGTGTCGGAATGACAGCCATTAAAATTCTAATTAATTAAAAATTCTTTTAAATATTATTTATTTTGATATAAATTAATTTAAACTCAAGGATTTAATATTTACTATTTCGGAAAATTGAAATTGAAATAAATAAATTTTTAATTAAATTGTTTGTGGTATCCTAGCAGTGCAACATTAAAACTTTTTTATTAATGTGTTAGTTAGGCTAAAAATAAGATTATTTGGCTTAATTTAAAATAGAGCAAATTGATAGCATTTGAAATTTAAAGATTTAACCACATACTATATTGATTTTTATGAATACTTGAATATTAATTTACTTAATACAGTAGTATTACTACTAATGATTACTACTGTTTTTATAACTGTGACCTACTATTTTTGCTGCTATTTCTTTTGTGAGTGTCTTTTGGGGCCATTTAAAAAAAAAATTGTTTAATAACGGAAAGAACTATTAAGGTAATGTTGTTTTATTGAATTGAGAATAAAGAAAAATAAAAATTTTTTCTGTCTGCTCCAAGTCCTCCAAAGTTAGCTTAAGAAAATAGAAATGCTGATGGCGGAAAGGGTTACTCGATGCAGTAAATAATTAAAGTGTAAGGCGGCTTTAGATTCAGCATGGATGTAGTTCTGATCATGATCAGGCTCAGAATTTTGATATTAAAAAATATGTGTAGTCATTTAAGTTTTGTATACCCAAGATCCTAAATTTCTTATAAGTTTTCATAGTGACTGCATTTCCAAATTTTCTATGGAAGTAACTAGACTTAGCTGAAAGTACATTCTTATTAACATGTAAGTAATCTGAAACTCCGATAGAATCTACCTGTTAGAATGACCAGAGAAGTGCCCAGGCAACTAAATTTTCGACTTTATTTTGAAAATTATTTCAATTCATTGCCTCTTTTGAATATTTGGTGGTTAAAGAATTTTAGCTTTGGGTACTACACGAAGAAATAGAATCTCAAACAACAATGCACTTGATTACTTTAATGAAACATCCACGGGGTATGTCAGGATGAAGTTGGACATTGGCCTATCTGGGCAGAAAAGCGAAAAAGGTAAGTAATGTTCGAGAAATAAATAGTAAATAAAACCATTGTTTTTAAAACGTTCATCTAAATTAAACATTTGCAAATCAGGCACATTTAAGGAATTGTTGCCCTTAGATGAGGAATTGGCGGCTCTGGATTTGGACCAGTCTAGTTCCTCCTCTTTGGGCAATGATTCCGATTCCCAATCGTAATGAATCTGTGGTGTAACCGGAACTCCGCTATATACCTATGTTTTGGGTATGTGCTTTTAGGGATCAAAGTTATGCTTTGATGCACCCCCTTCGCAGTCCAACAATCCGACATAATGATAGTGTTTGGCTTTATGTAACGGTCCTTATTAACTCAAGCAGAGCTGGCCTTCATTTCCGTTTCCCGAATTCACCCCCTGTAACAAGTATACCTCCCGAATAACGACATCCCATGCTCATCCTCATTGAACTTCTGCTCCATGTTAGCAGATTTTTCCCAGACTTTAGATTGCTCAAAAATCGTGTCTTTCCTGACAAAAATTTACACCCATTTAACATTTGCCGACGATTCTGTACGAATCGGTATTGACGTTGACATCGGAAATTAAATTCCTTGGTCAATGTCGCTGGTTTACCACAGGAGGTACAATTTACTGTCCTTCAAAGTGCTCCATGAGCAAACAAAAATTCAAGCAACTCATCATCCGTCATTTTGATGATTTTTTTTAATTTTTCTATTTTTGGTTTTGTTTTCATTTTTACACTAATTTTTCATAGCGCCTAAGGGCATGCACAAAAAGGTGGTCTTCGGTTTTGTAGGCTTTACCAACTTTTTTTTCGCTTCATTTGGTTGTTACAATTCCCAACCAATTCTAGCGTTGAAGACATCGTATTGCTATTGCAATTCCGGAGTTCTTTAGCAAAGTCTGCTGATGATAGAACTTGGTAGTTCTTGAAATAGCTATACAGACAACCTGCTCACCTTTTTGTGTTGCCTTTGAAATAATCTTCTTTTGGAAGATTGACCTCGAGCCGGCTAAACTGCAAGGTTTGATTCATTTTTAATTTTATTTTGAAATTAACTATTTTTTGTTCTTAATATTTTAATCAGTGTTTTAAGTCTTATTTTTAAGTAATATTTTTAATTTGAAATTAACTCTTTTTTGTTCCTAATATTTCAATTAGTATTTTAAGTCTTATTTTTAAGTGATATTTTTCATCTTTTTTCGCAGTACTGGGTTGGGGAAAAAAAAAATGAAATTAACAATACGGTTTAAATTGCCCGCCAAAAGAAAACACTGTTCAAAATACGCGCCAAAAAACAAGACAGTCTGGCAACGCCAAAACCTAAAATAACTGCGTTAACCAACACTAAAATGCAATTTAGCGTATTTTTAGCGTTTTTATTTTCCAACACTGAAGTCTCGAGTAGCTGTAGTAAATATTTACCAGTAGCTGTAGTAAATATTTACCGAAATTTACACTGTAACTTATGCGTATTAACTAGTACTAGAGTTGAGAAACCATCGATAATATCGATGGTCTTTATGTTGTCTGATTTATCGATGAATTTTTGTCGGTATCGATAAATCACGAACCCTCTCTTTTTCACGCATTAGAGCTCATTCAATTTCTACTTTCTCTTTTTAACATTGTGCAAAATGAGTCATTGTTCATATATGAATTGATAATGTTATAAACAATCATAATTAAAATTTTATTTTTTCAGCATTGTGAAATTTTATGGATGTATGTACATTATGTATGTATGTATGTACATCAAGTGTTTTTGTATGTGTGTGTGTGCATTGAATCCCGATTTTTGGTTTTCTCTTTTTCGCCTAAATGCGTGTGTACGTACATACATATGTGTGTGTATACGATATTGCAATTTGCTTAAGCAGTGTTTCTTTGCGTGATTGCGATATTCTTTGTTCTTGCAACCGTGCATACATACATACATACGTACACGCAAACTTCAAATTATATGTACATACATACATGTATGAATAATTTTTTTTGGTGTATATAAATTTTCAGAAAAAAAAAATGGATAAAGGAAAGAGAAACATCAAACCGTTTGATGGAGAGAAGTATTCCATATGGAAATTAAGAGTAAGGGGACTTTTAGAAGAACAAGATTTATTAAGAGTAGTTGATGAAGAACCAGAAAAGGTGACAGAGGAAATAAAAAAGGCACAGAGAAATGCAAAGAATATTGTAATGGAATATTTGAGTGATTCGTTTGTTGTTCTTGCGAGCAGAGAAAATACTGCCAAACAGATTTTTGCAAATTTAGATGCACTGTATGAGAGAAAAAGTTTAGCTTCTCAACTGTCTCTACGCAAACAGTTGTTTGCTTTAAAAAAAAAGGGTGATACTCTACTTCTAAATCATTTTATGATTTTTGATGACCTTATAACTGAACTCATTGCGTCAGGAGTCAAGTTGGATGAAATGGATAAAATTGCACAGTTACTTTTAAGCCTTCCGCCAAGTTACGAAGGAGTAATCACGGCAATTGAAACCCTATCAGAGGAAAACCTGAAAAAGATTAAAGAATATACTGGGCTGCTCCTGGCATATAATTTTAGATATATCACTATTTAACTGGTCAGGATTTAGCTTAGCCAAAAACCTGCATTTCCTAGCATATATTTATGACTGCACTGTTTAAGTTATAAGATTTCATTTGCACCTGGTACTTTCGGAAGAGAAGCAAAAAAAGAAATTAGTTGTTTATTCCTTTTTATATAAAGTCAATATTAATTCACCCCTGAACTGATTGGTCTTAATAGCTGAATCGGAATTATTAAGAATTCAAAAAATCCAATTTCTTGAACGAATCTTATAGCAAACACATAACCGGAAAAGAGAAGAAAAAAAATAGAAAAAAAACAAAAGATCCTCCAAGCTATTGGTTTAGCGCGTAGACGTAGGCACACTACGTTACGAATTCCAAGCTAGTCGCCAATACCAGTATTAGAGTAAAAGAAGATGTGCGAAAAGACAAAGTTTACTTAGCCAATCCTACTACTAAAGGTCGCTGTGGCAGAATCACTACCATACGATTTCCATTTAGTTGCATAGAGACCGCCTTCATAACATTCCAACTTTACACAAAAATAGAATGAAAAGAAAATATCGTCTACGTCCTAAGGAGTGTTCTAGTGGTCGCTATTGTAGTCTGGCTACAACACGAATTCCAAGCTAAATATTCGTCAGTCAGGAGAAAGCAAAAATAAGAAAAAAAAATTCAAGAAAAGCAATGACACATTCGGTCTTTTTCTGACGAAGGTTCAATCTGGGCTGGTGTTATTCGACCGCCTTTACTCAAAGTGTGAAGAAAACAATTTAACATAAACCCCTCGTCCATGGGACCAATTCTTGGCCTATAGAGTAAGACCAACTTTTTCAGCCTCACTATTCTAGGACCTGTCGGTACAGTCCCACGTTGGGCGCCAAAATATGTATTGTACCGGACACCTAATGACAAAATATCCCAACAAAATTGAGATATTCAGCCCTATAAATAAAATAAAGTAGCAGCCTAACACTCCTGCTTCGAACCCTGTAACTGTCGACATAGGTCAGCAAAACACAAAGATTAGTGGCACTGCAATCCTTTTGCTCAATATGATGAAGGTAGAACGCATTAAACTACTCACGCTTTTCCACCAGGACTTCACCTCGATTTGCAACTAGAGTTACCCGAACCGCTGGAATTATATTGAGAACGCGTGTGATTGACTTTAGAGAAGATGTTTAGTGTGCATATGACTGCTCAATAGGATTCACAAACGACTAGCAAAAGCAGGCTGTGTGGGGGTTCTTGTGAACGTCATAGCTAGTATATTCACAGCGTATTTTATGTATGTCAGCCATTCATATTTAACCGAATCCCTTGCCAGGGTTTTCATTAGAGAAGAATACAAAAGAGTTTCGGACATCACTTGTTGTAGGCGCTATAGATGACAATTGCGCTCCGCGTCTGTACCCACCCTACCATGAGCCTGCCAGCGAAAGTTATCGCAGACTCCCAATACGAAGGCTAGGGCTTCTCCTTCTACATCAGGGAACTAAAAAAATTAATTATTCATAATGAACTTAAGATTTATTCAAACAATTCAAAATATTTAGCATCGCGTGCTATCGATTCGATTTGATCTACATAAATTCTTCACTTTCAAAAACTGTTGAGCTAAATAGCTGAATATCGGCACAAATCCGATTATAAAGGTTGCATATTGGTTCTTATTACTAATGATTAGTCTAGTATTTAATATTCATAATTTCCTAAGTTTACGTTATTTTAACATTAGTTCCGAAACAAGAAAAATTAAAATATACCATAATGTGGCTTGATTACGCTAATATCTCGCAAATTCCATTCTCGCTGAATATGTTTATGTCCATCGACAATGTATTAAATGCTAAGGCTCACCCGAGAATTTCTGTCATCAAAGAAATTTATTACAATATAGAAGGAAAATTTGGTTTTTGATACACTTACAGCTTGTTAATTTTTCTCACGCAGAAAGATCTTTCGTTGTGTTGTTGTCGCTGTTGAAAATAGGAAGGTTTACATATTCCAATAGAGCTAAAGCATCTAGTTACATTGTAAATTTACATGCATACTCAGATTCTGAAAAAGGCAAATTGTTAACTAACGAAAATATACACTGCCATTGAATTCCATTTCCTTTAAAATTAAATCATTTAGCAACCAAACAAAAAAAAAAAGAAGGAAATTCAGTGTAAACTTAAACTAAAATTGATTCCAAACTACTGCTTCATTAAATACTGCGGAGCCTTATGTTGACTCATTTAACTTAATCCTGATTATTTCGTCTGTTCCGAAGACGAATAAACATTCTCCTTTGGGCAAATTATACGACTCGCTTGTTCTTGCATATAATATCAAAATGCTCTTCCCCTTTACATAACGCTCTTGAGTGAGGTTAGATTATGTTTCTAGAAAGGGTAGGTTTAGTTCATCCTTCTAATTTTCATCTTCCATAATTTATGTTAGGTTAAGATTGGGAGGAAAAGGTTAGGTTTCGTACATCCTTCTACGTTTTTAATCCTACACGTGTTCTGAGTGTATGGTCTGGATTACAGGTGAGGCAGGATAAGCAGAAAGCGCGATGTGGACAATTATATATGTACATATGTCTCAACATTCGAAATATTCACTTTGCTTCGCTAACGCCGTATCTATAATAGTTCTATATAAGACACAAAACTATTTCGGGAATTTTTCTTTTATTTAGCCTTAATATCATCCGAGGCAAAAGTTAAATGTATTTAACTCTCGGATTTCCACCATCGATCGTCGTTTAAGAAGTTGACACTGACGCCTACAGTCCACTCACAAATATTTGAGACTGCTGGGGCAAGCCTGCCGAAGACAAGTGCCTCAAAGAGCTGTCAAGCAAGGCGAATCTTTTAGAAAAATTGCCAATACTTGATGGAAACTATTTCCAATGCTGTTGAAGAGAAAATGCATAAGTTAAATGTATAATAATTCGAGAATTATTGCAATGAAATTAACTTACATTAATCTCTTGAACACACACACACACGCATATAAATTTATTTTCGCACACGCGTAGGGGTTATGATGCACTCCCCAATTGGGCTATTTAAAACTTTGGACAAATACGGCCGATCAGTTGGAATTCACGTGGAGGAAAAAAAGAACACTTTTCCTAAAACCACGCTGTCCAATAAGTCTCTTTGGCCTTATTTTTTTTAGGGTTTTATCCAAACTCCATTTGTAGAAAAATAATGTAAAGCAATGCCAAACAAACCGATCAGCTGTGTGGCGTTGCCACTTAGTTCATAGTATTACCTACATTTTCGATTCTCACCACTTTAGCAAATATCGATACACAAAAAAAAAAAAACTAAATAATCGAAATCAGTTGAAGTTAAATAACTGAAGTTCCTGTACACTACACCTTATAGATGAAATATCTGTTTTCTTAAATACAGAATTTTACTATTTCCATAAATAAAGCTTTTGGTATACTTGTGTGTTCCTGTATTTTAGTCCATTTGTTCCGGATTGTGTCCAATGTTAAATCCGTTGGGATGCTTGGAAATAATGATTCCACGTCTATCACAATAAAAACAATGTTATTATGTATGAAAAACAATTATTTATCGTACTAAATGTATATTACACTATATACTTATATATTGTACAGTTATAATTATAAACAAGAATTAGAATTGGTGTTATATTAGGTATATTATTTATTTAATAAGGTAATTATTATAGAAAGAATATGACACAATGGGTTTTTGACAAATTATGTATTGATTAATTTACACACACGTCGTTCGTCGTTTTCTCTAGCCTTCCCGCTTTCAACTCTAGCTTACCATTTCGTCTTCTGCTTTCCTTGCCAGCTCGTCGATCAGCTGCTTCGGGAGTAGCTCTGCTGTCATCTTAAGTGCTATTGGGATGAAACTTGATATTTAAGCTACTTAAAACCCGGGTAATATAAAGTATGCAAATCGTCAGGATCGCATCACTGTATTATTAAGTGGTATACGAAAAATCGGTGAAGCAGTGGGAGTATCTCTACCAAATTTGCTAATAAGATAGTTTTGCACGTTAAACATCAATCCCAAAATTTAATAGAATAGGATAAATGGAACATAAATTACAGTCGATATAAATCGGCTTTGCTCAAAAGCTGTCGACAGCTCTGCCAGCAGCCTACTAAGTCATTGCTTGAATCAGCACAGCACTCGCATACATACACAGACGCAACGCTACATAAACTGTATGTGTATTCGTGCCAATCGTGTCAACATGTACACACTCACAGGGCATGGGGAAGAAGACAAAAAAGAAATGGAAATGATAATGTTTTGTCTATGCTGTGATGAATTGAGTTACAGAAAATGAGTAGAGCAAGTAAATATGTTATGGCCAAGGACTGCAAGGGTATATAAACTTCGGCACGGCCGAACTTAACTTCTTTGTAGTGCTGAAAGATGTTTCAAAGTTTCATTGATACATCGAGGTACAATTTTTTTTTTTTTTTTTTTTGAGGTATTCGATTCTCTATTTATGATGTTTCGAGGTATTTCCCATCACTAGAAAAAATTGTCACCAGTAACAAAAAATTTGGGGGAAAGTAAAAAGCTAGGTTAGTTCAAAATTATAACTGTGTTTTTAAACAACGAAAGCAACAAATTAATCGGATGCATACTTATTTTAGGATATTGGTGTTGGCAGTAGATGTGGACAAACCGTTCAAGGACGTTAGAAATAAGACACACATACAGCTGTGTTCAAAGGACTCAAAGTTTTATTCAGAGGTTTAAGAAACATGTAAATACGTTTTTAAACGTAAAATATTTACAACTAATGAGCAAAAAAAAAAATTATAATATATCCAGCGTTTTAAATCTTTTTTTTAGGAACTTCTTAAACTTCATCTTAAAAATAGCACCACTTTCAGTATTTTGCAAATACCGTCATATTTCGCAGGGTTGCATTGTAAATAAAGTTTTTTCTTAAAATGTATCAATACTCCGAAATGTACGATATAGATTTAAGTGCCTTGGACGGGATTGTGAAATTGAGCCTGGTAAACGAAGAAATGTCAAAAAAAAAAACGCATAATCAGACACAGATAAATTGCAAAGCAAAATTCGTTTTCTGCTTAACAGTTCGATTCCATTTTGTGTTTGTTTGGCTACATTTAGTCGACAATTAGATTTTGTATCGTGTACAGTCTCAAAAAATTTTAAATGGTTCCAAAGGGAACTCAAACAACTGTCGAAATAAGACAGCTAATTATTAAACTACATTTAGACGGAAAACCCGTACAGGAAATAGCTGAATTGGTCGGAAAAGGAAAATCTACAGTCTATGATATTATAAAAAGATTTACAGATGAGGGCAGAGTGACAAATAAGAGCAGAGATGGCCAAGGAAAGATATTAAATGACAGAGAAGAGCGAGCAGTCTTAAAGGAAATAAAACAGAACCCTTTCGAAACTACAAAAGATGTCCAAATTTCTTTGAAAGATCGCACAGGCAAGAAAGTGTGCCTTAACACAGTACGCAACACTTTACATAATCATTATTATCGTGGACGAGTTGCCAGAAATAAGCCCTAAGAATAATGAAGTAAGTAAGTCGTCTCGCCGACTTAGGTATACCATACACCAGTAAAGCAAATATTTTAAATTTATTAAACAAATGCATTTTCACATGCTTTTTATTACAAGCATATCTTAGTATCTCCCTCAATCAAGCATACGAGCACCCTAGCGCCCCCACCAGCCAACGGCCAACTACGGCCTTATGGAAAAACGTTTATATGCATAACTTGTCTATTTTTTGTCCGATTTTGATCAAATTTGGTATTTTGCTGGGTATTAGTATTAAATTCAAGTGTGCCAAATTTGATTCCACAAGGTAAAAAATTACGGAAGATAATCGAGTTTTTCAAATTTCGGGGGCGGAAAGGGGCGTGGCAAAATCTTTATACATACAAAATGTGCGCATTTACTAGGCAAATATACGTACCAAATATGGTGTCTCTAGCTGCAATAGCTTTTGAGATAATCGTTTTTGAATTGCGGGGGCGGAAAGGGGCGTGGCAAAAATTTGAAATAAACTTGATCACTCCACATACTACACGCGACTACATTCCAAATTTGGTGGCTCTATCTCTTATAGTCTCCGAGATCTAGGCGTTCATACGGACGGACGGACGGACGGACGGACGGACGGACGGACGGACGGACGGACAGACGGACATGGCTAGATCGACTCGGCTGTTGATACTGATCAAGAATATATATACTTTATGGGGTCGGAGAAGCTTCCTTCTGCCTGTTACATACATTTTGGCGACTTTAATATACCATTTCACCCTATGGGTGTATGGTATAAAAAGTCCGATTCTAGCGATCCACGCATAATCCGACACAGACAAATTTCTAAGGAAAATTCGTTTTCTGATTAAAAGTTCGATTGTGTTTTGCATTTGTTTGACTACATGTAGTTGCCAATTAGATTTTGTATCGTGAATAGTGTCAAAAAATTTCAAATGGTTTCAAAGGGAACTCAAACAACTGTCGAAATAAGACAGCTATTTATTAAACTACATTTAGACGGAAAACCATTCAGGAAATAGCTGAATTGGTCGGAAAAGGAAAATCTACAGTCTATGATATTATAAAAAGATTTACAGATGAGGGCAGAGTGACAAATAAGAGCAGAGATGGCCAAGGAAAGATATTAAATGACAGAGAAGAGCGAGCAGTCTTAAAGGAAATAAAACAGAACCCTTTCGAAACTACAAAAGATGTCCAAATTTCTTTGAAAGATCGCACAGGCAAGAAAGTGTGCCTTAACACAGTACGCAACACTTTACATAATCATTATTATCGTGGACGAGTTGCCAGAAATAAGCCCTAAGAATAATGAAGTAAGTAAGTCGTCTCGCCGACTTAGGTATACCATACACCAGTAAAGCAAATATTTTAAATTTATTAAACAAATGCATTTTCACATGCTTTTTATTACAAGCATATCTTAGTATCTCCCTCAATCAAGCATACGAGCAC
This sequence comes from Drosophila paulistorum, assembly GCA_018152135.1. Classification (NCBI taxonomy): domain Eukaryota; kingdom Metazoa; phylum Arthropoda; class Insecta; order Diptera; family Drosophilidae; genus Drosophila; species Drosophila paulistorum. Next base: position 45,867 of record JAECXG010000713.1, read on the forward strand.
CCTAGCGCCCCCACCAGCCAACGGCCAACTACGGCCTTATGGAAAAACGTTTATATGCATAACTTGGCTATTTTTGGTTCGATTTTGATCAAATTTGGTGTTTTGCTGGGTATTAGTATCAAATTCAAGTGTGCCAAATTTAATTACAAAAGGTAGAAAATTACGTGAGATAATCGAGTTTTCCCAAATTACGGGGGCGGAAACGGGCGTGGCAAAATCGTTGCATATAAAATATATGCGCATTTATTAAACAAATACACATACAAAATTTGGTGTCTCTAGCTATTATAGTCTTTAAGAAAATCAGATTTGTTTAAATTTCGTGGGCGGAGGGGGGCGTGGCAAAAATTTGAAATAAACTTGACCACCGTAGGTAATACACGAGTCTACGTACCAAATTTGGTGACTCTAGCTCTTATAGTCTCTGAGATCTACGTGTTCATACGGACAGACGGACGGACGGACGGACATGTCTATATCGACTCGGCTGTTGATCCCGATCAAGTACATTAATAATTTATGGGGTCGGAAAAGCTTCCTTCTGCCTGTTACATACATTTTGGCGACTTTAATATAAAATTTCACCCTATGGGTGTATGGTATAAAAACTTCAGGATGAAATTTGCAAAAGAATATCTGTTTAAAACAGAAGATTTTTGGAATCATGTAATTGTATTGTGAATCATCCTAAACTTCGATTTAAATGCTAATATTAACCATTTTAAGGTTTTATTTACTGATGAGAGCAAATTTAACCTGCATGTGTCCAATGGAAAGACCTATGTGTGGCTTAGGCCAAATGACGTTATGGTCTGGGGATGTGTGTCGAGTGCGGGAAATGGAAATTTGCACTTTATTGATGGGATAATGGATAAATTTAGATATCTCGGCATTTAAAAAAAAAAACGTCAAGCAAAGTGCGGAAAAATTGGGTATTTTAAGGGACTTTGCTTTTTACCAAGGCAATAACCCAAAGCACACTTCAGGCGTAGCTTTGGTTGATCAACAACTGCCCCAAACTAATTCATACGACTGCACAGAGCCCAGACCTTAATGTTATTGAGCATCTCTGGGAAGAATTGACAAGAATAGTCTATAAGAATAAGTAAAATACGTTAGATCAGTTGAAAGAAGCACTGCCAGCAGAGTGGAACTCCACCACTTGATGAATGTCGCAACTTGGTAAAATCCATACCAAAACGCTTGCAGTCTGTTATACAAACCAAAGGATACGAAACAAAATATTAATCGGTTGTCTTTTGGATTCTTAAGTCAAAATTTGTCAGTGTCCGATTATGAGTTGAGCGCTAGAATGCGACTTTTTATGCCCTTGCAAAAAGGGTATATTAATTTTGGTCAGAAGTGTGCAACGCATAGAAGGAAGCATCTCCGACCCTATAAAGTATGTATATATTCTTGATCAGCACGACGAGACGAGTTCAAATAGCCATGTCCGTCCGTCCGTCTGTCCGTCCGTCTGGATCAACGCAAACTCCTCCTAGACCGTTGGAGCTACAGAGCTGAAATTTTGCATGTAGGCTTGTACATATATACTGCAGGGGTTGTATATCTCGGATTCAACCGGATCGGACGCTATATGATATAGCTCCCATACAAACGGCAAAGTCACGAACAGTGACTTTTTTCAATAACTTCGGTTATTTCTAAGCTTTTATCCCATAGGAACGACCGGTGAAAAACCATAACTTCGTTATTTCCTATGCTAAGATTCTAGGCGTTTCTTTTGCAGACATTACACTTTTGGGATAAAACATTTTTATACCCTTGCAAAAAGGGTATATTAATTTTGGTCAGAAGTGTGCAACGCATAGAAGGAAGCATCTCCGACCATATAAAGTATATATATTCTTGATCAGCACGACGAGACGAGTTCAAATAACCATGTCCGTCCGTCCGTCCGTCCGTCCGTCCGTCCGTCCGTCTGTCCGTCCGTCTGGATCGATGCGAACTCCTCCTAGACCGTAAGAGCTACAGAGCTGAAATTTTGCACGTAGGCTTGTATATACTGCAGGGTTTGTATATCTCGGATTCAGTCTGATCGGACCACTATATCATATAGCTCCCATACAAACGGCAAAGTCACGAACAGTGACTTTTCGCAATAACTTCGTTATTTGTAAGCAATTGCCATAAAAGTTGGTATTGGTCAGTTTTGTGTTCTTATTAATAATTGTGCCAAATTTGGTCAAGATCGGGTGACTATATCATATAGCTCCCATACAAACGGCTAAGTCACGAACAGTGACTTTTCTCAATAACTTCGTTACTTTTTAAGCTATTGTCGTGAAATATAATATAAGTAAGTTTATTGTAACGATAAACCACTGTGCCAAATTTGATCAAGATCGGATGACTATATCATATAGCTGCCATAGGAACGATCGGTTAAAAACAGTGACTTTTGTCAATACCTTCGTTACTTTGGATGCGATTGCTTTCAAATTTAACATTTGTCAGTTTAATGTATCTGTTAAAGACTGTGCCGAATTTGGTAAAGATCGGGTAACTATATCATATAGCTCCCATAGGAAGGATCGTTGGAAAACAGTGACTTTCATCAGAAAGTTCGTTATATCCTATGATAAGATTGAAGGCCGTTCTTTCGCAAACATTACCCTTTTTAGATAAAACAATTAGTTTAGATAAAAGAGATACTAAAAAACTTGCAAGGGTATACAAACTTTGACGCGGTCGAAGTTAGCCCCGGCCCTCTGGTTTACTTTGATGGCTATGGGTAAGGAATGAGTTACCAAAATAGTTGCAAGGGTATACAAACTTCGACGCGGTCGAAGTTAACCCCGACCTTCTGTTTTTTTTTTTTTTTTTTTTCGATTTAAATACAGTTACCGAATGAAATGTTGTTGATTTTTTGATACCACTGGAAAGAATTAGGTCTTCCATAGCTCTATCAACCACTCTAACACTTCCAATCTCCCCTCTACTAAAAACCCTTCACCGGACAATATAACCGCAGTGTATAATTTCATAACAAAATGTAATATATCAATTTAGTATATCTAGAGTCGAATGCCTTGTAGTATCAGTCTCTAGTATCAGGGCCGGCGGATCGCGCTTAGCCCGAGTGGGTAGTAAAAACAAATTATTTGATTCGACGCAAAACCGAAAAGCTCCTTTCATTAGAGCACGTTGATCCAGGAATCGTAATTATCAATCGAATGAATCGCACAAATTCCGGAATAAGGTCCATATAACATTTGTTTTCTCTCAAAAAATTAACTATTTCACGGATATTGCTGATATTTCTTTCGCGCCGTAAAATTTGAAGAAAAAAATCTCTATCATTTATAAGCTCAGGATCTTTGAAGTCCCCCCGATAAAAGGATACAATTTTTTTGACATCGTTTGTTTAACCTATAGCGAAACTCTCCAGAGAATTAAAAAATCTAGTTGAATCAGTATCGAATCGATTTTTCAATGAAGAATACACTTGGTCGAAAATTTCACAATACATTTTCTTGTAAAAATCTTCAGGAGATTCGTTACAATTACCATTTCATTACAATTTTGCCAAATCTTCGTAAATTTGGAATCACGAGTACTGTTCATAATTTCGCAAACAATTTCTATATTTTTATTTAACAATTTTATTCACTCCACTTCCGATCTTTTGTCAGTTTGTAAAGAACGGTTTTAAGCAACTTTTGATTAAGTTTGAAGATGCTTTACAGTGAGAACTTCAATAAACATACTACCATAAAATACGTGACTTACAGAGAATTTCCGAGTGGGTTTTTACCCACTCGGCAATTTTCCGAGTGGCTAGTACTACCCATACTACCATAGGCTGCCGCCGGCCCTGTCTAGTATTAAATACTTTATCTAAAATTGTAAATAATTAAATAAATAAATATATTTGTGTTTTTAAAAAACGAAAGCAATAGATTAATGGGATGCATACTTATTTTAGGATATACATAGGTGTTGGCAGTGGCTTAAGGAACATGTGAATACGTTTTTGATTCTTGACATACTCAAAAAATACCCGAAACTAAAAATAGCACCACTTTCAGTATTTTGCAAATACCGTCATATTTCGCAGGGTTGCATTGTAAAACAACGCGTGTTTAATAGTCCCTGGCTTGAGGTCAATTTTAAAAGCACTGGCACCAAAAAAAATCCGAAATATATAATAACTTTTAAATGCGAGACATACAGTGGCTCCATCGCATAATCGGACAAAAGATTTCTCAGTTGTACTGTACATTTTTTTCAAAAATTAAAATTAAATTAAAAATTAATGAAAGCAAAAAAAAAAAAAAAATGAAGTAGGTAAGAGGAGAAGACTTATTTTTCCTTACTCCACTCCACATGCTGTTGAGCATTGGAGTTTTGTACCATCTGCAACAGGGCAGATCAAACAGCAACGTTGGTACATCCGTTATTCGCAATTTGCACAAGCCACTCTGCTCAGCTTCAAATACATGCGTACTTAAGTCACTTACATTTTGACAGCGGCAAGGGGCAGTCGGATTCATTGTTAACTATATAATTACTCTCTAACCGAATAAAGATCAATACAGTCCACTCATTTCGAAACAGCGAAACATCATAAAATTGTCCCTTTTTATACCATACACCCATAGGGTGAAATGGTATATTAAAGTCGCCCAAATGTATGTAACAGGCAGAAAGAAGCTTCTCCGACCCCATAAAGTACACATATTCTTGTGCAATCAAATTCGGCAAACTAAAACTTATATCCAAAATACCAAATTTAATCAATAATTTTGATCAATTTGATAAATATATATTCGTGATCAGTATCAGAGACTTTAAGAGCTATAGTCACCAAATTTGGTACGTATACTCGTGTATTACATACGGTGGTCAAGTTTATTTCAAATTTTTGCCACGCCCCTTTCCTCCGCCGCAACTAAAAAAAAACGTTTATCTCAAAAACTATTGTAGCTAGAGACACCATATTTGGTATGGGAGGTGATCCACCATATTGTCTTGCCCGCAGAAGGGGCAAGGTAATTTTGCTTCGGTGCTGATGGGTAGACTGGGTGTGTCCGATGCGAAGGCTAATAAATGTGCTGCAAAGGTTTTTGGGTAAATTAGCAGGAAGGTCAATTCTTCTGCCTGATGGGTTAAATGCTGTATAGCGGTGGCTAAATTCGGTCCATTGTAATGACCGGGTTCCACTTGGTTTAAAAACTTGAATAGACGAACACGTCAGTGTCGCTTTGTGGTAATATTCCAATTGATTTTTATTCCAAAAATATTCTTTTGCTTAACCTTTGTTTACATATACATATATGCTTATGCTGCGACTTATGCGACAGCTACAAGAGAGAGGGAGAGTGTCAGTACATACATACATACTGTTGGAGCGCATGCATCAAAGTGCTTGGTCAGCGGTCACACGCTGGCCTGGCTCTAGCTCATGTTACGCTTGTGCATACAGTGCTTATGTGAATATACATATGTATGTGCATATACAAATGTACATCTATACATACATATATGATCATGCTTTTTTTTGAGAATAATAATATTTTGGAAGTATTTTTAATTGATAACTATTTTTTTGTGAGAATAGTATCAAGATGAAATTAACAACAACAAATTTAGACATACATACTTTCAATAAGGAAAAAGTTTGTAATGGTTTAAGTCTAAATTGCAAGATTCTCGCATGTTCTTTAAAGCGAGGCAATCCAACGGAACATATATGTACATATGTATGCAATTTATAAAAAAATTCTCCGTTCGGATTCTAATAGAATATAGTTCAAAGTATATGAGCGATAGCAATTGACTCCGGTAAGTAACGGCATATACTCAAGCACAGCTTACAAAACTTACAGTAAGCTTACTTACTGTCGTAAAAATCAGTATTAAGAACAGGTGCCCGCAGTTTAAAGTCGCAAGTTTAAGCAAAATGTGCAAGTGTCCAGCAAATATTAATAACTTCTGCTACTGTTGCGGACGTTTTACCCCGGCGAGTGATAAGCACGGATCAGTTAGTGAAAATTTTGTTACGGCATTTCGACATTACTTTAATTGTGATGTTATACTTAATGAATCGTGGGCGCCAAATACAGTTTGCAGAGCTTGTTATGTCGGGTTAGTTAACTGGATGCATAAGAAACAAAAAAAATGCCATTTGGTGTACCAATGATGTGGTACAATCCAGGAGAACATGACCCAACAAATTGTTATGCTTGTGCCAATGTGTGAAAATTCACTTTCTTCACCACCATTTGGACCAATTTAGTCGACAGCTATCGACTGAATCAGATGAACAGGGAGAGCGGTACCATCAAATTGCCTTGCCATTTGAGGTATCAGGGAAAACGAGCTCCAGATGCTATACTGGCCGAAATATGTTGGTGGACTAAGCAAATATTTCAATTCGAAGAAGATGAAAGTCAAAATGAAGAAGTGAAGGAAGATGAATGCGACGGAATGGAGTTCTCCACTGACGAATCGGATTAATTTGATCTTGATAAAGAAATTGAACCACAACCAAAACGAACTCGTTTCTAATTTGGCACATTTCAAAGTTTATTTGTTGTTGTTAATTTCATCTTGATACTATTCTCACAAAAAAATAGTTATCAATTAAAAATACTTCCATAACTACTCTAAAAAAGGGCTTAATTGTATTTTTTTTCTAGAACTGTAGCTGAAAAAGTCATTTTGGGTTAAATAACATTTATAAAATTAATTTATTTAACCATTAACAATATTTCTACAATAAATAAGGATGATTTAGGTCGAATGCATGGAGAAGAAATCGATATATAAGTCATATTTACCTCATATGACAAACTAAAAAATACCCCCAAAATGAAGAATTTCAACTCGCTATAAAAAAAAAAAACGAGCTAACTTTGAAAAACCCAAATAGGGTTTTGCTATTCAATACATGTACTTTCAGAAAAAAAAGGTCCGGTGCGGTTTGATTTTAATACCCTTCATTTTGTTGCATAGTGTTATCATAAAAGTTTTTCTGTTTTTCTTTATGTTCTTCTAAAATTATTCTAGCTCTATTGTATGCTAGTTTTAGTCTAAACTTAACTTCTTTAGCATAATCATATATGTTATATAAAGGTTATATTCTTTTTATGCTATTAAAATGGATTGGTAAATTATTTTGTTTACCAAATACAAGTTCATAGGGACAATATTTATGTGTTACTGATGGAGTTGTGTTAAAACAGTACACAAAACATTGTAACCATATATCCCAATCAGTTTTATCTACTGAAATATATGAACGAATGTATTCATTGAATTTCCTATGACTTCTTTTAACGGTACCTAAAGTCTGCTGGTGGTGTGCAGTAGACGTAATGTTGTCTATTTATTATTGAGTTTTTGTATTCTGTTTCCATGTCAGTAATGAACGTCTTCATTGGACCGTACTTCAGAATAAAGGATTCAAATATAGCTTTTGAGAGTGTTGTAGCGCTTTTGTTGGGAACTGGTATTCCTACTAAGTATTTCGTTAAGTCACATATTAGAGTGACTGCGTATTCATTACCGTTTTCAGATTTGGGTAGTGGACCAATGGTGTCTACTATTACCCCATCAAAAGCATACATGGGGGTTTCGGTAATAATTAAGGGTGTTTTAGTGTGCTTCGTCGTTTTTGACTTTAGGCATTTTTCACAATTATTAATGTAGTCTTTTACATGACGTGTCATGTTTTTCCAATAATAGTGTCTTCTTACTTTGGCCAAAGTTTTTGTAATGCCTATATGGCCACCCTGTATAGGGTATGTAGACAATATTGCTTCTTTATCCTTTTCTTTTTCTATAATGGTCACCGGTTGGAGTAGCGCTACTCTTAATGTTTTCAATATATTATTACCCATTCCTTTAAAAAAATTCTATTGAAAATGTTGCTAAGATCTTATTACTCGGTGCCAATTTAAGTTGTTTGATATCGAGTATACCGGCTTCTTTTTCAAGCCTTTGAAAAAACTGACCTAAGTCGAGATTTCCATTGGTGTACAGATCTCCAATCTCAAATCTTGCTATAACTTTTTTCCCATGTTTAAGGAAACATAAATTATGTGTTATATGCAAGGTCACTACTTTTCGTGCTTCATTATTGCATAGTACTTCATATATTTTGGCCTTAGATAATCTCTGGTCAGAGATTATTTTGTCTACATTGTTGCTTTTTAGTGACTCTCAGGACATTTGCTTTTGTATTTTTTAGATCCTGTATTGTAATGCGGAATAATGCATCCGCAACAAAATTATCTTTTCCCTTCAGATATTCTACTGTGAACTCATATTCTTCTAGATCAAGTCTCATTCTTGTCAATTTTGAGCTCGGATTTATCATAGAGAATAAATACGTTAGTGGTCTATGGTCTGTTTAGACTCTGAAGTGTTTGCCATATATATATGGGCGAAAGTGTGTAAAAGCCCAGTGTATCGCATCTAGTTCTTGTTCAGTAGTACTTTTATTACTTTCACCTTTAGTGAATGAACGGGAAGCGTATGCTACTGGTAACTGCTTATCACCATAAGTTTGAGTCAATGCTGCTCCACATGCATCCATACTGCAGCAGTGTGGGTTCTATTAAAGCTTTTTTCAGGTACTCAAATCCTTTTTCGCATTCCTCAGACCAAACAAAATCTACGTTTTTCTTACATAGTCGTGTTATTGACCGTGAATGTTTTGCGAAGTTTTTAATAAAACGTCTGTAGTAGTTGCAAAAAGCTACGAATCTTCTAGCACTATTAGCACCTTTGGTACTGGGTATTTTTCAATGACATCATGTTTGGTGTCGTCTGGGAATATTCCTTTGTCAGTACATTTGTGACTCAAGAATGCCACTTCGTGCATGAAGAATGAACACTTTCCTGGATGCAGTTTTAGGTTGTGTTTTGTGAGCATGACGTAATGCATCGCGATTTGTCTTCTAATTCTATTTGGTGAGAACCGGTCATTAAATCTGGACATGAAAAATTATCAAGAATATCGTCTATTCTTGGTAATGGGAATATATCGGACAACAGTTTTTTGTTTATTTGACGATAGTCTATCACCAATCGCCATCGTTTCTTTTCTGATGGTGGTAAACCTTCTTTCGGTACCAGTAGTAACGGACTATTAAATTCGGACACTAAGTGTTCAACTATTTTGTCTTTAATGAGTTTATCGACTTGTCTTGTTATTTCTTCCTTATGAGTGTGTGGTATTCTGTAATTTTTTGTGTATACTGTCTGTTTGTCATTCAATCTTAGTTCTTGTTTGTAAAAATTATTTGTTGTAATTGGTTCGTTTTCTAAACCAAATTTATCTGTATACTTGGTGCAGAGTTCTTCTAGTACGTTTTTAAACATAGGTGGGAAGTTTAGCTTCAGTTTTTGCATTATTGATTGACTTCTCTTGTCATCAGTTTTCTGTACTATTTCATAATTCTTAAATGATTCATACTTTATGTTTTTTAAATTTAAAATTTTTACTCTTTTTGTTGTGTTTAAAATTCGGACAAATATTTGATTCGGACTTGAGATCGAATTTCCAATAAATATTCCTTTTTCGACTTCTTTATTTAAGATGACGATATTTGTATTTTCGTTTGAAATATTTATTTGTCGGATTACTTCAGATCTTGCTGGGAGGATTGTGGAATTGCTGTCGCAAGCGTGTAATATTGGGATGTTTATTGCAAAATCTAAATTATTTAGTCTTAATATTAATGAAGCGTGAAATCTAATTGGCAATTAAAAGTCCTGAAGAAATCTAGTCCTAAAATTCCATCAAATGGAATCGGGAAATTTCCATTTACTATATGGAAGTTGTGTGGAATTATGAATTCATTTTGTTGGAGTTCTATATATTAGGGTTAGACCTTTAAAAATAATTGAACCTTCACCAATTCTTGATATTTCAATTGTGTTTGAAGTATCTATATGTTCAAAGGTATCTGTTTTTTCTTTTTTTTTTGTTGAATTGAATTGTCTGCACCAGTATCTAACAAGAAAGTGAACATGTTGCCTCTATTTTCAGATTTAATTTTGAAAAAATACTAAGGCTTAGGTTGAATGTGTATACATTCACAGTTTCTTCTGAATATCTGTAGGGAGTTATAGGTTTTCCGAATTACTTTGGGTAATTCGTACACTACCATTTCCATTATTGGAATTACTTCGGTTGGAGTTATTTCGGTTGGAATTGTTTTGGTTGTAATTGTTTCTTCCTCGGTTATTGTATCGTGAGTTTCCACGATATCCATCTGTATTACCATCTGTAATTACCTCTGCTTCGTTAATTATTTTATCCATTTCTGTTATATTATTGCTGACGGTAGTGCAGGACTGAGTTTGTCTGTCTTGTTTCCGATGTGCAACTGTCTACGAACTTTGTTGTTAGTTCGTTCATGTCCCGGAGTATGCCTGCTTTTAGTACGTTACGTACCTGATTGTTTATGCAGTTCTTTGTTAGTGCCTCTGTAGCGATTGAAAGTGTATACTTCTTGGCTACTTCGACGGGTGTACCATCGTGTATAAAGGCTCCTTCCAGAGATTCAGTAAGCTTTTCGACCTCTTGGGCGTACTGGCTTGCTATTTTGTTTCTCTGGGGTATGTTTTTTAATTTTGCGGTTATTGATGCTACTGATTCTGTTTTTACATTAGTGGCAATGCGGTTAATTATTGCTTCTATTGTCTGTTCAGAGGTTATCAAATTTTTGTATTAAGCACACTGCTGTTTCTTCATGGTTGGCTTTTGGAGTATTTAACAAACTCAATGCATCCATGAACGTCTGGAGATTTTCTGTTCTGCCATCAAACTCTGAAATAAGGTTTGAGGCCATCCTCAAAAAATTAGTGACTGTTTGAGTCATTTTTGTATTTTCTTTCTTGGCTGGTTTATTAACGTTTATTTGAGTTTGATCTGAACTCACTGATGGTTCTTCTTGATCCGTTTCTTCTTCAGCCGGTAACTGGGTTTCGTCTTCTATTAATATTGAAATTTCCAAATCAGTTGTTTGATTATATTCAATATTATGTCTTTTTAGCACAGTTATTGCCCTTTGTTTGCAGTCACTATAGAATGCATTTGCCGCTGTTTTATGGCACATATTTAGCTTACTATAGTGTTCGGTTAGTACTGCTTTAATATTTTTGAGACTCTCAATTATTATTTTCGAGTGTTTGGCTACTGTATCTTGTGTTTTTTCTCTATTTTGCGAGAGGCACTTACAAGACTTATTTAATTCTTGTGCATAAATTCTAGCTTTTGTTATTATGCCATCCCAAGTAACCATAGTTTGTTAAAAATTAATTTTTTTTTTTCTGAGAGATCAATTGTCTATATGGGTTGGGCGAATAGGTTGTGTACCCAAGCGGGTAGAATTCTGTTTTATTTTATATTTTTATACCATACACCCATAGGGTGTAGGAAGCTTTTCCGACCCCATAAAGTATATATATTAAATAAAAGAAAAAGAGAAAAATTATCTCATCTGTGTCTTGCACAGTAAGCCAGAGACGTGGAAGATAGAAGAGTAGACATGCGTGTTTAATTAAATCTATGCCTATGCATGTTTTTAGTATAAGCCTGACGTATTTGTTAGTTGGTGTACTGTACAACAAGTGCAAACTCGTACGTATTTATGATATCTTAATATTAATCGAAATTTCAGTTATAATTAACGGCAAGAGAAGTTGGATCGTATTCTGCATGAGGCACTCTGTGTAGTGCTGTCGGTCCTTGTCCTCCAGTCCTGTGTGAAGGCGGTCCTGGAGGAGCTTCCCTTCACGCCTTAACCTGGCGTATTTTCCTTCTGTTTTTCTTGGCGATCCCGGATCACCTATTGTGAGTGGGCATGGTCCCTCGTTTGGATACACCTCTAATACCTATTCTAGGAGGGATGCGTCCCTTTGTACGGTAGGGACAGCCGTCAGAAAATCCAAGTCCTCCTGATGAGACGGGTCGGTGCCTGTCATCAGCACGGGTTTTTTGTTTTTTAATTATGTATGTTCTTGCATACATTAATGTATACACATATACATATGTACATATTCAAGTGGACACTTATATTTTATTGCGTACATATTTAATTGTTTATACTTGCAACAAAGTGTTACAAGTTGAGCTCTTTGTGTTAGATGGTTTTTGGTATGAATATACTACAGTAGAGTTCCTTTTTCTCGAAGGACCAAAATAAATAGGGATCCGGCTCGAAGGATCCAAATGAATAGGGAAAGAGAAGGAAAATAACCCAGTCTTCACTTATTTTATTTACAAAAGTATGGAAGTACTAGAATAAGATCCTCTAAGAACAATTGTTACCTCCTAGAGCCTAAGAGAATCCTATATAATCTTAGGCTCTAGGAGGTAACAATTGTTCTTAGAGTATCTTAGTATGACTCACCCCCACGTATTTGGGGGGTTGAAAAATCATTATTATTTTGGGCACGGCGTCGGCCACTTGACATCCTGCCGCTGTGATCTTTTGGGTCAGTTTAGAATTACAAGTGTTTTTCCCACACCGTGTGTGGCTGATTGTAATTCTAGTCATATGCTAGGTTAGTTGTTTGGTACAAAGGTACAGTTGTATAGTATTTTCCTTAGTGCATCTGATTTGGTGAAGCCGGTTCAGATGAACATGTTTATCCTTAAACAAGCATTCTGTTCTAATGTGCTGGTGAATTTTTGAATGTCCATACGTTTTGTATTGTACCGTTGGGGTCTCGCTGGTGGTCTGTCGAATATTCGACTGCCCTCTATAGTGCAGAGAATTGTCTTGTGATCGCTGGCCATATAGACATCGCTCACTACCCTACGTACATAAGGGCAGAGCGCCTTGCTTACGAATGTAAGGTCAATCGTCCAGCCAATATTGCCCCGTTGAAATGTGTATTCCTCGCCTGTGTTTAGAATTGCCAAATTGAGTGTGGCAATAGCTTCTAGTAGTGTTTGGCCTCTTGCATTGGTTGATGCAGTACCTCATTCTTGCCGGCCTGCGGCTACGAATTTGGTCTGCCAATTCGTCCATCACGACACTAAACTCTCCGAGGCTATAAGAGGGAGGAAGATAGCAGCTGAAGAACCAGTAATTGTACAATTTGGCCCTCACGAAACCGTTCAAAGACGCTGGGGATTTTACTTGTGCCGGGGTAGACGCGCACGACCAGATCGCAGATTTTCAAAACCGAATCCAAACACAAAATTGCGGTAATGTTTGCAGTTTTGAATCTGAATTTAATACAGAGGCGCCACCTGCTGGTCTTATGGCTAGGGGCTTAGAAAAGAATAGACTACACCAATATATTTAATTCGATACCATCTACGCATTTTTGGAAAGATTTTTAAAAATTCAAATTTTTCCAATTTTCTTCAAAAAGGATCATTAATTTTGAGTAATTTAATAAGAATTATCCATAAAAATCTTTTTTCATCAAAAACAAAAAGAAAAACCAGAGGGCCGGGGTTAACTTCGACCACGTCGAAGTTTGTATACCCTTGCAACTGTTTTGGTATTCTTTCCTTACCCATAGCCATCAAAGTGTAAAAACGTGTTATCCAAAAAGTCTAATGTCTGCGATAGAACGGCCTTCAATCTTAGCATAGGATATAACGAACTTTTTGATAAATGTCACTGTTTTCCACCGATCGTTTCTATGGGAGCTATATGATATAGTCACCCGAACTTGATCATATTTGGCACAATTATTAAAAATAGCACAAAACTGACTAATACAAACTTTTATGACAATAGCTATAAAATTAATGAAGTTATTGAGAAAGTCACTGTTTGTGACTTTGCCGTTTGTATGGGAGCTATATGATATAGTGGTCCGATCCGGCTGAATCCGAGATATACAACGCCTGCAGTATATGCAGTATTGGTTGGTTGAAATTTTACATATTTTTGACAATAACTTAGCAAAACCGTCCACTGTGCGACGGAGCATAGCTTTAACACGCGTCAAGATTGCATTGGGCCTACGCCGCTATGGTAAGCAACTGTACTATTTATTGCCCAGCTTTACAGCGATACCCCTTATTATCGTATATAACATTGCGTATCTTCAATCTGTCCATCTGTATTGCTCTGTTGTACTATCTGTTTTCAAAAATATATTAATAATCTTTTAAAAACACACAATATTATTTAAAAAAGATCCGGCTTTCCACCGAATTCCATATAAATCATACAGAAAATAGCAGGGTATAGCGCATTCTAGTCCACTACTTTATTGGAAATGTCTTAAGCCGCGAGTGTTACTGAATGAAACATATATTTCTTACTTCTAATTATGATCATTCTTTATCGTGTTCCGAGATGGGTGGCAAGCGTAACTTTATTTTACGAAATTTGTTTGCATTTGACGTGGAATAAAATGTTTCGGAGTGTAAACTTTGCAAAATGTGTTTCAGTGGCAACTATGTTTGCAAGTTAAAAAGACACCTAGAAGTGAACCACAAAAAGGAGTACAACGAATTGGCCGAAACTCAACCAAATGAAGCGCCTGAAAAAAAAATACATTTTCTGTTGTTTTGGGTCAAGAGCAATTTAAGAATGCCCGTATTGTTATGAGATTAGTTGAAGAGATATATAGCCAAATTAAGAGCAAAATGGTTGAAGCCTTAAAGAACAGAATCCCCTGCCTCAAAGTGGATACGGCCACACGGTGCAACCGCGGAGTGCTCGGTGTAAATGTTCAGTACATTGATGAAGGCTTAATGTGCAATAAGACATTGGGATTGATCGAGTTGAAATCATCGCATACATTCCAAAATATATAAAGATAAAGTCAATATTGAGTGATTTCAGTATATCCCGAAAATAAGTGTATACCATCACAACCTACAATGGTCGAAATATGATAAAGGCAGTGGAATTACTCAACAATGATTCCGGAGATGAAGAAGAAGCTGCTGAGGACTTCGATGATGATGGACTGCTAAATGATCTTAAAATTTATTCAATACGATCGATCAAATGTGCAGCACATACGCTTCAACTGGCGGTGAGGGGATTTTTCTCAACGCCACGAATCTGCTAGCTTCATTAACAAAGCACGGAAGATTGTGAAGCTTTTAAGGATACTAGCATATACATAGGTGAGATTGATTTCAATTATAGTTATAATTAAATATTTATGACGTTTTTTTTATTTTGAGTGTAGGTATTTAATAACGGAGGAGTCATTGCCACAACCAATTTTAGATGTCGCGACTCGGTGGAATTCCACCTATAGTATGTTGAGTCAGCTTAAAAACTTTGAGGACTTTTGTGAAAGGCGCCTCAACTGTTCAATGAAGCTTACAACGACTGAGTGGGATGACTTAAAAAGACTCGTTACTACCCTGGAACCGGCATACACAGCTACTATCAAGCTACAAAGCACCGAACTATTTATGGGTGACTTTTATAAGCTGTGGTTGGAGCTCAAACTTACTATTGCAGCAGTAAACACGGCTGAAAGTAATGCTTTGAGCGAGTGCATCGCTGAAAGGAAAGTTGGCCTCTTACAGACTGACTCGGTGATTTGCAGCATATACTTGGATCCACGGATAAGACGGGTATTGCTGCAAAACCCTATACATGTTATGCTAGCTAAAAGCAAACTTAAGCAGCTTTTTCTGAAAATATTTAATTTGAAAGAACCTGTAAGTTTTTCCGTCATTGAAATATATAAAACGAATACTAATAATTTTATTTATATTTCAGATTATTGCAACAGAAGTGCCTTGCTCAAGTACCTCTTTGGCATCCACATCGTTTGAGGCAGACATCGCATTAACGCAAAGTTCAAACACCTGCTCTCTGTTGAACGATTTTTTGCAAAACATTGAGGTAGCTTCGGAAGACGAAACTGGCGATGGTGAGCGATCGGATCTGTTAAAAAAGGGGTATGCGGAAATTGAAGCCTATAGCCCGAAGCCAATTTCCGTGTCCTCCAATATAATGGAGTATTGGGAGGAAAAGCGCTACGTATACCCAACCCAACCCAAAAAAAAATGTTGTTACTGAATACATTATGAAAAAAAAAAAAAAAATTTATGAATGTTATATAACCCAATATGACTTTTACAGCTACAGTTCTAGAAAAAATCGACAACAAGTTATATTTAGCTCATATGACAAACTAAATATCAAAGAAGCTAACTTCGGCTATGCCAATACCCCAATACCCTATACCCTTGCAGTCCTTGGCAATAATATTTTTACATTTTGAAATTTCTTTCCCTGCAACTTAATTCATCAATACACAAACAAAACATTCAAATTATTACTCTTTTTACTACAATTTTTTTTCTTCCTACAACATTCCCTAAGCAAAGCATCGCACGCATACACATACAGTTCGTGCAGCTTTGCGTCTGTGTGTGTGTATGCATGTGCTCTGTTTGATTTGCTGATGACGTAGAACCGATTTGTATCGACTATAACTTGTGTTCTATTTATCCGATCAAATTCAAATTTGGGATCTGAGATTTTATATCGAATTCTATTATATTGGTAAATTTCATGGGGATACTCCAATTTTTGCAAAAATTTTTGTTCCAGAGCTATATGATATAGTAGTCCGATCCCGATGATTTTCATATTTTATCTCACCCGGGTAAAAATAAGCCCCCAAAAAAATTTCATCCCGATAGCTCTTAAGATGGCTGAGTAAAACGCGTACGCACCGACGGTCAGACGGACATGGCTATATCGACTCAGCTTCTCATGCTGATCAAGAATATATATGCGTTACAAACATCTGACCAATTTTATAATACCCTCTACAAGGGTATAAAAAATGCCCCCCAAAATGAAAATTCGCAATAAAAAAAAACGAGCTAACTTTGAAAAACCCAAATAGGGTTTTGATATTCAATACATGTACTTTCAGAAAAATAAGGTCCGGTTCGGTTTGATTTTAATAACCTTTAATTTGTTGCATAGTGTAATGATTACGGTCCTTGGTTTTTAGTTTTGGTAAATGAAATGATTAAGTTTAATAACTAAAAAAACAAATAAAAAAAGCAACAATTCGGTATCTTGTTTCTACTGATCGCTATTGATGGTCAAACTTAAAATACAAAAAATTTCTTGAGTGTACAGTGATATGAGAGCAAGTGTACATGATTCTAAATTTTTAAATCTTTGGCTTGACATATGGTCACATAATTCGCACAAAAAAATTTAACTTTAAAAACTTTTTGGATTTATTACTTTACTTGGATCATGGTCTTTAAATGTAACGGACAATTATTCCGTTACTTCTATTGGTTTTGTTTTGATCAGTATTTTCTTAGCACAGCTTGGTTTTTTGTTGGACATAGAATTGGCAAAATTCTTCGTTTCTTCGTTTTTCTTGTAAAAAAGTCGCGTTAGTTGAATATTTTTGGATATTTTGCTAAAATATAACCAATTTAATAATTTTATTGAAAAAATGGGTAGTGGAAAGACGTGTACCATTGAGGAAAGAGCAATCATTCACCGGCTAAGTTTGTCGGGTAAAAAGCCAGCAGAAATCGCGGAGCTAATGAAATGTTCCAAAAAAATGGTATACAATGCACTTGCCTTGGTTAAAAACAATCCCAAATACCTAAAAGAGAACAAGACCAGGAAGCCAAAGCCTCGAAAGACTGACCCCAACATCGACAAGGTCATGGCTCGCAAGAGTAAGGCTGACCCTTTTAAGTCTGCAAGAGACATTATGGTTGAAATCAATGAGGAATATGACTTAAACGTATGCAGACGACTTGTATCAAGGCGATTAAACGAAAATTTACTCTTTGGGCGCATGAGCAATTTGCCAAGAAAAAGTTTAAAAATTTGGAAGATTTGTGGTCTGGAGTCAAGGAAGCGTGGTATTCCATACCTAAGGACAAATGTCTGAAGATAGTGGAGAGTATGAACAGAAGATGTCAGGCAGTCATCGAAAATAATGGATATAGTACAAAATACTAGTATTAAAGGCTGTTTCCATCAGACAATTATAGTTAGTTTTTGTAAAAAAACGATTCTTTAAGATTTTGTGCCAATTATGTGTCCAGTCAATTTTTGAGTTTTTATGACTTTTTGAATTAAAATAAATTTTTTTTTTTTTTCTATAGATTAGTCAAACCTTGGGCTAGAAAATGCCATCCAATATGTGCTCTTTATATTTTATTATATAATAAAAATTCCCCTTAAAAATATAAATTTTTTTTGTGCCAATTATGTGACTATAGCTGTATAATTAGGTTTTTCGAAACTATTAGATTCGACAACCATAAGACCCATAGAGACATACATACAATGAGTCAAAAAAGTATTGGCACACTCACAAAGTTGAAGTTTTTCGTGCTATAACTTTTCATCCAATAACAAATTTAAAAAATTTAAAACACTATTTTCTAAATTCATGGTTTTATTATACATCTAAACAAAACCAAAAATGAATTTCAACGTTTTTTTAGTAAAAAAAGGCACAAATTTACATCAAATAAGTATTGGCACATTTCTTATTTTAGCTTATATTTTTGGCGTCGCAACGGTAAACTCCTGTTATTTTTTCTCTTGTTTTTTACTTCTTCGTACTTCCGAGAATTATATAAGATGCCAATCACTTTTGATCGCGATTTGAACGAACATAGACATAGAAAATGGGCCGAGGTACTGAAATTTCCATAGAACTACGTTTGCCCTACAAATAAGATTCGAAATCTACGAAGTGGTAAAGCTTCAATTCGGAACTGTTTTATGTTGATTCAGTTTTCGTCATATGTATATACATACATATGTACATACTAGACATCTGCATGAGTTGTAATAAAGTGACATTCGAATGTACAACAGCTAAATTGAGTTGAGTGAATATGAGTACAAAGCGAAATGAGTGAGTGATTTCGCAATGCATTCGGACGCACAATGTTAAAGCAATGAGTACGAGTGAAACAAGCGAAAATGAGAGGATTAGGCTTCGAATATATTCGAATGTCAAAACGGCTGTTGTTGTTCTTTTTCTCTGCAGAAGAACGAAATGTGCACTGCCAATTTGTGTGTATGTGACGCAGTGTATGTACATACCTCGCAAATAATTGTTGACCGGTCCGAGCAAGAGACGCTTGCTGTCTTCATTTATGTTTTCTGTCGAGCTTTTTGTTTGTCGCTCTTTCAATGAGCAATGCGTAAAGAGCGAAACAAGAAACGCTCCCACAATGAGACTCAGGGTAAATCATGATGAAATAAGTACAAGGTGGTCCCGTCGGCAAATCATACGGTCCTATGCATGATAAAATGGTCGAACGACAACAGAAATAAGACCTCGTTGTGAGCAGCGCTGCTGCCGACGGGACCACCTCGTACTTATGTATTTCATTATGGGGTAAATACTTACTTACGCTACTCGAGATTTCAGTGTTGGAAAATGAAAAGGGCTTAAAATTGCACTTAAGTGTTGGTAAACGCCGTTATTATAGATATTGGCGTTGCCAAATTGTCTTGTTTTTTTGGCGCCTATTTTGAACAGTCTTTTCTTTGGCCGGTAATTTAAACCGTGTTGTTATTTTAATTATTTTTTCCCCCCAACCCAGTATTAAGAAAAAATTATGAAAAATGCTATTTAAAATACTGATTAAAAATATATCTTAAAATATTAAAAACAAAAAAGATCTAATTTCAGAATAAAATTTAAAATATTACCCAAAAGAAAGACTTTAAATACTGATTAAAAATAGATATTAAAATATTAAAAACAAAACAGTGTTAATTTCAAAATAGAATTAAAAATGAAAACAAAACCAAAAAAAAGATCAAATAAAAATTCAACAACAACAAATGAAACAAAATATATCAAAGAAGCTAATTTCGGCTATACCAAAGTTTATACAAGTTAACATGGACAAAGGAATATAGCTAATACTGCATTTGGCAGTGGCCACGATCGCTGGGTCAGCGATCCCACGGTCTGGGTAATATGAGCCGGCCCGCAAGACGTTGACCGCTGCTAGCGGCACGAGGCGCAGTGTCAGCATTCCGATGGCCAATACTTAGGGTTCTTGGGTAGTTTATTTAATAATATTTAGTTAGTTATAATTCCGACTCCAAGCGCACAAAACTGTGGCTTGTAATAAATCAAATATAAATAAATATAAATAAACATTTATATAACTTACATAAACCCTTGCAATAATATTTTTACATTTTGAAATTTTGTTTCCTTGCAACTCAATTCATCAATACACAAACAAAACATTATAACTCTTTTTACTACAATTTTTTCTTCTTCTTCGATCCAAAGCACCCCGCGCATACACATACAGTTCGTGTAGCGTTGCGTCTGTGTGTGTATGCATGTGTTCTGTTGATTTGATGATGACGTAGTAGGCAGCGCTTGAGCATATTTATATTGACTGTGAATTGTGTTCTATTTATCCGATCAGATTCAAATTTGGGATTTTATATCCAATACTGTCATATCGCCAAATTTCATGGGGATACTCCAATTTTTGCAAAAATGTTTGTTCTAGAGCTATATGACATAGTGGTCCGATCCTGAGAATTTTCATACTTTATCAGCTCCGGGCTAAAAGTAGCTCAAATATTAAATTTCATTCCGATAGCTCTTACGATGCCAGCGTGAAGTTGATTTGCACAGACGGACGGACGGACATGGTGTAACGATCCTTTTTCGTGCTTCGGGATATTTATAATATCTCTTGGGCTAGGTTCAGCACAACAAATTTGTTTTGTGCCCCCGGTGAAATCAGAAACACGTTTGAGTTTTTAGTTGTTTAATGTATACGTACATATGTTTATTTAAATTATTGGTGAGCTCCGCTAGATATGACGGTTTCTCTAAGGAAGTTTCGAATTTGGGCAGCGCTGGTGAGTTAATGCGGATCCCTCGTCGCTTGCTCTAGTCTTCCCCTTGCTCCTGTAGTCGTCGCTGGTTACCACTTCGAGTTTATAGTATATGCCCAACTTGTGTTCTCCTTCTTCTATATCGTGTCTCTTGAGACGTGGATTGGTCCTTCGAATATATATCTCACGACCTTTCTTTACGCTTCTTGGTTTATCTTGATCCTCTAGGGATATTCTTTACACCTCAGCACCCTTTCGCCGTGTCTTTGAGATGGCCTTTGCTTGCTTTATTGCTTTGGGACAAATCCCGTAGCTGGTATTACGAAGCAGGATTTTTCCTAGCAATTGGTAATCATCATAATATATAGATCCTGGAATCTCGGCAGTAGGATATATCCTCGTGCCTGCCAATGACTTTGGATAGTCCTGGAGACGCTTGGCTTCTCTCAATTGTATGCTAGCTTGGGCACGGTGTTTATCGTCCTAAATTGAGGACTTGTTGTTATCTAATGAACTTGATAGGTTACTCGTAAGGCCTTCACAGTTCCTAGATTTCTCTTGCTCCTTTTCTCAGGACTTGTATTCACTTGATAAGTTTTCAAGGTTACTCGTAAGGCCTTAATACACTTGTTGTTTGATCACGACTTGATGACTTGATGCTCTTCTTGATTTGTGCCGCCTTTATATAGGCAGCTCCTCTGGCCTGGAGTTGGCTGGTGTAGTACCGCTATACAGCTGGTACTTTTCCATCGGCCTTCTACTTTCACCCACGCATCCACTTGTTGCTATGCGTGGTGAAAGTCCCGTATTCCTTGGCGCAGCTGTGTCCACTTTCTTTGGGGTGCTGTGCGCCCACTTGTTCCTTGTCCTTGTCTTTCTCCCTTCCCGGTATAGCGCCTCAATCGCTCTGCCGGCTTCCTTCGCCTTCTCTCATTGGCGACGCCTTCCCATTGATCGCCCGTTTTCTAGCGCATCATCTTGCTGCCTTCATTCCTCTGCCGGTGCTGCCGTCGCCCGTCGCTCCCCCCGATCCACTCATCACACTAGCTTCGCATTTCTCTCTCACATATGACATCACATATTCGACTATAATTAGCTTAGTCTATATCTTATCTTACTTAGTATGGCTATTTTTCATGTTCATTATAATTGTTTATTCACTATTCGACATATTAATCTCATCACGCATACTTAACCCCATACATGGACATTCTTATTGGGAACACATCGAATAGATATTGTTGTCTTTCCCTTTCTTCGACTTGTTTATTCCCCTCACATACCATCAAGCCGCTTTCGTTATCGTATTTGTTCTCCCCCACTACTCCCCGAGTAGCAAGCATAGCCTTCACTTTATTTCGTTCGGCATCACATATGCCCCGCACCCATCTCATGAACTTGCTTGGAAATCACTTTTGCTCTCTTTTGTTCGTCGGGTTTCGGCTTTTCACGATCTATGTGCTTTCGATTTTCGCATGCGTAGCGTAGGCAGAGAGCACTTGCATTGGCCGTCGCTACCCTCTCTTGCGGTTATACACGCATAGTGAGCGTGTGTCAGGTGTGCTCTCTCATGCATTGCTCCACAAGACACACGCATGCCCATGATACAATTATACAAGGTAGTCCACTCGGCAAAATCATAGTCCCTTAATATAAGTGCGAGTGAAAGAGCGTTGTGTAGTGAGTGTGAGTGAAACGACTACACAGTGCGTCGATTAGCCCAGTTCGACAAGCAGGCACGCACTGAAAATAAGGGACCAAAAACCGAACGAATTCGGCAGCCGAGTGGACTACCTTGTATAATTGTATCATGCGCATGCCAGCCTAGTTCATGCCTTCTCTTATCGTTTCTCTCACTTTGGCTCTTGCGCTTCAATATCAGGCCAATGCCGTCTAGCCCCGTTTCATTTTCCGATTTCATGTGTTACTCCTCCTACGCATCTTCCCGCTTGGACGAAATTTTGTCAGCGGTTGCTTGAGGTTCGATCGACCATACTTGAGTTTTGATCGTATATCGTATGCTTCGCTTGAGTTCGACCGGTCCAGCATACATATATCGTATGCTTTGATCGTGACTCCGATGGTTTGTGTATCGGCTGTATTTTTGCGTGGGACATTATTATCATCTATAATGTTCCTCACAATGGCTATATTGATTCAGCTTCTCTTGCTGATCAAGAATATATATACTTTATGGTGTCGGAAACGTCTCCTTCTGTGCGTTGCAAACATCTGACCAATTTTATAATACCCTCTGCAAGGGTATAAAAAACTTAAATAACAAAACAGCGTTTGCAAAAACTACTCTGTAGCAGCAATAGCAATAAAAATGCTCTCGCTACCGCTCTCATTTTTGACGAGAGCCGTAGCCTAACAAGAAAAAGTTTGTGCTCTGCTATGCTCTCAGTTTTGTCTCGTCAAAAACTCCAGCTGTAGCAAGTAGCACAAAAACAAATGATGCGCTACGCTCTGCCGTAGCGGTAGCTGAAAACAGATAGCGAAAGCGAAAGCTGAAAACAGAGAGCTAGATGAAATCATAGTCATAGCAAGATGATAACAGAGCGAGATAAGGGTAATAAAAATGTGCGAGAGCGATATGAGCAGCAGCATCGCAAAATACATACATAAGTGTTCTTCACTGAGACTTTGAGCAAAAGGTCTGAGAGCAACCGATTGGATTGTTCGTAAATAAATTTTGATCTCGCTCAGTCGAAGATCACTTTTTATACCCTTGCACTGTGGTCAAAAAGTCTGATATTTTGGCATAAAGTCATTTTTTATGTATTCATAACTGAAAATTTAACTTATTTTTTGATTATAGACACATTAGATAAGAAAAAAACGTTTTTAAAAAATTTTTCAAATTAGTCATTTAAATTTGGCGCGCAACTAAAGTCAGCTGTTTCAATGCAACCTTAAAATTTATTAAGCTTTGTCATTGTTTTGAGCGTGATTGTTTAAAGAAAAAGAATATTGTAATCATGGAAAGTAAAAGCACAGGTATTTAAAATTAATGTTCAGTGTTAGTTTGTCAAGATTGTGAATGTTTAGCTGTGTATGTGCAATTGTTGTTGGTGTCTTTTTACAGGTGAAATTTAACAAATAGAGCCGTGTTTCGTGGTGTATTACTTGTTCTGAGCGCGCTTGATCGCGCAACTAAAAACGACATGTTCAAGATTAATGTTTATATATTCGGAATCAACAAATTTCCTCTGCCCCTTTTTGTTCCTTTTTGAAGTCACACCTCTTACTTCGGAAGAAGCACTGGCTTTTTTATTGGAAAATGGATTGACAAAACAGCAGTACATTAACATCCAACAACTTAAGAAATCTCGTGGAAGCGATATTTTTCCACCATACTCAGCCCTTCTGGAAATGAAAACGGTTTGCAGACCTCCCCAAATACACATTTCGGAAAGTTGTGCACAGGTTTCAATGCAAAATATCCTAGACCATACAGCAGAAAGAATTATGGAATTGCAAAAAGAGGTTTTAGCTCAAATTGATGATATTTCACATTGCACATTAATAACAAGCTACGGCTTTGATGGATCAACGGGTCAAAGCATTTATAAGCAACAGTTTCATTCGGATGAACCTGCTTCCCTTGATCTTTCACTTTTTGTCACCACAATAATACCATTGGAATTAAAAGATGAAAATCAACGTAACGGAAAAACAGAGCTCCACAGTCTGTTAGGTTCTGTCGGCCTTTAAAAATTGAGTATGCAAAGGAAAGCCAGACTAAAATATTACTCGAAAAAAAAAGTTTGGATGTTCAAATCGCCACCTTAAAGGATTATTTATATAAAAAGGGGGACAAAAAAGTTGTCATTAAATATGCTACGCAAATGACACTTATTGATGGCAAGGTGCTTAACTGGAACGACATCCACTCAGTGCTGCCCAATATGTGGTGTAAAACCAACAGAGCTTCTGGAAACCACAGATTTTTATTCAGGAAACTTTGCACCAAGACCTGAAAGTCTTCAATACGGCGCGAGTCCATTGCATGCCTGGATTCGTTTTTTTGAATTCGTCCTAAATGTGTCATATAGGCTCGAAATTCGAAAGTGGCATATTAAGCAGGCTGACAAAATGGAAGTAATGTCTCGAAAAAAGAATATTCAAGACATGATGTGGAAACAAATGGGTCTCCATATACACATGCCCAAGCAAGCCCAAGTGGCAATAGTAATGACGGAAACACAGCCAGAAGAGCCTTCTCTAATACCCGTTTGTTTTCATCAGTAACAAACTTTGATCAAGCCCTTCTACACAATTTCTTCGTGATTTTGATTACCATTTCGTCTCACTATTCTGTAGATGTTGACAAATTTAAGGAATTTTGTAAGAGCACATTTTCAATGTACTTAAGTATATATCCTTGGTACCCAATGTCTCCGACTGTCCACAAAATATTAGTTCACGGCTGGCAAATTATGAACTCATCCTTAGTTCTGGTTGGATGTTTAGGCGAAAATGCTTCAGAAGCTCGGAACAAATATTACAAAAGTGACAGAAAATCACATGCAAGAAAAAATAGCCGACTAAACACCATGGCTGATGTGTTTTATAGAGCAATGGATTTATCAGATCCGCTTATATCAAGCATAAGTCTGAATAAAAGACAAAATCAAATCAACAAGAAAAATCTTCCACAAGATGTCATATATGTATCTTCTAACGGCAGTATCTCCGCCGGCCCAGAAAACTATTAATTCCGATCCGGAAAATTCAGATTCGGATTCTGATTTAGATCACGAATCTGACTGTGAAGAGCAATATAACATTATTTTAGACAACGAGATAGAGTAAAACAATGTATTAAAAAAAAAAATTAAATAAAATTTTGTAATGTGCTAGGGCAGATGGGTGAAGACATGGGCCAATTAAAAAAAAAAACAAAATCCGAAATTCTATAAAAATTTAGCAAACATATGTACCAAATTTCAAGGCTCTAGACCATAGAGCCTTGCAAAAAGGGTATATTAATTTTAGTCCGAAGTGTGCAACGAAGAACGAAGCATCTCAGACCATATAAAGTATATATATTCTTCATCAGCACGACGAGACGAGTTCAAATAGCCATGTCCGTCCGTCTATCCGTCCGTCTGGATCAACGCGAACTCCTCCGAGACCGTAAGAGCTACAGAGCTGAAATTTTGCACGTAGGCTTGTATGTATATACTGCAGGCGTTGTAGTAATCAAAAAATCAGTGTGTAAAATATGCGACGTGAAATTAGCTGGCATTCATACTACAAATTTGAAACGCCACTTGACAACTAAACATTATGAAATATTTAGAGAGTGTGACAGTGAAGAAGACACCAAAAGAAAAGTTGTGAAAAAAAAAATAACATATGCAACAGGTGAAGAAACAGTTGTGAATTCACTTATTAAAATTGTGACTACTGATGGAAAGCCGTTTGTATTCTTGGACAGCGAGGAATATAGGGAAATTGTTGATCCCATTTATAATGCCCTTGGTATGAACCCAATCACATCGAGGAACATTATGAGCTTCGTGTCCGTAAGAGAACAGGCCATCAAAGACGGCATAAGGGCGTTAGTCAATGGAAAACTGTTGTCGCTAAAAATCGACGTGGCAACTAGAATGGACAAAGCAATTCTAGGTATAAATCTGCAAATTATTCAGACAAATGTACACAAGTCGGAGATTGTTGTCAAGACGTTGGGCATGATCCAGCTCACTTATTCACACACTGGGGTCTACATTAGAGACAAAAGTTTAGAAATTCCTGACGATTATGGGATAACTCTGGATCAAATCTTCAGGTAAAAATGTTATTTTAGATAATTTTTAACATGTTTATTACTAAAGAAAATGTATACACACAGTGTTACCTCTGACAATGGGAGAAACATGGTCAAAGCCATAGAAATTTTTAATGACGACACGAAGGAGTCCCTTTTTAAAGATGACACTGAGAGTGAAAAATTTATGGATAAGCTTGATGACCTGAATTTGGCAAATATTCATCTTGTACGATGTGCTGCGCACATTCTTCAACTATGCGTATATGATGTTAACAAGCTGGATGGGATTAGCGAAAAAATTAGTATCAGCCGCAAATTATGCAAAACATTGCGCACTGAAACTTATAGGTAAGAAAAGTTCAAATATAAATGTTTTTTTTTATATACATGTATAAAATAAATACTATATGTAACTTGTACAGACGTATCTTAATCGAGCACAAAAAAAATATACCATCGCTCGACGTTATCACTAGGTGGAATTCAACATACTCAATGGTGAAAAACCTACTCGAACTAAAAGAGTTTGTGGCCACTCAGAGTAGTATTGATAAAGATATTGAATGGGACTGAATGGAGACATATGTCGACGCATTCAAGGACGCGTATAGTGCGACTTTAAAGCTTCAGGAGGAAAAACTAGAATATAGTGAATTTTTCATTATATGGATGGAACTGAAGTTGCAGTGCGAAAACAGCAAAAATTGGATAAAAAATAAAGTAAGTAAAATTAATAAAAGTAAGTAAGTAAAAAAATAAAAGTAAAAGTAATAAATTTATGAAACAAATGCATTTTCACATGCTTTTTATTACAAGCATATCTTATTATCTCCCTCAATCAAGCATACGAACACCCTAGCGCCCCCACCAGCCAACGGCCAACTCCGGCCTTATGGAAAAACGTTTATATGCATAACTTGGCTATTTTTGGTTCGATTTTGATCAAATTTTGCTGGATATTAGTATCAAATTTAAGTGTGCCAAATTTGATTCCACAAGGTAAACAATTACGGGAGATAATCGAGTTTTTCAAAATTTGGGGGTGGAACGGGACGTGGCAAAATCTTTATACATGCGCATTTACTAAGCAAATATGCATACCAAATATGGTGTCTCTAGCTGCAATAGTTTTTGAGATAAACGTTTTTTTTTGAACTGCGGGGACGGAAAGGGGAGTGGCAAAAATTTGAAATAAACTTGATCACTCTACATACTACATGAGCCTACATACCAAATTTGGTGGCTCTAGCTTTAATAGTCTCCGAGATCTAGGTGTTCATACGGACAGACGGACGGACAGACAGACAGACGGACATGGCTATATCGACTCGGCTGTTGATACTGATCAAGAATATATATACTTTATGGGATCGGAAAAGCTTCCTTCTGTCTGTTACATACATTTTGGCGACTTTAATATACCATTGCACCCTATGGGTGTATGGTATAAAAATTGTTGGCACAAATTAAACTGCGGGAAAGTAAGTTGCTCTAAAACGAAGCATTATTATCTGCTATATACATGGACCCGCGAGTGAACTGTATTTTAACAGATCACCAAAAATGGTTGGCAAAACAGAACCAAAAAAAAATTGATTTTCGCCTGTTTGAACTGAAGCACGTAAGACGGAGTATAATTGAAGTTTAGGTCCTGTGTCCTTTATGTTATAGATGCTTTTAGATACGTGTTCTTAGTTTTAATAAGTAAAATTGTCCTCGTCATACACTAACACCTGTTTTAAGCCATAATTGCAAACAATAAATTTTAACATAATTTTGCTTTATTATTAAAGGTTGACTCCGATCGAACTGTTGCATCGCAAACAATTGAGGAGGTTGAACTGCATATGGACATGGAGTGCTCATTCTCATCCATACCAGAAGAAAAGTCACTCACCGGTTTCTGACACGCTTGTCAAGTTATATGCTGAAGTGGAGGACTTCGACAAAATATATCGCCGCTTACCATTAAACCAGGATATATTACATTTTTTTCAAAACGTGAAGCTTAAATCGCCACACTTGAGTGCTCTGGCACAGGTTGTATTAGCCACTCCAGCTACTCAAGTATCCGTTGAAAGAGCATTTTCAGCTTTGCACTTTATTTTAAGCGAGCGACGTAGTTCACTAAGTTCCCAAAACATAAATTCATTATTAGTTGTTAAGCTTAATTCAAAATAAAATACTTAAAAAAAAAACTATTCCTGTTTTAAACAAAAAATTTGTGTGAAATACATACAATTTTTTCAAGAAGATCTAAAGTGAAATTTAATGTCGCAATTTTACACAACGTACCACTGTGCATAGAAAAGAAGACAAATAGTTGAAAAGATAGGGTGCGTTGAGTTTTTCAGTCAATCGGTCTTTTGATGAGCCTCACTGTGTGAGCGTGAGTCGTTTCACTCTTTACGCTCTGTTCACTCAAAGACCGATAAACAAATTGCTCAACTGTTAGCGCTCAACCGAAACAACCAAAGGGTCTTGCTCAGAGCGAGAGCGAGAAAGAATGATTTTTTTCGGTTGTTCTCGCGAACAGAGCGTAAAAAAAACCAGAGGGCCGGGGTTAACTTCGACCCCGTTGAAGTTTGTATACCCTTGCAACTGTTATGGTAATTCTTTCCTTACCCATAGCCATCAAAGTGTAAAAACGTTTTATCCAAAAAGTCTAATGTTTGCGAAATATATAACGGATATAACGAACTTTTTGACAAAAGTCACTGTTTTCGACCGATCGTTCCTATGGGAGGTATATGATATACTCACCCGATCTTGATCAAATTTGGCACAATTATTAATAAGAACACAAAACTGACCAATACCAACTTTTATGACAATTGCTGATAAAATAACAAAGTTATTGAGAAAAGTCACTGTTCGTTGCTTTGATGTTTGTATGGGAGCTATATGATATAATGGTCCGATGACCATCTCGGCTGAATCCGAGATATACAACGCCTGCAGTATATACAAGCCTACGTGCAAAATTCAGCTCTGTAGCTCTTACGGTCTCGGAGGAGTTCGCGTTGATCCAGACGGACGGGCATGGCTATTTGAACTCGTCTCGTCGTCCTGATCAAGAATATATAATTTATATGGTCTGAGATGCTTCGTTCTATGCGTTGCACACTTCTGACCAAAATTAATATACCCTTTTTGCAAGCGTATAAAAAGAGTTAACAGTTATTTGCAAGCTATGTTTTATACCCTTGCAGAAGGTATTAGAAAATTGGTCAGATGTTTGTAACGCACAGAAGGAAACGTTTCCGACCCCATAAAGTATATATATTCTTGATCAGCATAAGAAGCTGAGTCGATATAGCCATGTCTGTCTGTCCGTGGCTTTTTATTATTCGGGTGAGGTAAAGTATGAAAATTGTCTGGATCGGACTACTATATCATATAGCTCTAGAACGAACATTTTTGCAAAAATTGGAGTATCCCAATGAAATTTGCCAATATAATAGAATTTGATATAAAATCTCAGATCTCAAATTTGAATTTGATCGGATAAAATAGAACACAAGTTACGGTCAGTACAAATTGGTTCAAGCGCTGCCGGCATCGCTGCTTGTTGCCTACTACGTCATCAGCAATTCAAACAGAGCACACCCTGCAGTACGCGTTTGCGGAGACTCTTCGTCGAGTTTACGGGGACATGTCCGCTGTCTTGGGGGACATAGCGGCGACACGTTCATTTGAGTTGCGGCGACATTTAACATTAGATGGCCTAGCAATAAGGACAATCGGGACAACTGAGCGTCAAAGTCGACGGTATGTCCGGGGGTGGTTTTTCGAAAATGTTTTGAGGGACGTTTGCAAAGAAATTTCCTCTGAACGTCGATGGTACGTCGGCAGGTCTTCTTTGCGTTCGTGTCAGAGGACGTTCCATCGACATTTGCTTTGAATGTCGACCGTTGATCGCCGGATCTTCTTTGCATGCGCGTCAGAGGACGTTCCATCGACAATTGCGTTGAATGTCGACCGTTGGTCGGTGGGACTCCTTTTCATGCGCTTCAGAGGACGTTCCATCGACAATTGCATTGAATGTCGATAGTGTTGTCCATACAAAAATAAAATACAAAATTTTCTTTTAATTAATTTATTCATTTATTAAATTTTTATTTCACAGCAATATTTGAAAAATGTAATTTATTATATTATATTCATTTATTATTAATTTTTAACTAATTTAATGTTCGTAGCGGGGCGGAAGGATCAAAATAGGTCACAAGTGGTTGGCGGGTACCAAATTCTTCAGGGGTCTTGTGAGTGAGGAATCAAATTGAAACGCGCGCATACTTCGTTTATAATTAATTTTGGCTTATTTTCTCTATATTACAAATATGTCCCGACACACACGAGAATGTTTCGGGTTGGAAATAATGTACAATTCGAGAAAAAGAGCACAGTGAAAAGAAAGGGTGTTCGGGTTAGAAGTTCGTTCTGGATTAAAATGCGATGCCCATCAGGAAAATCAAGTCACTTCTCCTGGTGTGACCGTAGACGCCGAGGATCAAAAAACCCTCCTCACTCCTCACTGCTCTTCGCCACTCACTGCTGTTCACCCGGTGGCGTGAACATACCGCCCCCCTTGCAACATGTTGCAATTGCCACCCTGGACATATGTAGGATGGGGGACGGCAGCGTCCTGGAGCGCCTAGATTCCGCAGGAGCCGGAGATGACCCATCCGAACACGGTGCTCTGGGCTGCGGGAATACCGCTATGACCGGGCACACAGCCTGGTTGGATGACCTCAGGATAGAGGTCTGCCCCGAGCACCACGGACACCGACGCCGGCCGATAGAAGTTGGGGACGGCCAGGATCAGAGTGGCGAATTCCTCCCGGACCGGTGCCGACACTTCCCGGATGGGAGTGCGGATGCGCAGTTCCTCTTCGACCCGGAAGATAACATTCCGCCGGAACGTACGGTCGGACCTCGACTCGTAAGTAATTGTTATTTAGTTGGCTGGTGGGTTCCTTTCCCCTCCCCTTTTTCCACTAAATCAATGTGCGACACCGAAATGGATTATGTGTTGTGGATATGTACATATATGCGTGCATCAATAGATGACGATGTATGCATGCAGGTATGTATGTAAGCAAGTGCACCGGTTTGCGAAAAACGCGCGTGAGGAAATTAATTTTGCAATTGAACCAATTCGAGCACACAAGAAATCGCGGTGCATACGTGAATTGCTATTTAAAATTTTTTTTGTCTGTGGTAAATGTATGAATGAATTATATGTACATATGCGCGTACATCAACAGATGACGATGTATGCATGTAAGTAGATAAGCCGGTGGGCGGATACGCGCGTAATTGGGCAATGGAAATAATTCGAACACATAAGAAATCGCGGTGAACACCTTGATTACTATTTTTTATACCATACACCCATAGGGTGAAATGGTATATTAAAGTCGCCAAAATGTATGTAACAGGCAGAAGGAAGCTTTTCCGACCCTATAAAGTATATATATTCTTGATCAGGATCAACAGCCGAGTCGATATACCCATGTCCGTCTGTTCGTCCGTCCGTCTGTCCGTATGAACACCTAGATCTCGGAGACTATAAGAGATAGAGCCACCAAATTTGGTGTGTAGGCTCGTGTAGTATGTAGAGTGATCAAGTTTATTTCAAATTTTTGTCACGCCCCTTTCCGCCCCCGCAATTTAAAAAAAAACGTTTATCCGTAAGCTATTGCAGCTAGAGACACCGTATTTGGTATGTATATTTGCTAAGTAAATGCGCTCATTTTGTATGTATAAAGATTTTGCTACGCCCCTTTCGCCCCCGAAATTTGAAAAACTCGAGTATCTCCTGTAATTGTTTACCTTGCGGAATCAAATTTGGCACACTTGAACTAATACCCAGCAAAATACCAAATTTGATCAAAATCGGACAAAAAATAGCCAAGTTATGCATATAAACGTTTTTCCACAAGGCCGGAGTTGGCCGTTGGCGGGTGGTGGCGCTAGGGTGCTCATATGCATGAGTGAGTGAGATACTAAGATATGCTTGTAAAAAGCATGTAAACAGAATTTTTTTAAAATAGTCAAATGCATTTGTTATTACAAATTTGAAATATTTGTTTTACTGGTGTATGGTATACCTAAGTCGGCGAGACGACTTACTTACTTCATTTTTTTTTTCTTTTTTTTTAACACTTGAATAATTTCTTTGTCTTTTAAACTTTTACGCGGCGAACAGCTGTGGAAAATACATGTACATGTGAGTGTAACTAGTTTAACATATGTATGTATGTAACAAAAAAAGATGGAATTGGACAAGTGCGAAAGAGGAAAAAATAAATAAACCTTGTAGTCGTGGAATGGAAAATAGAACGTTGGACAAACACGTTAAGGACTGGGAACCACCGTGTAACCTTGGAATAGGTCAGGTATGTACATACAATATATATAAAAGTGTGTAGGTCGCTATGGAAGAGCGGGAAAACCTCACACTTTTATTAGTATGTAGGGGCAAATGAAATGAATAATGAAATTTTGTACTAATGTGCGTAGCGGGGCGGAAGGATCCAAATAGGTCACAAGTGGTTGGCGGGTGCCAATTTCTTCAGGGGTCTGGTGAGTGAGGAATCAAATTGAAACGCGCGCAAACTTCGTTTATAATTAATTTTGGTTTATTTTCTCTATATTACAAATATGTCCCGGCACACACGAGAATGTTTCGGGTTGGAAATAATGTACAATTCGAGAAAAAGAGCACAGTGAAAAGAAAGGGTGTTCGGGTTAGAAGTTCGTACTGGATTAAAAATGGCGATGCCCATCAGGAAAATCAAGTCACTCCTCCTGGTGTGACCGTAGACGCCGAGGATCAAAAAACCCTCCTCACTCCTCACTGCTCTTCGCCGCTCACTGCTGTTCACCCGGTGGCGTGAACATACCGCCCCCCTTGCAACATGTTGCAATTGCCACCCTGGACATATGTAGGATGGGGGACGGCAGCGTCCTGGAGCGCCTAGATTCCGCAGGAGCCGGAGATGACCCATCCGAACACGGTGCTCTGGGCTGCGGGAATACCGCTATGACCGGGCACACAGCCTGGTTGGATGACCTCAGGATAGAGGTCTGCCCCGAGCACCACGGACACCGACGCCGGCCGATAGAAGTTGGGGACGGCCAGGATCAGAGTGGCGAATTCCTCCCGGACCGGTGCCGACACTTCCCGGATGGGAGTGCGGATGCGCAGTTCCTCTTCGACCCGGAAGATAACATTCCGCCGGAACGTACGGTCGGACCTCGACTCGTAAGTAATTGTTATTTAGTTGGGTGGTGGGTTCCTTTCCCCTCCCCTTTTTCCACTAAATCAATGTGCGACACCGAAATGGATTATGTGTTGTGGATATGTACATATGTGCGTGCATCAATAGATGACGATGTATGCATGCAGGTATGTATGTAAGCAAGTGCACCGGTTTGCGAAAACGCGCGCGTGAGGAAATTAATTTTGCAATTGAACCAATTCGAGCACACAAGAAATCGCGGTGCATATGTGAATTGCTATTTAAAATTTTTTTTGTCTGTGGTAAATGTATGAATGAATTATATGTACATATGCGCGTACATCAACAGATGACGATGTATGCATGTAAGTAGATAAGCCGGTGGGCGGATACGCGCGTAATTGGGCAATGGAAATAATTCGAACACATAAGAAATCGCGGTGAACACCTTGATTACTATTTTTTATACCATACACCCATAGGGTGAAATGGTATATTAAAGTCGCCAAAATGTATGTAACAGGCAGAAGGAAGCTTTTCCGACCCTATAAAGTATATATATTCTTGATCAGGATCAACAGCCGAGTCGATATACCCATGTCCGTCTGTTCGTCCGTCCGTCTGTCCGTATGAACACCTAGATCTCGGAGACTATAAGAGATAGAGCCACCAAATTTGGTGTGTAGGCTCGTGTAGTATGTAGAGTGATCAAGTTTATTTCAAATTTTTGTCACGCCCCTTTCCGCCCCCGCAATTTAAAAAAAAACGTTTATCTCGTAAGCTATTGCAGCTAGAGACACCGTATTTGGTATGTATATTTGCTAAGTAAATGCGCTCATTTTGTATGTATAAAGATTTTGCTACGCCCCTTTCGCCCCCGAAATTTGAAAAACTCGATTATCTCCTGTAATTGTTTACCTTGCGGAATCAAATTTGGCACACTTGAACTAATACCCAGCAAAATACCAAATTTGATCAAAATCGGACAAAAAATAGCCAAGTTATGCATATAAACGTTTTTCCACAAGGCCGGAGTTGGCCGTTGGCGGGTGGTGGCGCTAGGGTGCTCATATGCATGAGTGAGTGAGATACTAAGATATGCTTGTAAAAAGCATGTAAACAGAATTTTTTTAAAATAGTCAAATGCATTTGTTATTACAAATTTGAAATATTTGTTTTACTGGTGTATGGTATACCTAAGTCGGCGAGACGACTTACTTACTTCATTTTTTTTTTTCTTTTTTTTTAACACTTGAATAATTTCTTTGTCTTTTAAACTTTTACGCGGCGAACAGCTGTGGAAAATACATGTACATGTGAGTGTAACTAGTTTAACATATGTATGTATGTAACAAAAAAAGATGGAATTGGACAAGTGCGAAAGAGGAAAAAAATAAATAAACCTTGTAGTCGTGGAATGGAAAATAGAACGTTGGACAAACACGTTAAGGACTGGGAACCACCGTGTAACCTTGGAATAGGTCAGGTATGTACATACAATATATATAAAAGTGTGTAGGTCGCTATGGAAGAGCGGGAAAACCTCACACTTTTATTAGTATGTAGGGGCAAATGAAATGAATAATGAAATTTTGTACTAATGTGCGTAGCGGGGCGGAAGGATCCAAATAGGTCACAAGTGGTTGGCGGGTGCCAATTTCTTTAGGGGTCTGGTGAGTGAGGAATCAAATTGAAACGCGCGCAAACTTCGTTTATAATTAATTTTGGTTTATTTTCTCTATATTACGAATATGTCCCGGCACACACGAGAATGTTTCGGGTTGGAAATAATGTACAATTCGAGAAAAAGAGCACAGTGAAAAGAAAGGGTGTTCGGGTTAGAAGTTCGTACTGGATTAAAAATGGCGATGCCCATCAGGAAAATCAAGTCACTCCTCCTGGTGTGACCGTAGACGCCGAGGATCAAAAAACCCTCCTCACTCCTCACTGCTCTTCGCCGCTCACTGCTGTTCACCCGGTGGCGTGAACATACCGCCCCCCTTGCAACATGTTGCAATTGCCACCCTGGACATATGTAGGATGGGGGACGGCAGCGTCCTGGAGCGCCTAGATTCCGCAGGAGCCGGAGATGACCCATCCGAACACGGTGCTCTGGGCTGCGGGAATACCGCTATGACCGGGCACACAGCCTGGTTGGATGACCTCAGGATAGAGGTCTGCCCCGAGCACCACGGACGCCGACGCCGGCCGATAGAAGTTGGGGACGGCCAGGATCAGAGTGGCGAATTTCTCCCGGACCGGTGCCGGAACGTACGGTCGAACCTCGACTCGAGGACGGCCGTGCAGGCTTGGTCGACCCCGACCTTGGTCACAGCCAACCCCAGGGACCGGGCAAATGATAGGTTGATGCGGCTCTCAGCCGCACACGCATCGAGGAGGACGCGGGTCTCGAAGGACTTCGAGCCATTGCCCAACCGGGGGACTGCTGTTTGCATGACAGTCGTCGTCCTGGCGTGGAGCAGAGAGGAGGGAGAGATCTCGGGTGCGCCTTCTGGAGAAGCGGAGCGGTCGGATGAGGATCGGGAACGGGGTTGTGACGATGGTGCAGCACGTTCGGAGGAGGGTGACTGGCTGCGACGCCGGGCTACGGAGCGTTGTCTCGGCGGTTGGTCGGCCATATGGAGCAAGGTATGGTGGTTTTGCGCGCATCGTCGGCAACCATGGCGAGTCCGGCACGCGTCGGATGAATGCTCGTGTGCCAAGCGATTGGGGCAGTACTTGTTTATAAGCACCGCCCGGAGCCGCTTTTCCCCTTGGAGGTTCAGGAAGCGCTGACACTGCCGGAGTGCGTGAACCCCCCCGGCAGACCCGGCATCGGTACGCGTTCGTCCCGTGTGGAACCGATCGTTTGCTGCGGTGGTGCGGCAGACGCTTGGAGGCCATGTCGCTATGGAGGGGCGAGCTGAACGAACTGCAACGAAAGAAATTATGTAGGGAAGAGTGGATTAGTCGATGCACTGGAACGAACAACATGCACGGAGACGAGGACATTCGGACGGAACATAGAGGGATTGGGAGTCACGATAGGTTTTTAGTCTCAGGACTCCTGTTGTCTTGCAACAAGATGAGCTTCGCTACGGATAGACCCACGTGCTGTTGTGACATCAGCCACTCGGACGAGACCGTCAGCCCCGGGCAGAGTGCGCTCAATTCGCCCTAAGCGCCACTCGTTGGAGGGGAGATTATCTTCGGACACGATCACGAGATCGCCGGTCTGAAGACTACGAGCCGGTGATTTCCATATGTTCCGTTTGTGGAGCTCCCTGAGGTACTCACTCTTCCAGCCGCGGCAGTAAGCCTGCTGGATTGCTTTCAGTCGCTGCCATCGGTTGATCAGCGACATAGGCTCGACCAGAATCTCCGGTTCCGCAATGGATAAGAGCGGTCCTCCAATCAGGAAGTGTCCCGGGCTTAGTGCTAGCAGATCCTCTGGATCCTCGCTCATGGGAGAAATTGGCCTGCAGTTTAGACACGCTTCGATCCTACACAGGAGAGTGAAAAGTTCCTCGAACGTGTACTTGACAGTAGACAAACCGAGCGAAGGCTGCGAGAAATCGTTCCGTGGTGAGGTCGGTGGTAGCCTCGAGATGGATCGCCTTCGTGCTGCAACACACAAAGACGCAGACATAGCCTTTAGTAATGAGACACGCACGCCCGGTGTTATTCTCCGCGATGTATTCTCGACGCTGGGAAGTCCGAATCAAGGCGCGCTCGGCGGAGAGCAGTTCGTCATTGGTGAGGTGGACCGTGGAAGGCGTCGAAGTCCTATTGGTGGCGAAGCGTAGGATGTACGCGGTGACTCGTAATGCCCTACCGTAGTCCGAGAAACGTTCGCTTACGTCATCGAGTAGGGTGGTCGCGGCGGTGTACATGTACATGTGAGTGTAACGAGTTTTACATATGTATGTATTGTAACGATCCTTTTTCGTCCTTCGGGATATTTACGATATCTCTTGGGCTAGGTTCGGCACAACAAATTTATTTTGTGCCCCGGTGAAATTAAAAACACGTTTGATTTCGGTTGATGAGTTACTTCGAATCCTTCGTCGTCCCTTCTCGCCTTCCTCTTGCTCCTGTAGCCGTTGCTGGTTATCGTTTCGGCCTGTATCGTGTGTTCGACTTGTGTTCCACACCTCTGCACCCCTTTCGCTATGCTCGTTGAGATGCCTTTTACTTTATGACTTTGGGACAAATCCCGTAGCTATTATCACGAAGCAGGATGTTCATCAGCAATTGGTACTCATCAGAATATATAGATCCTGGAATTTCGGCAGTAGGATATATCCTCGAGCCTACCACTGACTTTGGATACACCTGGAGATGCTTGGCTTCTCTCAAATTTACTCTAGCTTGGGTACGGTGTTTGTTGTGAAACAGGCGAAGGCAAGGTTTGACTTGAAGTGATTTATTGGGGCCGCAAGCCGGTATTTATAGGAGAACGTTTACATTGGTCTTATGGCTAGTGTCCTTAACGGTACCTAAAGCTAGACATTATGCTTAAGTTCTAATTACTTATAATCTATCCCTAAATGTATGTGCCCTAATCTTATCCCTAAAAGTATACTACAGTTGTCCTAATTTAAGGACTTGTTGCTGTCTGGTGAACTGTACAGGTTACTCGTAAGGCCTGTATAGTTTCTAGTTTTTCCTTTGCTCCTTGTGTTTCCTTGATAAGTTCTTAAGGTTACTCGTAAGGCCTTAGTTACTTGTTACTTGATCACGACTTGATGACTTGATCATTACTCTGATTTGTGCCGCCTTTATATAGGCAGCTCCTCTGGCCTCAGGCACTGGCTGGTGTAATACCACTATACAGCTGGTAATTTTCCATCGGCCGTCTACTTTCACCCACGCATCCACTTGTTGCCATGCGTGGTGAAAGTCCCGTATTCCTGACGCATATGTGTCCACTTTCTTTGTGGCTGCGCGCCCATTCATTTCCTTGTCCTTGTCTAGCTCCCTTGTATCTATGTGCTTCCATCACTTTCACCCATTGGCGTCGCCTTTCTATTGGCCGCCCATCGTATCCCGTTGACTTTCTCTGCTTTCTTTCTCTTTCAGCGCTGCCGTTGCCCGTCGCTCCCTTTGATCCACTCGTCATACCCAATTTCGCCCACATTCTTTCCATATTATATTTATATACATATATACTAGTAGTATTAACTTAAACTATTGTTTAATAATAATTAGCCTGATTAATTTAATATATAATATTGTTCGATTTCCCATGCAATGCACTTTCATACGCATATCGTATCTATTAGATAGAGGGCTTCCCCATTGTTCATCCCTCCCCCGTCGGTTTGCATATTCCCCTATCCAATCCACAAACCATTATCGTTTCATATATTCATGCATGCCCCGCACCCGTCTCACGGGCTTGCTTGGCCATCACTTTTGTTCTCTTTCGCTCACAAGATTTTTGGCTGCTCGCAATCTAACTGCTTTCGTTCTCATGTGCGTGACGTAGGCAGAGAGCACCCTATTGGCCACCGGTACTCTCACTCGCTGTCACTCACGCATAGTGTACGTGTAACGTGCGTGTATGCTTACACGGACCTATGCTCTGTATTGTATATTTGCCTGTGTATTTGTTATCTAATTTATGTCCTGTATCATTTTTTAAAAGTATTTCTTGTCCTTCAGTTAGCGATACTTTTTTTGTGTTTTTATCATATGTTTCTTTTTGTAATGCTTTAAATATTTCGATAAGCAGTTTCGCTCTATTTTGTGCTATTTGTAATTTAAATTTTATTTCTTTATTGAAATCATCAATGTTGTAAATGGGTTCTACCGTTACAGACGAGAATGGGACAGTTTTAGGATGTTTTGCAAAGACTAGTTCTCCTGGCAGGATCGCCATGAAACAGGCGAAGGCAAGGTTTGATTTATTGGGGCCGCAAGCCGATATTTATAGGAGAACGTTTACATTGGTCTTATGGCTAGTGTCCTTAACGGTACTTAAAGCTAGACATTATGCTTAAGTTCTAATTACTTATAATCTATCCCTAAATGTATGTGCCCTAATCTTATCCCTAAAAGTATACCACAGTTGTCCTAATTTAAGGACTTGTTGCTGTCTGGTGAACTGTACAGGTTACTCGTAAGGCCCGTATAGTTTCTAGTTTTTCCTTTGCTCCTTGTGTTTCCTTGATAAGTTCTTAAGGTTACTCGTAAGGCCTTAGTTACTTGTTACTTGATCACGACTTGATGACTTGATCATTACTCTGATTTGTGCCGCCTTTATATAGGCAGCTCCTCTGGCCTCAGGCACTGGCTGGTGTAATACCACTATACAGCTGGTAATTTTCCATCGGCCGTCTACTTTCACCCACGCATCCACTTGTTGCCATGCGTGGTGAAAGTCCCGTATTCCTGACGCATATGTGTCCACTTTCTTTGTGGCTGCGCGCCCATTCATTTCCTTGTCCTTGTCTAGCTCCCTTGTATCTATGTGCTTCCATCACTTTCACCCATTGGCGTCGCCTTTCTATTGGCCGCCCATCGTATCCCGTTGACTTTCTCTGCTTTCTTTCTCTTTCAGCGCTGCCGTTGCCCGTCGCTCCCTTTGATCCACTCGTCATACCCAATTTCGCCCACATTCTTTCCATATTTTATTTATATACATATATACTAGTAGTATTAACTTAAACTATTGTTTAATAATAATTAGCCTGATTAATTTAATATATAATATTGTTCGATTTCCCATGCAATGCACTTTCATACGCATATCGTATCTATTAGATAGAGGGCTTCCCCATTGTTCATCCCTCCCCCGTCGGTTTGCATATTCCCCTATCCAATCCACAAACCATTATCGTTTCATATATTCATGCATGCCCCGCACCCGTCTCACGGGCTTGCTTGGCCATCACTTTTGTTCTCTTTCGCTCACAAGATTTTTGGCTGCTCGCAATCTAACTGCTTTCGTTCTCATGTGCGTGACGTAGGCAGAGAGCACCCTATTGGCCACCGGTACTCTCACTCGCTGTCACTCACGCATAGTGTACGTGTAACGTGCGTGTATGCTTACACGGACCTATGCTCTGTATTGTATATTTGCCTGTGTATTTGTTATCTAATTTATGTCCTGTATCATTTTTTAAAAGTATTTCTTGTCCTTCAGTTAGCGATACTTTTTTTGTGTTTTTATCATATGTTTCTTTTTGTAATGCTTTAAATATTTCGATAAGCAGTTTCGCTCTATTTTGTGCTATTTGTAATTTAAATTTTATTTCTTTATTGAAATCATCAATGTTGTAAATGGGTTCTACCGTTACAGACGAGAATGGGACAGTTTTAGGATGTTTTGCAAAGACTAGTTCTCCTGGCAGGATCGCCATGAAACAGGCGAAGGCAAGGTTTGATTTATTGGGGCCGCAAGCCGATATTTATAGGAGAACGTTTACATTGGTCTTATGGCTAGTGTCCTTAACGGTACTTAAAGCTAGACATTATGCTTAAGTTCTAATTACTTATAATCTATCCCTAAATGTATGTGCCCTAATCTTATCCCTAAAAAGTATACCACAGTTGTCCTAATTTAAGGACTTGTTGCTGTCTGGTGAACTGTACAGGTTACTCGTAAGGCCCGTATAGTTTCTAGTTTTTCCTTTGCTCCTTGTGTTTCCTTGATAAGTTCTTAAGGTTACTCGTAAGGCCTTAGTTACTTGTTACTTGATCACGACTTGATGACTTGATCATTACTCTGATTTGTGCCGCCTTTATATAGGCAGCTCCTCTGGCCTCAGGCACTGGCTGGTGTAATACCACTATACAGCTGGTAATTTTCCATCGGCCGTCTACTTTCACCCACGCATCCACTTGTTGCCATGCGTGGTGAAAGTCCCGTATTCCTGACGCATATGTGTCCACTTTCTTTGTGGCTGCGCGCCCATTCATTTCCTTGTCCTTGTCTAGCTCCCTTGTATCTATGTGCTTCCATCACTTTCACCCATTGGCGTCGCCTTTCTATTGGCCGCCCATCGTATCCCGTTGACTTTCTCTGCTTTCTTTCTCTTTCAGCGCTGCCGTTGCCCGTCGCTCCCTTTGATCCACTCGTCATACCCAATTTCGCCCACATTCTTTCCATATTATATTTATATACATATATACTAGTAGTATTAACTTAAACTATTGTTTAATAATAATTAGCCTGATTAATTTAATATATAATATTGTTCGATTTCCCATGCAATGCACTTTCATACGCATATCGTATCTATTAGATAGAGGGCTTCCCCATTGTTCATCCCTCCCCGTCGGTTTGCATATTCCCCTATCCAATCCACAAACCATTATCGTTTCATATATTCATGCATGCCCCGCACCCGTCTCACGGGCTTGCTTGGCCATCACTTTTGTTCTCTTTCGCTCACAAGATTTTTGGCTGCTCGCAATCTAACTGCTTTCGTTCTCATGTGCGTGACGTAGGCAGAGAGCACCCTATTGGCCACCGGTACTCTCACTCGATGTCACTCACGCATAGTGTACGTGTAACGTGCGTGTATGCTTATTCAGCGTATACTCATAAGCCCAGAATGCTAATGCATGCATCTCTATATTTGCCTCTCTGTGCTCTTGATTTATCTTATGAGGCCAATGCCCCCTTTTTGCATGCAATTATGCCCTCAAGGCCTGGTTT
This sequence comes from Drosophila paulistorum, assembly GCA_018152135.1. Lineage (NCBI taxonomy): Eukaryota > Metazoa > Arthropoda > Insecta > Diptera > Drosophilidae > Drosophila > Drosophila paulistorum. The sequence goes on from JAECXG010000713.1 coordinate 88,377, forward strand.
CATTTACCCTTATACAGCCGATATTATGCATTATGCCTCCCACGCATCTTCCCGCTTGTACGAAATTGCCAGCGATCGCATGTGGTTCGATCGGTCATGTTTGATCGTAAATCATGGGTTCGATTTGATTCGATCGAGCCATGTTGGACTTGGTTGCCCATCGCATGTGTGCATGTCGTCTTTTTGCATTATGCTTCCCACGCATCTTCCCGCTTGTACGAAATCGCCAGCGGTTGCGTGTGGTTCGACTGGCCAAGTTTGATCGTAGACCAACTGGGAACCACCATGTAACCTTGGAATAGGTCAGGTATGTATATACAATATATATAAAAGTGTGTAGGTCGCTATGGAAGAGCGGGAAAACCTCACACTGTTATTAGTATGAAGGGGCAAATGAAATGAATAATGAAATTTTGTACTAATGTGCGTAGCGGGGCGGTAGGATCCAAATAGGTCACAAGTGGTTGGCGGGTGCCAATTTCTTCAGGGGTCTGGTGAGTGAGGAATCAAATTGAAACGCGCGCAAACTTCGTTTATAATTAATTTTGGTTTATTTTCTCTATATTACAAATATGTCCCGGCACACACGAGAATGTTTCGGGTTGGAAATAATGTACAATTCGAGAAAAAGAGCACAGTGAAAAGAAAGGGTGTTCGGGTTAGAAGTTCGTACTGGATTAAAAATGGCGATGCCCATCAGGAAAATCAAGTCACTCCTCCTGGTGTGACCGTAGACGCCGAGGATCAAAAAACCCTCCTCACTCCTCACTGCTCTTCGCCGCTCACTGCTGTTCACCCGGTGGCGTGAACATACCGCCCCCTTGCAACATGTTGCAATTGCCACCCTGGACATATGTAGGATGGGGGACGGCAGCGTCCTGGAGCGCCTAGATTCCGCAGGAGCCGGAGATGACCCATCCGAACACGGTGCTCTGGGCTGCGGGAATACCGCTATGACCGGGCACACAGCCTGGTTGGATGACCTCAGGATAGAGGTCTGCCCCGAGCACCACGGACGCCGACGCCGGCCGATAGAAGTTGGGGACGGCCAGGATCAGAGTGGCGAATTTCTCCCGGACCGGTGCCGGAACGTACGGTCGAACCTCGACTCGAGGACGGCCGTGCAGGCTTGGTCGACCCCGACCTTGGTCACAGCCAACCCCAGGGACCGCGCAAATGACAGGTTGATGCGGCTCTCAGCCGCACACGCATCGAGGAGGACGCGGGTCTCGAAGGACTTCGAGCCATTGCCCAACCGGGGGACTGCTGTTTGCATGACAGTCGTCGTCCTGGCGTGGAGCAGAGAGGAGGGAGAGATCTCGGGTGCGCCTTCTGGAGAAGCGGAGCGGTCGGATGAGGATCGGGAACGGGGTTGTGACGATGGTGCAGCACGTTCGGAGGAGGGTGACTGGCTGCGACGCCGGGCTACGGAGCGTTGTCTCGGCGGTTGGTCGGCCATATGGAGCAAGGTATGGTGGTTTTGCGCGCATCGTCGGCAACCATGGCGAGTCCGGCACGCGTCGGATGAATGCTCGTGTGCCAAGCGATTGGGGCAGTACTTGTTTATAAGCACCGCCCGGAGCCGCTTTTCCCCTTGGAGGTTCAGGAAGCGCTGACACTGCCGGAGTGCGTGAACCCCCCGGCAGACCCGGCATCGGTACGCGTTCGTCCCGTGTGGAACCGATCGTTTGCTGCGGTGGTGCGGCAGACGCTTGGAGGCCATGTCGCTATGGAGGGGCGAGCTGAACGAACTGCAACGAAAGAAATTATGTAGGGAAGAGTGGATTAGTCGATGCACTGGAACGAACAACATGCACGGAGACGAGGACATTCGGACGGAACATAGAGGGATTGGGAGTCACGATAGGTTTTTAGTCTCAGGACTCCTGTTGTCTTGCAACAAGATGAGCTTCGCTACGGATAGACCCACGTGCTGTTGTGACATCAGCCACTCGGACGAGACCGTCAGCCCCGGGCAGAGTGCGCTCAATTCGCCCTAAGCGCCACTCGTTGGAGGGGAGATTATCTTCGGACACGATCACGAGATCGCCGGTCTGAAGACTACGAGCCGGTGATTTCCATATGTTCCGTTTGTGGAGCTCCCTGAGGTACTCACTCTTCCAGCCGCGGCAGTAAGCCTGCTGGATTGCTTTCAGTCGCTGCCATCGGTTGATCAGCGACATAGGCTCGACCAGAATCTCCGGTTCCGCAATGGATAAGAGCGGTCCTCCAATCAGGAAGTGTCCCGGGCTTAGTGCTAGCAGATCCTCTGGATCCTCGCTCATGGGAGAAATTGGCCTGCAGTTTAGACACGCTTCGATCCTACACAGGAGAGTGAAAAGTTCCTCGAACGTGTACTTGACAGTAGACAAACCGAGCGAAGGCTGCGAGAAATCGTTCCGTGGTGAGGTCGGTGGTAGCCTCGAGATGGATCGCCTTCGTGCTGCAACACACAAAGACGCAGACATAGCCTTTAGTAATGAGACACGCACGCCTGGTGTAATTCTCCGCGATGTATTCTCGACGCTGGGAAGTCCGAATCAAGGCGCGCTCGGCGGAGAGCAGTTCGTCATTGGTGAGGTGGACCGTGGAAGGCGTCGAAGTCCTATTGGTGGCGAAGCGTAGGATGTACGCGGTGACTCGTAATGCCCTACCGTAGTCCGAGACACGTTCGCTTACGTCATCGAGTAGGGTGGTCGCGGCGGTGTACATGTACATGTGAGTGTAACGAGTTTTACATATGTATGTATTGTAACGATCCTTTTTCGTCCTTCGGGATATACGATATCTCTTGGGCTAGGTTCGGCACAACAAATTTATTTTGTGCCCCGGTGAAATTAAAAACACGTTTGATTTCGGTTGATGAGTTACTTCGAATCCTTCGTCGTCCCTTCTCGCCTTCCTCTTGCTCCTGTAGCCGTTGCTGGTTATCGTTTCGGCCTGTATCGTGTGTTCGACTTGTGTTCCACACCTCTGCACCCCTTTCGCTATGCTCGTTGAGATGCCTTTTACTTTATGACTTTGGGACAAATCCCGTAGCTATTATCACGAAGCAGGATGTTCATCAGCAATTGGTACTCATCAGAATATATAGATCCTGGAATTTCGGCAGTAGGATATATCCTCGAGCCTACCACTGACTTTGGATACACCTGGAGATGCTTGGCTTCTCTCAAATTTACTCTAGCTTGGGTACGGTGTTTGTTGTGAAACAGGCGAAGGCAAGGTTTGACTTGAAGTGATTTATTGGGGCCGCAAGCCGGTATTTATAGGAGAACGTTTACATTGGTCTTATGGCTAGTGTCCTTAACGGTACCTAAAGCTAGACATTATGCTTAAGTTCTAATTACTTATAATCTATCCCTAAAAGTATGTGCCCTAATCTTATCCCTAAAAGTATACTACACCTCCTTTTTTTAAAAAGAAAAATTTATATTTTTCTAACATCCTTTTTATGTTATTTTTATTCTATCTAAATGTACTGTTTGCTTTTTGTTTTTATCATCCGCTATTACTATATTATTGTTAGGACCTATGCTCTGTATTGTATATTTGCCTGTGTATTTGTTATCTAATTTATGTCCTGTATCATTTTTTAAAAGTATTTCTTGTCCTTCAGTTAGCGATACTTTTTTTGTGTTTTTATCATATGTTTCTTTTTGTAATGCTTTAAATATTTCGATAAGCAGTTTCGCTCTATTTTGTGCTATTTGTAATTTAAATTTTATTTCTTTATTGAAATCATCAATGTTGTAAATGGGTTCTACCGTTTCAGACGAGAATGGGACAGTTTTAGGATGTTTTGCAAAGACTAGTTCTCCTGGCAGGATCGCCATGAAACAGGCGAAGGCAAGGTTTGATTTATTGGGGCCGCAAGCCGGTATTTATAGGAGAACGTTTACATTGGTCTTATGGCTAGTGTCCTTAACGGTACTTAAAGCTAGACATTATGCTTAAGTTCTAATTACTTATAATCTATCCCTAAATGTATGTGCCCTAATCTTATCCCTAAAAGTATACTACAGTTGTCCTAATTTAAGGACTTGTTGCTGTCTGGTGAACTGTACAGGTTACTCGTAAGGCCTGTATAGTTTCTAGTTTTTCCTTTGCTCCTTGTGTTTCCTTGATAAGTTCTTAAGGTTACTCGTAAGGCCTTAGTTACTTGTTACTTGATCACGACTTGATGACTTGATCATTACTCTGATTTGTGCCGCCTTTATATAGGCAGCTCCTCTGGCCTCAGGCACTGGCTGGTGTAATACCACTATACAGCTGGTAATTTTCCATCGGCCGTCTACTTTCACCCACGCATCCACTTGTTGCCATGCGTGGTGAAAGTCCCGTATTCCTGACGCATATGTGTCCACTTTCTTTGTGGCTGCGCGCCCATTCATTTCCTTGTCCTTGTCTAGCTCCCTTGTATCTATGTGCTTCCATCACTTTCACCCATTGGCGTCGCCTTTCTATTGGCCGCCCATCGTATCCCGTTGACTTTCTCTGCTTTCTTTCTCTTCCAGCGCTGCCGTTGCCCGTCGCTCCCTTTGATCCACTCGTCATACCCAATTTCGCCCACATTCTTTCCATATTTTATTTATATACATATATACTAGTAGTATTAACTTAAACTATTGTTTAATAATAATTAGCCTGATTAATTTAATATATAATATTGTTCGATTTCCCATGCAATGCACTTTCATACGCATATCGTATCTATTAGATAGAGGGCTTCCCCATTGTTCATCCCTCCCCCGTCGGTTTGCATATTCCCCTATCCAATCCACAAACCATTATCGTTTCATATATTCATGCATGCCCCGCACCCGTCTCACGGGCTTGCTTGGCCATCACTTTTGTTCTCTTTCGCTCACAAGATTTTTGGCTGCTCGCAATCTAACTGCTTTCGTTCTCATGTGCGTGACGTAGGCAGAGAGCACCCTATTGGCCACCGGTACTCTCACTCGCTGTCACTCACGCATAGTGTACGTGTAACGTGCGTGTATGCTTACACGGACCTATGCTCTGTATTGTATATTTGCCTGTGTATTTGTTATCTAATTTATGTCCTGTATCATTTTTTAAAAGTATTTCTTGTCCTTCAGTTAGCGATACTTTTTTTGTGTTTTTATCATATGTTTCTTTTTGTAATGCTTTAAATATTTCGATAAGCAGTTTCGCTCTATTTTGTGCTATTTGTAATTTAAATTTTATTTCTTTATTGAAATCATCAATGTTGTAAATGGGTTCTACCGTTACAGACGAGAATGGGACAGTTTTAGGATGTTTTGCAAAGACTAGTTCTCCTGGCAGGATCGCCATGAAACAGGCGAAGGCAAGGTTTGATTTATTGGGGCCGCAAGCCGGTATTTATAGGAGAACGTTTACATTGGTCTTATGGCTAGTGTCCTTAACGGTACTTAAAGCTAGACATTATGCTTAAGTTCTAATTACTTATAATCTATCCCTAAATGTATGTGCCCTAATCTTATCCCTAAAAGTATACTACAGTTGTCCTAATTTAAGGACTTGTTGCTGTCTGGTGAACTGTACAGGTTACTCGTAAGGCCTGTATAGTTTCTAGTTTTTCCTTTGCTCCTTGTGTTTCCTTGATAAGTTCTTAAGGTTACTCGTAAGGCCTTAGTTACTTGTTACTTGATCACGACTTGATGACTTGATCATTACTCTGATTTGTGCCGCCTTTATATAGGCAGCTCCTCTGGCCTCAGGCACTGGCTGGTGTAATACCACTATACAGCTGGTAATTTTCCATCGGCCGTCTACTTTCACCCACGCATCCACTTGTTGCCATGCGTGGTGAAAGTCCCGTATTCCTGACGCATATGTGTCCACTTTCTTTGTGGCTGCGCGCCCATTCATTTCCTTGTCCTTGTCTAGCTCCCTTGTATCTATGTGCTTCCATCACTTTCACCCATTGGCGTCGCCTTTCTATTGGCCGCCCATCGTATCCCGTTGACTTTCTCTGCTTTCTTTCTCTTTCAGCGCTGCCGTTGCCCGTCGCTCCCTTTGATCCACTCGTCATACCCAATTTCGCCCACATTCTTTCCATATTATATTTATATACATATATACTAGTAGTATTAACTTAAACTATTGTTTAATAATAATTAGCCTGATTAATTTAATATATAATATTGTTCGATTTCCCATGCAATGCACTTTCATACGCATATCGTATCTATTAGATAGAGGGCTTCCCCATTGTTCATCCCTCCCCCGTCGGTTTGCATATTCCCCTATCCAATCCACAAACCATTATCGTTTCATATATTCATGCATGCCCCGCACCCGTCTCACGGGCTTGCTTGGCCATCACTTTTGTTCTCTTTCGCTCACAAGATTTTTGGCTGCTCGCAATCTAACTGCTTTCGTTCTCATGTGCGTGACGTAGGCAGAGAGCACCCTATTGGCCACCGGTACTCTCACTCGCTGTCACTCACGCATAGTGTACGTGTAACGTGCGTGTATGCTTATTCAGCGTATACTCATAAGCCCAGAATGCTAATGCATGCATCTCTATATTTGCCTCTCTGTGCTCTTGATTTATCTTATGAGGCCAATGCCCCCTTTTTGCATGCAATTATGCCCTCAAGGCCTGGTTTCATTTACCCTTATACAGCCGATATTATGCATTATGCCTCCCACACATCTTCCCGCTTGTACGAAATTGCCAGCGATCGCATGTGGTTCGATCGGTCATGTTTGATCGTAAATCATGGGTTCGATTTGATTCGATCGAGCCATGTTGGACTTGGTTGCCCATCGCATGTGTGCATGTCGTCTTTTTGCATTATGCTTCCCACGCATCTTCCCGCTTGTACGAAATCGCCAGCGGTTGCGTGCGGTTCGACTGGCCAAGTTTGATCGTAGACCAACTGGGAACCACCATGTAACCTTGGAATAGGTCAGGTATGTACATACAATATATATAAAAGTGTGTAGGTCGCTATGGAAGAGCGGGAAAACCTCACACTTTTATTAGTATGTAGGGGCAAATGAAATGAATAATGAAATTTTGTACTAATGTTCGTAGCGGGGCGGTAGGATCCAAATAGGTCACAAGTGGTTGGCGGGTGCCAATTTCTTCAGGGGTCTGGTGAGTGAGGAATCAAATTGAAACGCGCGCAAACTTCGTTTATAATTAATTTTGGTTTATTTTCTCTATATTACAAATATGTCCCGACACACACGAGAATGTTTCGGGTTGGAAATAATGTACAATTCGAGAAAAAGAGCACAGTGAAAAGAAAGGGTGTTCGGGTTAGAAGTTCGTACTGGATTAAAAATGGCGATGCCCATCAGGAAAATCAAGTCACTCCTCCTGGTGTGACCGTAGACGCCGAGGATCAAAAAACCCTCCTCACTCCTCACTGCTCTTCGCCGCTCACTGCTGTTCACCCGGTGGCGTGAACATACCGCCCCCCTTGCAACATGTTGCAATTGCCACCCTGGACATATGTAGGATGGGGGACGGCAGCGTCCTGGAGCGCCTAGATTCCGCAGGAGCCGGAGATGACCTATCCGAACACGGTGCTCTGGGCTGCGGGAATACCGCTATGACCGGGCACACAGCCTGGTTGGATGACCTCAGGATAGAGGTCTTCCCCGAGCACCACGGACACCGACGCCGGCCGATAGAAGTTGGGGACGGCCAGGATCAGAGTGGCGAATTCCTCCCGGACCGGTGCCGACACTTCCCGGATGGGAGTGCGGATGCGCAGTTCCTCTTCGACCCGGAAGATAACATTCCGCCGGAACGTACGGTCGGACCTCGACTCGAGGACGGCCGTGCAGGCTTGGTCGACCCCGACCTTGGTCACAGCCAACCCCAGGGACCGGACAAATGACAGGTTGATGCGAAAAAAAAGAAACAAAACGAACGTTTCAATGATCAGTGCAGATGGACGAATGCTTTGATTTATGTATGTACGTACATGCGTTAGTGCGCAGGTAGGTATGTATGTATGCACGTATGCACGCGCGCTGTTCACAAAAAACGTAAGTAATTGTTATTTAGTTGGGTGGTGGGTTCCTTTCCCCTCCCCTTTTTCCGCTAAATCAATATGCGACACCGAAATGGATTATGTGTTGTGGATATGTACATATGTGCGTGCTTCAATGGATGACGATGAATTGCCATTTAAAATTTTTTTTGTCTGTGGTAAATGTGCGAATGAATTATATGTACATATGCGCGTACATCAACAGATGACGATGTATGCATGTAAGAAATCGCGGTGAACACCTTGATTACTATTTTTTATACCATACACCCATAGGGTGAAATGGTATATTAAAGTCGCCAAAATGTATGTAACAGGCAGAAGGAAGCTTTTCCGACCCCATAAAGTATATATATATCTTGATAAGGATCAACAGCCGAGTCGATATACCCATGTCCGTCTGTCCGTCCGTCCGTCTGTCCGTATGAACACCTAGATCTCGTAGACTATAATTTTTCGGAGACTATAATTTTTCAAATTTTTGCCACGCCCCTTTCCGCCCCCGCAATTCCAAAAAAAAAACGTTTATCTCGTAAACTATTGCAGCTAGAGACACCGTATTTGGTATGTATATTTGCTTAGTAAATGCGCTCAATTTGTATGTGTAAAGATTTTGCCACGCCCCTTTCCGCCCCCGAAATTTGAAAAACTCGATTATTTCCTGTAATTTTTTACCTTGCGGAGTCAAATTTGGCACACTTGAACTAATACCCAGCAAAATACCAAATTTGATCAAAATCGGACAAAAAATAGCCAAGTTATGCATATAAACGTTTTTCCACAAGGCCGGAGTTGGCCGTTGGCGTGTGGGGGCGCTAGGGTGCTCATATGCATGAGTGAGTGAGATACTAAGATACGCTTGTAAAAAGCATGTGAACAGAATTTTTTTTAAAATAGGCAAATGCATTTGTTATTACAAATTTGAAATATTTGTTTTACTGGTGTATGGTATACCTAAGTCGGCGAGACGACTTACTTACTTCATTTTTTTTCCTTTTTTTAACACTTGAATAATTTCTTTGTCCTTTAAACTTTTACGCGGACTCGGCGAACAGCTGTGGAAAATACATGTACATGTGAGTGTAACGAGTTTTACATATGTATGTATGTAACAAAAAAAGATGGAATTGGACAAGTGCGAAAGAGGAAAAAATAAATAAACCTTGTAGTCGTGGAATGGAAAATAGAACGTTGGACAAACACGTTAAGGACTGGGAACCACCATTTAACCTTGGAATAGGTCAGGTTATGTACATACAATATATATAAAAGTGTGTAGGTCGCTATGGAAGAGCGGGAAAACCTCACACTTTTATTAGTATGTAGGGGCAAATGGAATGAATAATGAATTTTGTACTTATCAGGAATTCCGCCGATGCAAGTTGGAAGAACGGAAGGATATCCGGCTCGAAGGACCAATGTGCGTAGCGGGGCGGAAGGATCCAAATAGGTCACAAGTGGTTGGCGGGTGCCAATTTCTTCAGGGGTCTGGTGAGTGAGGAATCAAATTAAAACGCGCGCAAACTCCGTTTATAATTAATTTTGGTGTATTTTCTCTATATTACAAATATGTCCCGACACACACGAGAATGTTTCGGGTTGGAAATAATGTACAATTCGAGAAAAAGAGCCTAGTTAAAAGAAAGGGTGTTCGGGTTAGAAGTTCGTACTTGATTAAAAATGGCGATACCCACAGGAAAATCAAGTCACTCCTCCTGGTGTGACCATAGACGCCGAGGATCAAAAAACCCTCCTCACTCCTCACTGCTCTTCGCCGCTCACTGCTGTTCACCCGGTGGCGTGAACAAATTACAATAAACATTGAATATTCAGTGTTTATTCATTTATTATTCATAAATTATAAATTAAATTATTTACCAAGTTTGGTGATGATTACAAAAGAAACAAAAATGTTTTTAGAAGAAGAACTATTTTTGGTCCGATTCTTCCTATGGGAGCTATATGATATAGTAATCCGATCTCGGTCAAATTTGGCACGGACGTTTTAATGTATAGTACACACTCTTTTTTCGACCGATCATTCCTATGGGAGCTATAGGATATAGTCGTCCGATCCGAATGAATCCGAGATATACAATGACTACAGCATAAACAAAACTTCGTGCAAAATTACAATTCTGTAGCTTTAGCGGTCTAAGAGGAGAAGCTGTTGATCCAGACAGACAGATTTGCGCTCGTCTTGTCATGCTGATCAAGAATATATATATACTTTATATGGTCGGAGATGCCTCCTTCAATGCGTTGCACACTTCTGACCAAAATTAATATACCCTTTTTGCAAGGGTATAACAATAAACATAAACAATAAATTATGTATCTTCTAATGCCTTCGTACGGCGATTCTTCATTTTGTTGACTGTATTTTTGGCGCAGCCGATGGCATTTCGGAGCACCTTCTCCGCCGGCTGTCCTCCTTTAGACATCTGAATGGCTTCTGAAAGGATAAATATATATTTATAGAGATATATAAAAATTAAAATACGAAAAGTTGTATTTTTACCTAGTAAGCAGCTTAACACCTGGGGATAAGGCTTAGCTTCCCATTTTTTCCATCTAAGTTGTGCGATTCAAGCAGGTCGTCTGAGAAAACCTTTCGTATTGATTGCGTAATGGCCGCTTGGGTCAGCAAAGTGTTCATTCGTTGCATCTGCGAACAAAGAAGAAAATAAAATTGATACAAAAAGTTATTATATGTTAATATATTTGGCTTCTAAGTTATTAGAAATACCTTTAGAGAATCCGTGAATAACACTACTTCTGAATAGAAATTGATTGATATTTACAAGGATTCGCTAAAGGTATTTGTAATAACTTAGAGAGGCTAAAAAGAATACATATGTATGTACATAAAATTTTTTAGAGTCCGGCGTTATCTTATGCTCCATCTTTACTAAGTCCTCCAAAGACTTCAACGGGAATAAAGCGGAGTTGTCGTCTGGCTTGTCGCTCACCATCCGCATTAACTGCTTTGTTAAGGCAGCTTGTGTCGCCAAAAGCATCATTGAGATAGCTCCTCATCTCATCCATTTTTTTTCCCAAAATTGGCTTCCATTTGCTCCATCCTTTTTAGTAGATCGGCGTTGCCTGAAATAAATTTTAAATGAAATTTTACAACTTGAATACTTGGGTATTTCATTGAAATACTTACTCGTTTAACCAACGATGCTTTCTGAAATATATTCAAAGAAAATGTATTAGAATAATTTTTAGAAAGTCATTGTAATACTTACTTGATGCTGGTGCGTCGAAGCTCAAGCGCATAACTTTCGGGGGTGTTCCATGTCCAGCCATTCTACTTAAAAGGAAAAAAATGTATTAATTTCTATTTCCACAGTGAATAATGAAACACACAAGGAATTTTTTTTTTTTTTTAGCTATTCGAACCATGGTAGGTGAATCTTCAAAAGATGCCTAATGCGCCGTCGCATTAGGTATGCCTGATTCATAATGGAAATATGCCTACGGACTAAACACCTCCATTGAAAATGGAGCCTACTAAAAATGCAAAAATGGAACTAACACTAAACTATCCTTGTGAAGCATTGCAACCGCTTTGGTTACGAAATCGTAAACTGTAAACATTTCTACAGATTGAGCCATTTCTATTTCTGCTAAATAAATTCCTGCACTACATGAAACTATGGGCTCGTTATAAAAGCTACTAATGTTAAGAAATCTCCTACCTAAAATATATATTTCTCCTAACTCTTCCTCAAATGAAACTATCTGAATTGGGATGCTTTCTCCAATATAACAAAAATTATCTGGCCTTCTATTGGTAAGAGTGCATCCCTTTATTTTGAGAACATTTCTAACTAATTCTGTTTCTTCCTCCCTCCCGACATCGAAACTATCTTCTACAATTTTCCTATATACTTGTTGTAGGCTTTCGGACAAATCTTTTCAGAGTTTGCAACTAATTTTCAAACGAATAAGAAGACCCTGAAATCGGATCTCCGATTTGATTCACAGTCTCTTTTATGTGTAGTAAGCCATGAACATTGTAGGAAACACTGTTTTCCCCAAACACAAGAGGAAAATTCTCAACAAACAAGTTTAACATTCGTTGAGAAGTTTTCACATTAGAGTCTCTTTGGTTTTGGGAGCATAGCAACCTGTAAGTACAGTGAAGCAATAAAAACTCGTAGTACTGGTCACCGTTCATTGTATCTTTAAGAGCTAAAATCCCAGTATACAACAAAAACTGTCTGTACTCAGTTGCCTTCCAATTCGAAAGCTCTACTAATGATCTTGGCTTCTTTCAAACTCTTTCGGAATATATTTTCGCATCGATATTAAGGCTTCGGATATCTTTTCTTTGTCAGTTTTTAATATTTTACTGACAAATTTATTTGTATTAATTCTAGTCAAAAATTTACGCATGACACCCAATTCAACAAGATGCATGCAGTCGAGTGGTATTTGTGTTATCATTAAAACACCAATTTTTTCAAAAGCAGACTGAATGCTTAAATATTCGGCTTGATGATGCGACGGATACTTTCTATTGCGAAAGTCTTCATCTGCGATTAATTCAGCACTTTTAGTGCTGAATGTCAAAACAGAGCCGACTTTTCGTGACACCTGAATGCATTTGCTACAACCGTGACTGGAAGTATGACCAGCCACGCCAGTAACAAATGCTCTTGCAGGAGCGTCGCACACAATAGCCCTAAGTTCTAAGTGAACCTTTTTTTGTGCAATGGTGAGGCCATTTTCAATAATTTCGGACAACTCTGTTGTGAATTTGGACAAAAATTCTTCGCAAACTAATGGTTTATTGTGACCCATAAATACGCCCATCGGAAATACAGTGCATTTAATAACGTTATTCACTCGAATAAGAATGGGCCACAATTGAGCACGCGAACTATTAAATAACGGAAATCCGTCAATATTAATGTCAATGCTTAATACATCGGGAAGACTAGGTAAAACTGAAAGTTCACTCAATTGCTGCGATAAGCCGATATGTAAGTAGGAGCCACGCCCTATTTCACTGATATCAGGCTTTTCGGAGCAATTGAACTTATATACCCGATTCACAGCCAATGTGGTCAGGGATGAGTTGCAGGCAATCCAATATCCAGTCCTGAATATTTTCAATGGTTTCAATGGTAGTTGTCACATATGGATCATCAAATTCTTTGGCCCAACGTTTAATGAAGCCAAGAAGAACTTCCTTCTGGTTTGGGGCAGCTAGATGAATTTTCCCTTTTTCTTTTTTCTCCAGTAAAATGATGACACGCAGAGAAATTTCACTTCAACTTGTATGTATATTCAGGTATATAATTCAACTAAACCTAGCTTACTTAAGAGCAGGGCACCAAGCCCCGCTTGGAGCGAAGTGTGGGGAGTTCTTATGTGGGGAGAGCGATGGGCATCATCGGGAGAGCGGCGCGAGGTGAAAGCTTCCGCCTCCTTTAACCCTTGTGTTGCCTGGTTGGGCATAAACATGCTCCCCCCTTGCAGGAGTGCAAGACCCAGGCAGTCTAATGGCACGCTCCGGACAGGGTCCAGCCAAAGACTGTGCGCATCGCAATTGGCCGCCCGCCAACCCCGGGTAGACTCCCTTCTACATGACCTCCGTGATCACATCCGCGCCCAGGACCAAAGACACTGACGACGGTCGGTAGAACGTATCATCCGCCAGGACGATGCCCTCGAACTTTTTGGCGATCTGCGGGTCCACCGGAGCGCTTGGAGTGCGGCAGCACAAGTCATCGACCACATTCTGGATCGCCTCCAATCGCCATCCTTCACTGATTGGGGACCGGATCAATGCTGCCACCGCTTTCTCTGCCCCTATATTGACGGCTGTCAATTTAAAGGCCGTGGCCAGTGACGTCGCCATCGACGATACCGCAGAACAAGGGTCCACCAGGGCCTTCATGTCGAAGGTTTTTCCCCCCGTCTCAAGACGCACCATCGCCGCCGGCTGTCCTCCTTTAGACATCTGAATGGCTTCTGAAAGGATAAATATATATTTATAGAGATATATAAAAATTAAAATACGAAAAGTTGTATTTTTACCTAGTAAGCAGCTTAACACCTGGGGATAAGGCTTAGCTTCCCATTTTTTCCATCTAAGTTGTGCGATTCAAGCAGGTCGTCTGAGAAAACCTTTCGTATTGATTGCGTAATGGCCGCTTGGGTCAGCAAAGTGTTCATTCGTTGCATCTGCGAACAAAGAAGAAAATAAAATTGATACAAAAAGTTATTATATGTTAATATATTTGGCTTCTAAGTTATTAGAAATACCTTTAGAGAATCCGTGAATAACACTACTTCTGAATAGAAATTGATTGATATTTACAAGGATTCGCTAAAGGTATTTGTAATAACTTAGAGAGGCTAAAAATAATACATATGTATGTACATAACATTTTTTAGAGTCCGGCGTTATCTTATGCTCCATCTTTACTAAGTCCTCCAAAGACTTCAACGGGAATAAAGCGGAGTTGTCGTCTGGCTTGTCGCTCACCATCCGCATTAACTGCTTTGTTAAGGCAGCTTGTGTCGCCAAAAGCATCATTGAGATAGCTCCTCATCTCATCCATTTTTTTTTTCCCAAAATGGGCTTCCATTTGCTCCATCCTTTTTAGTAGATCGGCGTTGCCTGAAATAAATTTTAAATGAAATTTTACAACTTGAATATTTGGGTATTTCATTGAAATACTTACTCGTTTAACCAACGATGCTTTCTGAAATATATTCAAAGAAAATGTATTAGAATAATTTTTAGAAAGTCATTGTAATACTTACTTGATGCTGGTGCGTCGAAGCTCAAGCGCATAACTTTCGGGGGTGTTCCATGTCCAGCCATTCTACTTAAAAGGAAAAAAAATGTATTAATTTCTATTTCCACAGTGAATAATGAAACACACAAGGAAGGAATTTTTTTTTTTTTTAGCTATTCGAACCATGGTAGGTGAATCTTCAAAAGATGCCTAATGCGCCGTCGCATTAGGTATGCCTGATTCATAATGGAAATATGCCTACGGACTAAACACCTCCATTGAAAATGGAGCCTACTAAAAATGCAAAAATGGAACTAACACTAAACTATCCTTGTGAGGCATTGCAACCGCTTTGGTTACGAAATCGTAAACTGTAAACATTTCTACAGATTGAGCCATTTCTATTTCTGCTAAATAAATTCCTACACTACATGAAACTATGGGCTCGTTATAAAAGCTACTAATGTTAAGAAATCTCCTACCTAAAATATATATTTCTCCTAACTCTTCCTCAAATGAAACTATCTGAATTGGGATGCTTTCTCCAATATAACAAAAATTATCTGGGCTTCTATTGGTAAGAGTGCATCCCTTTATTTTGAGGACATTTCTAACTAATTCTGTTTCTTCCTCCCTCCCGACATCGAAACTATCTTCTACAATTTTTCTATATACTTGTTGTAGGCTTTCGGACAAATCTTTTCAGAGTTTGCAACTAATTTTCAAACGAATAAGACGACCCTGAAATCGGATCTCCGATTTGATTCACAGTCTCTTTTATGTGTAGTAAGCCATGAACATTGTAGGAAACACTGTTTTCCCCAAACACAAGAGGAAAATTCTCAACAAACAAGTTTAACATTCGTTGAGAAGTTTCCACATTAGAGTCTCTTTGGTTTTGGGAGCATAGCAACCTGTAAGTACAGTGAAGCAATAAAAACTCGTAGTACTGGTCACCGTTCATTGTATCTTTAAGAGCTAAAATCCCAGTATACAACAAAAACTGTCTGTACTCAGTTGCCTTCCAATTCGAAAGCTCTACTAATGATCTTGGCTTCTTTCAAACTCTTTCGGAATATATTTTCGCATCGATATTAAGGCTTCGGATATCTTTTCTTTGTCAGTTTTTAATATTTTACTGACAAATTTATTTGTATTAATTCTAGTCAAAAATTTACGCATGACACCCAATTCAACAAGATGCATGCAGTCGAGTGGTATTTGTGTTATCATTAAAACACCAATTTTTTCAAAAGCAGACTGAATGCTTAAATATTCGGCTTGATGATGCGACGGATACTTTCTATTGCGAAAGTCTTCATCTGCGATTAATTCAGCACTTTTAGTGCTGAATGTCAAAACAGAGCCGACTTTTCGTGACACCTGAATGCATTTGCTACAACCGTGACTGGAAGTATGACAAGCCACGCCAGTAACAAATGCTCTTGCAGGAGCGTCGCACACAATAGCCCTAAGTTCTAAGTGAACCTTTTTTGTGCAATGGTGAGGCCATTTTCAATAATTTCGGACAACTCTGTTGTGAATTTGGACAAAAATTCTTCGCAAACTAATGGTTTATTGTGACCCATAAATACGCCCATCGGAAATACAGTGCATTTAATAACGTTATTCACTCGAATAAGAATGGGCCACAATTGAGCACGCGAACTATTAAATAACGGAAATCCGTCAATATTAATGTCAATGCTTAATACATCGGGAAGACTAGGTAAAACTGAAAGTTCACTCAATTGCTGCGATAAGCCGATATGTAAGTAGGAGCCACGCCCTATTTCACTGATATCAGGCTTTTCGGAGCAATTGAACTTATAGAAGGTATTTATGTTCAAGTTATATGAATTTAAAATATTTATTTTATTTATTTACGTCAACTAAATCAGCAGTCGACGAAAAAGCTTAAGCTAAAATACAGATAATACTTAATATACGAAGGTAGCTTAGCTTTGTGCACAACTAAACATCCCCGACCCGGTGGAGGTGTTTTATATGCAACAAGGTGCCAGCTATGACCCGATTCACAGCCAATGTGGTCAGGGATGAGTTGCAGCCAATCCAATATCCAGTCCTGAATAATTTCAATGGTTTCAATGGTAGTTGTCACATATGGATCATCAAATTCTTTGGCCCAACGTTTAATGAAGCCAAGAAGAACTTCCTTCTGGTTTGGGGCAGCTAGATGAATTTTCCCTTTTTTCTTTTTTCTCCAGTAAAATGATGACACGCAGAGAAATTTCACTTCAACTTGTATGTATATTCAGGTATATAATTCAACTAAACCTAGCTTACTTAAGAGCAGGGCACCAAGCCCCGCTTGGAGCGAAGTGTGGGGAGTTCTTATGTGGGGAGAGCGATGGGCATCATCGGGAGAGCGGCGCGAGGTGAAAGCTTCCGCCTCCTTTAACCCTTGTGTTGCCCGGTTGGGCATAAACATGCTCCCCCCCTTGCAGGAGTGCAAGACCCAGGCAGTCTAATGGCACGCTCCGGACAGGGTCCAGCCAAAGACTGTGCGCATCGCAATTGGCCGCCCGCCAACCCCGGGTAGACTCCCTTCTACATGACCTCCGTGATCACATCCGCGCCCAGGACCAAAGACACTGACGCCGGTCGGTAGAACGTATCATCCGCCAGGACGATGCCCTCGAACTTTTTGGCGATCTGCGGGTCCACCGGAGCGCTTGGAGTGCGGCAGCACAAGTCATCGACCACATTCTGGATCGCCTCCAATCGCCATCCTTCACTGATTGGGGACCGGATCAATGCTGCCACCGCTTTCTCTGCCCCTATATTGATGGCTGTCAATTTAAAGGCCGTGGCCAGTGACGTCGCCATCGACGATACCGCAGAACAAGGGTCCACCAGGGCCTTCATGTCGAAGGTTTTTCCCCCCGTCTCAAGACGCACCATCGCCGCCGGCTGTCCTCCTTTAGACATCTGAATGGCTTCTGAAAGGATAAATATATAAGTTACGAGTTTCCATTTCCCTTATAGGGGAATCCTTACCATTTCCTTCCTTGGATTGTAAGGATGGGACTTGGGAAACTCAGGATTGTTACAGTGAGACACAACACAATACTTGATTTATACGTTATAAGTTTTATTCACTTTGTAACTAGATTTAGTTAGTTCTACGTCTAAACTAAGACTGCCCGCTCTGTCGAGCGTGGTCCTTTAAATATACCCCAAGATGTCCAAAGGGCGCTGGCTGCGGCGTTGTGCCGCTGGCAGCGGCGTTGGGATCGTGTCAGAAGTGGGTCGCCTCTTCCGGCGAATTCTGCTTATCGGCAATATTCAAAGTGCTTATACTAGAAAGGGAAGTGAAGTACCTAGTGTGACCAACGAGGGTCGTCTTGGGTCACAATTTGCTTAGGGTCGCATAAATACTAGGAAACATAAGTTGCTTATTTGGCTAAGTGTGTCTACAGGAAATGAAAGATGTAGGTAGCTTAGTTGGCTAAAAGATGCACGCGTGCTCTGTGTGGTCTGATGGTGTGTGAATTATGAGTGTATGAAATGTGAGTGTATGAAATGTGAGTGGGCTGGTGTCACTTAGATCGATAGTATGGGCCGCGATGTACGCGTGCTGTGTGTGGTCTGTTAGTGTTCCTAACATGTGTGAATATGAGTGTGTGAAATGTGAGTGTAAGCTCAAGGGCTTAGATCGATAGTGGGTATTTTGCCCGATGCTCGTTCAGGCGTTTCTGGTAAAGTGTGTTGATCGAGTCCCGTTGTGATAGGAGATGCCGAGGTGTGGGGCATGGTCTGGTGACTGAAGGACAAGGCGTCCCAGGGGCGCTGGTTGTATGAGAGGAGGCCTCGCATGAGGACGAGTGCGCTAACTCCTCCCCCTTAAAAATCGACGTCCCGGAGATCCTTTAATTTCGGGTGTTGTCTCTGGTTTTTGGAGCGTCTTTTTCAGAATCCAACCTATGAAGATGGCGAGAAATACGAGGATGGCGCAGCCGGCCGTGATGGTGGTCCCTTTTGTTAGAGTGTTGAGGCGTCGTAGATTGCTTATGTGCAAGTTGTGAATGTATTCCACGTTTAGTCGGTGTCCTTCGTTTACGACTTCAGACAGAGTGGACGGTATGGCTACCATCCTTGTAACCGTCTGGCTTCTGAAGGTTTTGTTACCGATTGTCAACGATTCGTTGGAGAATTGAATGACAAAGGTCCCGTTCAGTTTCGATTCTACAACGCCGTTCGTCAGCTTCCCTCTAAAGTTGGTCGTGAATAAGGTACCATCTTCTAGTAGCTCGATGGGGCTTGCCGTGTTGGTTATTGAATGGCATTTTGCGGTTCCGCCTTTTATTAGTCTTGGCAGGCAAGACTCTTCATCCAGTTGAGTGAGGTCTGATTCCTTACAAATGGTGATGTTGCCCATGGTCTGGCAGCTCCTGGATATCATGTAGGTGTCTCGTGGTCCAACCAGTATCTTTCCCGAAGGAATGTCGAGTTGTTGATTGTTTGCTATGGTTGGCCTGATGATCTGCACCGAATACTCCTGTTGTAGTACTCGTGGCATCGCTATGTTGTAAAGGAGTAGGGTACCGTTCACGAAGATAGTGGGTTGGGCAAATTCGATGGCCTCTATGATGTTGTTATAAGGCAAGCTTGGTGTGGTGTTGATGATGTCCTGCAGCTCTTCTATGTCCAACAGGTTTGAGTTAATTACGCCGACTTTAGCGAGTTGGCATGCTCGCACAATTTCGTCCAGCTTCCGTTCGAGTAACAAGATTTTGTTCAACACGATGGATAGTTCGGAGTCGTTATCCTTGCTTATCGTGTTCAGGGCTCCTGCAAGTTCGTTTATTTTGTCGAATGCCTCTTGGATGCCGGACATGAATTGCTTATTTATGGTGAACTGTTGGTTATTCTCTCTAATCAGAGAATCCTGGGATTGTAAGATCTGGTCCCAGTCAGCTGCGTCCGGTGATCCTGCTACCCATTTCCAAGCCGAGCCTAGCCATCTGATTGATCGTCTAGCCCTCTTGTGGGAGACCGTGAGCTCCTCGATTTTTATATTTAGGTCCTTAATTTTGAGAGTGGCCAATGTCTTCAAGTCACCAGAAGGGTATTGATCCAGGGCTAATGACAAGTTTTCGGCAAAGCCCGCGAATGAATCAAGAGGGATTACATGTACCAGATTTGAGTGTCCTTCAATTCTCCATCCCTTTCCTTGTTGTAGCGTCACGATTGGGGACTCATACTTAAAGACCTTGTAGCTCTCCGCCAATGAGAGGCACAGAATGAGGGGGCTTGTATTGTATTGTGTCGGAAGCAGAAAGGTGTTTTTAGTGTGGTATTAATTTTAACTTAGCTTCTTGTTGCTTAAGTGCTATGTGTATAAGTGTGTTTTTACTTAATGTGTGACTTGTGTAGCTTCTTCCGTGTTATAATATGACTCGGAACATAATTATTCTTATTCTTTTCCTTTTTGCTAGCTTTTGTGATTTTTGTTACTTAATGACTGTTTTTTCCCTTATTTCTGTTAAGTTTCGATTTCTTAAACTTGATTCACTTCTATTACATTTTCCTTTAAGCTGTCTATCATGCTACCTCTTGTTTTATACCAAATAGCATTATACTTGGATATTCATTGGTGCATCTGTTTCTTGTGTTATTCATTGTAAACTCTACCTTATCCAATACTGTATGCCATTGCTTATTATTTTCACTGTCAACTAACTTGGCAATCATGGGTCCTAGGTCTTTATTGACTCTCTCAACTTGTCCATTAGCCTGTGGTGATGCTGTCGCTACTTTTATATGATTAACATTACATTCCTTAATAAAATCATCGAAACCCTTGGAGGTGAAGCAACTGCCTCTATCTGATATTATATTCTTGGGTCTACTATATACTTTGAAGTATTCTTCCAGTGCTTCGATTGCTTCACTTGATTTCGTACTCTTTGTAGCAAATAACCGCACAATTTTAGTACAAGTTAATAATTTTGTTGCTTTCTAATTTATTTAGGTTATTTATTTAGTTAGGTTAATTTATAAGTATTAGACATCTACCGCTTTAGCATTGCGTGTAGTGCCTTTTGAGTTCTTTTTGATACTGATTTTCGCACACGTGGGTGCGGGCTTCAAGCCTATCGAGCTCAAGCTGCTATCAGCTGCAATATACTAGCTTTGTGGGACCAAAGCCTCGAGTGATAACTGTAGAGCTGGATATCACCTGCGATCTGCGCAAGCTTTGGAGTCTTAAAGCTTTATATGATAACTTACATGCATCTATTACGACTAATATGTGTTTCATTTTGCTATCTTTACTATGTATCGGTCCCTAGTGATCTATATGTAAATATTGAAACGGGTTATCTCCTTTGGGTATGGAGTGAAGAAATCCTTCTGTTTTCCTGATTTGTTTGAAAACGCTATACATTTAAGACAAATTTTTTTTTTTTTTTTTTACAAGCTTATCAATTTCCTTTCTCATGCTGTGAAACCAGTAATTTTTACCTATCAAGTCGGCTACTTTGTCTACTCCTACTATTCACAATGGTATCACTGTCCGATGTGTCGTACGCGTTATCTCCGGCGGCTGCCAATTGCTCGCGTTGAGCATATCTTTCGGCCAATTGGTTGATGACCTCCCGTAGTGTAACGCCCACGGTTTCGTTGTCACTTATTTTGTATTGTTTATAATAACCTTTTTACCAAATTTTTAGGTAGCTCTATATTTCCTAATGTAGGACGTGGTGTCTGTTTTTTATGAGTGGATGACTCCTAAGTGTGTGTGTGTGTCGGGTTTAAATCTCACCCGTTGTGTAGCAAAGTTTACAATATGTGATACTTACAATAATATCTGTAAGAATGGAGAAACACACATTAGGATATCATATGTTAGATAGCCACCAGCCAGGTAGCACATTTACGTTGTCACCATTCCTTAATTCTTGGAAGGGGTAACAGTTTTTTGTTTTTCGCGTTATTTCTGCGGAGCGTGCATAATTGAAAGTGCGTTTGTGCATATGATTCATATTTCTCCTTTCACCCCTTTTTTATGCCTTGATTCTGTCCTACATTGTTGTTTTTTCTTTTTTTAGGAATTTCGGTTTTTTTCTTTTCTCTCGACCGTCTGACTAAGCATATTCTTGCTTTAAAAAACATAGTGCTGGTGCAGGGCTTAGTTCAGTATCAGCCAAGAACATGGAGCGATCGGACGAAACCTGCAACTCGACTATGCAAATGGAAGTAGTTTACTGTGACTCCTCTTCGGATGAGGGGAGCATGGAGGAGGAAATAATAGTTGTGGATTCAAGTTCCGAATCTGAAGAGGATTCCACTTCCGAATTGTTCCCTCGGTTCGCCAGAGGCGGGTCGCCGAGTTTTGATCAGACTTATAATTCATTGGAGAATGATTATGGCGACTTAGGAATCTTTGTGCCCAGACCGGGTGATGATGAGGATACGATCCCCGTCCCCCTTCCTAAGC
Source organism: Drosophila paulistorum (assembly GCA_018152135.1). Taxonomy (NCBI): domain Eukaryota; kingdom Metazoa; phylum Arthropoda; class Insecta; order Diptera; family Drosophilidae; genus Drosophila; species Drosophila paulistorum. The sequence goes on from JAECXG010000713.1 coordinate 110,624, forward strand.
CGGCTAGGCCGGTCAACGTTCCTGAGCTGGTCATTCAGGAATATCTGGAATACCTCCCACCATGTGAGAAATCGATTACCATTATACACAGGTTGACGACACATTCTTTAGAGTCAGTTTTCCGTTACGAGGAAAATAGAAGGCGAGCTGGGTGTCCCAACCTGAGGAGTATACTCAAACGGCCAAGATAACCTGAATAATAAACCAAATGACAGAATCAAGAGCAAGAGTTTGTTTAATATTTATCAGTTGGGGTACTAGTTTTTGGGTTTTCGACCATTCGTATACTTCTACTTTCAGTAGTTCCTTGCCCAGAAGGAAGGTTTGGTCAAGAATGAACTTTTTCCGCCCCCTCTGACGGAGGACTTGGTTTTTCAACCAGTCATTCAGCCAATAAGAATGAATTCTTTTCGCCCTCTCTGAAAGAGGACTTGTTCTTTCAACCAGTCTTTCAAGGAATGAACTGTTTCCGCCCTCACTGAAGGAGGACTTGGTCTTTCAACCAGTCATTCACTAATCAAAACGACTCTTTCCGCCCTCTCTGAAGGAGGACTTGGTCTTTCAACCAGTTATTCGTTTAGTCAAAAATGAACTCTTTCCGCCCTCTCTGAAGGAGGACTTGGTCTTTCAACCAGTCATTCGCTAATAAAAACGACTCTTTCCGCCCTCTCTGAAGGAGGACTTGGTCTTTCAACCAGTTGCTCGTTTAGTCAAGAATGAACTCTTTCCGCCCTCTCTGAAGGAGGACTTGGTCTTTCAACCAGTCATTCGCTAATAAAAACGACTCTTTCCGCCCTCTCTGAAGGAGGACTTGGTCTTTCAACCAGTTAATCGTTTAGTCAAAAATGAACTCTTTCCGCCCTCTCTGAAGGAGGACTTGGTCTTTCAACCAGTTAATCGTTTAGTCAAAAAATGAACTATTTCCGCCCTCTCTGAAGGAGGACTTGGTTTTTCAACCATTCATTTGCTAATAAAAACGACTCTTTCCGCCCTCTCTGAAGGAGGACTTGGTCTTTCAACCAGTTAATCGTTTAGTCAAAAAATGAACTCTTTCCGTTCTCTCTGAAGGAGGACTTGGTTTTTCAACCATTCATTTGCTAATAAAAACGACTCTTTCCGCCCTCTCTGAAGGAGGACTTGGTCTTTCAACCAGTTAATCGTTTAGTCAAAAATGAACTCTTTCCGCCCTCTCTGAAGGAGGACTTGGTTTTTCAACCATTCATTTGCTAATAAAAACGACTCTTTCCGCCCTTTCTGAAGGAGGGCTTGGTCTTTCAACCAGTTATTCGTTTACGTAAGACACCGGAAGGGGGAATTAGATTAGATGGCATGCCCCCACATAGGGATCATTGAACCTTCTCATTGCATGTGGTTATCTTTTTATTTTTAATATTTTTCTTTTATTCTTTTTCCTTTTTGGGGCCCGTTGCCATACACGGGAGCGTGTCGCTCCCCTTCCGGTTTCTTTTATTCACATGTTAACGCCAAAAATGCAAGAGGCGCAAAAAAAAAAATTTTTTTCCCTTCGTTTTGCTAATTCCGCCTTGCCTGACTTTGCTGGCGTGAGAGTGCGGTCTTAGCAAAATGCGTTCGGGACGGTTACTCGAAGAGTCAGCAGTTTTATGCAAGCCGAGGCACGCGTTGATCTCAAATATCACCATTGAGGTGAAGCGTTTCCCGTTGGCCAAGTGGCCTATATTATTATTTTCGTGTTTTGTTTTATTTGGGATAGGTCAGGTTCGTGCCTGAGTAATTAATTGTTTCACTCTACTACGCGTCTTGCTGACATGGCTTACATTCAACTGTGGAGCTCTTCCTATTATTGTCTAGACCCGTAATATTTCTAGATTCCCCCTGAGGGGTAGTTAGTGCTATCATTGCTTCTAGAAAAATTACGGGTCCCTGCTCGGGCGCCAGTTACGAGTTTCCATTTCCCTTATAGGGGAATCCTTACCATTTCCTTCCTTGGATTGTAAGGATGGGACTTGGGAAACTCAGGATTGTTACAGTGAGACACAACACAATACTTGATTTATACGTTATAAGTTTTATTCACTTTGTAACTAGATTTAGTTAGTTCTACGTCTAAACTAAGACTGCCCGCTCTGTCGAGCGTGGTCCTTTAAATATACCCCAAGATGTCCAAAGGGCGCTGGCTGCGGCGTTGTGCCGCTGGCAGCGGCGTTGGGATCGTGTCAGAAGTGGGTCGCCTCTTCCGGCGAATTCTGCTTATCGGCAATATTCAAAGTGCTTATACTAGAAAGGGAAGTGAAGTACCTAGTGTGACCAACGAGGGTCGTCTTGGGTCACAATTTGCTTAGGGTCGCATAAATACTAGGAAACATAAGTTGCTTATTTGGCTAAGTGTGTCTACAGGAAATGAAAGATGTAGGTAGCTTAGTTGGCTAAAAGATGCACGCGTGCTCTGTGTGGTCTGATGGTGTGTGAATTATGAGTGTATGAAATGTGAGTGTATGAAATGTGAGTGGGCTGGTGTCACTTAGATCGATAGTATGGGCCGCGATGTACGCGTGCTGTGTGTGGTCTGTTAGTGTTCCTAACATGTGTGAATATGAGTGTGTGAAATGTGAGTGTAAGGTCAAGGGCTTAGATCGATAGTGGGTATTTTGCCCGATGCTCGTTCAGGCGTTTCTGGTAAAGTGTGTTGATCGAGTCCCGTTGTGATAGGAGATGCCGAGGTGTGGGGCATGGTCTGGTGACTGAAGGACAAGGCGTCCCAGGGGCGCTGGTTGTATGAGAGGAGGCCTCGCATGAGGACGAGTGCGCTAACTTATATTTATAGAGATATATAAAAATTAAAATACGAAAAGTTGTATTTTTACCTAGTAAGCAGCTTAACACCTGGGGATAAGGCTTAGCTTCCCTTTTTTTCCATCTAAGTTGTGCGATTCAAGCAGGTCGTCTGAGAAAATCTTTCGTATTGATTGCGTAATGGCCGCTTGGGTCAGCAAAGTGTTCATTCGTTGCATCTGCGAACAAAGAAGAAAATAAAATTGATACAAAAAGTTATTATATGTTAATATATTTGGCTTCTAAGTTATTAGAAATACCTTTAGAGAATCCGTGAATAACACTACTTCTGAATAGAAATTGATTGATATTTACAAGGATTCGCTAAAGGTATTTGTAATAACTTAGAGAGGCTAAAAAGAATACATATGTATGTACATAAAATTTTTTAGAGTCCGGCGTTATCTTATGCTCCATCTTTACTAAGTCCTCCAAAGACTTCAACGGGAATAAAGCGGAGTTGTCGTCTGGCTTGTCGCTCACCATCCGCATTAACTGCTTTGTTAAGGCAGCTTGTGTCGCCAAAGCATCATTGAGATAGCTCCTCATCTCATCCATTTTTTTTTCCAAAAATTGGCTTCCATTTGCTCCATCCTTTTTAGTAGATCGGCGTTGCCTGAAATAAATTTCAAATGAAATTTTACAACTTGAATATTTGGGTATTTCATTGAAATACTTACTCGGTTAACCAACGATGCTTTCTGAAATATATTCAAAGAAAATGTATTAGAATCATTTTTAGAAAGTCATTGTAATACTTACTCGATGCTGGTGCTTCGAAGCTCAAGCGCATAACTTTCGGGGGTGTTCCATGTCCAGCCATTCTACTTAAAAGGAAAAAAATGTATTAATTTCTATTTCCACAGTGAATAATGAAACACACAAGGAATTTTTTTTTTTTTTAGCTATTCGAACCATGGTAGGTGAATCTTCAAAAGATGCCTAATGCGCCGTCGCATTAGGTATGCCTGATTCATAATGGAAATATGCCTACGGACTAAACACCTCCATTGAAAATGGAACCTACTAAAAATGCAAAAATGGAACTAACACTAAACTATCCTTGTGAGGCATTGCAACCGCTTTGGTTACGAAATCGTAAACTGTAAACATTTCTACAGATTGAGCCATTTCTATTTCTGCTAAATAAATTCCTACACTACATGAAACTATGGGCTCGTTATAAAAGCTACTAATGTTAAGAAATCTCCTACCTAAAATATATATTTCTCCTAACTCTTCCTCAAATGAAACTATCTGAATTGGGATGCTTTCTCCAATATAACAAAAATTATCTGGCCTTCTATTGGTAAGAGTGCATCCCTTTATTTTGAGGACATTTCTAACTAATTCTGTTTCTTCCTCCCTCCCGACATCGAAACTATCTTCTACAATTTTCCTATATACTTGTTGTAGGCTTTCGGACAAATCTTTTCAGAGTTTGCAACTAATTTTCAAACGAATAAGAAGACCCTGAAATCGGATCTCCGATTTGATTCACAGTCTCTTTTATGTGTAGTAAGCCATGAACATTGTAGGAAACACTGTTTTCCCCAAACACAAGAGGAAAATTCTCAACAAACAAGTTTAACATTCGTTGAGAAGTTTCCACATTAGAGTCTCTTTGGTTTTGGGAGCATAGCAACCTGTAAGTACAGTGAAGCAATAAAAACTCGTAGTACTGGTCACCGTTCATTGTATCTTTAAGAGCTAAAATCCCAGTATACAACAAAAACTGTCTGTACTCAGTTGCCTTCCAATTCGAAAGCTCTACTAATGATCTTGGCTTCTTTCAAACTCTTTCGGAATATATTTTCGCATCGATATTAAGGCTTCGGATATCTTTTCTTTGTCAGTTTTTAATATTTTACTGACAAATTTATTTGTATTAATTCTAGTCAAAAATTTACGCATGACACCCAATTCAACAAGATGCATGCAGTCGAGTGGTATTTGTGTTATCATTAAAACACCAATTTTTTCAAAAGCAGACTGAATGCTTAAATATTCGGCTTGATGATGCGACGGATACTTTCTATTGCGAAAGTCTTCATCTCCGATTAATTCAGCACTTTTAGTGCTGAATGTCAAAACAGAGCCGACTTTTCGTGACACCTGAATGCATTTGCTACAACCGTGACTGGAAGTATGACCAGCCACGCCAGTAACAAATGCTCTTGCAGGAGCGTCGCACACAATAGCCCTAAGTTCTAAGTGAACCTTTTTTTGTGCAATGGTGAGGCCATTTTCAATAATTTCGGACAACTCTGTTGTGAATTTGGACAAAAATTCTTCGCAAACTAATGGTTTATTGTGACCCATAAATACGCCCATCGGAAATACAGTGCATTTAATAACGTTATTCACTCGAATAAGAATGGGCCACAATTGAGCACGCGAACTATTAAATAACGGAAATCCGTCAATATTAATGTCAATGCTTAATACATCGGGAAGACTAGGTAAAACTGAAAGTTCACTCAATTGCTGCGATAAGCCGATATGTAAGTAGGAGCCACGCCCTATTTCACTGATATCAGGCTTTTCGGAGCAATTGAACTTATAGAAGGTATTTATGTTCAAGTTATATGAATTTAAAATATTTATTTTATTTATTTACGTCAACTAAATCAGCAGTCGACGAAAAAGCTTAAGCTAAAATACAGATAATACTTAATATACGAAGGTAGCTTAGCTTTGTGCACAACAAGGTGCCAGCTATGACCCGATTCACAGCCAATGTGGTCAGGGATGAGTTGCAGGCAATCCAATATCCAGTCCTGAATATTTTCAATGGTTTCAATGGTAGTTGTCACATATGGATCATCAAATTCTTTGGCCCAACGTTTAATGAAGCCAAGAAGAACTTCCTTCTGGTTTGGGGCAGCTAGATGAATTTTCCTTTTTTCTTTTTTCTCCAGTAAAATGATGACACGCAGAGAAATTTCACTTCAACTTGTATGTATATTCAGGTATATAATTCAACTAAACCTAGCTTACTTAAGAGCAGGGCACCAAGCCCCGCTTGGAGCGAAGTGTGGGGAGTTCTTATGTAGGGAGAGCGATGGGCATCATCGGGAGAGCGGCGCGAGGTGAAAGCATAAACATGCTCCCCCCCTTGCAGGAGTGCAAGACCCAGGCAGTCTAATGGCACGCTCCGGACAGGGTCCAGCCAAAGACTGTGCGCATCGCAATTGGCCGCCCGCCAACCCCGGGTAGACTCCCTTCTACATGACCTCCGTGATCACATCCGCGCCCAGGACCAAAGACACTGACGACGGTCGGTAGAACGTATCATCCGCCAGGACGATGCCCTCGAACTTTTTGGCGATCTGCGGGTCCACCGGAGCGCTTGGAGTGCGGCAGCACAAGTCATCGACCACATTCTGGATCGCCTCCAATCGCCATCCTTCACTGATTGGGGACCGGATCAATGCTGCCACCGCTTTCTCTGCCCCTATATTGACGGCTGTCAATTTAAAGGCCGTGGCCAGTGACGTCGCCATCGACGATACCGCAGAACAAGGGTCCACCAGGGCCTTCATGTCGAAGGTTTTTCCCCCCGTCTCAAGACGCACCATCGCCGCCGGCTGTCCTCCTTTAGACATCTGAATGGCTTCTGAAAGGATAAATATATATTTATAGAGATATATAAAAATTAAAATACGAAAAGTTGTATTTCTACCTAGTAAGCAGCTTAACACCTGGGGATAAGGCTTAGCTTCCCATTTTTTCCATCTAAGTTGTGCGATTCAAACAGGTCGTCTGAGAAAACCTTTCGTATTGATTGCGTAATGGCCGCTTGGGTCAGCAAAGTGTTCATTCGTTGCATCTGCGAACAAAGAAGAAAATAAAATTGATACAAAAAGTTATTATATGTTAATATATTTGGCTTTTAAGTTATTAGAAATACCTTTAGAGAATCCGTGAATAACACTACTTCTGAATAGAAATTGATTGATATTTACAAGGATTCGCTAAAGGTATTTGTAATAACTTAGAGAGGCTAAAAAGAATACATATGTATGTACATAAAATTTTTTAGAGTCCGGCGTTATCTTATGCTCCATCTTTACTAAGTCCTCCAAAGACTTCAACGGGAATAAAGCGGAGTTGTCGTCTGGCTTGTCGCTCACCATCCGCATTAACTGCTTTGTTAAGGCAGCTTGTGTCGCCAAAGCATCATTGAGATAGCTCCTCATCTCATCCATTTTTTTCCCAAAATTGGCTTCCATTTGCTCCATCCTTTTTAGTAGATCGGCGTTGCCTGAAATAAATTTCAAATGAAATTTTACAACTTGAATATTTGGGTATTTCATTGAAATACTTACTCGGTTAACCAACGATGCTTTCTGAAATATATTCAAAGAAAATGTATTAGAATCATTTTTAGAAAGTCATTGTAATACTTACTCGATGCTGGTGCTTCGAAGCTCAAGCGCATAACTTTCGGGGGTGTTCCATGTCCAGCCATTCTACTTAAAAGGAAAAAAATGTATTAATTTCTATTTCCACAGTGAATAATGAAACACACAAGGAATTTTTTTTTTTTTAGCTATTCGAACCATGGTAGGTGAATCTTCAAAAGATGCCTAATGCGCCGTCGCATTAGGTATGCCTGATTCATAATGGAAATATGCCTACGGACTAAACACCTCCATTGAAAATGGAACCTACTAAAAATGCAAAAATGGAACTAACACTAAACTATCCTTGTGAGGCATTGCAACCTGTAACGATCCTTTCTCGTCCTTCGGGATATTTATAATATCTCTTGGGCTAGGTTCAGCACAACAAAATTTATTTTGTGCCCCGGTGAAATCAGAACAGCTTTGTTTATTGATTTGGGTTTTATAATATGTTTATTTGCGATCGTTTATGGGCTCGATTGGCTATGACAAGTTTCTCTGCGGTAGGTCTGGGCTTGGACAGCGTTGGTGAGTCGCTTCGAATCCCTCGTCGTCCTTGCTTGTCTTCCCTTTGCTGCGTATGGTACTTGTTGTCCTTATTTAAGGATTTGTTGCTGTCGACATGAACTGTACAGGTTACTCGTAAGGCCTGTATAGTTCCTTGTTTTCTGCTGCTCCTTGCTTTTCCTGGATAAGCTTTTAAGGTTACTCGTAAGGCCTTAATTGCTTGCTACTTGATCACGACTTGATGACTTGATGATTTGATCTGATTTGTGCCGCCTTTATATAGGCAGCTCCTCTGGCCTCTGGCACTGGCTGGTGTAGTACCGCTATACAGCTGGTATTTTTCCATCGGCCTCCTACTTTCACCCACGCATCCACTTGTTGCTATGCGTGGTGAAAGTCCCGTAGTTCTTGGCGCATATGTGTCCACTTTCTTTGTGGCTGCGCGCCCATTCGTTTCCTTGTCCTTGTCTTTCTCCCTTGTATGCATTGGCTTCTATCACTTTCACTCCGTTGGCGTCGCCTTTCTATTGGCCGCCCATCGTATCCCGTTGACTTTCTCTGCTTTCTTTTCTCTGTCGGCGCTGCCGTCGCCCGTCGCTCTCTTTGATCCACTCGTCATACCCAATTTCGCCCATATTCCTTCCACCTTATGCTTATACATACATATATTAGTTGTATTAACTTAAATTATTGCTTAATAATGATTAGCCTGATTAAATTAATACACGAAATCATTTAATTTCCCATACAATCCCCTTTCATACGTATATCGTATCTGTTAGATAGCGGGCTTCCCCATTGTTCATCCCCCCCCTTCGGTTCGCATATTCCCCTATCCAATCCACAAACCATCATTGCTTCATACCAAGCATGCATGCCCCGCACCCGTCTCATGGGCTTGCTTGGCCCTCACTTTTATTTTCTCTCGCTCATCAGATTTTGGCTGCTCGCAGTCTAACTGCTTTCATTCTCATGAGCGTGACGTAGGCAGATAGTGCGCTATTGGTCATCGATACTCTCCCTCACGCATAGTGTACGTGTGACATGCGTTATTCAGCGTATTCTAATGCATGCATTCATATTTGCCTCTCTGTGCTCTTAATTTGCATAAGTAGGCCAATGCCCCCGTTTGTGTGCAATTATGCAGTCAAGCCGGGTTCCATTACTCTTATATCGTTGATTTCTTACATTCTGCCTCCCACGCAACTTCCCGCTTGTACGAAATTGCCAGCGGTCGCCTGTGATTCGATCGAGCCTTGCTTGATCGTACGTCATGAGTCCAACTTGGTTTGATCGTACGTCATGAGTCCAATTTGGTTTGATCGTACGTCATAGGTTCGATCGCACGTCATAGGTTCGATCGAGCCATGTTGGTCTTGGTTGTCCCTTGCATATGCGTGTATATTGGTTTTTTCGTGTTATGCTTCCCACGCATCTTCCCGCTTGTACGAAATCGCCAGCGGTGATTTGTGGCTCGATCGACCCGGTTTGATCGTAAGCCATCGGTTTGATCGACTAGTAGCAGGCTTGGTCGTATATCGTAACTTAGGTTTGTGTCTCGGCTGTATCTTGTATTCGGTGCTTTATTTGTATCGTTGGATTGTGCCGCTGTTTGCTTGTTGTGTGGGATATTATAGTTAATTATAATGTTCCTCACACTCCCCCCCTTCTTCGGGAGGGATTTGCCCTCCCCTGTCCCTTGTACCTTGTGCTTGTTGTATATATGTTTCCTTTTTTTTTTTGTATTATCTTTGTTCCTTTTTTTTTTAGTTTTGGCATGTGTTCTACTTGTTTTGTTTTTGGGACTCAGCTCGCATCTTTATTGGCCTTATGGCATCTTCTATTGTTGGCGATTACTGAGTATCTTTTCGGTAATGTTGGCGGATTAGGGCATCTTTTCATTATTTGTGTTTCCCTCTTTTTTATACCCTTGCAGAGGGTATTATAAAATTGATCAGATGTTTGTAACGCACAGAAGGAGACGTTTCCGACCCCATAAAGTATATATATTCTTGATCAGCTTGAGAAGCTGAGTCGATATAGCCATGTCCGTCTGTCCGTCTGTCCGTCTGTCCGTCCGTCTGTGCGTATGCGTTTTACTCAGCCATCTTAAGAGATATCGGGTTGAAATTTTTTTTGGAGACTCTTTATTACCTGTGTGAGATAAAGTATGAAAATCATCGGGATCGGACTACTATATCATATATTGTTAAATAATCATTAAATGTGTTTTGAATTCAGTAGTTTGAAAAATATTTGAGCATATTCATTGATTTGAAATTTCACTTTTCTTATCGAATTAAATATAATAAAGAACTGCAAGGGTATATAAACTTCGGCAAGGCCGAAGTTAACTTCCATAGCTCGTTTTTTTTTTTTTTTGCTTGGCCCGTTCCGCATCTTTTCTTCCCCGTTTCCCTTTTATATTTCTAATACCAATCCCCCCGCATCTGCTCCTCTATTTCCCTTTGGAACCATGCTGCCCAGTTCTGCTGTTGCTGCTGTTGTTGCTGCTGCATTGCCAGTGCCAGCCGTTCCCTTGCCCGCTTCACCTGCTCCTCCTCCTCTTGGGCCCTCTCCCACGCCAGCAGATCCCTTTCAGCTTCCTGCTGCTGCAGGATCTGCTGACGCCACCAACTCATCCATTGAGTGCATTCAGCTGCTGCCCGTTCTGCCTCTCTATTTATGTCCTCCGGCTCGAATGGAGGTGGGCTGGCTACTCCATCAGCCGCACCTTCATCAGCCACGGCCATCTCCGCCGTCTCGCTGGCCTCTGACTCTGCGTCCACCATACGGAACGGCGTTGATGGCCGCGCTGGCTCCCATAATCTTGCCGGCGGCCCATGTATTTCGTTTTGGTCCCATGGCGCGTATTCGTCTGGGCCATTTTGCTCGCTTCCTGCCTCTTCCGCCCCTTCGTACTCCATTAGCTGCATCGCCTCGTCCAGCTCCCTCCACATCGCCTCATCGTCGCTCTCCTCTTCCGTTATGTTTGCCGCTGACTCGGCCTCGCTCTCCTCCGTCAGATATCCGCTGTCGTCTCCGTCCTCATCCCACTCCTCGTCCGAAGAGGCGGCGATGGCCGGATTTGCCATGTCCGGCACATCGTCGTCGGACTCCTCATCGGACCGATGCCAGTCACCGCGTCATCCTGGCCAAAATTTGCATTGAATGCGTTCATTATTAGTCTTGGTTTTGTTCTATCTTTCCTCGGCGAGTGATAAACTTTGAGTGTTTCCTGATCATGACACTTGCACGCATGAAACCTCGCCTCTCGGTCATTTCTTTGATATTTACCGATATTTAGGACTTCTCCTCCTTGCCCTTGTTCTCTTGGGATGCGTATGTGCATTGCGGTGACTCACCATTACATACGTCATATCGTGCGTATGTGTGGGTGCGTAACATCATGCGCTTGTGTGGGTGCGTTTCCCCTCTCTTTCGCGGTGTATGCGCATATGTGTTGGTGTTGTCCCCTCTCTTTTCGCGGTGTATGCGCTCATGTGTTGGTGCTGTCCCCAATCGTTCTATCTCTGGTTTTTTTTCTATTATGCCTGCATATTGTTTGCATCGTTACGATATTCGTGTATCCGTTGCCCGTTTCTAAATTCGTTTTCGCATGCTTGTATACGTGTCATTACGATATTCGCACATCTTCATTGTGCTCTGCGATGCGGTTTGCAACTTTGCTATAATTTGTTTCTGACGCGATGCGTTTTTTAGATTTTCAACTCTAAGTCATGTTTTGAGTTCTCTGTCCAGCCGGCCGGTCTGTGCAGATTTTCTCGCCGCCATGTCATTCGAGTCGTCCATCCTCATTGCTCATCACTTTTCGTGCCATCCGCTTCTTCGCATATTTGTTGTTTCAGTTGGCTGATGTGTGCTTGTCTGGTTTTTTTCGTTTCTTTGTGCCGTATTTTGCATATGACCGGAGATGCAAAGCCTATCACTTCATATGGGCCTCCAAACTTTGGTGCCAGCTTCGCTGCGAATCCTTCTGCAGCATTTGAAAGGTGGTGTTCTTTTGCCCACACCGTTGCTCCAATCACTGGTCTCCATTCTCTTCGTCTCAGATTGTAGTGGCGGGCCTGATCCTGTGCAGCCGTTTCCAGATTTCGCCGTATCAGTTCGAACAGCTCTTGCATTTGTTTTACCTTCGCGTCTGGTGGTATCGTTTGCTTCCCTGTGCCTATCGTGACATTATCGTATAGTGCACCCGGCATTCTTGGTTCACGCCCCTGTATTACATACGCTGGCGTGAATCCTGTTGCCTCTGATTGGCTTGTATTTACTGCTAGCGTTATTTCTGGCCAACTTTCATCCCAGTTGCGTTGATTTTCCCCCGTAAACTGAGCAATCATTGTTTTTACTGTTCTATTTGCTCTTTCGGTTGGATTTTCTTGCGGCGTGTACGGTGCTGTCAGTTGGTGTTGGCATCCCCATTCTTCTAACATTTTTTTGAATATCCTGCTAGTGAATTGAACTCCATTGTCCGTTATCACCCTTTTTGGAGCTCCGAATCGAGATAGTATCCTCTGTCCATTTCGAAAACCTGTCAATGATTACTAGTAGCATCGAATTTCCGTGTTTCGATCTTGGCAACGGTCCTACAAAGTCAGCGCATACTGTAGCCCATGGTTCTTCCGGTATTTGTGTTAGCATCTTTCCCGCTGCCTGCTGTTGGCTGGGTTTATATTGTTGGCATATCGTACACTTTCCTACAAATGTCCTGATATCTCGTTGCATTCCTGGCCAGTAATATCTTGCTGCGGTCCTGGCAGTAGTTCGCCTGCTCCCTGTATGCCCTGCTGTTGTTGCCGTGTGGTTTTCGGCCATTACTTGATTACGTAGTGTTTTTGGCACACATAGTTTCCAAGCTACCACTTCTTCTTGGCCTGCTCTGTGCGGAATGTTCCTGTATACCTGACTATTTTCTATAATGTAATCCGGATATTTCTGTGGTTGTTGTTTTATTTTTCCCATTAAATCTTGAATCCACCCACACTCGTTGTTTGCTTGTCTTAATCTGGCACCATTATCTATTATTCTTTTGCACCCTTCCATTGGTTGCCTTGACAAAGCGTCTGCGACAATGTTTAATTTGCCCTTTCTGTATGCTATTTCGAAATCGTATTGTTGCAGTTCCAGTGCCCATCGGGCTATACGGCCCGTAGGGCTTTCTATGCTATTCAACCACTTCAACGCCATGTGATCTGTTACCACTTTAAATCGGTATCCTTCAAGGTATGGCTTTAGTTTGCGTATTGCCCATACTATCGCTAGGCATTCCTTTTCTGTTGCCGAATAGTTCTTTTCCGCTGGGTTTAATTCTCTTGACAGGTATGATAGCACTCTCTCTCCATCCTCAGAGTTTTGTACCAATATGGCTCCTAATCCCACGTTACTTGCATCCGTCTGGAGCACAAACATTTTTGTGAAGTCTGGACATGCCAATACTGGGCCACTCGTCAGCCTTTCCTTTACAGCATCGAATGCTGCCTGATGCTCCTCGCTCCAGTGCCACTTTGTTCTCTTCTTTAGTAGTTCGTTCAATGGGTGTGTTAGTGCTGCAAAACCTGGTACGAACCGTCTGTACCAAGATGCCACTCCTAAGTACTGGCGTAATTCCTTTGTGCAAGTTGGTGGTTCTAATTGGGCTATTGCGGCCACCTTTTCTGGGTCCGTTGCAATACCGTTTTCTGTCACCAAGTGGCCTAGAAATTTTAGCTCTTTCCTAAAGAATTGACACTTCTCGGCATTAATTCTCAAGTTCGCTTCCTTCAATCTCCTGAACACTTCTTGTAGATGATTCATGTGTTCTTCGATTGTTTTGCTCACTATCACAATGTCATCTTGGTATGCGAATGCGTTTGGTATCATTTCTGGGCCAATGACTTGGTCCAGTGCGCGTTGGAAAGTTGCTGATGCTGAGTGTAAACCGAATGGCATTACCTTCCATTGGAATAACCCCTTCCCTGGGACTGTGAATGCCGTCATTGGTCTACTTTTCTCTTCTAACGGAATCTGCCAGTATCCGTCCTTCAGATCTAAGCTGCTTATGAATTTTGCTTCGCGTAGTTGATTCAAGATGTAATCGATGCGTGGCATTGGGTATGCATCTTTTATAGATTTTGCGTTAATCTGTCTAAAATCTACGCATAATCTCCATTTGCCTGTCTGTTTCTTTCTCACCATCACTATGGGTGAGCTATATGGGCTTTGCGATGGTTCTATGCATCCCATTGTCAACAGTTCGTCGACCTTTGCATTGATTTCTCCTTGTATTTTCGGGTTTTTCGGGTAATACCTTTGTTTTATTGGGATATCGTCCTTCATCGTTATGCGATGTATCCCCACCTTTGACAGTCCCTTAATTTTTCCTAATTCCTTCAATTCCTGACTCAGAAAGCTTTGTATTTCTTGCTGGTCACTCTTCTGAGTGACCATGATGGATATTCTTTCTACGAGCCTGCCCTGTATTCGCCTTACTGTCGGTATTCGCACTTTGTGGCCACCACACGATATTTCTGTGTTCATAATCCGGAGGAAGTTCCACCCCAATATTAGCGCATCCATTCCTTCTGGCATGACCAGAAATGGCATGTGGATTTCCTTGTGTCCGAATCTCACGCATCCTGTCCATTGCTCTTCAATGTCTCGCACCTTTCCGTCTGCCATGTATACCTGTTTGTGTGTGTTCTCCCATTTTCCCTTATTCCTCACTGTTTCCAATATCTGCTTGCTGATGAAGCTACTCGTGGCTCCGGAGTCAATTGTCGCTTTCATCTGTATTCCTGCTACTTCGATAATCGCTGACAATTGATCCTCTTCTTCTACTAGTTGGCCTATTAGTGGTGAGGAGCTTGTTGGCTGGGTCCCTGCTCGCCCCTGATAGACTGGAACCGCCTTTCGTTTCCCGAATTCCAACAACATTCTTTCGTCCTTCTGCCCACTTTTCCACACTGCCAGCAGAAATTGAGTCTCTGATTGTTGCATTCCCTGGCCCAGTGTCCGGCTCCCCCGCATCTGCGGCACGCCTGATTCGGGTTCAAGACTTTTCCTTCTTGTACGTTCTTGTTTTCTTGGTTTGGTCTCGAATGATTCTCCATGCCGTTGTCCTGGCATCTTCGGCACTGTGTGACTGGTGGCCCGTGATTATTTCCTCCTCTGTGGTTTGATTGGTTGTTATGTGTTCTTTGAGCATTGCTTTCGCGATGGAACTCGAATCGCTCTTGTTCGAGCATCTCGTGTTCTTCTGCCAACTGCATCAGCTCATCTAGATCTCTGACCCTGTGCGGCCGAACGAATATTTTTAGATCTGGAGTGCAATTTTCCAATATGACCTCCAATTGTTCGTACTCTGGTATTTTTAGGGGTCTCATCAATGTTTGCATATCCACCATATAGTCCTTGAAGTACTCGTTTCTGTTTTGCTTGCGATTTTTCACTTGATCAGCCAATTTGTTGAAGAATCCTTTCGGCAAGAAATATTTCTTGAAGCCCTCAACAAATTCCTTCCATGTTCGCCACTGCTTATTGTTTGCGACGTACCATTTGAGTGCCCTATCTTTTAGTAGCTCTGGCATCGCTCTCGGGATCATGTCCAGTTCGATGCCATACATGTCTGCTGACCACTCGATCTGTTCTATGAACTCTAGTGGTCTGGAATTGCCGTCGAACCTGAATGTCCATTCCCTCACTTGTTTTGCCACCTTGGCGTATTCGGTGGTCTTGTTTGTTGTATGTGGTGCCGTTTTCTTGGGGTCTATTGTTTGTCTCCTTATGTCCCCCTTTGTCTCTGCGCTATCTAGGGCTCCTTCGCTTCCCCATCTTGGTGGTAAATATGGAGGGATTGCTAGTGTGGCGATGTTTATTTTCTGGAATTCCTCAGCCTCACTTTCGCATGTTTTTGATGTGCTTGCTATTGTTTTCATTTTTATATTTTTCGAGTACTTTGTTTCCAATCTATTTATTTCCTCCTTCCAGTCTGGGTCCTTTTCATTCCTTTCTATCCACTCGCCTAGCTGTCTCCTCATTTCCTCCACTGTGCCGTTTATCTCGATCCCGATCCTTTGGCCTGTCTGTACCAAATCCTCCTTCTTCATGTGGTAAATCCATCCTTTTCCCATTTTTGATCTTTTTATGATTTATAAACTGTATTTTTATTTCTAAATTTCACCAGTATAGCACGTTGGGCGCCAGTTGTAACGATCCTTTCTCGTCCTTCGGGATATTTATAATATCTCTTGGGCTAGGTTCAGCACAACAAAATTTATTTTGTGCCCCGGTGAAATCAGAACAGCTTTGTTTATTGATTTGGGTTTTATAATATGTTTATTTGCGATCGTTTATGGGCTTGATTGGCTATGACAAGTTTCTCTGCGGTAGGTCTGGGCTTGGACAGCGTTGGTGAGTCGCTTCGAATCCCTCGTCGTCCTTGCTTGTCTTCCCTTTGCTGCGTATGGTACTTGTTATCCTTATTTAAGGATTTGTTGCTGTCGACATGAACTGTACAGGTTACTCGTAAGGCCTGTATGGTTCCTTGTTTTCTGCTGCTCCTTGCTTTTCCTGGATAAGCTTTTAAGGTTACTCGTAAGGCCTTAATTGCTTGTTACTTGATCACGACTTGATGACTTGATGATTTGATCTGATTTGTGCCGCCTTTATATAGGCAGCTCCTCTGGCCTCTGGCACTGGCTGGTGTAGTACCGCTATACAGCTGGTATTTTTCCATCGGCCTCCTACTTTCACCCACGCATCCACTTGTTGCTATGCGTGGTGAAAGTCCCGTAGTTCTTGGCGCATATGTGTCCACTTTCTTTGTGGCTGCGCGCCCATTCGTTTCCTTGTCCTTGTCTTTCTCCCTTGTATGCATTGGCTTCTATCACTTTCACTCCGTTGGCGTCGCCTTTCTATTGGCCGCCCATCGTATCCCGTTGACTTTCTCTGCTTTCTTTTCTCTGTCGGCGCTGCCGTCGCCCGTCGCTCTCTTTGATCCACTCGTCATACCCAATTTCGCCCATATTCCTTCCACCTTATGCTTATACATACATATATTAGTTGTATTAACTTAAATTATTGCTTAATAATGATTAGCCTGATTAAATTAATACACGAAATCATTTAATTTCCCATACAATCCCCTTTCATACGTATATCGTATCTGTTAGATAGCGGGCTTCCCCATTGTTCATCCCCCCCTTCGGTTCGCATATTCCCCTATCCAATCCACAAACCATCATTGCTTCATACCAAGCATGCATGCCCCGCACCCGTCTCATGGGCTTGCTTGGCCCTCACTTTTATTTTCTCTCGCTCATCAGATTTTGGCTGCTCGCAGTCTAACTGCTTTCATTCTCATGAGCGTGACGTAGGCAGATAGTGCGCTATTGGTCATCGATACTCTCCCTCACGCATAGTGTACGTGTGACATGCGTTATTCAGCGTATTCTAATGCATGCATTCATATTTGCCTCTCTGTGCTCTTAATTTGCATAAGTAGGCCAATGCCCCCGTTTGTGTGCAATTATGCAGTCAAGCCGGGTTCCATTACTCTTATATCGTTGATTTCTTACATTCTGCCTCCCACGCAACTTCCCGCTTGTACGAAATTGCCAGCGGTCGCCTGTGATTCGATCGAGCCTTGCTTGATCGTACGTCATGAGTCCAACTTGGTTTGATCGTACGTCATGAGTCCAATTTGGTTTGATCGTACGTCATAGGTTCGATCGCACGTCATAGGTTCGATCGAGCCATGTTGGTCTTGGTTGTCCCTTGCATATGCGTGTATATTGGTTTTTTGTGTTATGCTTCCCACGCATCTTCCCGCTTGTACGAAATCGCCAGCGGTGATGTGTGGCTCGATCGACCCGGTTTGATCGTAAGCCATCGGTTTGATCGACTAGTAGCAGGCTTGGTCGTATATCGTAACTTAGGTTTGTGTCTCGGCTGTATCTTGTATTCGGTGCTTTATTTGTATCGTTGGATTGTGCCGCTGTTTGCTTGTTGTGTGGGATATTATAGTTAATTATAATGTTCCTCACACTCCCCCCCTTCTTCGGGAGGGATTTGCCCTCCCCTGTCCCTTGTACCTTGTGCTTGTTGTATATATGTTTCCTTTTTTTTTTTGTATTATCTTTGTTCCTTTTTTTTTTTTGTTTTGGCATGTGTTCTACTTGTTTTGTTTTTGGGACTCAGCTCGCATCTTTTATTGGCCTTATGGCATCTTCTATTGTTGGCGATTACTGAGTATCTTTTCGGTAATGTTGGCGGATTAGGGCATCTTTTCATTATTTGTGTTTCCCCCTTTTTTTTTTTTTTTTGCTTGGCCCGTTCCGCATCTTTTCTTCCCCGTTTCCCTTTTATATTTCTAATACCAATCCCCCCGCATCTGCTCCTCTATTTCCCTTTGGAACCATGCTGCCCAGTTCTGCTGTTGCTGCTGTTGTTGCTGCTGCATTGCCAGTGCCAGCCGTTCCCTTGCCCGCTTCACCTGCTCCTCCTCCTCTTGGGCCCTCTCCCACGCCAGCAGATCCCTTTCAGCTTCCTGCTGCTGCAGGATCTGCTGACGCCACCAACTCATCCATTGAGTGCATTCAGCTGCTGCCCGTTCTGCCTCTCTATTTATGTCCTCCGGCTCGAATGGAGGTGGGCTGGCTACTCCATCAGCCGCACCTTCATCAGCCACGGCCATCTCCGCCGTCTCGCTGGCCTCTGACTCTGCGTCCACCATACGGAACGGCGTTGATGGCCGCGCTGGCTCCCATAATCTTGCCGGCGGCCCATGTATTTCGTTTTGGTCCCATGGCGCGTATTCGTCTGGGCCATTTTGCTCGCTTCCTGCCTCTTCCGCCCCTTCGTACTCCATTAGCTGCATCGCCTCGTCCAGCTCCCTCCACATCGCCTCATCGTCGCTCTCCTCTTCCGTTATGTTTGCCGCTGACTCGGCCTCGCTCTCCTCCGTCAGATATCCGCTGTCGTCTCCGTCCTCATCCCACTCCTCGTCCGAAGAGGCGGCGATGGCCGGATTTGCCATGTCCGGCACATCGTCGTCGGACTCCTCATCGGACCGATGCCAGTCACCGCGTTCCATATTGGCTCGCGGTGCCGCACCTCGTCGGTCTACGCCTTCATCCTGGCCAAAATTTGCATTGAATGCGTTCATTATTAGTCTTGGTTTTGTTCTATCTTTCCTCGGCGAGTGATAAACTTTGAGTGTTTCCTGATCATGACACTTGCACGCATGAAACCTCGCCTCTCGGTCATTTCTTTGATATTTACCGATATTTAGGACTTCTCCTCCTTGCCCTTGTTCTCTTGGGATGCGTATGTGCATTGCGGTGACTCACCATTACATACGTCATATCGTGCGTATGTGTGGGTGCGTAACATCATGCGCTTGTGTGGGTGCGTTTCCCCTCTCTTTCGCGGTGTATGCGCATATGTGTTGGTGTTGTCCCCTCTCTTTTCGCGGTGTATGCGCTCATGTGTTGGTGCTGTCCCCAATCGTTCTATCTCTGGTTTTTTTCTATTATGCCTGCATATTGTTTGCATCGTTACGATATTCGTGTATCCGTTGCCCGTTTCTAAATTCGTTTTCGCATGCTTGTATACGTGTCATTACGATATTCGCACATCTTCATTGTGCTCTGCGATGCGGTTTGCAACTTTGCTATAATTTGTTTCTGACGCGATGCGTTTTTAGATTTTCAACTCTAAGTCATGTTTTGAGTTCTCTGTCCAGCCGGCCGGTCTGTGCAGATTTTCTCGCCGCCATGTCATTCGAGTCGTCCATCCTCATTGCTCATCACTTTTCGTGCCATCCGCTTCTTCGCATATTTGTTGTTTCAGTTGGCTGATGTGTGCTTGTCTGGTTTTTTTCGTTTCTTTGTGCCGTATTTTGCATATGACCGGAGATGCAAAGCCTATCACTTCATATGGGCCTCCAAACTTTGGTGCCAGCTTCGCTGCGAATCCTTCTGCAGCATTTGAAAGGTGGTGTTCTTTTGCCCATACCGTTGCTCCAATCACTGGTCTCCATTCTCTTCGTCTCAGATTGTAGTGGCGGGCCTGATCCTGTGCAGCCGTTTCCAGATTTCGCCGTATCAGTTCGAACAGCTCTTGCATTTGTTTTACCTTCGCGTCTGGTGGTATCGTTTGCTTCCCTGTGCCTATCGTGACATTATCGTATAGTGCACCCGGCATTCTTGGTTCACGCCCCTGTATTACATACGCTGGCGTGAATCCTGTTGCCTCTGATTGGCTTGTATTTACTGCTAGCGTTATTTCTGGCCAACTTTCATCCCAGTTGCGTTGATTTTCCCCCGTAAACTGAGCAATCATTGTTTTTACTGTTCTATTTGCTCTTTCGGTTGGATTTTCTTGCGGCGTGTACGGTGCTGTCAGTTGGTGTTGGCATCCCCATTCTTCTAACATTTTTTTGAATATCCTGCTAGTGAATTGAACTCCATTGTCCGTTATCACCCTTTTTGGAGCTCCGAATCGAGATAGTATCCTCTCTCGAAAGGCCTTAACTAGACTTTCTGCCGTTGCCTTCCGCATCGGTATCAGTTCTGTCCATTTCGAAAACCTGTCAATGATTACTAGTAGCATCGAATTTCCGTGTTTCGATCTTGGCAACGGTCCTACAAAGTCAGCGCATACTGTAGCCCATGGTTCTTCCGGTATTTGTGTTAGCATCTTTCCCGCTGCCTGCTGTTGGCTGGGTTTATATTGTTGGCATATCGTACACTTTCCTACAAATGTCCTGATATCTCGTTGCATTCCTGGCCAGTAATATCTTGCTGCGGTCCTGGCAGTAGTTCGCCTGCTCCCTGTATGCCCTGCTGTTGTTGCCGTGTGGTTTTCGGCCATTACTTGATTACGTAGTGTTTTTGGCACACATAGTTTCCAAGCTACCACTTCTTCTTGGCCTGCTCTGTGCGGAATGTTCCTGTATACCTGACTATTTTCTATAATGTAATCCGGATATTTCTGTGGTTGTTGTTTTATTTTTCCCATTATGTCTTGAATCCACCCACACTCGTTGTTTGCTTGTCTTAATCTGGCACCATTATCTATTATTCTTTTGCACCCTTCCATTGGTTGCCTTGACAAAGCGTCTGCGACAATGTTTAATTTGCCCTTTCTGTATGCTATTTCGAAATCGTATTGTTGCAGTTCCAGTGCCCATCGGGCTATACGGCCCGTAGGGCTTTCTATGCTATTCAACCACTTCAACGCCATGTGATCTGTTACCACTTTAAATCGGTATCCTTCAAGGTATGGCTTTAGTTTGCGTATTGCCCATACTATCGCTAGGCATTCCTTTTCTGTTGCCGAATAGTTCTTTTCCGCTGGGTTTAATTCTCTTGACAGGTATGATAGCACTCTCTCTCCATCCTCAGAGTTTTGTACCAATATGGCTCCTAATCCCACGTTACTTGCATCCGTCTGGAGCACAAACATTTTTGTGAAGTCTGGACATGCCAATACTGGGCCACTCGTCAGCCTTTCCTTTACAGCATCGAATGCTGCCTGATGCTCCTCGCTCCAGTGCCACTTTGTTCTCTTCTTTAGTAGTTCGTTCAATGGGTGTGTTAGTGCTGCAAAACCTGGTACGAACCGTCTGTACCAAGATGCCACTCCTAAGTACTGGCGTAATTCCTTTGTGCAAGTTGGTGGTTCTAATTGGGCTATTGCGGCCACCTTTTCTGGGTCCGTTGCAATACCGTTTTCTGTCACCAAGTGGCCTAGAAATTTTAGCTCTTTCCTAAAGAATTGACACTTCTCGGCATTAATTCTCAAGTTCGCTTCCTTCAATCTCCTGAACACTTCTTGTAGATGATTCATGTGTTCTTCGATTGTTTTGCTCACTATCACAATGTCATCTTGGTATGCGAATGCGTTTGGTATCATTTCTGGGCCAATGACTTGGTCCAGTGCGCGTTGGAAAGTTGCTGATGCTGAGTGTAAACCGAATGGCATTACCTTCCATTGGAATAACCCCTTCCCTGGGACTGTGAATGCCGTCATTGGTCTACTTTTCTCTTCTAACGGAATCTGCCAGTATCCGTCCTTCAGATCTAAGCTGCTTATGAATTTTGCTTCGCGTAGTTGATTCAAGATGTAATCGATGCGTGGCATTGGGTATGCATCTTTTATAGATTTTGCGTTAATCTGTCTAAAATCTACGCATAATCTCCATTTGCCTGTCTGTTTCTTTCTCACCATCACTATGGGTGAGCTATATGGGCTTTGCGATGGTTCTATGCATCCCATTGTCAACAGTTCGTCGACCTTTGCATTGATTTCTCCTTGTATTTTCGGGTTTTTCGGGTAATACCTTTGTTTTATTGGGATATCGTCCTTCATCGTTATGCGATGTATCCCCACCTTTGACAGTCCCTTAATTTTTCCTAATTCCTTCAATTCCTGACTCAGAAAGCTTTGTATTTCTTGCTGGTCACTCTTCTGAGTGACCATGATGGATATTCTTTCTACGAGCCTGCCCTGTATTCGCCTTACTGTCGGTATTCGCACTTTGTGGCCACCACACGATATTTCTGTGTTCATAATCCGGAGGAAGTTCCACCCCAATATTAGCGCATCCATTCCTTCTGGCATGACCAGAAATGGCATGTGGATTTCCTTGTGTCCGAATCTCACGCATCCTGTCCATTGCTCTTCAATGTCTCGCACCTTTCCGTCTGCCATGTATACCTGTTTGTGTGTGTTCTCCCATTTTCCCTTATTCCTCACTGTTTCCAATATCTGCTTGCTGATGAAGCTACTCGTGGCTCCGGAGTCAATTGTCGCTTTCATCTGTATTCCTGCTACTTCGATAATCGCTGACAATTGATCCTCTTCTTCTACTAGTTGGCCTATTAGTGGTGAGGAGCTTGTTGGCTGGGTCCCTGCTCGCCCCTGATAGACTGGAACCGCCTTTCGTTTCCCGAATTCCAACAACATTCTTTCGTCCTTCTGCCCACTTTTCCACACTGCCAGCAGAAATTGAGTCTCTGATTGTTGCATTCCCTGGCCCAGTGTCCGGCTCCCCCGCATCTGCGGCACGCCTGATTCGGGTTCAAGACTTTTCCTTCTTGTACGTTCTTGTTTTCTTGGTTTGGTCTCGAATGATTCTCCATGCCGTTGTCCTGGCATCTTCGGCACTGTGTGACTGGTGGCCCGTGATTATTTCCTCCTCTGTGGTTTGATTGGTTGTTATGTGTTCTTTGAGCATTGCTTTCGCGATGGAACTCGAATCGCTCTTGTTCGAGCATCTCGTGTTCTTCTGCCAACTGCATCAGCTCATCTAGATCTCTGACCCTGTGCGGCCGAACGAATATTTTTAGATCTGGAGTGCAATTTTCCAATATGACCTCCAATTGTTCGTATTCTGGTATTTTTAGGGGTCTCATCAATGTTTGCATATCCACCATATAGTCCTTGAAGTACTCGTTTCTGTTTTGCTTGCGATTTTTCACTTGATCAGCCAATTTGTTGAAGAATCCTTTCGGCAAGAAATATTTCTTGAAGCCCTCAACAAATTCCTTCCATGTTCGCCACTGCTTATTGTTTGCGACGTACCATTTGAGTGCCCTATCTTTTAGTAGCTCTGGCATCGCTCTCGGGATCATGTCCAGTTCGATGCCATACATGTCTGCTGACCACTCGATCTGTTCTATGAACTCTAGTGGTCTGGAATTGCCGTCGAACCTGAATGTCCATTCCCTCACTTGTTTTGCCACCTTGGCGTATTCGGTGGTCTTGTTTGTTGTATGTGGTGCCGTTTTCTTGGGGTCTATTGTTTGTCTCCTTATGTCCCCCTTTGTCTCTGCGCTATCTAGGGCTCCTTCGCTTCCCCATCTTGGTGGTAAATATGGAGGGATTGCTAGTGTGGCGATGTTTATTTTCTGGAATTCCTCAGCCTCACTTTCGCATGTTTTTGATGTGCTTGCTATTGTTTTCATTTTTATATTTTTCGAGTACTTTGTTTCCAATCTATTTATTTCCTCCTTCCAGTCTGGGTCCTTTTCATTCCTTTCTATCCACTCGCCTAGCTGTCTCCTCATTTCCTCCACTGTGCCGTTTATCTCGATCCCGATCCTTTGGCCTGTCTGTACCAAATCCTCCTTCTTCATGTGGTAAATCCATCCTTTTCCCATTTTTGATCTTTTTATGATTTATAAACTGTATTTTTATTTCTAAATTTCACCAGTATAGCACGTTGGGCGCCAGTTGTAACGATCCTTTCTCGTCCTTCGGGATATTTATAATATCTCTTGGGCTAGGTTCGGCACAACAAAATTTATTTTGTGCCCCGGTGAAATCAGAACAGCTTTGTTTATTGATTTGGGTTTTATAATATGTTTATTTGCGATCGTTTATGGGCTCGATTGGCTATGACAAGTTTCTCTGCGGTAGGTCTGGGCTTGGACAGCGTTGGTGAGTCGCTTCGAATCCCTCGTCGTCCTTGCTTGTCTTCCCTTTGCTGCGTATGGTACTTGTTGTCCTTATTTAAGGATTTGTTGCTGTCGACATGAACTGTACAGGTTACTCGTAAGGCCTGTATAGTTCCTTGTTTTCTGCTGCTCCTTGCTTTTCCTGGATAAGCTTTTAAGGTTACTCGTAAGGCCTTAATTGCTTGCTACTTGATCACGACTTGATGACTTGATGATTTGATCTGATTTGTGCCGCCTTTATATAGGCAGCTCCTCTGGCCTCTGGCACTGGCTGGTGTAGTACCGCTATACAGCTGGTATTTTTCCATCGGCCTCCTACTTTCACCCACGCATCCACTTGTTGCTATGCGTGGTGAAAGTCCCGTAGTTCTTGGCGCATATGTGTCCACTTTCTTTGTGGCTGCGCGCCCATTCGTTTCCTTGTCCTTGTCTTTCTCCCTTGTATGCATTGGCTTCTATCACTTTCACTCCGTTGGCGTCGCCTTTCTATTGGCCGCCCATCGTATCCCGTTGACTTTCTCTGCTTTCTTTTCTCTGTCGGCGCTGCCGTCGCCCGTCGCTCTCTTTGATCCACTCGTCATACCCAATTTCGCCCATATTCCTTCCACCTTATGCTTATACATACATATATTAGTTGTATTAACTTAAATTATTGCTTAATAATGATTAGCCTGATTAAATTAATACACGAAATCATTTAATTTCCCATACAATCCCCTTTCATACGTATATCGTATCTGTTAGATAGCGGGCTTCCCCATTGTTCATCCCCCCCCCTTCGGTTCGCATATTCCCCTATCCAATCCACAAACCATCATTGCTTCATACCAAGCATGCATGCCCCGCACCCGTCTCATGGGCTTGCTTGGCCCTCACTTTTATTTTCTCTCGCTCATCAGATTTTGGCTGCTCGCAGTCTAACTGCTTTCATTCTCATGAGCGTGACGTAGGCAGATAGTGCGCTATTGGTCATCGATACTCTCCCTCACGCATAGTGTACGTGTGACATGCGTTATTCAGCGTATTCTAATGCATGCATTCATATTTGCCTCTCTGTGCTCTTAATTTGCATAAGTAGGCCAATGCCCCCGTTTGTGTGCAATTATGCAGTCAAGCCGGGTTCCATTACTCTTATATCGTTGATTTCTTACATTCTGCCTCCCACGCAACTTCCCGCTTGTACGAAATTGCCAGCGGTCGCCTGTGATTCGATCGAGCCTTGCTTGATCGTACGTCATGAGTCCAACTTGGTTTGATCGTACGTCATGAGTCCAATTTGGTTTGATCGTACGTCATAGGTTCGATCGCACGTCATAGGTTCGATCGAGCCATGTTGGTCTTGGTTGTCCCTTGCATATGCGTGTATATTGGTTTTTTCGTGTTATGCTTCCCACGCATCTTCCCGCTTGTACGAAATCGCCAGCGGTGATGTGTGGCTCGATCGACCCGGTTTGATCGTAAGCCATCGGTTTGATCGACTAGTAGCAGGCTTGGTCGTATATCGTAACTTAGGTTTGTGTCTCGGCTGTATCTTGTATTCGGTGCTTTATTTGTATCGTTGGATTGTGCCGCTGTTTGCTTGTTGTGTGGGATATTATAGTTAATTATAATGTTCCTCACAAACCGCTTTGGTTACGAAATCGGAAACTGTAAACATTTCTACAGATTGAGCCATTTCTATTTCTGCTAAATAAATTCCTACACTACATGAAACTATGGGCTCGTTATAAAAGCTACTAATGTTAAGAAATCTCCTACCTAAAATATATATTTCTCCTAACTCTTCCTCAAATGAAACTATCTGAATTGGGATGCTTTCTCCAATATAACAAAAATTATCTGGCCTTCTATTGGTAAGAGTGCATCCCTTTATTTTGAGGACATTTCTAACTAATTCTGTTTCTTCCTCCCTCCCGACATCGAAACTATCTTCTACAATTTTCCTATATACTTGTTGTAAAATTTGTGTAGGCTTTCGGACAAATCTTTTCAGAGTTTGCAACTAATTTTCAAACGAATAAGAAGACCCTGAAATCGGATCTCCGATTTGATTCACAGTCTCTTTTATGTGTAGTAAGCCATGAACATTGTAGGAAACACTGTTTTCCCCAAACACAAGAGGAAAATTCTCAACAAACAAGTTTAACATTCGTTGAGAAGTTTCCACATTAGAGTCTCTTTGGTTTTGGGAGCATAGCAACCTGTAAGTACAGTGAAGCAATAAAAACTCGTAGTACTGGTCACCGTTCATTGTATCTTTAAGAGCTAAAATCCCAGTATACAACAAAAACTGTCTGTACTCAGTTGCCTTCCAATTCGAAAGCTCTACTAATGATCTTGGCTTCTTTCAAACTCTTTCGGAATATATTTTCGCATCGATATTAAGGCTTCGGATATCTTTTCTTTGTCAGTTTTTAATATTTTACTGACAAATTTATTTGTATTAATTCTAGTCAAAAATTTACGCATGACACCCAATTCAACAAGATGCATGCAGTCGAGTGGTATTTGTGTTATCATTAAAACACCAATTTTTTCAAAAGCAGACTGAATGCTTAAATATTCGGCTTGATGATGCGACGGATACTTTCTATTGCGAAAGTCTTCATCTGCGATTAATTCAGCACTTTTAGTGCTGAATGTCAAAACAGAGCCGACTTTTCGTGACACCTGAATGCATTTGCTACAACCGTGACTGGAAGTATGACCAGCCACGCCAGTAACAAATGCTCTTGCAGGAGCGTCGCACACAATAGCCCTAAGTTCTAAGTGAACCTTTTTTTGTGCAATGGTGAGGCCATTTTCAATAATTTCGGACAACTCTGTTGTGAATTTGGACAAAAATTCTTCGCAAACTAATGGTTTATTGTGACCCATAAATACGCCCATCGGAAATACAGTGCATTTAATAACGTTATTCACTCGAATAAGAATGGGCCACAATTGAGCACGCGAACTATTAAATAACGGAAATCCGTCAATATTAATGTCAATGCTTAATACATCGGGAAGACTAGGTAAAACTGAAAGTTCACTCAATTGCTGCGATAAGCCGATATGTAAGTAGGAGCCACGCCCTATTTCACTGATATCAGGCTTTTCGGAGCAATTGAACTTATAGAAGGTATTTATGTTCAAGTTATATGAATTTAAAATATTTATTTTATTTATTTACGTCAACTAAATCAGCAGTCGACGAAAAAGCTTAAGCTAAAATACAGATAATACTTAATATACGAAGGTAGCTTAGCTTTGTGCACAACTAAACATCCCCGACCCGGTGGAGGTGTTTTATATGCAACAAGGTGCCAGCTATGACCCGATTCACAGCCAATGTGGTCAGGGATGAGTTGCAGCCAATCCAATATCCAGTCCTGAATATTTTCAATGGTTTCAATGGTAGTTGTCACATATGGATCATCAAATTCTTTGGCCCAACGTTTAATGAAGCCAAGAAGAACTTCCTTCTGGTTTGGGGCAGCTAGATGAATTTTCCCTTTTTTCTTTTTTCTCCTGTAAAATGATGACACGCAGAGAAATTTCACTTCAACTTGTATGTATATTCAGGTATATAATTCAACTAAACCTAGCTTACTTAAGAGCAGGGCACCAAGCCCCGCTTGGAGCGAAGTGTGGGGAGTTCTTATGTGGGGAGAGCGATGGGCATCATCGGGAGAGCGGCGCGAGGTGAAAGCTTCCGCCTCCTTTAACCCTTGTGTTGCCCGGTTGGGCATAAACATGCTCCCCCCCTTGCAGGAGTGCAAGACCCAGGCAGTCTAATGGCACGCTCCGGACAGGGTCCAGCCAAAGACTGTGCGCATCGCAATTGGCCGCCCGCCAACCCCGGGTAGACTCCCTTCTACATGACCTCCGTGATCACATCCGCGCCCAGGACCAAAGACACTGACGACGGTCGGTAGAACGTATCATCCGCCAGGACGATGCCCTCGAACTTTTTGGCGATCTGCGGGTCCACCGGAGCGCTTGGAGTGCGGCAGCACAAGCCATCGACCACCTTCTGGATCGCCTCCAATCGCCATCCTTCACTGATTGGGGACCGGATCAATGCTGCCACCGCTTTCTCTGCCCCTATAGTGACGTCGCCATCGACGATACCGCAGAACAAGGGTCCACCAGGGCCTTCATGTCGAAGGTTTTTCCCCCCGTCTCAAGACGCACCATCGCCGCCGGCTGTCCTCCTTTAGACATCTGAATGGCTTCTGAAAGGATAAATATATATTTATAGAGATATATAAAAATTAAAATACGAAAAGTTGTATTTTTACCTAGTAAGCAGCTTAACACCTGGGGATAAGGCTTAGCTTCCCATTTTTTCCATCTAAGTTGTGCGATTCAAGCAGGTCGTCTGAGAAAACCTTTCGTATTGATTGCGTAATGGCCGCTTGGGTCAGCAAAGTGTTCATTCGTTGCATCTGCGAACAAAGAAGAAAATAAAATTGATACAAAAAGTTATTATATGTTAATATATTTGGCTTCTAAGTTATTAGAAATACCTTTAGAGAATCCGTGAATAACACTACTTCTGAATAGAAATTGATTGATATTTACAAGGATTCGCTAAAGGTATTTGTAATAACTTAGAGAGGCTAAAAAGAATACATATGTATGTACATAAAATTTTTTAGAGTCCGGCGTTATCTTATGCTCCATCTTTACTAAGTCCTCCAAAGACTTCAACGGGAATAAAGCGGAGTTGTCGTCTGGCTTGTCGCTCACCATCCGCATTAACTGCTTTGTTAAGGCAGCTTGTGTCGCCAAAGCATCATTGAGATAGCTCCTCATCTCATCCATTTTTTTTCCCAAAATTGGCTTCCATTTGCTCCATCCTTTTTAGTAGATCGGCGTTGCCTGAAATAAATTTCAAATGAAATTTTACAACTTGAATATTTGGATATTTCATTGAAATACTTACTCGGTTAACCAACGATGCTTTTTGAAATATATTCAAAGAAAATGTATTAGAATAATTTTTAGAAAGTCATTGTAATACTTACTCGATGCTGGTGCTTCGAAGCTCAAGCGCATAACTTTCGGGGGTGTTCCATGTCCAGCCATTCTACTTAAAAGGAAAAAAATGTATTAATTTCTATTTCCACAGTGAATAATGAAACACACAAGGAATTTTTTTTTTTTTTAGCTATTCGAACCATGGTAGGTGAATCTTCAAAAGATGCCTAATGCGCCGTCGCATTAGGTATGCCTGATTCATAATGGAAATATGCCTACGGACTAAACACCTCCATTGAAAATGGAACCTACTAAAAATGCAAAAATGGAACTAACACTAAACTATCCTTGTGAGGCATTGCAACCGCTTTGGTTACGAAATCGGAAACTGTAAACATTTCTACAGATTGAGCCATTTCTATTTCTGCTAAATAAATTCCTACACTACATGAAACTATGGGCTCGTTATAAAAGCTACTAATGTTAAGAAATCTCCTACCTAAAATATATATTTCTCCTAACTCTTCCTCAAATGAAACTATCTGAATTGGGATGCTTTCTCCAATATAACAAAAATTATCTGGCCTTCTATTGGTAAGAGTGCATCCCTTTATTTTGAGGACATTTCTAACTAATTCTGTTTCTTCCTCCCTCCCGACATCGAAACTATCTTCTACAATTTTCCTATATACTTGTTGTAAAATTTGTGTAGGCTTTCGGACAAATCTTTTCAGAGTTTGCAACTAATTTTCAAACGAATAAGAAGACCCTGAAATCGGATCTCCGATTTGATTCACAGTCTCTTTTATGTGTAGTAAGCCATGAACATTGTAGGAAACACTGTTTTCCCCAAACACAAGAGGAAAATTCTCAACAAACAAGTTTAACATTCGTTGAGAAGTTTCCACATTAGAGTCTCTTTGGTTTTGGAAGCATAGCAACCTGTAAGTACAGTGAAGCAATAAAAACTCGTAGTACTGGTCACCGTTCATTGTATCTTTAAGAGCTAAAATCCCAGTATACAACAAAAACTGTCTGTACTCAGTTGCCTTCCAATTCGAAAGCTCTACTAATGATCTTGGCTTCTTTCAAACTCTTTCGGAATATATTTTCGCATCGATATTAAGGCTTCGGATATCTTTTCTTTGTCAGTTTTTAATATTTTACTGACAAATTTATTTGTATTAATTCTAGTCAAAAATTTACGCATGACACCCAATTCAACAAGATGCATGCAGTCGAGTGGTATTTGTGTTATCATTAAAACACCAATTTTTTCAAAAGCAGACTGAATGCTTAAATATTCGGCTTGATGATGCGACGGATACTTTCTATTGCGAAAGTCTTCATCTGCGATTAATTCAGCACTTTTAGTGCTGAATGTCAAAACAGAGCCGACTTTTCGTGACACCTGAATGCATTTGCTACAACCGTGACTGGAAGTATGACCAGCCACGCCAGTAACAAATGCTCTTGCAGGAGCGTCGCACACAATAGCCCTAAGTTCTAAGTGAATCTTTTTTTGTGCAATGGTGAGGCCATTTTCAATAATTTCGGACAACTCTGTTGTGAATTTGGACAAAAATTCTTCGCAAACTAATGGTTTATTGTGACCCATAAATACGCCCATCGGAAATGCAGTGCATTTAATAACGTTATTCACTCGAATAAGAATGGGCCACAATTGAGCACGCGAACTATTAAATAACGGAAATCCGTCAATATTAATGTCAATGCTTAATACATCGGGAAGACTAGGTAAAACTGAAAGTTCACTCAATTGCTGCGATAAGCCGATATGTAAGTAGGAGCCACGCCCTATTTCACTGATATCAGGCTTTTCGGAGCAATTGAACTTATAGAAGGTATTTATGTTCAAGTTATATGAATTTAAAATATTTATTTTATTTATTTACGTCAACTAAATCAGCAGTCGACGAAAAAGCTTAAGCTAAAATACAGATAATACTTAATATACGAAGGTAGCTTAGCTTTGTGCACAACAAGGTGCCAGCTATGACCCGATTCACAGCCAATGTGGTCAGGGATGAGTTGCAGGCAATCCAATATCCAGTCCTGAATATTTTCAATGGTTTCAATGGTAGTTGTCACATATGGATCATCAAATTCTTTGGCCCAACGTTTAATGAAGCCAAGAAGAACTTCCTTCTGGTTTGGGGCAGCTAGATGAATTTTCCCTTTTTTCTTTTTTCTCCAGTAAAATGATGACACGCAGAGAAATTTCACTTCAACTTGTATGTATATTCAGGTATATAATTCAACTAAACCTAGCTTACTTAAGAGCAGGGCACCAAGCCCCGCTTGGAGCGAAGTGTGGGGAGTTCTTATGTAGGGAGAGCGATGGGCATCATCGGGAGAGCGGCGCGAGGTGAAAGCATAAACATGCTCCCCCCCTTGCAGGAGTGCAAGACCCAGGCAGTCTAATGGCACGCTCCGGACAGGGTCCAGCCAAAGACTGTGCGCATCGCAATTGGCCGCCCGCCAACCCCGGGTAGACTCCCTTCTACATGACCTCCGTGATCACATCCGCGCCCAGGACCAAAGACACTGACGACGGTCGGTAGAACGTATCATCCGCCAGGACGATGCCCTCGAACTTTTTGGCGATCTGCGGGTCCACCGGAGCGCTTGGAGTGCGGCAGCACAAGCCATCGACCACCTTCTGGATCGCCTCCAATCGCCATTGGGGACCGGATCAATGCTGCCACCGCTTTCTCTGCCCCTATATTGACGGCTGTCAATTTAAAGGCCGTGGCCAGTGACGTCGCCATCGACGATACCGCAGAACAAGGGTCCACCAGGGCCTTCATGTCGAAGG
Organism: Drosophila paulistorum; assembly: GCA_018152135.1. NCBI lineage: Eukaryota > Metazoa > Arthropoda > Insecta > Diptera > Drosophilidae > Drosophila > Drosophila paulistorum. The sequence continues at coordinate 142,621 of JAECXG010000713.1, forward strand.
TTTTTCCCCCCGTCTCAAGACGCACCATCGCCGCCGGCTGTCCTCCTTTAGACATCTGAATGGCTTCTGAAAGGATAAATATATATTTATAGAGATATATAAAAATTAAAATACGAAAAGTTGTATTTTTACCTAGTAAGCAGCTTAACACCTGGGGATAAGGCTTAGCTTCCCATTTTTTCCATCTAAGTTGTGCGATTCAAGCAGGTCGTCTGAGAAAACCTTTCGTATTGATTGCGTAATGGCCGCTTGGGTCAGCAAAGTGTTCATTCGTTGCATCTGCGAACAAAGAAGAAAATAAAATTGATACAAAAAGTTATTATATGTTAATATATTTGGCTTTTAAGTTATTAGAAATACCTTTAGAGAATCCGTGAATAACACTACTTCTGAATAGAAATTGATTGATATTTACAAGGATTCGCTAAAGGTATTTGTAATAACTTAGAGAGGCTAAAAAGAATACATATGTATGTACATAAAATTTTTTAGAGTCCGGCGTTATCTTATGCTCCATCTTTACTAAGTCCTCCAAAGACTTCAACGGGAATAAAGCGGAGTTGTCGTCTGGCTTGTCGCTCACCATCCGCATTAACTGCTTTGTTAAGGCAGCTTGTGTCGCCAAAGCATCATTGAGATAGCTCCTCATCTCATCCATTTTTTTTCCCAAAATTGGCTTCCATTTGCTCCATCCTTTTTAGTAGATCGGCGTTGCCTGAAATAAATTTCAAATGAAATTTTACAACTTGAATATTTGGGTATTTCATTGAAATACTTACTCGGTTAACCAACGATGCTTTCTGAAATATATTCAAAGAAAATGTATTAGAATCATTTTTAGAAAGTCATTGTAATACTTACTCGATGCTGGTGCTTCGAAGCTCAAGCGCATAACTTTCGGGGGTGTTCCATGTCCAGCCATTCTACTTAAAAGGAAAAAAATGTATTAATTTCTATTTCCACAGTGAATAATGAAACACACAAGGAATTTTTTTTTTTTTTAGCTATTCGAACCATGGTAGGTGAATCTTCAAAAGATGCCTAATGCGCCGTCGCATTAGGTATGCCTGATTCATAATGGAAATATGCCTACGGACTAAACACCTCCATTGAAAATGGAACCTACTAAAAATGCAAAAATGGAACTAACACTAAACTATCCTTGTGAGGCATTGCAACCGCTTTGGTTACGAAATCGGAAACTGTAAACATTTCTACAGATTGAGCCATTTCTATTTCTGCTAAATAAATTCCTACACTACATGAAACTATGGGCTCGTTATAAAAGCTACTAATGTTAAGAAATCTCCTACCTAAAATATATATTTCTCCTAACTCTTCCTCAAATGAAACTATCTGAATTGGGATGCTTTCTCCAATATAACAAAAATTATCTGGCCTTCTATTGGTAAGAGTGCATCCCTTTATTTTGAGGACATTTCTAACTAATTCTGTTTCTTCCTCCCTCCCGACATCGAAACTATCTTCTACAATTTTCCTATATACTTGTTGTAAAATTTGTGTAGGCTTTCGGACAAATCTTTTCAGAGTTTGCAACTAATTTTCAAACGAATAAGAAGACCCTGAAATCGGATCTCCGATTTGATTCACAGTCTCTTTTATGTGTAGTAAGCCATGAACATTGTAGGAAACACTGTTTTCCCCAAACACAAGAGGAAAATTCTCAACAAACAAGTTTAACATTCGTTGAGAAGTTTCCACATTAGAGTCTCTTTGGTTTTGGGAGCATAGCAACCTGTAAGTACAGTGAAGCAATAAAAACTCGTAGTACTGGTCACCGTTCATTGTATCTTTAAGAGCTAAAATCCCAGTATACAACAAAAACTGTCTGTACTCAGTTGCCTTCCAATTCGAAAGCTCTACTAATGATCTTGGCTTCTTTCAAACTCTTTCGGAATATATTTTCGCATCGATATTAAGGCTTCGGATATCTTTTCTTTGTCAGTTTTTAATATTTTACTGACAAATTTATTTGTATTAATTCTAGTCAAAAATTTACGCATGACACCCAATTCAACAAGATGCATGCAGTCGAGTGGTATTTGTGTTATCATTAAAACACCAATTTTTTCAAAAGCAGACTGAATGCTTAAATATTCGGCTTGATGATGCGACGGATACTTTCTATTGCGAAAGTCTTCATCTGCGATTAATTCAGCACTTTTAGTGCTGAATGTCAAAACAGAGCCGACTTTTCGTGACACCTGAATGCATTTGCTACAACCGTGACTGGAAGTATGACCAGCCACGCCAGTAACAAATGCTCTTGCAGGAGCGTCGCACACAATAGCCCTAAGTTCTAAGTGAACCTTTTTTTGTGCAATGGTGAGGCCATTTTCAATAATTTCGGACAACTCTGTTGTGAATTTGGACAAAAATTCTTCGCAAACTAATGGTTTATTGTCACGCGAACTATTAAATAACGGAAATCCGTCAATATTAATGTCAATGCTTAATACATCGGGAAGACTAGGTAAAACTGAAAGTTCACTCAATTGCTGCGATAAGCCGATATGTAAGTAGGAGCCACGCCCTATTTCACTGATATCAGGCTTTTCGGAGCAATTGAACTTATAGAAGGTCTTTATGTTCAAGTTATATGAATTTAAAATATTTATTTTATTTATTTACGTCAACTAAATCAGCAGTCGACGAAAAAGCTTAAGCTAAAATACAGATAATACTTAATATACGAAGGTAGCTTAGCTTTGTGCACAACTAAACATCCCCGACCCGGTGGAGGTGTTTTATATGCAACAAGGTGCCAGCTATGACCCGATTCACAGCCAATGTGGTCAGGGATGAGTTGCAGCCAATCCAATATCCAGTCCTGAATATTTTCAATGGTTTCAATGGTAGTTGTCACATATGGATCATCAAATTCTTTGGCCCAACGTTTAATGAAGCCAAGAAGACTGCATGCTCTATTGACAATTGAAGATATATGAACATTAAATGAAAGTTTTGGGTCAAACATAACGCCTAAGTCTTTGACTGATGGTACACAATCTAACAGAACAGACTTAATAGAGTAATGAGCTAGGAACGGCAACAAACGACTGAAAGTCATAAAAGAGCACTTAGAGGCATTAAGGTGTAATTTATTAACGTCACACCAATCACAGAACGCATCGAGATCTGATTGCAAGTACTGTTGGAAAGAAGGATCATTATATGAATAACAAATCTTGACGTCATCCGCAAACATGAGCACGCGTGAATGAGCCAAGGCCAAAAGCAAATCATTTATAAACAAGGTAAATAGTTTCAGGGAAAAACCCATGATGTTAAGTTTCATGAGAAGCATAGAATGATCAACCGTATCGAAAGCCTTACTAAAGTCAGTATAAATAACATCAGTTTGATGCTTTTTACGGAAGCCATGGTGTACAAGGGTAGTCAATTCTAAAAGGTTGGAAAGCGACGAACGACCTTTCATAAAGCCATGCTGACAAGGAGAAATAGTGGATCTGAATAGGTGTTGAAGGGAAGACGTAATAATTTTTTCAAACAGCTTAGGTATTGCCGAAAGTTTGGCAATGCCACAGTTTTTTTTTTTAATTCTATTTGTTTATGTAGGGGGGTCGAACTTCCTTCTGGTTTGGGGCAGCTAGATGAATTTTCCCTTTTTTCTTTTTTCTCCAGTAAAATGATGACACGCAGAGAAATTTCACTTCAACTTGTATGTATATTCAGGTATATAATTCAACTAAACCTAGCTTACTTAAGAGCAGGGCACCAAGCCCCGCTTGGAGCGAAGTGTGGGGAGTTCTTATGTGGGGAGAGCGATGGGCATCATCGGGAGAGCGGCGCGAGGTGAAAGCTTCCGCCTCCTTTAACCCTTGTGTTGCCCGGTTGGGCATAAACATGCTCCCCCCCTTGCAGGAGTGCAAGACCCAGGCAGTCTAATGGCACGCTCCGGACAGGGTCCAGCCAAAGACTGTGCGCATCGCAATTGGCCGCCCGCCAACCCCGGGTAGACTCCTTCTACATGACCTCCGTGATCACATCCGCGCCCAGGACCAAAGACACTGACGACGGTCGGTAGAACGTATCATCCGCCAGGACGATGCCCTCGAACTTTTTGGCGATCTGCGGGTCCACCGGAGCGCTTGGAGTGCGGCAGCACAAGCCATCGACCACCTTCTGGATCGCCTCCAATCGCCATCCTTCACTGATTGGGGACCGGATCAATGCTGCCACCGCTTTCTCTGCCCCTATATTGACGGCTGTCAATTTAAAGGCCGTGGCCAGTGACGTCGCCATCGACGATACCGCAGAACAAGGGTCCACCAGGGCCTTCATGTCGAAGGTTTTTCCCCCCGTCTCAAGACGCACCATCACCGTGGGCATCAGATGCGGATTGCGGTGTTGCAGCAGTGTGGTCAAGGTCAGTTTCGGATCGGAGGCTGGCGTTGGTGCGACCCTTCGTCTGGATGACTCGGGAGTGACTCGGCGTACGACGGAGCTTGGAGTGCGTCGACGTGGCTGTTCATGGAAGTGGAGGAGCGTGTGGTGGTCCTCCTCACATATTCGGCACTTATCACCGCTCAAGCAGCTTCCTCCGGAATGTTGGTGGGCCAGGCAATTGGCGCAGTACTTATTCGCAAGCACTGCCCTCATCCTCTTCTCCACGTTCAGCCGCAGGAAGCGACGGCATCGCTTCAGAGGATGGATTCCGCGACAGATTCGGCAACGGAAGGACTCAGTTCCTCGCGAACATCTGCGCTCCTCTTTCGATGCCTGTGCTGACCGTGGTCTCGGAGCCATGGAAACGGGATCTAGGTTGCGGATATCAGGAAGCTGCCGGGACAAATAATGAAGAAAGCGGATTAATGTAGGACGATAGAATACACATATTAACCACGACAGTACGATGGTGGAATCTGACCAATAAAATGCCTCAGCATTATCAACTGGAAGTTGTGGAAGAACTGCAGCTGCCAGTTCAGCTGAAAGCGTGGCTCCGCATAATTTAAGGCGGGGCAATGAAACCGTTTTAGCCGGGGCTACTCTAGATTTCGCTGCAAGAAGGCAGCACGATATGCCTTGGTCATTGCTAACGTGCACGTAAATTGCGGCACCATAAGCCCGCTGTGACGCATCGCAAAAACAATGGAATTGGATGTCGGAATTTGGGTCATGGAGAACCCATCGTGGAATTCGGATCTGGTCAAGGAAGGAGTAGCTCTTTGTAAAATCCTGCCACCTGTGATGGAATTCACTGGGCAATTGATCATCCCACCCTAGCTCTTGTAGCCAAAGCTCTTGCATAAACACCTTGGCTTGAATCACAAAGGGAGCCTGCCAGCCAGCGGGATCGAATAACTTGGCGATCTGCCCGAGGACTTCTCGCTTAGTATAAGCTGACTTGACTTTTTGGGGTGAGATGACAAAATAAAACTCATCCGTAGTCGCTTTCCATCGGATTCCCAGTGTTTTCGCTGTGCTAGCCTCTTCGATATCGAGGAAATCAGCATTCAGTAAATGACTCTTTGGAATGCAACTGAGCACGCTCTTCACATTCGATGTCCACTTGCGCAAAGGAAAGCCAGCTGAACCAAGAGCGTCTTGAAGTTCATTGACCATTGCGATTGCCGTTGCTTCATTGTGAGCCCCTGCCAGGACATCATCGACATACATATAGGACTTGATAATATCGCCAGCCAAAGGAAATTTGGATTGTACATCACTTGCGAGTTGCTGAAGTACTCGGATGGCTAAGAACGGAGCACAGTTAATGCCAAACGTGACGGTATTCAGCTCGTAATCACCAAGTTGCCCCTCTTTATTTCGGAACAGGATCCTCTGAAATGGCGTATGGATTGGATCGACCATAATTTGGCGGTACATTTTTGTGATGTCGGCATTGAAAACTACTCGGAAAAAACGCCACTTGAGAATCTGAGTAGTGAGATCGGACTGAAGTACCGGACCAGGGTAAAGTATGTCGTTGAGACTTACTCCATTTGTGGACTTGCTAGAGGCGTTAAAGACTACCCGTACCTTTGTTGTGGTGCTGTCGGGCTTGAAAACCGCATGGTGTGGCAAATAAAAATTGTTATTAGTGCCGTCAAATGGAACCTGACGCATGTGGCCCAAGTCCAAATATTCTTGGAAGACGGCGTCATACTCAGTTTTTGCCGGAATATTTTTAGGGAGCCGGCTTTCGTTTTTTAGGAACTGAGCCAATGCCCCTGGTCTGGAAGGACCAAGGTTGATGTTGGTTGGATCTCGAAACGGAAGTGAGACCGTATATCTCCCCGAAACATCTCTTCTTGTGGTCTTCTGGAAATTGACCTCGCAAACAGAGTCAGAATCTTCTACCGGTTTGCCCGGTAGATCCAAAAAAGTCCACGATGGCTGTACCTAGCAACTTATCTCGTGAGGACCTTGCCTCAGAGGTAAAGTAAGTCCGGACAATATTGTGCGAACTGGGCTGAGCTGGGACCGGCGTTGGATTATTCTCCGGTCGGGCGTCCTTGTGCAAGAGCGTATTGTGACGCCCCTTGCACGTGAAGCAATTGTGCTGACTCGGACAATCTTTTACTTGATGTCCTCTTGCGAAACAGTTCAGACAAAGGGACTTTTTCTTTATGTATGCCACCCTCTGGCACTGTCATCTGAAGGAAGCGGGGACATCGACGCACCGGGTGATTCTCCTTCATACAGAGATCACAGGATTTTGGTTTGGTGGTCACCTTGGCTTCAAATGTATTAGCCTTTCGGGTGGCTGGAGGCGGATTTCGTGGAGGTTTCGGTGTGGGAACCGAAATAGCCATTGCAGTTGTATTTTCCACTGCTTCGAGCGTACGGAACCGCTCAGTGAGGAAATCGTCCATCATTTGCCACTCTGGAATGGCAGTCTTGTCTCCCAGAGATTGTTCCCATAATGAAAGGGTATTCTTTGGCAATTTGATGGAACAGAAAAATACGAACATGCCTCCCCAAGTGGTAACTGGCAGGCCACAGTGCTCAAAAGCGCGAATGGATGCCTGCAGAGCATTCTGATGATCCTGTAATGCTTTTCCGGACTCATGGGAAATTTGAGGCAGGTCAAGAAGTGCTCGGAATTGGCTGTTCACGATAAGTCGCTTATTTTCGAAACGCTGTTTGAGTGCATTCCATGCCGTTTCAAAACCATCATTTGTAAGCGGGAATTTTGCTACAATGAGGTTGGCTTCACCCCTCGTTTTCGCTAGGAGATGGTACCATCTCCATCAGCTTTTCAACGGGGGAAATTCGCGAATCGCTTATGTAGATGGCTGTAAACAAGTCACGGAACGTGGGCCATTTTAAGTAATCTCCCGTAAAGACTTCTGTGTCAATGGGTGGCAATCGACAGCCTCGTTCTGCTGAAATGGCAGAGGTAGGCGCATGACGGTTCGGAGGAGTAGGAGCAGACCCTTCATGGATAAGCTCGTTTAATCGAGTCGTGCATCGCTCGTAAACTTGATAGCATTTGTCATATTTAGCTTGGATGGCTAAATCTTCAGAGTTATCGTCTTTACCATCTGTGAGTGCCTCGCATTTCTCATATTCCTGCTCGACCTTCTCCGATCCGTGGAAGCAGCTAAAACCCTTTTGGTTTCGGACCGAGTGACTCTTGGGGCGGTTACCAAAATCTGTGGAAGTGGTACCAATGATTTGACCTCTTTTTGGCTTGCTCATCGAGGCTCTGACGTGGCTTGCTGAAAGGTCGTGCTCGATGGTGCGGACGTGAGAGTTAATGGACTAGAGAGGGTCTGAAATGCTCGGGAAGGAGGAGTAGTAGGGCTGGTACTCCTCTGGCGCTGACCTGGAGCAGCAATTGAGGATTTGCTCGGGGCTGCAGTGTTCTCAGCTGCTTTCTCGTCTTTTGACGGGCTCGTGCTCATAACCCCAGAGAGTGGCGGTTATAAAGTAGTGAGCTGGTTTGGCACGGCTTGAAAATTAGCCAAAAAGACAAACTGGAACGTTTGGGAAAAACTGGAACACTACCAAACCACTTAAAGAACGGCTTTGAAACGCTTTGAAATAGATTTAAAATCCAGAAAACGAGCTGGTACGTTTGGAATGACTTGTAACACTGCCAAAAACCCTAGGAACGACTTGGAACACCTTGGAATTCAAATATAACTACAAAGATGCGACTTGGAACGGGTGGAAACACTTTGGAATTGAAATAGAACCAAAGATACGACTTGAAACGCGTGGAAACACTTTGGAATTGGAATCTAACTCCAAAGATACGACTTGGAACGCGTGGGAATACTTTGGAATTGAAATATAACTCCAAAGATGGAAGCACTTTGCAATTGAAATAGAATCAAGGATACGAATTGAAACGCGTGGAAACACTTTGGAATTGGAATCTAACTCCAAAGATACGATTTGGAACGCGTGGGAATACTTTGGAATTGAAATATAACTCCAAAGATGCGACTTGGAACGGGTGGAAACACTTTGGAATTGAAATAGAACCAAAAATACGACTTGAAACGCGTGGAATACAATATTAAAAAAAACCCAAGATACGACTTGGAAACGATTTGGAATCAGAATAAACAAAAGCGCGGAACACAAATTTTTAATAATTAAATATTATTCGATATTTCCTCAACGTGACCCTTCAACATATATACCCCACAAAGTGCCTGCCAACCTAGGGTATACAGCACAGCTACTTTTGGTCGTTTGCTTTGTGCCGGTCTTTGGCACATGAGCTTGCAGCTGTGCTGGTATACTGCAGTTAAGCGGGACTTATGTATGCACGTATGTATGTATGTATATAGGCTGCAAGGGGTAGCGGGATTTTGTTCGCGGTGATGGAAAAATATATTTGTGTGCGAAAAAATTAGAAATTTTTGTGGAATATATGTATGTATGTATGGATATGCATATGAGTATCAATATGTAAAATTTTATGTATGGAAAAAAATATGTATATGTATATGGATATGAAGATATATATGTAAAATTTTATGTATGGAAAAATATATATATATATGTATGTGTATGGATATGTAAAATGAGGGAATATAAATATATGTATTTAAAATTTTTTTTTTTTTTTTTTTAAATATGAAAATATGGAATGGCGATATGCAGAGGTGTGAATGGATCGGATTTCTTTATATAAATTAATAATTTTTTTTGGTTTTTTTTTTTTTTATATATATTCTTTTGCTGTGTCTAACCGATATGGGTGTCGCGGGACACCAGAAATGTCTAAGTGTGGCTTTTATATGTAAGAGGGTGGTTCATTTTCGTTTTTTTTTTTTTTTTTTAAATCTTTATTAGTTGTATTGAAAATTTTCTTCTCTTCGTTGGAACCACCTTTCACTGCGCGCACACTTTTCCCAGGAGTGGACTGTATTTGCACAAAACCTTATTTTTGGATTTAATGTAGCACTGGAAAAATTTGTAATTTTTTGTCACATTCACACACTCTGCTTGCATATATATATTTTGTAAGTAGGAGATCACTTTGAATTTCGTAGATTTGTGTCACTGCATACATACATATGTGTTAATATTTATACCCTTGCAAAAAGGGTATATTAATTTTGGTCAGAAGTGTGCAACGCATAGAACGAAGCATCTCCGACCATATAAAGTATATATATTCTTGATCAGCACGACGAGACGAGTTCAAATAACCATGTCCGTCCGTCCGTCCGTCCGTCCGTCCGTCCGTCCGTCCGTCCGTCTGGATCGATGCGAACTCCTCCTAGACCGTAAGAGCTACAAAGCTGAAATTTTGCACGTAGGCTTGTATATACTGCAGGGTTTGTATATCTCGGATTCAGCCGGATCGGATCACTATATCATATACCTCCCATACAAACGTCAAAGTCACGAACAGTGACTTTTCTCAATAACTTCGTTATTTTATCACCAATTGCCATAAAAGTTGGTATTAATCAGTTTTGTGTTCTTATTAATAATTGTGCCAAATTTGATCAAGATCGGGTGACTATATCATATAGCTCCCATACAAACGGCAAAGTCACGAACAGTGACTTTTCTCAATAACTTCGTTACTTTTTAAGCTATTGTCGTGAAATTTAACACAAGTAAGTTTATTGTAACTATAAACCACTGTGCTAAATTTGATCAAGATCGGGTGACTATATCATATAGCTCCCATAGGAACGATCGGTCAAAAACAGTGACTTTTGTCAATAACTTCGTTACTTTTGATGCGATTGCTTTCAAATTTAACATTTGTCAGTTTAATATATCTGTTAATGACTGTGCCGAATTTGGTAAAGATCGGGTAACTATATCATATAGCTCCCATAGGAAGGATCGGTGGAAAACAGTGACTTTCATCAGAAAGTTCGTTATATCCTATGCTAAGATTGAAGGCCGTTCTTTCGCAAACATTACCCTTTTTAGATAAAACAGTTAGTTTAGATAAAAGAGTTACTAACAAACTTGCAAGGGTATACAAACTTTGACGCGGTCGAAGTTAGCCCCGGCCCTCTGGTTTTTTTTCAAATTGCGAAAAAATATATATTGGAAATAGGCAAATAAAATATGGCGCCTTATATACTTGGCCTATATATGCCAAAGTGCGAGAAAAAAAACTTGAAGTGGGCGAACCAATATGGCGCCTTATGTACTGGACACATATATATGTATGAGAATTTGGGGACCAAAATTTTCTCTCCTTTGAGGAGGAAAAATTTGCGCGAAAGTAATTTTACTTGGATTAGGAGAATCAAGGGCAACAATTATATGTATGTGAGTATGGGTACGGATGCTGGAGGCATGTACATGTACTCATATACCTATAATTTGGAAAAAATTACTTAGCTTGAAATATGGCTGAAATTCCACCGATGCTAATGGTTCGAGAGGATCTTAGTATCCGGCTCGAAGGACCAAATGTTTATGTAGGGGGGGTCGAACTTCCTTATGGTTTGGGGCAGCTAGATGAATTTTCCCTTTTTTCTTTTTTCTCCAGTAAAATGATGACAAGTAGAGAAATATCACTTCAACTTGTATGTATATTCAGGTATATAATTCAACTAAACCTAGCTTACTTAAGAGCAGGGCACCAAGCCCCGCTTGGAGCGAAGTGTGGGGAGTTCTTATGTGGGGAGAGCGATGGGCATCATCAGGAGAGCGGCGCGAGGTGAAAGCTTCCGCCTCCTTTAACCCTTGTGTTGCCCGGTTGGGCATAAACACTATTTATTTAACAAATTGATTAACATCTAACAGTGAGGCAGCATACATACAGTATACGTACAATACATTAAGATACAATACGTACACTACAGTAATATACAAGAAAAAATGACAAGAACTGCTGCGGGACGGCCGAAAGGTAATGCTTCACAATGTCGTGCCTCCACACCTGCCCTCTGGCGTTCGACTTATCGCAGATCGCGGATCACACTAGCCGCGAAGGAGTTTACCGCATCCCACTTACGTGGACTCGAAATCATCTCCTCTATCATGTTACCAACTGTTTAGGGTGGTACCCACTTTTTGGGATAGCACTTGCCATTCGCCAGAGAAGCGGTTGCTTTCAAACAGAACGTGCTCTGCATCCTCAATGACGCCGTCCCCGCAGTTCGGGCAGAAGGGGGATGCGTAATACCTGAAACAGCCGTGCCCACTGATAATTTGCGTAAGAAGGAAATTTACGGCACCGTGTTGCCTACCAAGCCACGCACACACGTCAGGAATCAATCTATGGGTCCAACGCCCTTTGGAGGATTGATCCCATCTCCGCTGCCATGTTGCTATACTTCTCCTTCTAGCATCAGCCCTCTTCTCTCTCCTAGATGGCCCATCCTCGAGCGAAGATGCTACTAGTCGAGCTTCCTCTACCTGTAGCTCGATCGGAACCATTCCAGCTGGTGTGGCGGGACGTCTACTATCGAGTGAGTTTTCTCTGCGCGGGAATAATTCCGTGACTATAGAGCTGAGTTGCTTCGCTTCTAGGGGTGTGTGCTGCCTATTTGCATATATGCGCTTTACGACAATTTTATACGCCTTCCCCCAGGGGTCTTGCTCTGCTGAGTCGCACAGTCTTAGAAAAATTTCCCTCTTAGTGGCCCAAATAGTGTGCTTTAACGTTGTCCTTGCCAAGCTAAATTCGTGCCGCAGCTGCGGCCAGTTTTCAGCATCACGGCGTCTAGCCCTTTGGTATCGTCTCTTGGCTGCAAGACATTTTTTCCGCAATTCACTAATATTTTGGTTCCACCAATATACGGACTTGTAGTGCCTCGTGTATGCACCACATTGCTGCATGCCCGCATCGCATGCTCTCACGACCATATTGGAGAGATGATGAGCCCTAACCTCTGCTTCATCCTGTCCCCATTCGCAGCTATTGAGTGCAGCTGTAAATTCCTGCAAGTTAAGCGTGTTTATCTTATATCTTTTATGTTGAGTCTCAGGAGCATTTGTTGGGCGGCCAGTTTCCTCCACCGCAAAAACGATAGCCTCGTGGTCACTTGCAGTATAAGTATCGCTTATTTTCCATGACGACGATGGATAAAGACCACTGCTGGCGAAAGTGAGTTCAATAATTGATCCCATGCCTGCGCGCCTGAAGGTAAATTGGGTGCCGCTGTTTAACAGGACAACGTCTACGGCAGCAAACGCCTCTAAAAGTACACGTCCTCTAGCATTGGTAAAGGGGCTGCCCCACTCTACCGCCCACGCGTTGAAATCCCCGCCAACAATAACGCGGTTGTGGTTTCTTATATCCGTAATCAGCTCGTCCAATGACCTACTATAGCTTTCCAGAGAGAGGCTTGGTGGCAAATAGCAGCTGTAGACCCAAAAGTCATTTATATGAGCACGCACAAAGTGCTTAGCTGCCTACACAGAATTCTGCGAGCAACACTGCTCCCGCACATTGCACGTTCAGATAGCCGCCTTTAATGAGAAGCTCCTGCTCCAGTTACTGTCTTCGCTGCACCTATAAGGTTCGCTAATTAACACCGCGCCTGTGTTTAGCTCAAGCACCATTTGCGCTAACAATGATTGCGCCGCCTCACAGTGGTTTAGATTTATCTGTAAAAATCTAATCTTTTTTGTGGTGAGACACCGTCTTGGGACTTTGCTTGGTCCATGCAGGACAATTCTGACCCCCGGAAACATGGTCCAATTGGTCAAAGCCCTTTTCTAGGCACAAAAAACATTTAGCCTTATTGTGATACTCTTTTATCTTGTGGTCGTTCTGCCCATATATCAGGCACCACTTGCTCCTGTCCACTCGCCTGTTGCACCTGGCTGCGATATGTCCAATTTCCAGGCACTTATAGCACCTCACTGGGGTCTCATTGATGCGAATCCTGCATCGTTCTCACTTTTTGGACACATTCACCGACGGCTTTCGCTACGCGTCACTAGCTTTAGAATGTCACTATATGACATGTTGCCCTTCTTTTCGACAATAATAGCATTTGGCCGCTGCCTCTGCTTTGGATGCCTTCTCGGCTTTGGTGCTACTACCTGGCATTCGGCACCGTCAGCAAAAGGCTCTTTTGCAGTTCCGATCTCTCTAATATGTGCACTTTTTTGCTTTTTGGCTGGCACACAGCTTTGAGTCACCACTTCATCCCTTGGGCGCTTAGGAGAATCGCCAAGTGGGGGCTTTCCACGAAGTCTACTTACGGCCTTGGCCTCGCCTGCCATTCGGCACCGTCAGCAGCAGGCTCTTTTGCAGTTCCGATCTCTCTAATATGTGCACTTTTTTGCTTTTTGGCTGGCACACAGCTTTGAGTCACCACTTCATCCCTTGGGCGTTTAGGAGAATCGCCAAGTGGGGGCTTTCCACGAAGTCTACTTACGGCCTTGGCCTCGCCGGGCGCTTGCAGCTCCTTCATCTTTGTGATCGCCTGTTTGGTGTTTACATTGACGTGGCGGACCGCCTTTGTCATGAACACCTCTACTAAATCCCCCAGGAGCTTACCCAATTTGTCGAGCTCAGGGATATTCGATGCCGGTGGAGTTACCGGTGCCGCTTCCGTGCACTCGACCATTTGCGTTGACGCTGGTGCCACAATTAGTTGCGGGCCATTCTCTGGTGGAGCCGTAACCCGAGGCGGAGTCCGTCCCAGGCGCGAGCTCTTCCTGAAAACAGCCTCTTCCGCTGCCTCAGCAGCATTCGCACCAACCATACTGGATTGGCACTGCACAGACGAGGATTAACGGCCAGGCGCTATCCGTTACTCCAAAAGTTGAAAATTCAAATTAGCGAAAGAACCGCCCAAAAAACCTCCCTGGCGCCCTCTGTCAGATACGGGGGCCCGCCCCCTGCGTTGCCCAATACTGGCCTTAGTCAGCTGACAAATGATCGGGGAAGAAGAAGCAGATTCTTGCAGCAACAAGAAATGTGGAACGGCCTGGGGAAATTTGCGGATAATTCCACGACTCACTCACACAGGCAGGAGTCCAAGACGATGAGAGGCGGGAAAGCCAGTAAGCAAGAGAGCAACACCACCCCCCCTTGGCCCAATGACCGGTCCAAACGTATGGGGGTACCAAATAAAAATTTTGGCCAGCAGCTGCGATGTGGCGCAGACACCAACAGTGGTACGTAGCTAATCAGGTTCCACGACTTACAGATCCTTTGGTGGCCTATTGATACACTTAAAACTGGGAGCACCCGCAAAAACAACCGCGAACTCTCAATATCCACTTGTATCTCCGGCAATGCCACAGTAGTTAGAAATATCCGATTTGCTACCCTTTTTAAAAAGCGGAATAATAAAAGACTCCTTCCAAATATCAGGAAAGCTACAAGTTTCACTCGATATAAAGAATAACCGAGATAAAGGCTTAGATAGGGAAATCAAAAACATTTTAAGGATGCAACTAGGTATATTATCAGGCCCGGGTACGAAGGAAGACGTCATAGATGACAAGCTAGAGATAATACATTCTTCAGTAATACTAGGAAAAAACATACAATTTAAATGTGGGATTGAGAAGGGATAGGCTGTTTCATCCGAAGATGTATTAGAATAAGTCGATTGAAAGAATTTAGCAAACAGATCTGCAATATCTGAATCATTATTAGCAGTCTGGTCATTAAGTCTGAACGTGGAAGGTAGTTAATTAGAGCGTCTTAGGAATTAACAAAGTTGTAAAATCTTTTGGGGTTCTTATAAAATTCAACCTTACAGCGAACGATATAATTATTGTATCATTGTGTACTTAAAAGACAAAATTGAGATTTGGCTACACAATAATTTGCAAAGTCAAGTCGCGAACCAGTTTTTTTTAAATCTTTTAAAATATCTCAATTTAATGTTACTGAGATTAGAGAGCCTACACGTAGACTGGCGCACTTGAGACGGTAGAGACATTCACATAAGGAACGCATTTATCAATTAGAGAATTAAGAGCAGAGTAGAAACAATTCACTGCACAATCTATATCACAGCACTCAAATAGAAATGACCAATCAAAAGAGAAAATAAGGCTGTTAAGAAGATTGAAATTTGTTTTACAAAAACATCTACGACGAGAATTTGAGATGTTATTAAATGAATTATTAACGGAATTGTAAGAAATAGTAACTTCAATGCTAGGGTGATAAGGATCTTCAGGCTTCACTAGGGGCTATGTTTGTGATACAGCACTAATAGTGGGATCCGAGACAAAAACGAGATCGAGGATTCTTTTAGAAGAGTTAAGAAAAGAATTCAACTGATATAGCGGACATTCAAGTAGGCTATCAAGAAAAACATGTTGAGATGAAGGAATTAAGAAAGATAGATTGTCATCAACAAGCCAAGAAATCACCTAAAACTATAAGAAAAACGATCTTTAAGACGATTAAAAATAGTTCGCAAAACATCAGCATGGTGCATGTAGATCATGATATATAAGCTAAAGTTAGAACATGTACGATTTGCTACCCTTTTTAAAAAGCGATCAAGCCTATAAGAAATAAAGTTATTAGAAAGAATTTCATTATCCAGAACAGAGGAGTTAAGCCAAGTTTCAGAGAAAGCTAATATGTCAGCCGAAAAGGTTTGGCTATCACAGAATAGTTTCGAGAGCTTGGTAAGAAGTCCTCTTACATTTTGATAATGAATGCAAAGACTATACGTAATAACGTATAGTTTTTTGAAGCAGAAGGACGGGAGCGCCTATTGGCCGCAAACTCGTGTACAACTAGTCCCTCTGGCCAAAAGTTAGGGTCAACCATAGCTGAGAAATACTCATTTGGTACTGTAATTTTAAACGAGGAGATTTCGCGAGGCCTAGAAATCTTAAACTTTTGAATTAAAACTTTAGCAGGGCATATATTACCAATGTAAGCTGCCACAGACGACTCTGGAGCAAGCCTAGAAATAAATATGATTGAGAGCCAGCATGATCCTGTAATTGATCAGAGTTCCCGTGAGGGATAGATTGAGGTACACCAGGGCTTGTAATGGGTACTTCCATCTGAAAAGAAGAGCATAAAGAGGGACAAGCATCTTCTTGTGTAGGCGAAAGTAAAATGGGAGAAGATGTAATAGAGAGTGCGGGTGACTGCTTATGAGGCAACTCAAGGGTACATTTCTTGGGCAATTCCTTAGAAGGTGGACCAAACTTGAATTGCGACAGTAAATGTATACTAGAATCACACTCGTTAGACAGCTGTTTGGCCATTTTATTTAAAGAAAGAAACTTTAAACGAAGATCCCTGTACATTCGGCTAAAATCAAGCTGCTGGCTGGCACAAGATGGGCAAGTCCAGCGCATTAAGCCAAGCTCAGGCTTAGACACAAACAAACCAGAAAATTTGTCGTAGTCGCGGCCGTTGAGGACAGCACATTTTAAGTGAATAAGATTATCGCAGAGCGAACAAGATATTGCTCTATACTGATCGTCAAAACGATCAGAATGCTTGCAAGTAGGTAGACAACAATTGAAAAGCCAAATAAAACACAGGGCAAAAAAAATATATAGAAAAATTTAAATAAACAGCACAAAGATAATTATCGATAAAAAATCAATAATTACAAATAAAACAAAGAGTCAGCTAGAGTACACAGCACAAGAGAGAGTGCAAGAACAGTTATAAGACGAGCTTTGAGAGGCGGCCTTACACAAGTGATTACGCGGGAGAGAAGCTGAGCACAGGCACAAAGCAGAGAGAACAACAAAACCACTAGCACTGATGGTATGATGAGGGCGATAAGGGGAGCAACTGCAGAAGCAATGACGAGAGAGCATAATAATAAAAAAAGAAAAAGTTTAAATGCACCAAACACTAATCACGAAAATGAAAAATAAAAAAAAAACTGTTTAATTTAGCGCAATTATGCAAATAAAACAAAAGGGTGTCAAGCAAACGACACCAGCGAAAGCGAAAACAAACAAGCACAATTAAAAATTGAGAGAAAACAATATACATATGTTAATAAAAACTCAGGAGCTACATATGCAAAAACCCGACTGTCACGTCAGAGAGCAGAAGCATTTTTCTTTCGGTGAAGTCGCCATTGTCTCTACTTTCTTATACAATTTCTCCTAAAGACTCATTGTTTCTATTCAAAGCGTCCCTTTCATGCTTTACTAATCTACGCATTTGTCTACCGCTCAACATTTTGTCTAACGTAAAAAAAGCTGTAAAAAATTGTAGTGTACTATTACATAAGTAAATAAATACACACGAGAAAAAAAAGTAACAAAATAACTTTCATGTTTTTTATGCGATCATCACCAAACTTGATAATTGATTCTTATGTATATAATTATGTATCAGAGTTGTGCCTTTAAGCATTATCATTACTTTTTCATTATCATTAAAAAAAATATATTTTAATGAAAATTTTTTCATTGGCATTGAAAATGAAAAAAATTAAAAATTTTCGAAAGTTTTATGAAAATCGTGTGATTGAAAGAAATTTCAAACCAGAGGGCCGGGTTAACTTCGACCGCGTCGAAGTTTGTATACCCTTGCAACTGTTTTGGTAATTCTTTCCTTACCCATAGCCATCAAAGTGTAAAAACGTTTTATCCAAAAAGTTTAATGTTTGCGAAAGAACGGCCTTCAATCTTAGCATAGGATATAACGAACTTTTTGATGAAAGTCACTGTCTTCCACCGATCGTTTCTATGAGAGCTATATGATAGAGTTACCCGATCTTTACCAAATTCGGCACAGTCACTAACAGATATATTTAACTATCAAATGTTTAATTTGAAAGTAATCCCATTAAAAGTAACGAAGCTATTGACGAAAGTCACTGCTTTCGACCGATCGTTCCTATGGGAGGTATATAATATAGTCACCCGATCGTGATCAAATTGCACAATTGGCACAATTGTTTATAGGTGCAATAAACTCACCAATATTAAATTTCACGACGATAGCTCAGAAAATAACGAAGTTATTAAGAAAAGTCACTGCTCTTTACTTTGACGTTTGTATGGGAGCTATATGATATAATGGTCCGATCCGGCTGAATCTGAGATATACAAACCCTCCAGTATATACAAGCCTACATGCCAAATTTCAGCTCTGTAGCTCTAACGGTCTAGGAGGAGTTCGCATCGGTCCAGACGGACGGACTGACGGACATGGCTATTTGAACTCGTCTCGTCGTGCTGATCAAGAATATATATACTTTATATGGTCGGAGATGCTTCCTTCTATGCGTTGCACAATTCTGCCCAAAATTAATATATCCTTTTTGCAAGGGTATAAAAAGGCATAATAATGATTAAATATTAATTTTTTTTATTGGGTTTTTACTTCAATGAAAATCATTATTGTTGAGTTATATCAAACTAGAAAAATGAAAAAATATATAAATAATTTTATAACAAATACACACATTTCTAAAATCTTTAAAAACAAATTTAAGATTTTCAAATGCCCCTTATTTTTGGATTAAATCACATAAAAAAAGAAGCAAAACATATTAATAATTTAAAATTATTAAATCATAACTGAATTTTCGCAGATTGTATACTTAGTTAATTTTATTAAATAAGTCAATAATAATGAATATCATTGAAGTAAAACGAGAAAAATCGGAAATGTCAAAATTTTCGCGGAAATTTATAAATTGTGCAAAAACGAATATTTAGATGTAAACGTATATTTTCTTGGTCCATTATTATAAGTGAGTGTTTTTTTTTTATTATTTATATATTTTTATTATTTCATTGCAAAATGTTTAGTGATATAGTAAGAGTTTAAAAGGGTATACAAACTTCGACATGGCCAAAGTAATAATTTTAAAAAATTTTTCTTTTTTCTGGTGTGTAACCAAAAACACGAACATAATTTAGAATAAATTGTTCTATCAAGTAATGTGAAAAATATATTTTAATTTATTATTCAAATTTATTTGGCACGGTGTATCGAACGCGGTTATTGAGCTAATGTACACGAATTTTTTTCACTTTTGCTTTCTTCTTTTTGGTCCACTTTTTTTTATTGCTTATTAAATGAAATAATGAATCGTTTATTTTTCATTAACAATACCACTTTTAATAACAATAACAATTAACACACAATATAAGTATTGTTATAATAAGTATACAAATAATATCAAACGCCAAAAAAAATAGTTTGCAACTAAAAAAAAAATAACATATTTCAGTATTTTTCTTAAGAGACGAATACTTTTGTGGGATAACATTCTTAGGATTTTTTTGTTTTATTGTAAAAAAATATATAATATTGAACTTTTAAATAAAATTAAGTTAAATTGAGTTAGATAAATATTTCATTTACCCCATCCTGTAAAAAAACGATTGAATTTATTATTGAATATGCGGTAAAATCGAGCATGAATATAAAGGAACCCTAGAGACGAATACTTGTGTGACTGACTGTAAATGAAAGCAAAAGCGAAAAAATGTATGCCACGTGCAACATAAAAAATTAAAATTTGTCACTTCTATTTTCAAAATTTATTTTAATGAAACTTTATTTGATTTATTTTGAAATGCATGCAAACTTACCTTTATATATTTTGAATAATTTGAATATTTTCACTATAATTTTTCACAAGTTTCTAACTTCTCACTTTTGTGTCAACTATCTTGTACGCAATTCTAAATCAAACGGAAAGAGAAAAGAAAATAACAAAGCGATGCGTGCCGAAATGGTAAATAAAAACAACAATGCAATGTTCCGCCTTAACTTTGTTCTTTTTGTCTTCCTTTTTGTCGCGTTCCGAAAACACAGAGTATGCTTGGCCATAACCGACGATGCATGTAAAATTATGTGAAATTTACATATGTTTCACATCAAAAGAACATGCTTATCAATTTATAAGTAACAAGTTATTGACAAATTATGTATATATAAAAATAATATGTATATGGTAATAATGTTCAAATTTTTTTCTCATCCATAAGTAACAAGGGTATGAAAAAGGCGTCATGAAAATAAATATTATTTGATGCTGCATTTTTCCTATTCTTGCCTTTTTTTTGTGCCATTTTTTTTCAAGAAATTGTGTTTGCTCAATTCTTTTCGGTAGCCGAAGTGTTTCGACGACGACATTGGATAGTTCGGGCACCGTCGGCTGGTCTTTGCTTGTCGAGGCCAGTAGAATTTAATTCTTACTAATTTTTAGTAAAAAGAGAAATAATTTGAATGTTTTGTTTGTGTGTTGATGAATTCAGTTGCAGGGAAAGAAATTTCAAAATGTAAAAAAACTATTGCCAAGGACTGCAAGGGTATAAAAACTTTGGCATTGCCGAAGTTAGCTTCTTTGATATTTTGTGTTTGTTTTTACTGCACTTTTTGGTCGGTTTTGGAAATGCACCGTTACTTTTTTCAAGCAATATGTAGTGGACTGAAAATTTGTCACTTTAAAGTATTGATTCAATGTGCAAATATGTATGCCACCGCAAAAAAAGAATTTCACTATTAATAAATATTTCGATGCAAGTGATGACGATTAAATGCAAAAAATGCGAAAAACTTTTAAAAAAACGATCGTGTTTTTAATTTAAATGAAGTAAGTAAGTCGTCTCGCCGACTTAGGTATACCATACACCAGTAAAACAAATATTTCAAATTTGTAATAACAAATGCATTTGCCTATTTTAAAAAAAATTCTGTTCACATGCTTTTTACAAGCATATCTTAGTATCTCACTGACTCATGCATCTGAGCACCCTAGCGCCACCACCCGCCAACGGCCAACTCCGGCCTTATGGAAAAACGTTTATATGCATAACTTGGCTATTTTTTGTCCGATTTTGATCTGGTATTTTGGTATTTTGCTGGGTATTAGTATCAAATTCAAGTGTGCCAAATTTGATTCCACAAGGTAAAAAATTACGGGAGATAATCGAGTTTTTCAAATTGCGGGGGCGGAAAGGGGCGTGGCAAAATCTTTATAGTTACAAAATGAGCGCATTTACTAAGCAAATATACATACCAAATATGGTGTCTCTAGCTGCAATGGTTTTTGAGATAAACGTTTTTTTTTAGTTGCGGCGGAGGAAAGGGGCGTGGCAAAAATTTGAAATAAACTTGACCACCGTATGTAATACACGAGTATACGTACCAAATTTGGTGACTATAGCTCTTAAAGTCTCTGAGATCTACGTGTTCATACGGACAGACGGACGGACAGACGGACATGGGTATATCGACTCGGCTGTTGATACTGATCACGAATATATATACTTTATGGGGTCGGAAAAGCTTCCTTCTGCCTGTTACATACATTTTGGCGACTTTAATATACCATTTCACCCTATGGGTGTATGGTATAAAAAGCATTTATTGTTGCACGAAATTCAAATCGATGATAAAGGAAGTGAGATTAGTAATTCTATTGCCACTTCTAAAAATTTAAAATATCAACTAGTAAAAGTGAAAATCAACAGAAAAACATTAGTTCAATCATATATTGGCCTTGTAACTGAAGAAGGCGTTCCATTCCATGTGCTTAATTCAATTAATATGCGCAATATAATTGACCCCATACATACATATGTCAAGGGCTTGAAACAAAACATGGAATAAATTTTAAGTTGAATGTACTGCCCACCACGCTTCTCAATCTCTGAAAAGGAATTCACCGGTTTCTTAAACACACTCGGAGAACGCTTTATTGCAGCAGGGGACTATAACGCCAAACATACGCACTGGGGATCTCGCCTGGTAAATCCTAAAGGCAAGCAGTTGTACAATACAATAGTCAACCCACTCAATAAGATGGATTGCGTCTCACCGGGTAGGCCTACTTATTGGCCCACAGATCCACAGAAAATGCCTGACTTGATTGATTTCGCAGTAACCAAGAGGATTCCGCGTAATCGGAACACTGCGGAAACACTGCTAGATTTAACCTCCGATCACTCTCCAGTGCTATTCACACTGTTAACAAGACCTCAAGTACTTGATCGCCCATATATGCTTACAAACAACAAAACAAATTGGCTTAAATTTAAAATGTACATGAGTGCCCACATTGACTGTTCGCCGAAACTGGATCCTGCAGAGGACATTGACATGTGCGTCTCTGCACTTGAGTCGATGCTGGGAGCAGCAGCAAGAGTATCTACTCCACATGCGTCTACTTACGCTACGGCCTACGAACCGGCGGATAGAACAATTAGTAACGGAAAAACGACATCTAAGAAGAGAATGGCAGATTACTCGATCACCAGCAGCAAAACTTCGCCTAAGGCATGCCAGCCGCAACCTCTCCAAGGAGTTAAGACAAGAGGAAATCTGGGCTCAAAGGAAATACATAGAAAAGCTCAGTCCATCCAGCAGTACATCCTCTGTGGAAAGCCCACCCAACTTTAAGCGCTCCTACAGAGACAGTTTCACCAATAAGGGGCCCAACCGGTGGATGGGCCCGCAGCGACGAAGAGAGGGCATCCGTATTTGCCACATCTTAAAATGGTTTTCCAGCCAAATCCAACATCATGTCATTTGTACTTCCCCCTTCGAGCATATTAACGGATAGTGAGTACTCGGAACTCCAATCGGATGAGATCACTGCAGTTATTAAAAACCACATAAAGCCGAACAAAGCCCCTGGCCGTGACCTAATCACACCGAAAATGATCCTAGAACTCCCTACCATCGCCATACAATACATCTGCAAAATGTTCAACGCTATACTTCCCAAGAGCATGGAAAAGGTCCACTATCATCATGATTCCTAAAGTGGGAAAGGACAAAACCCAACCATCATCCTATAGGCCAATTAGTTTGCTGCCATGTCTTTCGAAGCTTTTTGAAAAGGTCCTGCAGATTCGTCTAAACTCATTTCTGACATCGGAGGACACAATCCCTTCTCACCAGTTCGGCTTCCGCGAAAAACATGGGATAATTGAACAAGTCAATCGTATAACATCCGAAATAAGAACAGCATTCGAACTAAAAGAATACTGTACGGCTGTCTTTCTCGACGTTGCCCAGGCTTTCGACAGAGTCTGGCTGGAGGGTCTAATGTTCAAAATCCGGCAGAAACTCCCACATTACACCCACAAACTCATGGAATCTTACCTTTACAATAGGAAATTCGCTGTAAGATGTAATGGCTTCGTCTCGGCTGACTTTGAAATCGAAGCTGGTGTACCGCAAGTCAGTGTACTCGGACCATTGCTCTATCTGCTGTACACTGCAGACTTACCAACGAGTTTAGGACTTACAACGTCCACTTTTGCCGATGACACGGCAATCCTCAGCAGATCCAAATGCCCGATACAAGACTCTACAAAATTAGAGGAACACCTCAAGGTGGTAGAGGAATGGCTAGCAACCTGGCGTATCCGGGTCAACGAGCAGAAATGCAAACATGTTACATTTACGCTTAACAGAAGAAACTGTCCAGCTATAATGCTAAACAACGTACCAATTCCTCAAGCCGTGGATGTCACTTACCTTGGTATCCACCTAGACAGAAGACTAACTTGGCGCAAGCACATCGAGGCAAAAAAGTCACAGCTTAAACTGAAAGCGAGTAGCTTACATTGGATTATCAATGCTCGGTCACCTCTACGTCTGGAGTATAAAGTCCTCCTATACAACTCCGTACTGAAACCCATCTGGACTTACGGTGCCGTACTATGGGAAAATGCAAGTACCAGCAATGTCGACATTATACAAAGGGCGCAGTCGAAGATTTTAAGATCAATCACTGGGGCTCCGTGGTACATACGGAACGACAACATTCAAAATGATCTAAATATACCTAGCGTAAAATCTGAAATAGGTAGTCAACAACTAAAGTATTCTGCGAAACTGGATGTACACCCTAATGTTCTTGCCAACTCCCTTACGCGAACTAATAATAGAACTCGTCTTAAAAGAAATGACAGACCAACCCAATAATAAATGATTAGGGCCGCCTGCAATATCCCCTGGATATATCTTAAGTACTAGATTAAGAAAAATATCTCAAACTTGTTGTTAGGCTCTAATTTAAGAGTAGATTCAACAAACATATATTAAACGTTAAAAAAAAAAAAGTTGAATGGAAGCAAATGCAAGTCTGTTCTTAAACACATGCGAATGTTAGACTTAAAATTAAACAAGAGAGTAAAAATCATGGTTGGTTCAAAAAAAATTGAATTTTCTTGAAAACTGTGTGAGGAATTTTAATCAAAATTGGTAAGGATATATATAACTAATTGTACAGTATATTGGATCTATACAAAAACGAAGAAAGGACTTTGTTGGACTTTGTTTGTCGCTAAAATTAGATTTGTGTATATTGTAAACACTCCTTTGACCGGGTTCCATTGGGTTGTAAAATATATATATATAATAACAAAAGACACGTCTGTGTCGGTTGACTGGAGTTTTAGAATTGATTCTTTATTCCAAATTATTCTTTTGCTTAGGCTAATTTTACATATATATTCTTATGCTGCGACTTATGCGACAGCTACAAAAGAGAGGGAGAGTGTCAGTACATACATACATACTGTTGGAGCGCATGCATCAAAGTGCTTGGTCAGCGGTCACACGCTGGCCTGGCTCTAGCTCATGTTACGCTTGTGCATACAGTGCTTATGTGAATATGTATGTGCATATACAAATGTACATACATATATGTTCATGCTTAATTGTATGTTTACTTGAATATGTTTATGTGAATACTTCAATGTATACATATGAACATATTCAAGTGCACAATTATATTTTAACGTGTATATGTTTAATTGTTTATACTTGCAACAAAGTGTTACAAGATGAGCTCATTGTGTTGAGTGATTATTTGTATGAATATACTACACCTCCCCTTTTTAGAGAATAACGTAATATTATGGAGTTATTGTAATGATTATTTATATAGAAAGGTAAAATAAAAGGTAAAGTAAAGGTGTATCTTAGGTGTTTTTTTTTTTGTAAAAATTACTTAAGTATCATGATAATTATAAAATGTCCGAAAATGGTTTTAGTCTGTTTTTATGAACCTTTTGGTTTTTATTCTTATTATCTGCTATTAATATATTGTCATTTTCTTCTATACTCACTACCTTATAAGGCCCTATATATTTAGCATCTAGTTTATGACCTATTTCTTTTCTTAATAAAACTTTATCTCCTATGTTTAAATTGAAATCGGAAATATGTTTGTCGTAGTATTTCTTATTACTTAACTTATGGTTTTCTAACATTATCCTAGCTCTTTTATATGCTATTTCTATTCTAAACTTTATTTCCTTAGAGTAGTCGTCTAAATTGTATATTGGATCTATTCTATCTATTTTGTTAAAATCTATGAACTGATTTGGTAGTCTTCCAAATACTAGTTAGTATGGACAATATTCATGCACTGCCGAGGGTGTTGTGTTGTAACAATAAGTGAAATATTGTATCCAAGCATCCCAATCGGACTTATCTGCTGATATGTATGAACGAATATATTCATTGAATGTTCTATGACTTCGTTCTATTGTCCCTAAGGTCTGGTGGTGGTATGCTGTAGATGTCAGATTTTTAATGTTCATGTACTTGCATATATCTGTTATAATTTGGTTTTTATACTCAGTTCCCATGTCCGTAATGAGTGTTTTCATTGGACCGTACTGTAGTATACAATTTTCGAATATAGCTTTAGCTACATTACTTGCACTCTTAGATGCAACTGGAATGGCTATTAGGTATTTTGTCAGATCGCATATCAATGTGACAATATACTCATTTTCATTATCTGATTTTGGTAGTGGACCTATTGTGTCCACTATAACCTTATCAAAAGCCTTCGCTGTTGTTTCTGTTATTATCATGGGAGTCTTCGTATGTGTCGTCGTTTTTGACACCTGGCATTTATGATATCTCCTTATGTACTCTTTGATATGGCGTCCCATATTTTTACAATAGTAGTGTCTTTTGATTTTTGCCAGCGTTCTGGTAATGCCAGTATGACCTCTTTGAATTGGATCATCATGATATGTAGACAGTATTGCTTCTTTTTCTTTTTCATTTTCTATTAGGGTCACGGGCTGGAGTAGCGCTACTCTTAATGTTTTCAATATAGTATTGCCCATATTTTTAAAAGAATCTATTGAAATAATTTCAAAGATCTTTTCGCTCGGTGCCAGTTTTAGTTGGCTGATTTCAAGTATACCGGCTTGCATTTCAAGCCTTTGGAAGAACTGACCTAAGTCGAGAATTCCATTGGTATACAAATCGCTAACTTCAATTCTTGCCATAACTTTCTTTCCATGTTTCAGTGAACATTTAGATTCTGTTATTCGCAAGGTCACTACTTTTCGTACCTCGTCATTATTGATGACTTCGTATACGTTGGGCCTAGAAGCATTTTGAAGTTTTTGCCTTGGCAAAAGTTCTTCTTTATTAACTGCGCAGTTTTTCTGTCTACTTTGTTGCCTGGTAGTGACTTTCAGGACTTTTATACTCATATCTTTTAATTCGGATATAGTTATCCGCGATAAGGCGTCTGCCACAAAATTGTCTTTACCTCGCAAATACTCTACTGTAAAGTCGTACTCTTCCAATTCTAGCCGCATGCGTGTTAGTTTTGAACTCGGGTTGACCATGGAGAATAAATATGTTAATGGTCTATGGTCTGTTCGCACTGTGAAGTGTTTGCCATATATATATGGTCGAAAATGTGTTATTGCCCAATGTATTGCTGCTAGCTCTTGTTGCTTTCACCTTTAGTGAACGCTCTTGATGCATATGAAACTGGAAGCTGGAGTCCATTATAGTTTTGTGTTAAAACTGCTCCACATGCTTGTTTGCTTGCATCTGTGATTATGCAAAATTCTTTGCTGAAATCTGGGTACTGCAATAGATTAGGTTGAACGAGCTTTTCTTTTAAGTATTGGAATGCATTTTCGCATTCTGCTGTCCATTCGAATGGAACATTCTTTTTACATAATCTTGTTATGTGCCGGGAGTATTCGGCGAAATTTTTTATGAAACGTCTATAATAATTGCAAAATGCAACGAAACGTCTAGCACTATCTGCATCATGTGGGACTGGATAATTCTTGATGACGTCAAATTTTGTGTCGTCTGGCAAGATTCCTTTGTCTGTGCATTTGTGACCCAGGAATGTCACCTCATGCATAAAAAATGAGCATTTTTCTGGATGCAGTTTTAGATTGTTTTTTCTGCAAAGTTTAAAAACATCTACTAAATTTTTAATCATATGTTGTTCAGAACAACCAATAACGATTAAATCATCCATATAGAGAAAAGCTTGGCTGGGCTCAAGCCCTGAGAATGCTATTGTCATCATTCTTTGAAATGAATTAAGTGCTATTTTTAGACCGAAAGGTAATCGCGTGAAGCGATATGAGCCATTGCTCGTTGAAAAAGACGTTATATCTCTTGATTTTTCTTCCAGTTCTATTTGATGAAAACCTGACATTAAATCAAGGCAAGAAAAATATTTTGCTCTTCCCAATTGATCAAGAATATCATCAATTCTGGGGAGCGGAAACTTATCTGACAGAAATTTTTTGTTTATTTGACGATAGTCAATTACTAATCGCCAGTTTTTTTCTTTAGATCCCGAAAGTGTTTTCTTTGGGACTAGTAAGAGTGGGCTATTATAAGGCGAAACAGACGGTTCAACAATACCCTGTTCAATTAACTTTCCAACTTGTCGCTGGATCTCGTCTATTTAGCTATGCGGACTCCGGTAATTTTTCACATATACCGGTTCATCATCCTTAAGTCTTAATTTTTGTTTATAAAAATTATTTGTTGTGATCGGTTCGGTGTCAAGTCCGAACACATCACTATACTCAGTGCATAATTTTTCGAGTTTGTCTTTGAATAGTGTTGGGAAATTTTTCTTCAATTTATGAATTACAGATTCTTTTCTTAAATCTTTGGTATTTTGAACTATATCGTAGTTCGAAAGTGATTCAAATTTTAAATCGTTAAAGCCTACTATTTGGCAGTTATCTGTGGTATTTAAGAATCGGACAAAAGTACTTTGGGCTGTTGCAATAGTGTTTGCAACATAAACGCCCGGTTTAATTTCTTGATTCGGAATTAAAATGTTACCTTCTGCTGAAGATAGTTCTATTTTGCGTACCACTTGGGATCTTGCTGGTAGAAGTGCTGAGTTATTACCAGAATTGAATGTTATTGGAACATAAATTGGGTACTTTAATGTTTGTGGTCTAAGTATAAACCAATCTTCTGAATTGCTGTAATCTATTTTGCAATTAAAAGTTTTTATGAAATCTAATCCTATTATTCCATCGCATGGGATTGCGAAATCTGAATGAAGCAGATGAAATTCGTATGGAATAATATATTTATTTGTCTGCAATTCTATTGAGACTAGGCCTTTGGAATTTATTACACCTTCTCCTATGCCTCGAATATCTACAGTTTTGTTTACTTTGATGTCATGAAATACATCAGAATTTTCTTTTATTATTGAAATATCTGCACCGGTGTCAATTAAGAATGTTATTTTCTTATTGGTTTTAACATTCTTAAACGATACGAAGTTATTAAGACTTAGGTTAATAGAGTATACTTTATTTTTTAATTCTGAGCATTTGGAGGAGCTTGTCCGTTTCCCTGGTCGCTTTGGGTAATTCGGACATTTGTATTGTTATAACCGTTCTGTTGGTTATTTGTGTTTTGTCTATTATTATTTTGTTGTCTACCTCCACGGCCGCCTCTTCGGTAGCGTGAATTATTTCGGCCTCGTTGAGTGGGCATCGTTATTGCTCCAACTCGAATTGTTATTGTTCCAATTCGAGTTGTTTCTCCAGTTACCATTATTGTTGTAGCGGCGTCTACCGCGGTCATTATGCTGGGCATAAAAAATGGTATTATTTTGGGAACTTCCTGTGGAGCCCGACTCTACTGAAAGAGTGGTAAATCTGGTGATGGCTTCTTTAGCTGAATCAAAGTTTCCCGATTCCATTAGTAGCTGGACTCTTTGACTTTTGGTATGACTTACCATAGCATTTACTGCCACTTTGGTAGTGTATTTTATTGCCTGTTCATTTGGAAGACCATCCGAAATATACGCGCCTTTTAGGGCGTCGGTCAACTCAGTAATCTCTTTTGTGTATGAAACACAGTTATTAGGGTTTCTCTGCAGATTTTTAATCTTTGCTGTTAAAAGATCCACTGATTCACCTTTAAAGATTGTTGACAGTTTTCGTATTACTTCATCAATCGTTGTTTCAGAGCTTAGCGTATTACCCGCTTGACCTTTCAATTTTGATTTTATTATTTCGATGGCTACTGCTTCATGCGTTTCTTTTATGGTATCAAGTACGCGAAGCGCCCCAATGAAACCTTGTAGGTTTTTAATGTCACCATCGAAGAATGGTAGCAGCCTTGTGGCTGTGTTTATGAATTCTACCACTGTTTGAGTCATTTTGTTGCTTCCTTTTGGAATTGCTGGTTTATTATGACTTATAATTGACTGATCAGAGCTCACTGGTGGTTTTTCTTGACCTATTTCATCATCAGCCATTAGTTGCGTTTCTTCTTCCAGCACTATTGAAGTTTCCAAATCAGTTGTTTGTTTAAATTCAATATTGTGTCTGTTTAGCACAGCTATTGCTTTTTGTTTGCAATCACTGTAGAACGCATTTGCGGCTGTTTTTTGCCCTTCCTTTAGTTTGCTATAGTGCTCAATTAATACTGCCCTAATAGCTTGGAGCTTCTCAATTATTATTTTCGTGTGTTTGGTTACTGTGTCTTGGGATGTTTCTCTGTTTTGCGAGAGGCACTTACAAGATTTAGTTAATTCTTGTGCGTGTATTCTAGCTTTTCCTAGTATATCATCCCAAGTAACCATAGTTTGTTAAAAATAACAAAATTTTCGAAAATGTTTAGGGGTTTTTTTTTTTTTTTTTTTTTTTATTATATATTTTTTTTATTCTGAGTCTGTTATATCTATTGAGTCTGTACTCGATTCTGATATGTCTATCAGCGCGATTGAGTCCTTAAAAAGTTCGTGGACCCATCCGGGCACGTCTTTATGTAAAGGAGTCTTAGCTAACAATCTACTATAAGCTACTTTTATGGATTTTTCCATAAGATCTACAATATTTTTTGTAAATTTGTAGTTGTGGGCTATCCAATACCTTATTTCCTTGTATTTCTGATTTGTTTCACCTGATTGTATCAGGAAATCGAGGAAAGGTAAGTATTTTTGTAGCCTTTTTGTTTCTATCTTATCCATATTCTACACTAACTTGTTAGGCCTATTAACATGGATGTACGTATATATAAAAAAGTCATTGAGGCTTACTGCCTGGGTTCCTCCATTCGGTAGAAACGATATGTGCCTGCTGCATTGGAAAAGCAACATACATATGGTACTGTGAGGATGAAACTCATCTGTACCCTAGTGCTTCCTTGAACTGGGAAATCTTCTCCCGTTATATTTAGGTAAGCTGACTTAATTTGTACCAAGTTTATTGAGTTCTGTGGTGAATTGATATGCTCATTTTTAAAAACCTCAATTAAATCTTGGACAATACTTGGATGCCTAGCGTTTATTCTTCCAAAATAATTATCAAGAGTGGCCATTGTTTTCCACAAAAATTTTTTTTTTCTTTTTACTTGTTATTCGCGTGTGTGCATATTTATTCTTAGACCTTATCTAGGTCATTAGCTTGGCTTATGGCTCTTTTGGTTACACATTTATTGTGTAATAGATAAGCTTTATATAAAATATATGCGCACATTATTACGACGATTACCAATAACAATATGTTCGTTAATCTCAAGTCAGTATTTGATGATTCGATTTTATTTATTACATTAGCAGTGGAGTCCACTGATTTTGTTTCTATTAACCCCATTGTGGGTATAAGAGATATATCATCAAATTTACTTATGGAATTATCGATATGGAGTTTATATAAAAAAAAAAATTTTATTTTTGTGTATAATTCTAATAATAATCTCACTGACTAACGATCCTATATGAGACT
This sequence comes from Drosophila paulistorum, assembly GCA_018152135.1. Taxonomy (NCBI): domain Eukaryota; kingdom Metazoa; phylum Arthropoda; class Insecta; order Diptera; family Drosophilidae; genus Drosophila; species Drosophila paulistorum. The sequence goes on from JAECXG010000713.1 coordinate 173,995, forward strand.
ATTTTAATTTAGCAAAATGAAAATGAATATGACAAATACGGGAAAAATAGGGAACAAAAGCCCATAAAAACAGCTCAAAACCTTTTGTTTAAAAATTACTTTAAAAAAAAAATTTTTTTGTAATGGGTTCAGCAATATTTGATTGTCATTTAAAAGGTTTTATGAATTTAAGACACAATCAGTTGTTGTGTGTTTGAGTATGCTTTATTGAATGTAATTTAGTATTAATGTTTTGAGCTGAAAGCTCTCTTTTTTTTTTTTTACATATGTTTCTGCCTACTTTTTCGTATGGTTTTCAGGCCACACTCTAATCGGACAGCTTTTAACGCTGCACAATTGTACATTGATTACTTAAATGTTATATAAAAAAAAATGTGCATCGCAGTACACTCAAAAAAAAATGTGTGACGCAGCACATAAGTTGTTCATTTATTTTTCTTTTCTTCTCCGGCTAGCCTCTAGCATCAGCTGGTCGTCGCCGGTTGGCACGCTGATGCTCCATCGATGGCGTAGAAAGCTGCCTGCTTTTCACGCTTGTAGTCTCAGCTGCTGATGTCCGTGGCCTATGAGCTCAGGCGGTTCCGGTGCCGGACATCGCACCAGATTTGTTAATTTTTAATTTCCTTTCCTTTGACTTCCTTCAGTTGGGGACTGGCTTCTCCTTTGGAGTCCCGTAGCAATGTCTGCATGTATACTCGCAGTATGCTGAGTATAATGGTCCCTCGCAGTCGTTCGGGCAGACCTTCTTCAGCATTGGTAGCTCTTTCACAGTTTGTGGACTTATTTTAATTTTCGGTTTTGCCACGTTTTGAATTGCAGAGGATGGAATTCTGGTTGTTGTGGTTTTATTCTTTCTTTCTTCTAATTGGGTTTTTATAAACTCTACCTCGGCGTGTAATTTCACCGAGGTATTCCAATTAGTTTGTGGGCTATTTAGTAGCCTCAATATTTGCGCCTTTCTGGCCTTTAATTTTTTAACCACACCAGAATTTTTTCCCATCACTCTACTTACTGTGATTTTAGTATGTTCTTCTTGTGCTTCTTTTATTATATTTCCATTATATTTCCTTTTTATAATTTGGTCTGCTCACTTCCTTTGGTCAGTCTTAGTTGCTGGTGACCACTGTCACGGTCGCCATGTAAAAACTCCTTTGACCGGGTTCCATTGGTGTTGTAAAGAAATACCGAAAGCCGTTTGAAATTGAAATTTAATTTGATAGTGTTAGACTACACATAATTTAGCTGTAAGAACGTATGATTTGTTAGTGTTGTAAGAAATAGTGTTGTAAGACGAGAAAGGCTAGTGTAGGAAAGCGGGCACTTGATATCGAGCCGTGGAGGGAAAAGCGTGAGTAAATTGGCTATTAGTTTTAAGTTATTTTAATATGTATTTTCTTAGGAAATAAAACTCTCAACTTATCAACACCTCAATAATTTGGATAAAATTGGGACGAGGGGCGCTTGGAGATGGTCCGGAGTTATTATAAGCGAAGGGGTCCACGGCGGCGTGGGTCAAGTCAACAATTTTTATTTCGCGGTCCAGTTGGTTTCGCGGACCAATCCACCTTTGGAAAAAGGCGAGGATGCTTCTGAGGAGGATTGGATTGATGAATTAAACGTTTATGAGAAGCACAAGGTAAGTGCCTATTAGATTGTTGATTTGGCGGGATTTTCTGTCGGATGGTGGTAACTAGAAAAATGGCGGCAAACACGGCGTCAGGTTTAATCGACCCGATGGTTGATGAACAAAATGGCGCGGTTATGGCGGATAGCGCTGCGGGCAGCAGTAATAGGGATAATGAGGCGCCGCTGAAAAGCTCGAACGAGATGTCTTTAATGTTGAGCACTATGACAGACATGATGAAACAAATGCAACAATTACAGTTAGAGGCGACACGTACAAACGTGATCCAAATGCAGGCATTTCAAGCGGAAATGGTCAGGATGAATGAACTACAAATGCAGACAATTCAGGCTGGAATCGAGAGAACGGGCATACTGGTTGGTAGGGCATTCGAACATCAGCAAGCTAGAGCGGCATCACGTGAGGAGGAGGTACAGTCGGAGGAAGTTCGGGCGAACTTTTGTATGCCGACAGGAAGTACAGCGGCCAGCAACAACAGCTAGTTGATGGCACGAGCAGAACCGCCTAGAAAGTTGTATGATCTTCCGTCTTTCGATGGTACACCGGAATCATGGCCAATGTTTAAGGAGGCATTTGATATGACAACAGTGGAGTACGGTTATAATGACCGACAGAATTTATTGCGCCTACAAATGGCGATTGTAGGCCGGGCTAGGGAAGTAGTTGAATGTCTACTTATCCACAGTCAGAATGTGCCTGACGTGATGGAAACTTTAAAGGATCGATTCGGAAGACCTGAACAACTGGTAAAGAGTCAAATTAATAATGTGAGATCATTTCCAAACATTTCAGAAGATAAATTAGAAAACTTGGTTGAGTTTGCTACGAAGGTGAGGAACTTGTCAGCTTTTTTGGATGCGGCCAATGCACGTCATCACATGTCAAATCCAACACTAATGGACATTCTTATTGGGAAGCTACAGGTGCAGCAAAGGCTCAGCTGGTCAAACTATGTTATATCGTTAAATCGCGAAGCGACAATCAAGGACTTGAGCGAATGGTTACAGACAATGGCAAAAGTTGTACATGGGGCCTGTCTTAGTACTTCGGAATCAATGTCCAAAAAAAAGAAGGAAAGAACAAGAATGTTTCATGCAGATCAGAGACTTCAAACGGGTTCACAAACTTGAATCACGATGACAAATGGCAGTATGTACGGAAAAAGGGCTTATGTTTTAGTTGCTTGCGTGAAGGCCATCGCAGCGACAAGTGCAAAGTTCAAGTTAAATGCGAAGTGCCAAACTGCAACAGACGCCACAATACATTGCTGCATATAGAGAAAGAACCGGTTGTCGTAGTAAAACCGAGCAGTTGTAAAGAGTTTTCTGGCACTGCAACAGAGAGCAAAGGCTCAACGCTTCTGTTCAAGATACTACCGGTACGGCTACATGCCAAGGGTCACACAGTGGAATGTTTTGCTTTCCTTGACGAAGGGTCTGCAGTTTCTCTGATGAATGAGAGCTTGGCAGCTGCACTCCATTTAAAAGGCCCAAAAGAAGATCTGACATTACAATGGTTTGGCAATAAGCAGGTAAACGAAAGCACAAGCCGATTCGATATGGGCATATCGGGAACAAATGGCTACACGATTTATGATCTAAAGGGCGTTCGAACAGTCAAAAACCTAAAGTTGCCCAAACAAACAATAAATAGAAAGAACTTGTATTTTAAAAATCGACATCTCGAGAACATACCATTGCAGTCGTATAGCAATGTAGAACCTGAGTTGTTGATTGGTCTTGATAATGTGCACTTAGGCATACCCAGAAAGGTGAAGTCGTCTGGCTGGAACGGACCAGCTGTGGTAAAGACTAAACTGGGTTGGGTGGTGTATGGTAAGATCGATAACCATTCTAACGTGGGTCCAAATGGAATTTACATCATAAACGATCGCACTGACATAGAGGAACTCGTTCGCAATTATATAGCTGATGCTGAAATGGATGTAAAAGATGTGAAAAGTCAGCATCAAGGGCAAGAGCTTGAAAGATCAAATGTGCTACTGAAAAAGACAACAAGACGTATGGACAATCGTTTTGAGACTGGATTGTTATGGAAAACGGACGATTTTAACATTCCCGATAGCAAAGAAATGGTCATTAAGAGACAATTATCGTTGGAAAAGAAGTTTAACAGGGACCCTGAATACCGGAAGCAATATTGCAAACTGATGTTGGAATACGAGCAAAAGGGATATATTCGGCTGATTCAGGAGTCAGAACAGAACATAAGCCTGGATAAGGCATGGTACCTGCCACACTTTGGAGTCGTCAATCCACACAAACCCGGGAAAATTAGAATAGTATTCGATGGTGCAGCGGAAGTTGACGGAGTGTCGCTGAATGCACTGCTGATGAGAGGGCCTGACCAATGTCAGCCATTAAGTTACGTGCTTATGAAATTTAGACAAAGGTCCGTAGGTATTTGTGCAGACATAGAAGAAATGTTTCATCGCGTGTTGATACGCAAAGAAGACCGATGGGCTCAACGCATTCTATGGAGAAAAGATGAAACTGACGAGTTTAAGGCATATGAGATGATGGTAATGACGTTTGGAGCGAAATGCTCACCCGCATCCGCGCAATTTGTTAAGAATAAGAATGCATTGGAATTCAAGGATTTGTTTCCAGAGGCGGCTGATGCTATTGTGAGGAATCATTATGTTGATGATTTCGTCCACTCATATGGCAACGAAACAGAAGCAATAAGAATCACAGAACAGGTGATACAGATACACCGAAAGGGGGGATTTGAGCTGAAGAAATTTGTATCTAACTCTAAAGTATGCAATGATAAGTTTGGAGAAGGTAGCATGGATGATGTTCTGAGCCTCGATGATGATGGGGCATTGTATAGTCAGAAGGTACTTGGTATGCATTGGTATACGGCAGAGGATAAATTTGGGTTTACTTTCGTTTAATAAAATCGACAAATCTCTGTTCTCTGATGAAAGAATTCCAACAAAACGAGAAGTACTACGGATCGTTATGTCAATCTTCGATCCCTTCGGAATATTAATCGAGTACTCGTTGATGGCAAAACTCCTCCTTCAGTCTATTTGGAGGAAGAAGTTAGAATGGGACCAATCCATACATCAAGAAGAGTACATCGAATGGAAAAGATGGCTTCGTTTTGTCAATGAAATAGCTTTAATAAGGGTTCCAAGATGGTATGGTACAACTTTTAGTAATGAGTCTGTAGAGTTACACATATTTGCAGATGCGAGTGAGATGACGTATGCAGCAGTGGGCTATTGGCGAGTCGAAGATACTGAAGGATGGAAAGTGTCTTTTATAATGGGAAAGACAAAATGCGCACCGATGAAACTGTCTACTGTGCCCAGACTGGAGTTGCAGGCTGCCGTTATGGCGACTAGGCTCAGAAACTCGATATTAGAAGGACATGATATACAACCAAAACGAGTTTGTATGTGGTCGGACTCATCAACTGTTCTAGCATGGATCCGCTCGGATCAGAGAAAGTACAAGCCGTATGTCGCCCATCGAGTGAACGAAATTCTAGAAAGCTCTCACGTCGAAGAATGGAAATGGGTTGCCGGCAAGGATAATCCAGCGGACTTCGGCACGAAGATTAAGAGAGACAGCAGACAGTCACTATGGTTAACCGGGCCAGATTTTTTATTGGATGATCTTGAGGAATCACCACAGCAGAGCAAAGGTAATTTTAGTACTGACATGGAGCTGCGCCCAAAATTCTGTATGGTCGCCACGAAGCAGGCGGATGAACTCTTTGGGAGATTCTCATCGTACACGAGACTCGTACGGATTCTGGCTTGGGTGCTACGATTTAAAAGAAAAGAAGTTCGTGAAAATTACCTGAAATGCTCAGAGATAGATTATGCTGAAGTAGTTCTGTTCAGAAGTGTACAAAAAAGTTCTTATCCAGATGAGTATAGTGAGCTCGCCAGGGGTAAACTCATTGATAAGGGGAGTAGTCTTCTGAAACTAACACCGGAGATAGATAATGATGGATTGTTACGTTGTAAGCGGTCGAATAGATAACGCTTGTGCCGTTGATATGTACACTAGACGCCCAATAATTCTGCCACAGGGGAACCACGTGACGAAACTATTAATAACACATTATCACAACAAATGGAAGCATCAAAATGAGAATACGATCATTGCTGAAATACGTCGGAAGTTTTGGATTCCTCACCTACGCCAAGAGGTACGCCGGACGTCACGAACATGCTTCATATGCCGTATGGAGAGTTCGCCCAGCACCACCCTTGATGGGACAACTGCCCTCGGACAGAGTGACTCCCTTTGTTCGTCCATTTTCTTACACTGGAATTGACTACATGGGACCGTTTTCACTGGTTAGGGGAAGAGGAACAGAGAAGCGATGGATATGCATTTTTACTTGTTTGACTGTACGCGCCATACACTTGGAATTGGCTAGAGACTTGACGGCCGACACTTGCCTTAAAGTCATTCATAACTTCATGAGGCGGCGTGGAGTCCCAATAAGAATCAGATCTGATAACGGGACAAACCTAGTGGGAGCTGAGCGAATATTAAGACAAGAATTGTATAAGAAAGTAGCTGCCGGGCTCGCAAGCGAAAAAAATAGAGTGGCTTTTTAATTGCCCATTGAATCCACATGCAGGCGGATGTTGGGAACGTTTAGTTCGAAGTGTAAAACGAGCTATGGGACATGCGCTACTACAAGGAAATTTAAAGGAGGATACCCTCTACAGCTTGATGTGCGAAGCTGAAAATATTGTTAATTCACAGCCTTTGACGCACATTCCCATAGATAGTCCGACAGGGGATCCTATAACTCCAAATCACTTTCTTTTAGGTACAGCCAACTCCACTCAGACTCCGCATCCGCAAGAAGAGGAATATCACCCTACCATGAAGGATTTGCGGATTAAGCAACAGATGACTCATTCGTTTTGTCGCAAGTGGGTAAACGAATACCTGCCTGATTTGTGTCGACGCACCAAGTGGTATCATTCGGTACAGCCGCTAGCTCTGGGAGATATCGTCCTTATTTGCGACAGCGCACAGCATCGAGTTAACTGGCAGAAGGGCAGAATCATCGAGGTGAACACCGGACGAGATGGCCAAGTACGATCTGCGAAAGTGAAGACCAGCACTGGAGAGTTTCGACGACCGGCATGCATGTTAGCCAAACTGGATTTTGGTGAATCTAAGATGAACTAGATTCACGGTGGCGGGGATGTTGTAAAGAAATACCGAAAGCCGTTTGAAATTGAAATTTAATTTGATAGTGTTAGACTACACATAATTTAGCTGTAAGAACGTATGATTTGTTAGTGTTGTAAGACGAGAAAGGCTAGTGTAGGTGTTTAAGAATAAACATCGTGTTCATCTGAACTGGCTTCACCAAATCAGATGCACTAAAGAAAATACAATACAACTGTACCTTTGTACCAAACAACTAACCTAGCATATGACTAAAAATACAATCTGCCACACGCGGTGTAAGAAAAACACTTGTAATTCTAAACTAACCCAAAAGATCACAACGACAGGATGTCAAGTGGCCGACGATGTGCCCAAAATAATAATTTTTCAACCCCCGAATACGTGGGTGTGAGTCTAAAATAAGATCTTCTAAGAACAATTGTTACCTACTAGAGCATAAGATAATTCCTATATAAACTCCGTACTTTTGTAAATAAAATCAGTTCATATTTTGAATTCAACGAATGAAGATTGGGTTATTTTCTCTCCTCCGGGAGTCCCTATTCATTTTTGGTCCTTCGAGCCGGATTCATTTTGGTCCTTCGAGAAAAAAGGAACTCTGTAGTTTTCCCCTACCAGTGGTAAGAGACTCAGAGGGTAAATCAGCGCCTGTAAGTCTGAATTCTTATGCAAGTGTAAATGCTAAGATCAGCTAAAGGTAGCAAAAATAAAATAACTCTTGTTTTCCCCCACCAGTGGTAAGAGACAGAGAATAATATAAAAAGCAAAATTTTGCTTAATAAATAAAAAGTGCGTGCGTCCGATTTTAAAGGCAGTTTGGCTAGTGGAGCAACTGTAGTAATTTCGGCGGCGGGAGTTTTTGTGTGTGGCGTATTTGAAGCCCTAATATCGAAAGTAAAAAAAAAAAAAAAAGAATTTACTAGTGTACATACACACTATATACAATTGCAAGTCGGCAACTAAAAATAGCAGCAGAGCAACAAGACAATTGCAAAGAAGAGGCGACTGGAGGCGAGGCAAATATAAAGAAACGGCAAATCCGACCCATTGGCAGACAAGCAGCAGCAGACTATCGGCAAAGCCTACTTGGCAAACTCTACTTGGCGGACAACGGTGGCGAACGGTGTCAACAGGATCATCAGATAAGATATAAATAGTTATATAAAAGATAGTTATAAGTACATCTATCTATTTTTATTATAATATACTTATATCGATATCCTAATATACGCATAAGACAAAAATGTTTCCTACCAAAACTGAAAAATTGATAGGGAAGCAACACGAGTTGCACAAAAGATTAAAAAGAATAGAAGAGTTAGATGCTAGTAAGTTAACTAGCAAGATTCTTAATGAGGTAACTGAGATTCAGAAGCAATGGATTAGTTACCATAGCCAAATGATACAGAGTGGTGTAACCGAACACTACTATTTTACAGATGGAAAGTATGAGGAGGGTTTAGAGATGGCAGCCAGATTAATAGCCAAAGGAGAGTCAAGTACGCAGGGCACTGTTGAGTCGGAGAGCAGTGAAGCAGATGCAACGATGTCAGAAAATGTTGAGGTCAGCATCGGGGAGTCGCGGGGAAACGCGACCTCTAGTAATGAGAATGCTAATGTTAGCCAGGAAAAATTTCAAGAAAAGGTCCGTCAGCTCCAGATATATTTGGACATGGTGAGCAAAGATTTACGTACGATAGACAATAGAACAGGCGAAATGTATCTTAAAAAAATTAAATTCTTGTTCAAGAAGGTACAGATGTGCCAAGCTTATACAGGTGAACTTATACATAATGAAGCGCTTAAAGAGGTCATAGAAGAATAAGAATTCGATCTTCAGAATACCTTGGTAGCATTAGAAGAGAAAATAAATGATCAGAAAAATTTGAAAGTTGAGAATGTTGCCGTGAGAGGTGAACTACCAGTGTTGCCAAAAATACAAGTACCCACATTTTCTGGAGAGCCAAGAGAATGGGACTTGTTTGTAGAATTATTCCCGGAACTGATTGAAAAAAGAGAGGATCTAAGTCATGCTCTTAAATTCAATTATTTAAAATCCGCGTTAAAGGGCGAAGCAAGGAGCATGGTAGCCCATCTATTGTCAGGTTCAGATGACAATTATAGTGCCGCTTGGGAACTGTTAACCAAGCGGTATGAAAATAATCGGAGGGTATTTTCCGAACAATTAAGTCGGATAGTTGATTTACCGATGATCAACAATGAATCCGCAAAAAGTGTTAAAGGAGTGATTGACATAGTTAATGAGTCAGTTTACTTAATTAAAATAAAAGCAAATTTGTCCGATGAAGTTGACGTTATATTCGCACAACTCCTACTAAGGAAATTTGACAGAGAGGCTCTACAATTGTATGAGAGTCAGATTAGAAAAACAAGGCAAATTCAAATGCTATCTGATGTCATTGAATACTTGGAGCAAAGATATTGCTCGCTAAGTGCCATGAGCAAAGAAGAGAAAAAACCGATAAAAACTGTTTTAAATTATACGGAAGTCGAAGATAAATGTCCGATTTGCAAAATTGCCGGGCATAAAGCGTATAAGTGCTATAAGTTTAAAGGATTGACACCTACTGAAAGGTATGAAATAGCCAAAAAAGTGCAGCTTTGCATAAGATGCTTGAACCATTCAAGCAATAAGGTGTGCACTAATGAAATGGTCTGTTCATTGTGCAGTAAGGAACACCATACCTTACGTCATTTTTACGAAGAACAGGAGAGAGTAAATACTTGTGTAACCTCACAACCTACACTGTTGGCCACAGCTGTAATACAAGTAAAAAATGTAAATGGAGGATATAAGACTCTAAGAGCCCTTATTGATTGTGGTTCACAGAGCACCATTTTGTCTGAAGAGGCCGCTCAAATATTAAAATTAACTAAAATTAAACAATATACAGAAATAAGTGGCGTGTCCTCAATAAAATCTAATAAATCAAAATATAAGGTAAAAATAGATGTAAAGACGAGAAATCCTTGGAAAGGACATCTAAAGGTTGAGGCAATTGTGTTGCCAAAGTTAATGAAAGCTCTACCATTAAAAATTGCAAACGTGGATATGTCAAAATGGCAAACTTACGTGCTAGCTGATCCTACCTTCAATAAACCTGGTAGGGTTGATATAATAATGGGAGTAAACGTATATACCCAAATCTTAAAAAGGGGAATTACAAAGATTGATGGCCTGTTAGGTCAAAATACTCAATTTGGTTGGATCGTCTCGGGATGCACCAAATCAAATCAGAATAAATCTGTAGTGGCAACAACAATAGATGTCACAGGTTTTGAACAACGTTGGGAGAAGAAAGATAAATTTCAAGAGAAAAACAACACAATTCCAAAGAAATGCAACAGCAAAACTCAAAAAATAAATTTATATGGCCCCCGGCAGGACCTCACATTGGAGGTAAAGTGAAAATTGGGGAAGAAAAAGTATATATCCCAGAGCCAGTACAAAATGAGAATATTCAGAAGGCAATGGGTCAATTAGATAATGATTATCTAAAAATAATATCAAAATAGATTTCGGTAACAAATTGTCCGAAACTATAGTACCAAAAAGGCAGATACGGCAAAATATTTATAAAAAGACAACATTTAATGATAGCCAGAATAACCACTCAAGTTTTAGCAGTCAGCGATATTTAAAAATGGTGGAGCGAAGATCACATTGGTACAATTCAAAAAGGAAAGTTAGTTCTTTTTTAAATTCTCCAGCTTATAAAAAGGCTAGAAGTCAGCACAGTAATACACATCAGGAATGGGTAGATATCCCGAAACAGAAATCATTAGGTAATATGCCAAATGTTATAAAAACCAGTAGAAGCCAAGTCAGTAATACATACGAGAGAATTGGTAAGAATAGGAAGTCAGTGACAATGGCAAAGGAACATCAGACTGACTAGGTTCAACGTCCATCATGTAACTGGTCATGCTTCTTTAACAATAATTATCTTACTAATGATAGTTTAATAATAATTTGTATAAGACAACTAACTATAAAAATAAAGTCCAAAACGCCGCATTTGGTGGCCCTTTGCAGAATGTTTAAGAATAAACATCGTGTTCATCTGAACTGGCTTCACCAAATCAGATGCACTAAAGAAAATACAATACAACTGTACCTTTGTACCAAACAACTAACCTAGCATATGACTAAAAATACAATCTGCCACACGCGGTGTAAGAAAAACACTTGTAATTCTAAACTAACCCAAAAGATCACAACGACAGGATGTCAAGTGGCCGACGATGTGCCCAAAATAATAATTTTTCAACCCCCGAATACGTGGGTGTGAGTCTAAAATAAGATCTTCTAAGAACAATTGTTACCTACTAGAGCATAAGATAATTCCTATATAAACTCCGTACTTTTGTAAATAAAATCAGTTCATATTTTGAATTCAACGAATGAAGATTGGGTTTTTTAGTTGTGGTACTAAATCCCTATTCAGTAGGAAAGCGGGCACTTGATATCGAGCCGTGGAGAGAAAAGCGTGAGTAAATTGGCTATTAGTTTTAAGTTATTTTAATATGTATTTTCTTAGGAAATAAAACTCTCAACTCATCAACACCTCAATAATTTGGATAAAATTGGGACGAGGGGCGCTTGGAGAGGGTCCGGAGTTATTATAAGCGAAGGGGTCCACGGCGGCGTTGGTCAAGTCAACAATTGGGTTGTAAAATATATATATATAATAACAAAAGACACGTCTGTGTCGGTTGACTGGAGTTTTAGAATTGATTCTTTATTCCAAATTATTCTTTTGCTTAGGCTAATTTTACATATATATTCTTATGCTGCGACTTATGCGACAGCTACAAAAGAGAGGGAGAGTGTCAGTACATACATACATACTGTTGGAGCGCATGCATCAAAGTGCTTGGTCAGCGGTCACACGCTGGCCTGGCTCTAGCTCATGTTACGCTTGTGCATACAGTGCTTATGTGAATATGTATGTGCATATACAAATGTACATACATATATGTTCATGCTTAATTGTATGTTTACTTGAATATGTTTATGTGAATACTTCAATGTATACATATGAACATATTCAAGTGCACAATTATATTTTAATGTGTATAAGTTTAATTGTTTATACTTGCAACAAAGTGTTACAAGTTGAGCTCATTGTGTTGAGTGATTATTTGTATGAATATACTACAATATTAAGATTTCTTATAAGTATTATTTGTTAAAGATTACACCTAGACCTCGCTTTGCGTTGTTTCGGTTTCCGTTTTTCGAACTTGCGTCGCTGATCAATTAGCACTAATTTTCATTAGGCGTCGTTAGATTTCGTTGTTGCATTGCACATTGGGCCAGATTCCCCATTTTTTGGAATAAACTACATTTCAAATGCTACAGAGCTTAAATTTGGCAAGCACATAAGTCAGATCAAAATAGAATTTTGAATTTTTTTTTTTTTTGAATATACCACGTTTTTACCGCTATCCGCCCAAAATTGTAAAAATGACCCCATTTGCATACTTTTGGGCTTTATTTTTAAAATTTTGTAATCCTTTTTTAGTAAACAGCATGTATAAAATAATAAAAGGATGTCTACACAATTTATTTTTTTTCAAGCAACGCTTCAAATCTTCAGAAGTAATGCTGAAAATGCTCCAATAACCAATAACTGCGCATTTTAGAATGGAAAATTTCATATTATATTTAAGTATAACCACGCAAAATAGTATAATATACCATTAAGTTAGATGAAAAACATGAACATTAATATGAGTATTCGACCTGCATATCCAGGGAAATGTCACTGTTTTCCAAGTCGCTATTATCGCTTATTTTTAAAAGTACCAATTGTACAATGGCATTTTTGTAAATTTCGTTACATATAGGTGAAAACTCCTTATTTTCCTTGATATTTCAGCTTTCATTTCATTTGTTACATTATTTCGTCGTAATTGGCCAATAATCCAGTCAATAACTGCTTTTCCATTTCGCTTTTTTTCAATCCACACTTCAAGAATTGCAGCATTGCTAACTTTAAAATTGGCTTAAAATGCCAAATATCGAGAGATTGGGCAAAAATGGGACAGTTAATCACAAGTTCAAGGTTGAACCTTAGAGTAAACATTTGCATAATTACTTTTTGGCACAAATTGGCAGAAGTTATTTTTTTACTCCCAAATAGACGACGACTTTCACTAGATTTATTCTAAAATAAGACATTACAAACACAGCTCACAACTACAACATTGATAGGATATTTTAAAAACATTTATAAATAATAAATTTTTCACACCTTGACCTTTATTTTCCATTTTGTCGCCAAAAATTTGGATAGAAGGTGTGGCTTGCTCAAAATTAAGTGAAAATTTTCGTCAATTTTGACGAAACAAACAGTTCATCAAACATCTGACTTTAAAGGGCTGCCAAAAATGCAGAGTTGCACATAAAATTTTTTTTTGGTGTACCCAATGTATGCCCTTTTCAAATATCAAGTTAAAATTTTTATTTGGCATTACAAAATTTTCCTACTTTATTCCAAAAAATGGGGCATCTGGCCCAATGTGCATTGCCCAAGAGTAGTTGGTTTTTTTTAAATTCTTATTTCTTCCAAAAGGTGGCAGCACCGTTCGTTCTAATGTGGCGACACCGAAAATACTGGTTCGCCCTCTGTTTGTCGTTTCCCAATTCTAAACGGAATTCCTAGTATTATTATTGTTATTCAACACTAACTCACTCTTATAAATCTTGTCATGACGCTTAGATCGGACTTCCAATAAACGTTTAATATATTTAAGTACAATTGGCTGTCTTGTGAATTCAGAGTAGCCAAAGTGGTGACCCCGACGTGATCTTCAGCATCACAAAACGTTCCATGGAATCAATTCCGGTCTACTAGCAAATTTCGTCATCCGAAGTCAAACTGGCCACCAATTTTTTTTGGCGGATTTATGACACAGAGACGCTATGATTTGCGCGCGCTTCAAAAAAGGCGAAGTGGATTTCAACAAGAGACGCCCTTTAAAAATTTTACGATTGAAGAAATGAAAAGGGAACTTGACGATCTGAAAAGCCAATTAGAAATTTTACATGCAACTAGCATCGGTACCACAAATATTGCGGGACCCGGCCAACGTGCGCCCATGCGCTTGCCACGCTTCTCAAGAAAAAACCCCATTTGTGGTTCGCTCAAATCGAACGCTTATTTCGCTTGCACAACATTGACACCGACGCAGACAAATTCGATTTGATCACAGTGCATATTGACGAGGAGATAATCATTGCTGTAAAAGATTTGGTTTTACGACCACCTGCGACTGACAAATATCTCGCCATCAAGAATCGTCTTCTAGAGAAATTCGCCGAATCGACTGAATCAAAATTTCAATGTCTACTTCACGGCGATTGAACATCTGGATCAAAACCATCCGCAATTCTGGCAAACATGCGACGCCTCGCCCCGGATCGGGCAAGTGAACGCTTAATTCGAACACTCGCAATTCGTCCAATGTTGACAGTGTGGGAGGAGACCAACTTAGACAAGCTTGCCAAAATAGCAGACAAAATGTTTGAAGCAGTGGAAAGCAAAACGTTTAATTCAATGGAACCCAACAATGCCATTTGCGCTGTGACACCTAGCGATTCAACTTCAGATGTTATAGAGAGCATACGTTTGCTTAACAAAAAGTTCGAGAATCTTCAAAAGGAGCTAAAACAGTTTCGATCACCTAAACATGATGCTAAGTCTCGCTCACGTAGCGCATCAAATGGCCGACCACAATGGAGCAGCTCATCGCCTAAAAAAACGGAGGAACAACATTCCAAACTTTGTTTCTATAATTTTAAATTTGGGGATGATGCCAAAAAATGTCGTTCTCTTTGTACACATTTCCAGTCGTCAAACTAATAAAGCTGTCGTCTAAAGGGCTGGTCTGCGACAGCACACTCAACACCGGCGATCCCAAACCACAACACAACTCCAGTATCGAACCACGCCTGCACATCCCCGATCGTGTCTCCAACATACGGTTTCTCATTGACTCAGGGTCTGTGATTTCTGTTGTTCCACGATCATTCTACAAGCAAAAAACCAACCTTGCGATCTCATTTTATATGCTGCCAATCAACCAATCATCAACACGTACGGCCAATACGTTGCAGAGCTCAATCTTGGCCTACGCCGCAGTTTCACCTGGCGCTTCATCATCGCAGATGTCCAAGTAGCCATCATTGGAGCTGAGTTTCTAACCAAAAACGAATTACCCATTGATCTGGCAAATAAACTTCTCATTGATTCGATCAGCTTAGCTGCAACGCGACAACATTCCATTTCAACAGTAGAAGACCCATGCAAATATCCGGAAATCCTTCACGAATTTATTGACATAACCAAACCGTCAATGAAAACTAATGTCCTTAACGACGTCTCTCATGTCATCGAAACACATGGTAGATCTGTTGCGGATCGGCCACGTCGCCTATCAGGTGATAAGCTAGCCTCAGCGAAACAGGAATTGTGACACGACACTCAAGCTATATATCGCAGTTCTGCACAGTTTATCACTTGGATGTGGTCGCGCAGAAGTTCGTTTGGCGATCTCTAAAAGCCGCATTGATGTGCAACGACGGCACACATTGGACAAAACTTTTGCCAACTGCGCTTCTTGGGCTACGCACTTGTTTTAAACCGGACATCAACGCATCAGCTGCGGAAATGTTGTATGGAACGGCATTACGACTACCCAATGAATTTTTGGAAGATTTGGACAAGCCATCAACACCTGCATCATTTTAAGCCCTTTTCGGGAACATATGCAAAAACATCGCCCAAAGCCCACGGCTCATCATATCAAGGAAAGAATGTTCATTCTAAAAGGCATTGATCAATGTTCACATGTGTTCATCAGAACTGACGCAGTCAAGCAACCGCTTGAACCTCCGTATTCTGGCCCTTACGAAGTCATAAAGCGCCAAACGGATCGAGTCTTCGTTCTAAAAGTCAATGGAAAGGAGGTCGCCGTTTCTGTGGACAGACTCAAGCCATCGTTCATAGCAAAGGAAGACCAACAACCCGAGACTGAAGACCCTGCACCAAGGACCTATGAGAAACATCATCGAGTTCGTTTTTCACCTTCAAATTCATAACAACCTCATTGGTTCGCCCTAATTGCGCTATGCTATCAAAACTGGGGAATTTCCGGTTTGTTGTTTTGGCTCACTTTGCCATTTGCTTGCCCAAAAGATCAATCAATTTTTATTTGTTGGCAAAATAGTATTTCTTTTTTACATAAACATAGTTTTTAGCCAATTGCGTGGAAAGGACAAAGGTGGTGGAATTACAAAAAATAAAAAATGAAGTAAGTAAGTCGTCTCGCCGACTTAGGTATACCATATACCAGTAAAACAAATATTTCAAATTTGTAATAACAAATGCATTTTGCCTATTTCAAAAAAATTCTGTTCACATGCTTTTTACAAGTATATCTTAGTATCTCACTGACTCATGCATCTGAGCACCCTAGCGCCACCACCCGCCAACGGCCAACTCCGGCCTTATGGAAAAACGTTTATATGCATAACTTGGCTATTTTTTGTCCGATTTTGATCTGGTATTTTGGTATTTTGCTGGGTATTAGTATCAAATTCAAGTGTGCCAAATTTGATTCCACAAGGTAAAAAATTACGGGAGATAATCGAGTTTTTCAAATTTTGGGGGCGGAAAGGGGCGTGGCAAAATGTTTATACATACAAAATGTGCGCATTTACTAAGCAAATATACATACCAAATATGGTGTCTCTAGCCACAATAGTTTTTGAGATAAACGTTTTTTTTGAATTGCGGGGGCGGAAAGGGGTGTGGCAAAATTTTGAAATAAACTCGATCACTCTACATACTACATGAGCCTACATACCAAATTTTGTGGCTCTATCTCTTATAGTCTCTGAGATCTAGGCGTTCATACAGACGGACGGACGGACGGACGGACGGACGGACGGACGGACGGACAGACGGACATGGCTATATCGACTCGGCTGTTGATACTGATCAAGAATATATATGCTTTATGGGGTCGGAAAAGCTTCCTTCTGCCTGTTACATACATTTTGGCGACTTTAATATACCATTTCACCCTATGGGTGTAAGGTGTAAAAAAAACGATCAGCTTGGAGACAAAGTTAGATATTCTGCGGCGATTTAATAAGGGCGAAAAGAAGGCTGTGGATATAGCAAAAGCTCTTAGTCTGGCTGCAACAACTGTCAAAACAATTAAGGATCGTGATAGATATAAAATAGGAGAGTCTGCAAAATCTGCGACATCGTTAGATGCTAAAACGATGATTCGTACAAGAAGTACTTTGAAGATTGAGAATCAAGTTACTATGAAAATACCACTAAGTAAAATAGTAATTCAGACGAAAGCGAATAGCTTTCAAATAGTATCCAACGATGATACTAGTGGTAGTAGTGCACACGAATTAAGATTGAGTCTGTTCTGGTTGAGTGTTAAATCACGACTGCTTTATTGAATCAAATTATATTCTGGTTTGGCTTACATCTAAGTGTTTATAATGTTTTCTTCTGGTCACTTTTCTTGTGACACTCTATGTTTAGGGAAACTATCACTTATCTTGTGACACTCTATGTTTAGGGAAACTGTCACTTATCTTGTGACACTCTATGTTTACTGGAATGGTATTGTTTATGTTTACATTAATGTGGAGTGTAGACCTCTTGGGTCGGCTGTTATGGGAAGTGTTGCTAATGGCATAACTCCTCCCCTCTGAGAGTATGAATTCTCCTGAATGCTGTTTACATTAAGGTTTATATTTTTCTTTTTACAGTACATATGTATATAAATGGATAAACATATAATAAAAATAATAATAAAAAGTGTTAAAAATATGCCATTTGTCATTTTCTTTTCGTATTTAAGTTCTGTGATTTCTTTTAAATTGTCAAAATTATCTATTGTTACATGATCAAAGTTAATTGTGTTTTTATTGGTTTGATTCAATAGTTCTGTTGGATAAAAAAATTTTTCGTGAAATTCTGTTTTTTCGTTAAAAAATATTTCATTTAGAATTTGAATTTTACAGTTACCGAATTGAATTAAGTTACTTCCCTTAAGTATAATATTTCTTTTATCGCAATTTTGATATATTTTTGTATTCTTGGCATTTTTGATTATAATTGTATCATCGTCAATCTCTTCGATACTCGTTATATTGTTGAATATAAATTTGCAATTATTATTAATGGTACAACTTTTACTTAATTTTAATTCTTTTAAAATTTTGTTGGGTTCATATGTAAATGTTTTATTATTTATTTCTACAATTAACTGATTTTCTTGGTCTATTTGTATATAATCAATATTTGGTATAGGAATAATTAACTTAACATCTATGGTTATAAATGATTTTGGGATTTTAATTGCGATTATGATGCAATTATTCTTATATTTTAAAATGCCCATACGGATTAGCTTTAATTTATAAAAATCAATGTCAAATTTATTTATTTCCTCTTCTGATAAAATTTCTGGTACGATTATATTATTTTTTGCTGATGCTATGTTTTCCTGAATATAATTTATTTTGAATTCTATATTTTTTAATTTCCCCATTTGGTCATTATGAAGTATTTTCATTTCTATTTCTTGATTTTAATTGTCCATGCTTGTAATTGTAAATCATCAACACGTACGGCCAATACGTTGCAGAGCTCAATCTTGGCCTACGCCGCAGTTTCACCTGGCGCTTCATCATCGCAGATGTCCAAGTAGCCATCATTGGAGCTGAGTTTCTAACCAAAAACGAATTACCCATTGATCTGGCAAATAAACTTCTCATTGATTCGATCAGCTTAGCTGCAACGCGACAACATTCCATTTCAACAGTAGAAGACCCATGCAAATATCCGGAAATCCTTCACGAATTTATTGACATAACCAAACCGTCAATGAAAACTAATGTCCTTAACGACGTCTCTCATGTCATCGAAACACATGGTAGATCTGTTGCGGATCGGCCACGTCGCCTATCAGGTGATAAGCTAGCCTCAGCGAAACAGGAATTGTGACACGACACTCAAGCTATATATCGCAGTTCTGCACAGTTTATCACTTGGATGTGGTCGCGCAGAAGTTCGTTTGGCGATCTCTAAAAGCCGCATTGATGTGCAACGACGGCACACATTGGACAAAACTTTTGCCAACTGCGCTTCTTGGGCTACGCACTTGTTTTAAACCGGACATCAACGCATCAGCTGCGGAAATGTTGTATGGAACGGCATTACGACTCCCCAATGAATTTTTGGAAGATTTGGACAAGCCATCAACACCTGCATCATTTTTAAGCCCTTTTCGGGAACATATGCAAAAACATCGCCCAAAGCCCACGGCTCATCATATCAAGGAAAGAATGTTCATTCTAAAAGGCATTGATCAATGTTCACATGTGTTCATCAGAACTGACGCAGTCAAGCAACCGCTTGAACCTCCGTATTCTGGCCCTTACGAAGTCATAAAGCGCCAAACGGATCGAGTCTTCGTTCTAAAAGTCAATGGAAAGGAGGTCGCCGTTTCTGTGGACAGACTCAAGCCAGCGTTCATAGCAAAGGAAGACCAACAACCCGAGACTGAAGACCCTGCACCAAGGACCTATGAGAAACATCATCGAGTTCGTTTTTCACCTTCAAATTCATAACAACCTCATTGGTTCGCCCTAATTGCGCTATGCTATCAAAACTGGGGAATTTCCGGTTTGTTGTTTTGGCTCACTTTGCCATTTGCTTGCCCAAAAGATCAATCAATTTTTATTTGTTGGCAAAATAGTATTTCTTTTTACATAAACATAGTTTTTAGCCAATTGCGTGGAAAGGACAAAGGTGGTGGAATTACAAAAAATAAAAAATGAAGTAAGTAAGTCGTCTCGCCGACTTAGGTATACCATATACCAGTAAAACAAATATTTCAAATTTGTAATAACAAATGCATTTTGCCTATTTCAAAAAAATTCTGTTCACATGCTTTTTACAAGTATATCTTAGTATCTCACTGACTCATGCATCTGAGCACCCTAGCGCCACCACCCGCCAACGGCCAACTCCGGCCTTATGGAAAAACGTTTATATGCATAACTTGGCTATTTTTTGTCCGATTTTGATCTGGTATTTTGGTATTTTGCTGGGTATTAGTATCAAATTCAAGTGTGCCAAATTTGATTCCACAAGGTAAAAAATTACGGGAGATAATCGAGTTTTTCAAATTTTGGGGGCGGAAAGGGGCGTGGCAAAATGTTTATACATACAAAATGTGCGCATTTACTAAGCAAATATACATACCAAATACGGTGTCTCTAGCTACAATAGTTTTTGAAATAAACGTTTTTTTTGAATTGCGGGGCGGAAAGGGGCGTGGCAAAATCTTTATAATTACAAAATGAGCGCATTTACTAAGCAAATATACATACCAAATATGGTGTCTCTAGCTACAATAGTTTTTGAGATAAACGTTTTTTTTTGAATTGCGGGGGCGGAAAGGGGCGTGGCAAAATTTTGAAATAAACTCGATCACTCTACATACTACATGAGCCTACATACCAAATTTTGTGGCTCTATCTCTTATAGTCTCTGAGATCTAGGCGTTCATACGGACGGACGGACGGACGGACAGACGGACATGGCTATATCGACTCGGCTGTTGATACTGATCAAGAATATATATGCTTTATGGGGTCGGAAAAGCTTCCTTCTGCCTGTTACATACATTTTGGCGACTTTAATATACCATTTCACCCTATGGGTGTAAGGTGTAAAAAAAACGATCAGCTTGGAGACAAAGTTAGATATTCTGCGGCGATTTAATAAGGGCGAAAAGAAGGCTGTGGATATAGCAAAAGCTCTTAGTCTGCAACAACTGTCAAAACAATTAAGGATCGTGATAGATATAAAATAGGAGAGTCTGCAAAATCTGCGACATCGTTAGATGCTAAAACGATGATTCGTACAAGAAGTACTTTGAAGATTGAGAATCAAGTTACTATGAAAATACCACTAAGTAAAATAGTAATTCAGACGAAAGCGAATAGCTTTCAAATAGTATCCAACGATGATACTAGTGGTAGTAGTGCACACGAATTAAGATTGAGTCTGTTCTGGTTGAGTGTTAAATCACGACTGCTTTATTGAATCAAATTATATTCTGGTTTGGCTTACATCTAAGTGTTTATAATGTTTTCTTCTGGTCACTTTTCTTGTGACACTCTATGTTTAGGGAAACTATCACTTATCTTGTGACAATCTATGTTTAGGGAAACTGTCACTTATCTTGTGACACTCTATGTTTACTGGAATGGTATTGTTTATGTTTACATTAATGTGGAGTGTAGACCTCTTGGGTCGGCTGTTATGGGAAGTGTTGCTAATGGCATAACTCCTCCCCTCTGAGAGTATGAATTCTCCTGAATTCTGTTTACATTAAGGTTTATATTTTTCTTTTTACAGTACATATGTATATAAATGGATAAACATATAATAAAAATAATAATAAAAAGTGTTAAAAATATGCCATTTGTCATTTTCTTTTCGTATTTAAGTTCTGTGATTTCTTTTAAATTGTCAAAATTATCTATTGTTACATGATCAAAGTTAATTGTGTTTTTATTGGTTTGATTCAATAGTTCTGTTGGATAAAAAAATTTTTCGTGAAATTCTGTTTTTTCGTTAAAAAATATTTCATTTAGAATTTGAATTTTACAGTTACCGAATTGAATTAAGTTACTTCCCTTAAGTATAATATTTCTTTTATCGCAATTTTGATATATTTTTGTATTCTTGGCATTTTTGATTATAATTGTATCATCGTCAATCTCTTCGATACTCGTTATATTGTTGAATATAAATTTGCAATTATTATTAATGGTACAACTTTTACTTAATTTTAATTCTTTTAAAATTTTGTTGGGTTCATATGTAAATGTTTTATTATTTATTTCTACAATTAACTGATTTTCTTGGTCTATTTGTATATAATCAATATTTGGTATAGGAATAATTAACTTAACATCTATGGTTATAAATGATTTTGGGATTTTAATTGCGATTATGATGCAATTATTCTTATATTTTAAAATGCCCATACGGATTAGCTTTAATTTATAAAAATCAATGTCAAATTTATTTATTTCCTCTTCTGATAAAATTTCTGGTACGATTATATTATTTTTTGCTGATGCTATGTTTTCCTGAATATAATTTATTTTGAATTCTATATTTTTTAATTTCCCCATTTGGTCATTATGAAGTATTTTCATTTCTATTTCTTGATTTTAATTGTCCATGCTTGTAATTGTAAATCATCAACACGTACGGCCAATACGTTGCAGAGCTCAATCTTGGCCTACGCCGCAGTTTCACCTGGCGCTTCATCATCGCAGATGTCCAAGTAGCCATCATTGGAGCTGAGTTTCTAACCAAAAACGAATTACCCATTGATCTGGCAAATAAACTTCTCATTGATTCGATCAGCTTAGCTGCAACGCGACAACATTCCATTTCAACAGTAGAAGACCCATGCAAATATCCGGAAATCCTTCACGAATTTATTGACATAACCAAACCGTCAATGAAAACTAATGTCCTTAACGACGTCTCTCATGTCATCGAAACACATGGTAGATCTGTTGCGGATCGGCCACGTCGCCTATCAGGTGATAAGCTAGCCTCAGCGAAACAGGAATTGTGACACGACACTCAAGCTATATATCGCAGTTCTGCACAGTTTATCACTTGGATGTGGTCGCGCAGAAGTTCGTTTGGCGATCTCTAAAAGCCGCATTGATGTGCAACGACGGCACACATTGGACAAAACTTTTGCCAACTGCGCTTCTTGGGCTACGCACTTGTTTTAAACCGGACATCAACGCATCAGCTGCGGAAATGTTGTATGGAACGGCATTACGACTCCCCAATGAATTTTTGGAAGATTTGGACAAGCCATCAACACCTGCATCATTTTTTAAGCCCTTTTCGGGAACATATGCAAAAACATCGCCCAAAGCCCACGGCTCATCATATCAAGGAAAGAATGTTCATTCTAAAAGGCATTGATCAATGTTCACATGTGTTCATCAGAACTGACGCAGTCAAGCAACCGCTTGAACCTCCGTATTCTGGCCCTTACGAAGTCATAAAGCGCCAAACGGATCGAGTCTTCGTTCTAAAAGTCAATGGAAAGGAGGTCGCCGTTTCTGTGGACAGACTCAAGCCAGCGTTCATAGCAAAGGAAGACCAACAACCCGAGACTGAAGACCCTGCACCAAGGACCTATGAGAAACATCATCGAGTTCGTTTTTCACCTTCAAATTCATAACAACCTCATTGGTTCGCCCTAATTGCGCTATGCTATCAAAACTGGGGAATTTCCGGTTTGTTGTTTTGGCTCACTTTGCCATTTGCTTGCCCAAAAGATCAATCAATTTTTATTTGTTGGCAAAATAGTATTTCTTTTTTACATAAACATAGTTTTTAGCCAATTGAGTGGAAAGGACAAAGGTGGTGGAATTACAAAAAATAAAAAATGAAGTAAGTAAGTCGTCTCGCCGACTTAGGTATACCATATACCAGTAAAACAAATATTTCAAATTTGTAATAACAAATGCATTTTGCCTATTTCAAAAAAATTCTGTTCACATGCTTTTTACAAGTATATCTTAGTATCTCACTGACTCATGCATCTGAGCACCCTAGCGCCACCACCCGCCAACGGCCAACTCCGGCCTTATGGAAAAACGTTTATATGCATAACTTGGCTATTTTTTGTCCGATTTTGATCTGGTATTTTGGTATTTTGCTGGGTATTAGTATCAAATTCAAGTGTGCCAAATTTGATTCCACAAGGTAAAAAATTACGGGAGATAATCGAGTTTTTCAAATTTTGGGGGCGGAAAGGGGCGTGGCAAAATGTTTATACATACAAAATGTGCGCATTTACTAAGCAAATATACATACCAAATACGGTGTCTCTAGCTACAATAGTTTTTGAGATAAACGTTTTTTTTGAATTGCGGGGGCGGCAAAATTTTGAAATAAACTCGATCACTCTACATACTACAAATTTTGTGGCTCTATCTCTTATAGTCTCTGAGATCTAGGCGTTCATACGGACGGACGGACGGACGGGCGGACGGACGGACGGACAGACGGACATGGCTATATCGACTCGGCTGTTGATACTGATCAAGAATATATATGCTTTATGGGGTCGGAAAAGCTTCCTTCTGCCTGTTACATACATTTTGGCGACTTTAATATACCATTTCACCCTATGGGTGTAAGGTGTAAAAAAAACGATCAGCTTGGAGACAAAGTTAGATATTCTGCGGCGATTTAATAAGGGCGAAAAGAAGGCTGTGGATATAGCAAAAGCTCTTAGTCTGGCTGCAACAACTGTCAAAACAATTAAGGATCGTGATAGATATAAAATAGGAGAGTCTGCAAAATCTGCGACATCGTTAGATGCTAAAACGATGATTCGTACAAGAAGTACTTTGAAGATTGAGAATCAAGTTACTATGAAAATACCACTAAGTAAAATAGTAATTCAGACGAAAGCGAATAGCTTTCAAATAGTATCCAACGATGATACTAGTGGTAGTAGTGCACACGAATTAAGATTGAGTCTGTTCTGGTTGAGTGTTAAATCTAAATCAGGGCCCGGCACAAAGAGAGCGCTAAAAAAATGTAGTTGTATGTGTGCACTTGCTTGTGTGCGTATGCTGCCTTACACTACAAAAAATGATAATTCGTCGAATTCTGTCTCAAATCAAGAAAGCAAGCGCAGCCGATAATCTGATGCAAGAAAAAGATAGAAAAAACAAAGCAGCGATCAATTTTTTTTATGTGTGTTTTCTCAACAAAGCGACATAGATCTGCTTGCGTCAAAATGCTGAAGAAAACTAAATCCACCCTCATGCTCTTGATTTTTTTGTGTGAGGACTTCGGCAGCCGTTCGGTTACACGCATACGAGGTGCCGAACGTGTTCGTCCCCCGGGGGATATGAATGCCGGGCTCTGATTTAGATAGACTATTCCAGGGCCCGACACAAAGAGAGCGCTTAAAAAGTGTAGTTGTATGTGTGCACTTGCTTGTGTGCGTATGTTGCTTTACACTGCAAAAAATGAAAATTCATCAAATTCTATATCAAATCAAGAAAACGAACGCAGACGATAATCTGATGCAAGAAAAAGATAGAAAAACAAAGCAGTGATCAATTTTTTCATGTGTGTTCTCTCTCGAAATTCTGAGAGAAACTAAATCCACCCTTATGCTTTTGAGTTTTTTGTGTGAGGACTTCGGCAGCCGTTCGGCTTACACGCAGAGGTGCCGAACGTGTTCGGCTGACGCGCTGCAGATCTGACGTTTTTTAAAAAAAATTTCCTACCCCAACGCGCCTAAGAGAGCTTCGCTCTAAAAAAAACTGAAATTTGCAACTCCGTGTATGAAAACTAATTCAAAATAAAACAAGAATACAATTGGAGAATTAGTTTTTGCGTTATTTCGTTGGTACGCGCTAAGAACAGCTTGAAAAGAGAGGAAAAAAAACACGCAAGCTGTGCAGTGAACGGAGGTTAAAAGTTAGATATGAGGGAAAAATTAATATTTAATATATAATTGCGCTAAATCGCCAAATTTAATAATAAATTTTGAAAAAAAGGTTAATAGTATATATTTAAGATTTTTGTGTAAAATTATATTGACCTAATGTTTTATAACTAATGTTTTATAAGTGACCTGCGTGAAAGTTGTATTTTACTATGTTTTGCGACTTTAATTAAAGAAAAAGTTGTGATACCCGTCTCACCGTCAAATAAATCTTGTTTGCTTTTTTCTTAGTTTATGTTCTTTTTTTCAGCTGCTACTTTTTCCAACTTTCCGTGTTATTCTATTGTGTTGTCTCTGTACGCGTACACTACTGTGTTGTTGTTATCTGTGTTATTCTCTTGTGTTGTCTTCGTATTCACACTGCACTTTCCTAAGTGTGTATTTTGTTTTTGTTTTGATCGTCATATTTAATTGTTCTTTGGTTTCAATATTTTTATTTTCTTAATTTTAATCAAGCATATACATATGTACATATATACAAGAACATCTTATCAATGTCAGCTCTCACGCATATATATTTTTGATATGTGGTGTTTGGGAAAAGGTTCATTAGCTGATAAAGCTAAACAAGTATTTGGAAACCCGAAACATACATTTGAATCTGATGGTTATGAGTTCAGTGGCAATAGTGTGGTGTCAAAACTGGATTATGTCTTTAAAAAGTTTGGAGAAATGTGGACTAAAAGCCACATAATAAAATATAAAGTTGTCGAAAAAATGCGGATTGGTTTGCTCAAAATGAATTAATATTATTAAATCTGCAATCATCACCGTTACAGCAAAATCGAGGTCGTCCAAGATAAAGTTTTTTTGAGTGCTCAAAAAGAACTAAGCGGCGACGGATAGCAGATATAGCAGAATTTGATGAATCCGCAGCTGATGATTTACGAAATGCTTGTAGACAACCGAATTCATCGATCTTTCCTGCAAAGACGTGTGAAGCAATATCACTTATAACTGATGCACATTTAACAAAACATCAGTATCTGCTTTGTTAATAATAAACTGGATATTAACTTCTTACCCTGTTATGATTTTAAAGGAAAAACAGAAAAGCTATCCGGAGGAAATAACAGTTTCAGAATCTGTTGCTGAAGTTGAATTGCAAAAATTATTGGACCACACTGCATCTCGGATTTTAGAATTGCAGAGTGAGGTTATTAATGAACTCAGTGATTGCTCAAATAACAAAAAATAATAGGAAAATGGGGCTTTGATGGCAGCTCTGGGCAGAGCGAATATAAACAAACATTCGAAAATAATAATGCAGAAGACAGCAATTTGTTTATCACATCATATGTCCCTCTTCAATTAATTACCAAATCAAAGGATGATGAGGAGCACAAAATAATTTGGAAAAACCCTCGACCTTCCTCCACCCGCTATTGCCGCCCTATACGAATTCAATTTCAAAAGGAATCAGTTCTTTTAATAAAAAATGAAGAACTTTACATTAAAAACAAAATGCACGAACTGGCTCCTACTGAATTCCAAACAGTTACCATCCGCGAATTTGTTGTCAATCACATTCTTATGCTAACTATGGTAGATGACAATGCCCTTACTGAAACCTCATCTGCAAAATGCTACATATGCCAAGCTAAGCCGACAGAGATGAATGATATCGACAACTGCTTACAAAAACAAGTTCAAACAGATCGCTACGAATTTGGATTGTCTCCATTACATGCCTACATTCGATTTTTTGAATATATGCTTCACGTTTCATATAGACTCGAAATAAAACAGTGGCAAGTAAGGGGCGCAGAAAATAAACAACAACAACAATAGCTACTGCTCGAGAACTAACAACTAAGTATTCCTGGTACTATATTCCTCCCTCAGTTCACAAAATTTTAATTCATGCTCCAGATATTATTAAGCACGCATTAGTATCTATTGGAGAGCTCTCAGAAGAAGCTGCTGAGGCAAAACATAAGGACGTTAAGAAGTATCGACTAAACCATACAAGGAAAATTTCACGGGTAGCCATAAATCAGGACTTAATAAATAGGTTGCTTTTGACCTCTGATCCTCTGATTTCTGGTCAAAGAAAATTACCAAGCAAAAAAACTAATTTTTACCAAAATCAGTGTTTGATTTACTCGAATAGTCCGCAATAATTTATTTCATACAGTACCGACCACTGTGCCATCGTGGAATCTTGGAACTATTCAAAAGAAAGGAGGAAGCTGGCTAAAAGGAATGTCGGACTTACATATATAGATGGGAAGAGGATGTGAAGAATGGTGCATCAGTTATTGACAAATATGCTGTATAATAAATAAGTGGACACTTAATCGGTTTAAAAAAGCCAGGGATCACTTTCAGCTAGTGTCATCAAGAAATTTGCAGAAGTGGGAATTGGCTGCCTCAACCCAATTTACCAATTTTCAATTTAATGCTTCGATTCCTTGGCTGCACCGATTTCAGGTAGCTATCGCATTCGGCAAAGGAAAATAACACGATTTGTGTCGCCGAAAGAGGCCTCTTTGATGGACGATATTTTGGCATCGGCGCATAATTTTCGAATTCAATGCCGGGAACTTAATACCGACCAAACCGGCTGCAGCTATCAGTCGATATATAATAGAAGTGATTAGGGATTTCCGATGCGAAAGAAATTAACCCAGTCTTCATTCGTTGAATTCAAAATATGAACTGATTTTATTGAAAAATCTTAAACTCTAAGAAGCGACAATTGTTCTTAAAAAATACTTATTCTAATGCCCCACGTCTTCGGGGTTTGGAATTTGTTTATATTTCATGCTCAGCGCTTGGCGACTTAAGTGTTAAGTGTCGACAGAGTGCGGATGCATGTTTGTTTGGTTTTAAGCAATACCTTCCCATGAATCTTTATGACATATTTTTGTTTATGTTTCGTTTGTGTATATTTCTTTGGTCAATCTGATTTGGTGAAGCCATTTCAGCTGACCACGATGTTTAATCTTAAACATTCTGCGAGGCGCCGCCAAGTGCGACTGTCTGGAATGTGTGTTTAACTTTAGGTTGTCTTATACAAATTATTATTAATATTAGAATTAGTAAGACAACTAATATTAAGGAAGCATGACCGGTTGCATGATGAACGTTTAAACCTAGTAAATCAAAATGATCTTCCTTTAGTGATTGTAACTGACCTCCTATTTTCTCTAACTCTGCCGTGTGGTTTACCAAGTTGGCTTCAACTGGACCCCATTCTATATTTGGTATATTACTAATATCGCCTATATGCGACGTAGCAATAGCTATGTGCGACTCTGACTGTACGCTATGATGAGCCACTAAAATCTTATCTTCTGCCCTAGCTGTGCAGCCTGATCTGAGGCTCAAAATTCCCTTGTTCCGGTAAATCCACCAACTCCTGCTGTTCGTTACCACATTGGACTCTGGCCTTAGTTTTAGGTGGAACCTTGAATAACCAACTATTGCTACTATCTAGCTCTACCCAGTAAGATCTTGTCTCAATAATCGTTGTATATAAACAGGTAGACTTCCTATTCTGTTTAAAAGGTGTCAGCTCACAGGCATTATCATTGGCGTTACTCCATGGCCAATTTCCTTCACATATTCTCCTGTTCGATTGCCAGGTCCGACATTTCTGCATTGCTGAATCTGACATTAAGTGATACGAGTCTATTTCAAAATTATATATTAAATACTGATTCTTTATATAAACTGTCACCAATTGATTACTGACCGATCGAACGGGAATTGGAATAACTCTGTAGAGGAAGGATGGATGTCTACTGAAAAGTGGTATTTTAGCACTTATAAGTAATTTTCTGTCAAAAAAGATCCCTTTGGCCGTCAACAGAGCATATATGTCTTTTAACTCCGTTCCGCTCCTTTTACCTGGCTGAACTAAAGTCTCAGATAATTTTTCTTTTATTTTAGTTATTTCTAATTTCATTTGGTTTGGCTTTAACATATTAGTATTTAATCTACCATGGTTAATGTCTATCAATAAACTTATAATTCCTGTCTGAATTTTTTCGCATTCATCAACCACGGAGCTTAATTCATTTACAATCATGAAAAACCGAATGGATTCCCTATACACGTAATAACTTTCTTTGAACAATTCTGTCATATTTTCAATCCGTTTGTTCATGTTGCCAAAGTTTTCATTTATCTCATTTATGGTAGCCTTAAGAATGTTTGCCGTGGAGTCTACCACCGATGTCTGCTTTTCTTGTAGATGCTTTAAATTCTGCTGATTTGTGAGCAAGTTTCTCATGTTTTCTTCTATTTGTATCCTATCGTCCGCATCCATGACACCGAATAATATATGGTACAGTGACCCCATGAATTCAAACGGTGCTCGCTTGCGTCTTGCCTTTTCTTGCATCATGAATAGCACATTATTTTCCTCGATATCTTTAATTCGCTTAACCGTGTTGTTCAATACAAACTGACACTGGTCTTCGAAATTATACAGTTTTTGGCATAAGCCCCTCAATTTGGGAATCATTCTGTCACCTTGACTGAGCATTTCAAAATATGCCGACATGTCGTAGTATACTACCAGATCCCATGAGGAAGCTACTACTTCCACTTCACCCACTGGATCTAAGTACAATGCGGCTGTTGCGTTTAGTTCCTCTACCGTTATTTTTGGTCTATTATCTTTAATGCTCGCTGCATTCGAAAGTTGACAAAGCATCATAAAAATTGCTAACATCAATACGGTTCCTATTTTGGACAGATGACCGAACCTGGCACCTTTCCGATATCGATTCTCCTCAACGTCTTCTGATGATTTGACCCCAACAAGTGGACAGATTTTATTTATAGGTCTTGTAATTGACCCTTCCTGCAACTTGACTTTTACCACTCTTACTTTATCGTCCCTGCCTTTGTGAATTTCTTCAATCTTGCCCAGAGGCCACCTGGCTGGGTGACAATTTTCATCTTTGATCAGTACGACCTGACCATTCTCTAAATTTTCTGTGGTTCGTCGCCACTTATTCCTTTGCTGGAGAGTATATAGATACTCGTCTTTCCATTTCAACCAAAAATCCTTTTTCATTTTTTGAATTAGTTTCCATCTGTCTAAATTTCCAATTTTTTCGTCTGATATGGACTCGGCTGCTTCCAATGTTGGTCTTCCAATTAGGAAATGACCGGGAGTTAACACTTCGTTGTTGTCCATATCTTCACCCGTCGTATACAATGGACGTGAATTTAGCACGGCTTTTATTTGGCACAACAATGTTGCAAGTTCCTCATATGTGAGGTTACTGTCTCCTATGACTCTTTTTAGATGATACTTAACCGACTTTACCCCAGCTTCCCATATACCTCCAAAGTGAGGTCCTGCCGGGGGGCTAAAATGCCAGCTAATCTGTTCTCGCTCTAGAACAGGGGCAACTTTAACGTTATCTTCAACTGCTTTTTTGAATTCTTCATCAAGCCTCCTAGCCGCTCCCACAAAATTTGTACCATTATCAGAATATATGTTAGCGCATTTACCCCGTCTTGCAACAAATCTTCGAAATGCTGCTAGGAAAGCTTCAGTTGTCAAGTCACTAACAACTTTTAAATGAATTGCTTTAGTTGACAAACATACGAATACTGCTATGTACCCTTTTGTACCGTTTTTTGTCCCCGATTTTTTAAGCATCTTATTTGATATGGACCGGCAAAATCAATCCCCGTGTTATGAAATGGAGATGACACCGTTACCCTATTTTTGGGCAGGTTACCCATAATTTGCTCCGCAGTTACTTGGCGGTATCTGGCACAAGTGACGCATTCCCTTAGGTATTTTTTAAGGGCGTTTCTCAATCCGAAAATCCAAAATTTCCGTTGAATTTGGCTTCTCATAAGATTAATTCCTCCATGTAGAGTTTCCTTATGAGCATCCTTAATCAACAGCATTGTTAGATGTGATTTATCCAAAATCACAGGATGTTTGGTGTCAAAGCATATGTTGGCATTTTGCAATCTTCCCCCACGCGCAATATTCCATCGTCATCCAAAAATGGATTTAAGCTTAAAATTTTGCTTTTCATATCAATTTGCTTGTTCTGCGTAAGACATGATATTTCTTTGTTAAATTGATATGCCTGTTGGTGTTTAATTATAAAATTTTTAGCATTCTTAAGCTCACTGACGGTGAGATATGATGGGTACACTCCATCTCTTTTTTTAATGCCAATAAATCTTAATACATATGCCGTAATTCTGGCCAGCTTATTCATACAGGAATACTTTCCAACTAGCTCATGCATAATACTGCTTTCTGTATTTACTAGTACGGAATTTACCATACTCTTGTCATCATCTGTTTTTTGTTTAGGCCATTTATCATTTGCCTCACCGAGCCACTTTGGCCCATTCCACCACAATTCGCAATCTTTTAACTTGTTTGGACAAATACCCCTTGAAGCTACATCTGCAGGGTTATCTTCAGATTTTACATGGTTCCATGTTATTTCTTTGATTTTTAGGATATCCTCTATGCGACGCCTTACGAATTTTTCCTTACTAGCCCCGTTTTTTATCCAGCACAGTGTGATAGTAGAGTCACTCCAAGCAAATATTTCAGCTGGAACAGCAATAGATTGCTGGACTCTTTTTAGCAATTGCGATAGCAAGTGTGCTGCACATAATTCCAATTTAGGAATAGTCTTCCTATTTTTGATTGGATTAACTTTGTTCTTGCTGGCTATTAAGGTAACTGCTTCACCTATTTTAGCATATACTACCGCTGCATATGCTTTTTCTGAAGCGTCAGCAAACCCATGAATCTGTAACAACATATTAGGCTGTGTCTTGATCCATCGGGGTAATCGGACTTCTTCCAGATTCACCAAATTGTCCCTGAAGGACTTCCATTCTGAAGTTTCGTTATCGGACAACTCTTGATCCCAATTTTGCTCCGCTAGCCACAACTTCTGCATGAACAACTTGCCTATTACTGTTACTGGTGCTAGCCAACCTAGTGGATCATAAATTTTGGCTAGTGTGGATAGCACCCCTCTTTTATTCACCTTCGTTGTTTTCGTCACAGTTTACCTTAAATTTAAATTCGTCTTTAAATGGCTCCCACTGTAACCCCAAGGTTTTAATTGCTTCGTTCTCATCAATTTTTAATACTTTATTATCGCCTGTATTAATAACCTCTTCAACAATTTCGGATCTATTCGAAATCCATTTTCTTAAATTCATTCCTGCCTTTTCCAGCTCTCTGGAAACCTGCTGAACTTTGTGTTTTGATTCTTGTACGGTATCACCACCTGTCATTAAATCATCCATGTAGAATTCATCTCGGATAATTTCACTAATCACTTTATCCTGACACCTGTTTGCGATTTCTGCAAGCACCCTTGTAGCTAAGTACGGTGCCGATGCAGTACCGTATGAATAGGGATTCCCGGAGAGAAGGAAAATAACCCAGTCTTCATTCGTTGAATTCAAAATATGAACTGATTTTATTGAAAAATCTTAAACTCTAAGAAGCGACAATTGTTCTTAAAAAATACTTATTCTAATGCCCCACGTCTTCGGGGTTTGGAATTTGTTTATATTTCATGCTCAGCGCTTGGCGACTTAAGTGTTAAGTGTCGACAGAGTGCGGATGCATGTTTGTTTGGTTTTAAGCAATACTTGCCATATGAATCTTTATGACATATTTTTGTTTATGTTTCGTTTGTGTATATTTCTTTGGTCAATCTGATTTGGTGAAGCCATTTCAGCTGACCACGATGTTTAATCTTAAACATTCTGCGAAGGGCCACCAAATGCGGCGTTTTGGACTTTATTTTTATAGTTAGTTGTCTTATACAAATTATTATTAAAATATCATTAGTAAGATAATTATTGTTAAAGAAGCATGACCAGTTACATGACTGATATTTAACCTAGTCAATCTGATGTTCCTTTACCCATTGTAACTGACTTCATATTCTTACCAATTTTCCCGTATGTATTACTGAGTTGGCTTCTACTGGTTTTTATAATATTTGGCAATTTACCTAATGATTTATGTTTCGGGATATCTACCCATTCCTGATGTGTTTTACTGTGCTGACTTCTAGCCTTTTTATAAGATGGAGAATTTAAAAAATAACTACCTTCACTTTTTGAATTGTTCCAATGTGATCGCTCCACTATTTTTAAATCTCGCTGATTGCCAAAATTTGATTGGTTATTCTGGTTACCATTAAATGTTGTCCTTTTATAATCATTTTGCCATATCTGCCTTTTTGGTAGTATAGTTTCTGATAATTTTTTACCGGAATCTATTTTGATATTATTTTTTAGATAATCATTATCTAATTGACCCATTGCCATTTTAATATTCTTATTTTGTACTGGCTCTGGGATATATACATTTTGTTCCCCAATTTTCACTTTACCTCCAATGTGAGGTCCTGCCGGGGGCCATAAATTTATTTTTTGAGTTTTGCTGTTGCATTTCTTTCGAATTGTGTTGTTTTTATTTTGAAATTTACCTTTCCTCTCCCAACGTTGTTCAAAACCTGTGACATCTATTGTTGTTGCCACTACAGATTTATTCTGATTTGATTTGGTGCATCCCGAGACGATCCAACCAAATTGAGTATTTTGGCCCAGCAGGCCATCAATCTTTGTAATTCCCCTTTTTAAGATTTGGGTATATACGTTTACTCCCATTATTATATCAACCCTACCAGGTTTATTGAAGGTAGGATCAGCTAGCACGTAAGTTTGCCATTTTGACATATCCACGTTTGCAATTTTTAATGGTAGAGCTTTCATTAACTTTGGCAACACAATTGCCTCAACCTTTAGATGTCCTTTCCAAGGATTTCTCGTCTTTACATCTATTTTTACCTTATATTTTGATTTATTAGATTTTATTGAGGACACGCCACTTATTTCTGTATATTGTTTAATTTTAGGTAGTTTTAATATTTGAGCGGCCTCTTCAGACAAAATGGTGCTCTGTGAACCACAATCAATAAGGGCTCTTAGAGTCTTATATCCTCCATTTACATTTTTTACTTGTATTACAGCTGTGGCCAACAGTGTTGGTTGTGCCGTTACACAAGTATTAACTCCCTCCTGTTTTTCTTCAAAATGGAGTAAGGTATGGTGTTCCTTACTGCATAATGAACAGACCATTTCATTAGTGCACACCTTACTGCTTGAATGGTTCAAGCATCTTATGCAAAGCTGCACTTTTTTGGCTATTTCATACCTTTCAGTAGGTGTCAATCCTTTAAACTTATAGCATTTATATGCTTTGTGCCCGGCAATTTTGCAAATCGGACATTTATCTTCAACTTCCGTATAATTTAAAACAGTTTTTATCGGTTTTTTCTCTTCTTTGCATATGGCACTTAGCGAGCAATATCTCTGCTCCAAGTATTCCATGACATCAGATAGCATTTGAATTTGCCTTGTTTTTCTAATCTGACTCTCATACAATTGTAAAGCCTCTCTGTCAAATTTCCTTAGTAGGAGTTGTGCGAATATAACGTCAACTTCATCGGACAAATTTGCTTTTATTTTAATTAAGTAAACTGACTCATTAACTATGTCAATCACTCCTTTAACACTTTTTGCGGAATCATTGTTGATCATCGGTAAATCAACGATCCGACTTAATTGTTCGGAAAATACCCTCCGATTATTTTCATACCGCTTGGTTAATAATTCCCAAGCGGCACTATAATTGTCAGCTGAACCTGACAATAGATGGGCTACCATACTCTTGGCTTCGCCCTTTAACGCGGATTTTAAATAATTGAATTTAAGAGCAGGACTTAGATCCTCTCTTTTTTCAATCAGTTCCGCGAATAATTCTACAAACAGGTCCCATTCTCTAGGTTCCCCAGAAAATGTGGGTACCTGTATTTTCGGCAACACCGGTAGTTCGCCTCTTACGGTAACATTCTCAGCTTTCAAATTTTTCTGATCGTTTATTTTTTCTTCTAGTGCTGACAAGGTATTCTGAACGTCGAACTCTAGTTCTTCTATGACTTCCTTAAACGTTTCATTATCTATAAGTTCATCTGTATAAGCTTGGCACATATGTATCTTCTTGAACAAGAATTCAATTTTTTTAATATACATTTCGCCTGTTCTATTGTCTATCATACGTAAATCTTTGCTCACCATGTCCAAATATTGCTGGAGCTGACGGACCTTTCCTTGAAATTTTTCCTGGCTAACATTAGCCTTTTCATTACTGGAGGTCGCATTCCCGCGCGACTCTCCTTTGCTATCCTCTAATATTTCTGATATATTCGCTTCTGCTTCAACTAACGCTGACTTACTAGTGCCTGGTTTTTCTGACTCTCCTGCAGCTATTATTTTGGCAACTATCTTTAACATTCCTTCATGTATTTTATCTGTGAAATACTGATGATCGAAATTTCCTTGTTGTAGCAATTTGTTATGATTAGGTAACCATCGATTCCTAATCTCTTTTACTTCCTCGATCACCTTGCTAGTTATGTTACTGGGATCTAGTGCTTCTAACTGCCTTATCCTGTTATGCAACTCTAACTGCTTCCCTAACAACTTTTCAGTTTTGTTAAGAAACATTTTGTATGGCGTATGTTTGACAATCAATTGATTTTTTTTTTTTCGATATATTTATCCGCCTTTTTTTTTTTTTTTGAGAAAGAGAGAAAAAAATATCTGAACTGTGTCTTGCACAGTGAGCCAGAGACGTGGAAAAAATGTTGATAGCGTATGTGGTTGGCTCACAATTCAGATATACATTTCATTTTTTAATAAAAGAAGTTTTTTTTTTAATCTCCAACCACATTGTTAGTAAAAGCCTATCAAGGAGTTAGTAGTTCGCAAGTTGCACTTTCGTGCTTCAACTTGCTTATAGAGGCTTATATTTAAATTATTAAATAAGGCAAGTTAAGGCTTGCGCATTTCTGCGGCCCCCTTGCGTTTCTTCGCTCTTCGGCGAAGTTCAGCTTTCAGTTGGTCAGCACGCTCTATGCAGCGTTGTCGGTCCTCTTAGCACAGGGTCTACTCGCAATAGGGTGAGTCAAATGGTCCAGGGCAGTCCTTCACCGGTGTGTTTTTTTTGCTGTGTCGTTGCTCAGCTGCTGTTGTCCAGGGCCTATGAGCTCAGGCGGTACCGGTGCCGGTCCTCGCACCAGATTTTCTCGTCAACTATCTTATTGCTCTGCTGCTGTTTGTAGTTGCCGACTTGCAACTACATACATATACACTTTTAACTTTAACTTTTTTTTTTTCGATATTAGGGCTTCGAATACGCCACACACCACGCCGCCGAAATTATTGCAGTTGCTCGACTAGCCAAACTGCCTTTATTTAACTCGGTCGCACGCACTTTTTATTTTTTTTTTTATTAAGCAATATTTTGCTTTTTTGTTTTATACTCTGTCTCTTACCACTGGTGGGGGAGAACAGAGTTATTTTATTTTTTGTAACCTTTAGCTGATCTTAGCATTTACACTTGCATAAGAATTCAGACTTACAGGTACTGATTCATCCTCTGAGTCTCTTACCACTGGTGGGGGAAAACTACAGAGTTCCTTTTTTCGAAGGACCAAAATGAATCCGGCTCGAAGGACCAAAATGATTAGGGATTTCCGATGCGAAAGAAATTAACCCAGTCTTCATTCGTTGAATTCAAAATATGAACTGATTTTATTGAAAAATCTTAAACTCTAAGAAGCGACAATTGTTCTTAAAAAATACTTATTCTAATGCCCCACGTCTTCGGGGTTTGGAATTTGTTTATATTTCATGCTCAGCGCTTGGCGACTTAAGTGTTAAGTGTCGACAGAGTGCGGATGCATGTTTGTTTGGTTTTAAGCAATACTTGCCATATGAATCTTTATGACATATTTTTGTTTATGTTTCGTTTGTGTATATTTCTTTGGTCAATCTGATTTGGTGAAGCCATTTCAGCTGACCACGATGTTTAATCTTAAACACCGTACGTTACTGTTGTCAATTTATATTTTCTTAACTTTTTCTGCGGGGAATTTCTCCACAAAATATGCAAATATTTTTGATCGTCTTGATCAATGTTTATTGAAAAAATGTATCGGCAGCATTTTTTCAATATCTGCAGATGCTACGTACTGCCATTTTCGCCATTTTAATATTATGTCGAATATGTCTTTTTGGAGTCGCGGCCCTATCCACATCACATCATTGAGACTTCTGTTATTCGTGGTTTTTGCAGAAGCGTCAAATACAACTCTTAATTTAGTTGTCAAACTTTCTTCTTTTACTACTGCTTGATGTGGAAGGTAATAAGCACCGTCATCCTTAGTTTCTACCATGTGGCCTAACTCCAAATATTCTTTAATGAACTTTTCGTACTCCTCCTTAAGTTTTGGATTTTACTCAAATTTTTTCTCCAAGTTGAGGAATCGCGCAGTTGCTTGTGCCTTCGAGTCACCTAATTCCCTTTCTTGCTTAAATGGGATCGTTACCACATATCTTCCAGAGTTATCAATCTTTGTTGTTTTGTTAAAATTTTCTTCACATTGATTAGCTTCTATATCATCTTTTTCGTCTGCCTCCAACTCCCAAAAACGCTCCATATCTGTAACGTCTATTGTTGTAGCTACTATAGACCCATCTCCTTTGACTTAGTACATCCCGACACGATCCAGCCAAATTGAGTGTTTTGTCCCAGCAAGCCGTTAATCTTGGCAACTCCACTTTTTAAGATGTGGGTATATACGTCTACCCCTATTATCATATCAACCCTACCAGGTTTATCAAAGGTGGGGTCAGCTAGAACGTAAGTTTGCCATTTTGACATATCCACGTTTGCTATTTTTGATGGAAGAGCTTTCATTAATTGCGGCAATACAATTGCTTCAACCTTAAGCAGTTTCTTTTCCGAATCACGTGTTTTCATTTCAATATTTACCTTATACTTCGACGTTCTACTTTTTGTTGCAGATACGCCACTTATTTCTGTTTGTTTCTTGATCTTAGGTAATTTTAACATTTGAGCGGCTTCTTCAGACAAAATAGTGCTCTGAGAGCCATTATCAATTAAGGCTCTTAATGTTTCATACTCTCCATTTATTTTTTTAACTTGTATTAGGGCTGTGGCCAACAGTTTTTGTTGTTCGGTAACACAAGTATTTACCTTCGCCTGTTTTTTCCCCAAAATGAAGCATGGTATGGTGCCCCTTGCTGCAAAATGAGCATACCATTTCATTAGTGCATTTCTTGTTGCTTGAATGCTTCAAGCATCGTGTACACAATTGCACTTTTTTGGCTATTTCCACCCTTTCTTTAGGTGTTAGCGCTTTAAACTTATAGCACATCGGTGCGCTATGCCAGGGACCTTTGCAGATCAGGCAACTATCTTTAAACACCGCCACCGACGTTTTTTGTAACGGTTTTTTTCTCTTCCTTTCTCATGGCACTTAGCGAGCAATATCTTTGCTCTAAGTATTCGATGACATCAGATAGCATCTGAACTTGCCTGGTTTTTCTAATCTGACTCTCATACAGTTGCAGAGCCTCTCTGTCAAATTTCCGAAGTATGAGTTGTGCAAATATTATGTCCACTTCATCGGACAAATTTGTTTTAATTTTCATTAAGTGTATTGATTCATTAATTATGTCAATCACTCCTTTTACACTTTTTGCGGATTCATTGTTGATCATCGGTAAATCAACGATCCGACTTAATTGCTCGGAGAATACCCTCCGATTATTTTCATACCGCTTGTTTAATAATTCCCAAGCGGCACTATAATTGTCAGCTGAACCTGACAATAGATGGGCTACCATGCTCTTGGCTTCGCCCTTTAACGCGGATTTTAAATAATTGAATTTAAGAGCAGGACTTAGATCCTCTCTTTTTACAATCAGTTCCGCAAATAATTCCACAAACAGGTCCCATTCTCTAGGTTCCCCAGAAAATGTGGGTACCTGTATTTTCGGCAATACCGGTAGTTCGCCTCTCACGGTTACATTCTCAATCTTACTTTCCTTCTTGTTTATTTTCATTTCTAACACTGATACAGAATTCCGAACATCGAATTCTAAATCCTCCATAGTATTTTTAAATTTTGCATCTTTCAACGCAGCCTGGCACGCCTGTACTTTCTCCCATAAATAATTGATCTTATTAATATATATTATGCATGCCTCATTGCCTGTTGAATTATCTATAGTGCGTAAATCTTTGGTTACCCTATCCAAATATTCCTGGAGCTGTCGAACTTTATCCATAAATATTTCCTGATTACCACTAGCGTTTTCATTACTGGAGGTCGCATTCCCTCGCGACTCTCCTTTGCTATCCTCAAACATTTCTGACATATTCGCTTCTGCTTCAACTAACGCTGACTTACTAGTGCCTGGTCTTTCCGACTCTCCTATAGCTATTATTTTGGCAACTATCTTTAACATTCCTTCATGTATTTTCTCTGTGAAATACTGATGATCAAAATTCCCTTGCTGTAGCAATTTGTTATGATTAGGTAACCATCGATTCCTAATCTCTTTTACTTCCTCGATCACCTTGCTAGTTATGCTTCTGGGATCTAGTGCTTCTAATTGCCTTATCCTGGTATGCAACTCTAACTGCTTCCCTAACAACTTTTCTGTTTTGTTAAGAAACATTTTGTATGATGTATGAAAATATATTTGACAGTAAATTGATTTTTTTTTTAATTTTCTTTTTATGTATTTACTTATATGAATGTATTTTTTTTTTTTATATATATCTTTATAATATTATTGACCCTTCAACGGGCATCTTGCTTATAAATAAATTGAATTTTTTTTTTTAATGAATTTTATGTTTTTACTTTCCCTACTCGATCATCGCAGTGATCTCCTGTCTATTTGGCGTATGGCTTTACGGGCCACACTCTAGACCGAGCAACGCAATTATTGCCCAGTTTAACAGAGTAACATATTTCTTTTTTGCAAACAATTTTAATTTATGATGTATTTTATTGTTGGGCGCTCTTTGTAGCGCTACCGGTCCTACTGCATCCCTGGTCTAGCTTGTCGCGCTAGACGGTGCCGGTGCTGGTCTTCGCACAGGCTGTTGGGGCGCCGATGCAGGCTTCTCAGATCTCTTGGCTCCGGGTCTAGCTTGTCGCGCTAGACGGTGCCGGTGCTGGTCTTCGCACAGGCTGTTGGGGCGCCGATGCAGGTCTTCTTGACACAAGTGTACTCGCAATATGGCGAATATAATGGTCCAGGGCAGTCTGCCGGGCACTTCTTCTCTGGTGTGGTCTGGATTATCTTCTTGGGTTCTGCTTTTTGGGATTCGTATGTATTATTTACTTTTATATTTTTAGGCGTAATTTCTGTAGAGGTTGAGCCTTTTTGCTTTAATTTTTGCTGAATCAGCTCGATGTTGTCTAATTCAGCTTGCAATTTATTTGCCTTTGCCCAACTAATTGTTGTGTTGGTGGCAAACAGTAGCTTAAGGAGTTCGGCTTTCCTTTGTTTTAGCCGGTTCTTAACTCCGCTACGTCTTGGCATTGCTCATCACCTCTACTCACTCAGATTTCCTTTTTTTTTCAGACCATGTGTGTCTATTCCGCCATGTGATGATTCTACTTCTTTTTTATCGTTGCTCAGCTGTTGTTGTCCAGGGCCTATGGGCTCAGGCGGTACCGGTGCCGGTCCTCGCACCAGATTTTCTCGTCAACTATCTTGTTGCTCTGCTGCTGTTTGTAGTTGCCGACTTGCAACTACATACATATACACTTTTAACTTTAACTTTTTTTTTTCGATATTAGGGCTTCGAATACGCCACACACCACGCCGCCGAAATTATTGCAGTTGCTCGACTAGCCAAACTGCCTTTATTTAACTCGGTCGCACGCACTTTTTATTTTTTTTATTAAGCAATATTTTGCTTTTTTTGTTTTATACTCTGTCTCTTACCACTGGTGGGGAGAACAGAGTTATTTTATTTTTTGTAACCTTTAGCTGATCTTAGCATTTACACTTGCATAAGAATTCAGACTTACAGGTACTGATTCATCCTCTGAGTCTCTTACCACTGGTGGGGAAAACTACAGAGTTCCTTTTTCGAAGGACCAAAATGAATCCGGCTCGAAGGACCAAAATGATTAGGGATTTCCGATGCGAAAGAAATTAACCCAGTCTTCATTCGTTGAATTCAAAATATGAACTGATTTTATTGAAAAATCTTAAACTCTAAGAAGCGACAATTGTTCTTAAAAAATACTTATTCTAATGCCCCACGTCTTCGGGGTTTGGAATTTGTTTATATTTCATGCTCAGCGCTTGGCGACTTAAGTGTTAAGTGTCGACAGAGTGCGGATGCATGTTTGTTTGGTTTTAAGCAATACTTGCCATATGAATCTTTATGACATATTTTTGTTTATGTTTCGTTTGTGTATATTTCTTTGGTCAATCTGATTTGGTGAAGCCATTTCAGCTGACCACGATGTTTAATCTTAAACAAGAAGTTTAGCTGAAAAAGATACGAAAGTATTTGAGGTGCAAAAAAAAGTATGAACACGCATACGATACGCATATGACGCATACATATACTGCACAATATGATGACATTAGACGTAAGCTTAACGCCATATGTTTTTGTGTGCCTGCAGGAGCCAAATAATGCTTTCGGCCCTAAAGCCAACTGCAATTAAACCGCTTTATACAAAAATATTCCAATGTTCTTGTGTCATGCTCGACAAGCATTTGTGTCATTTCAGACAAGTTAAAAATTTAATAAAGCGGTTCCAAAATTTCTAAACGCTGATAGAAGAAGAACGAGAATATTCATTAAAAGAAGACTTCATAAAAATACAATCCCTGTTATGGCCAGCCCTGAGGCTATCGGTAGGGATCTATCGATAATACCAAATAGGGGCAGCGAATAGTGGGCAAGTCGGGAAATAGGGGGGCAGTGTTGGGCAGGCCTAAATTATAAAGGGATTTTTTTTTAATTTGAAAGGCGTCCAGCGGTCAAAAAGCTATTGACCCAGGCTCTGGGTCTAAGGAGTAAGCCGTAATATCAGGCGATGAGTCGTCTGATTTTAGCCGGGTTAGGTTAAGGATGAGTTTAGTATGGACAATAAGGTGTGACGGTCGATCAAACGAATATAAAACCAGAGGGTCCGGGTTAACTTCGACCGCGTGGAAATTTGTATACCCTTGCAGCTATTTTAGTAACTCTTTCGTTACCCATAGCCATCAAAGTGTAAAAACGTTTTATCCAAAAAGTGTAATGTCTGCGAAAGAACCGCCTACAATCTTAGCATTGGAAATAACGAAGTACTTGATCAAAGTCACTTTTTTCCACCGATGGTTCCTATGGGAGCTATATGATATAGTTACCCGATCTTGATCAAATTTGGCACAGTCATTTGAAAGCAATCGCATTAAAAGTAACGAAGTTATTGACAAAAGTCACTGTTTTCGACCGATCGTTCCTATGGGAGGTATATGATATACTCACCCGATCTTGATCAAATTTGGCACAATTATTAATAAGAACACAAAACTGACCAATACCAACTTTTATGACAATTGCTGATAAAATAACAAAGTTATTGAGAAAAGTCACTGTTCGTTACTTTGATGTTTGTATGGGAGCTATATCATATAGTGGTCCAATGACCATCTCGGCTAAATCCGAGATATACAACGCCTGCAGTATATACAAGCCTACGTGCAAAATTCAGCTCTGTAGCTCTTACGGTCTCGGAGGAGTTCGCGTTGATCCAGACGGACGGATAGACGGACGGGCATGGCTATTTAAACTCGTCGTCGTGCTGATCAAGAATATATAATTTATATGGTCTGAGATGCTTCGTTCTATGCGTTGCACACTTCTGACCAAAATTAATATACCCTTTTTGCAAGCGTATAAAAACAGTTAACAGTTATTTGCAAGCTATGTTTTATACCCTTGCAGAAGATATTAGAAAATTGGTCAGATGTTTGTAACGCACAGAAGGAAACGTTTCCGACCCCATAAAGTATATATATTCTTGATCAGCATAAGAAGCTGAGTCGATATAGCCATGTCTGTCTGTCCGTCGGTGGGTACGCGTTTTACTCAGCCATCT
Organism: Drosophila paulistorum; assembly: GCA_018152135.1. Classification (NCBI taxonomy): domain Eukaryota; kingdom Metazoa; phylum Arthropoda; class Insecta; order Diptera; family Drosophilidae; genus Drosophila; species Drosophila paulistorum. The sequence continues at coordinate 217,527 of JAECXG010000713.1, forward strand.
TAAGAGCTATCGGGATGACATTTTTTTGGGGGGCTTTTTATTACCCGGATGAGGTAAAGTATGAAAATTGTCAGGATCGGACTACTATATCAAATTGGAGTATCCCCATGAAATTTACCAGTATAATAGAATTTGATATAAAATCTCAGATCCCAAAATTTGAATTTGATCGGATAAATAGAACACAAGTTACGGTCAGTACAAATCGGTTCAAGCACTGCCGGCAGCGCTGCTTGCTGCCTACTACGTCATCAGCAAATCAAACAGAGCACACCCTGCAGTACGCGTCTGCGGAGAAACTCCGTCGAGTTTACGGGGATATGTCCGCTGTCTTGGGGGACATAGCGGCGACACGTTCATTCGAGTTGCGGCGACATTTAACATTACATAGCCTAGCAATAAGGACAATCGGGACAACTGAGCGTCAAAGTTGACGGTATATCCGGGGGTGGTTTTTCGAAAATGTTTTGAGGGACATTTGCAAAGAAATTTCCTCTGAACGTCGACGGTACGTCGGCAGGTCTTCTTTGCGTTCGTGTCAGAGGACGTTGCTCCGTTGATCGACGGATCTTCTTTGCATGCGCGTCAGAGGACGTTCCATCGACAATTGCGTTGAATGTCGACCGTTGGTCGGTGGGACTTCTTTTCATGCGCTTCAGAGGACGTTCCATCGACAATTGCATTGAATGTCGATAGTGTTGTCCATACAAAAATAAAATACAAAATTTTCTTTTAATTAATTTATTAATTTATTAAATTTTTATTTCACAGCAATATTTGAAAAATGTAATTTATTACCTATATTATATTCATTTATTATTAATTTTTAACTAATTTGATTTAATTACAATAAACATTGAATGTTCAGTGTTTATTCATTTATTATTCATAAATTATAAATTAAACTATTTACCAAGTTTGGTGATGATTACAAAAGAAACAAAAATGTTTTTAGAAGAAGAACTATTTTTGGTCCGATTCTTCCTATGGGAGCTATATGATATAGTAATCCGATCTCGGTCAAATTTGGCACGGACGTTTTAATGTATAGTACACACTCTTTTTTCGACCGATCATTCCTATGGGAGCTATAGGATATAGTCGTCCGATCCGAATGAATCCGAGATATACAATGACTACAGCATAAACAAAACTTCGTGCAAAATTACAATTCTGTAGCTTTAGCGGTCTAAGAGGAGAAGCTGTTGATCCAGACAGACAGATTTGAGCTCGTCTTGTCATGCTGATCAAGAATATATATATACTTTATATGGTCGGAGATGCTTTCTTTTAAGCGTTGCACACTTCTGACCAAAATTAAAATACCCTTTTTGCAAGGGTATAAAAAGGAGATAGTCCAAAAAGGAAAAATTTAAGTCCAAAGGAAAAAGTGAAGTGAATAATAAATTTCTATCACAAAAATTTATAACAATAATAAAGTGAATCAAATAGGCCGGTTAAATTGAGCTGCGCAGGAGCATTTGCCGCCCCTTTTTTTTTTTTTTTTTTTTTTTTTGTATAGGGGGGAAAGCATTGAAAGCCGAAAAGTGTGGGACTTGGTATCGACCTTGGTTAGGGGTCACCGCACCGCTCTAAAACCTACCCTACTTCCGTATCCCTCTCGCGGAACCAACGCTGAAGTTATTACTTCACGCGGGGAGATGGCATGAAAGCCTCATCTAGATACTCATCTAGAGTTTGAATTCTGGTTGCGCTGACGTTCAGCGCGACGCAGGGACTGCATGATCACCGCAGCTAGGTGGCTAACTGCGAGCCAATTGTTTTGCGAGCTAAGTAAGATATCCATCAAGTCATGGACTACGAATGGGCTCCCAATGCCTTGGCTTAGCTCTTCCCGTTCAGCGGTGAATCGCGGACAGACAAAAAAGACATGCTCTGCGTCCTCAATCGGCCCCGTACAATATGTGCAGTAGGGGTCTGATTCGTGCTTAAATCTATGCAAGTATGATTTAAAACACCCGTGTCCCGTTAGGAGTTGCGTCAAATAAAAATCTGTTTGGCCGTGTGGCCGACTCACCCATTCCCGCACATTAGGTATAAGGCGGTTTGTCCAGCGTCCGTGGGAGGAATGGCGCCAGCGGTCCTGCCAGGTGCGAAAGGAAACCTCTCTTTTTTGAGCTGCTGTACTGTTGCTTCTGGCCTCTAATGCAACAATATCGAGTGGCAACATACCAGATATGACCAAGGCAGCATCTTCGGATACGGTTCGGAACGCACATATGACTCGTAACGCACTAGCTCTGTATTGCGATCTGCAGGCGCGGCTGTATGACTGGATCACCATCGCTGGAGCCCATATCTTTGCTGCATACAGGATTACGGATCGTACCACCGTGGTGATGAGCCATCTGCTTTTCTGTCGGGGGCCACCGTGATTGCACATTATCCTTGCTAAGGCTGATGTTGCTCTTGCTGCTTTGTCGGCTACATGTTGCAGATGGTGCTTGTATGTTAGCCTATGGTCGACCATCACCCCGAGATATCTTATCGCCGGCTTGGAGCAGATGACGCATCCTGCAACATGGATGATTGCAGTCTCCACACGTTTCCTGCTGCTGATTAATACTGCCTCTGTCTTGTGTGCCGCCAGAGACAGAGAATTCCTTTGCATCCAGGATACAATTGATTGCACGACGTCGTTAGTCCTGGCCTCCGCTTCTCCCAGCTCCTTTGCCACTGTGACCACTGCTATGTCATCTGCAAATCCAATGATCTTCGTCCTTTGTGGCATGTCCAGACGAAGCACTGCGTCATACATGACGTTCCACAGGGTTGGACCAAGCACCGAGCCTGTTATTTTGTATTCTTGTTGCCCTCTGTCTGTTTCGTACATCAGAATCCGGTCTTCGAAGTAACGGCATTCTTTTCGCGCTTCTGCAATTTCCTGGTTCCACCAATGCACTGGTTTGCGTCTGCTTCCACCTTGGCTCTTGCGGATCATTGACGCATCACAGGCTTCGCTGATGGCAGAAAACAGCCTTGTTACGCAGGTTTCTGCATCCATGGCACTCATCTGCTGTGCGTTGTTCATCATGAACAAGAATGCATCCTCGCTTAGGGTTTCTTGTGACCATAACGAGAACTTGGGCCGTGCTAAGCGCGTTGTTTGGCCACCACACTCGAATATTATTGCACTGTGGTCACTGTGCGTATATACGTCGGAGACTATCCATTTAGTATTCCGGGCCAGGCTCATGCTTGCAAAAGTAACGTCAATTATAGAATTGCGTCCTGCTCTGCTGAATGTCTGTGTGTTGCCGATGTTCAGTAAACTCACGTTCAGCGAGGCGAAGGAGTCCAGCAGTATTCTTCCTCTTGCCGTGGTTCTGACGCTTCCCCACTCCATCGCCCATGCGTTGAAGTCGCCGGCGATGATCACTGGCGGTGATCTTCTGGCTTCTGCGGCTATACAGTCAATGATAGCTGCAAAGTCGTCTATATCCACGCTTGGGGCTATGTATGTATACCCTTTTTGCAAGGGTATAATTAAGAACAGTATTTTTGAAGCACCTAAAAATAGAATAAAAAGAAATACACACCGAAGGAGGAAGTTTTTTTTAGAAATATAAGAGCTAAAAGTAAGATACTTATATCTACAATATTCCAAGACAAAACTGATATGCGTAGTTACGCACAAGTCTCCTTTTTACAATTTTCTGAATTGGGTTTGCTAGACACTGGTGCAAATGTAAGTTGCGTGGGTGCAGATTTAGCCCAGCAAGAATGGTCCAAATATAAACAATTTCAATGCATGGGTTCCAATGTGAAAACAGCTGATGGAAAGCCTCATAAGGTCTTAGGGGTAATGAAAGTAAAGCTTCAATATAAGGGCCAAGAGAAAGATATGGAATTATATGTTATACCTTCTATCAAGCAACGTCTGATACTAGGCATAGATTTTTGGAGAATTTTTAATCTAGCTCAAGAAATCATAAGTTCAGTAGAACGCGTATCTGAGTTCCAATTAGAGAAAGAAATCGAAACATGTCCGTTATCCGAAAAAGAGTTTCAACAATTAGAGATAGTCAAGGAGTTGTTTCCTAACTTTGAAAAACAGAGCCTTGGACGTACTTCTTTGCTAGAACACCACATTGATGTAGGTGAGGCCAAACCAGTAAAGCAGAGATATTATCCGGTAAGTCCTGCAGTAGAAAAACTTTTATACCAAGAAGTAGATAGAATGATAAGCTTAGGAGTGATAGAACCATCTCAAAGTGCTTGGAGTTCTCCCATGAGAATGGTAGTGAAGCCTAACAAAGTGAGATTGTGCTTGGACGCGCGAAAAGTGAATGAAGTAACTCACAAAGATTACCGAAAGCAAATATCATTTCAAAACTTGATTTAAAAGACGCTTATTGGCAGATATGTCTCACAGAGCAATCGAAGGCGTTAACCGCATTCACAGTTCCGGGAAGGCCATTGTATCAGTTTACAGTTATGCCTTTTGGACTCTGTAATGCCGCTGCAACCATGTGTCGCCTGATGGACGAAATTATTCCACCAGAATTACGTCATTGTGCTTTTGGTTATCTTGATGACCTATGCATTGTAACATCTGATTTTCAGTCTCATTTAGCAGTTCTGGTAAGAATAGCAGTACAGTTTCGTAAAGCCAATTTGACGCTTAACTTGGCAAAGAGCCAATTCTGCGTGACAAAAATAAACTATTTGGGCTATGTAATTGGAAGCGGAGGAATTTCTACTGATCCTTCCAAGATTTCCTGTATATTAAATTGGCCAACGCCGAAGAATTTGAAACAAGTTCGTAGGTTTTTAGGAGTCTGCGGTTGGTACCGAAGGTTTATCAGAAATTTTGCAGAAATTACGTGTCCAATTACCGATATACTAGCTACAAAAAAACCATTTAAGTGGACTTTAGAGGCTCAGGAAGCAATGGATAAACTTAAATTTCTTTTAACCACGGCTCCGGTATTAGCCAATCCAAATTTCGATCAGAAATTCTACGTACATTGTGATGCTTGCGATAAAGGGGTTGGAGCAGTTTTAGTTCAGTTGTCCGATAATCAAGAAGAAAAACCTATAGCATACATGTCTAAGAAACTAAGCAAGGCGCAAAAAAATTATAGCGTAACAGAACGCGAATGTTTAGCAGTCATTTTAGCCATAGAAAAGTATCGATGTTACTTAGAGTTACAGGAGTTTGAAGTTGTGACGGATCACTCAAGTTTATTATGGCTATTAAGACAACAAAACGTATCAGGACGATTAGCCAGATGGATATTAAGGTTACAAGCGTTTAAGTTTACGATTTCACACCGCAAAGGAAAAGATCATATAGTTCCAGATGCATTGTCAAGAATTTGGGAAGCAGACATTGAATCTCTGGAAAAGATGGAACCAATAATAGATTTGGAATTATCAGCTTTTTTAGATAAGGAATATTTAGAACTCAAACAAAGGGTAGGTGAGAATTAAGAAAAATTCCCAGACTTACAAGTGAAGGATAGATTTGTATATATTCGAACTGAACATTCACCTGGTAATGAAGAAGATAATTCGTTCTGCTGGAAATTATGGGTACCGGAGAAATTAAAATTAATAGCCATAGAGCAAGCTCATGATAATATGTTATCGGCACATGGAGGTGTCCAAAAAACTATAGAGCGATTAAGAAGAAATCTATTTTGGCCAGGATTATCCAAACAGGTTCGAGAATATATAAGCACTTGTGCCACCTGTAAAGAAACGAAAGCTCCAAACAAAATATTAAGACCTCCCATGGGAGTACAAAGTGTTTCAGTCAGACCGTTCCAAAAATTGTATATCGACTTACTTGGACCATATCCGCGAAGTAAATCAGGGCATATTGGTTTGCTCATAGTTCTTGATCATTTTAGCAGATACCATTGGCTTTGCCCAATGAAAAAATTTACGTCAAATTTGATTCAGGAATTTTTAGAAAAGCAAATCTTTCACTGTTATGGAGTACCAGAAATTATTATAAGCGACAATGGATCCCAGTTCAAGGCTGTTACCTTTGAAGCCTTTTTATCTAAATACGCAATTAAGCATATTTTTACGGCGCTATACTCACCGCAGAGTAACGCAGCCGAAAGAGTTAATAGATCGCTATTGTCCGCTGTGCGCTCATATTTAAAACAAGATCAACGAGAATGGGATAAATATTTAACAAATATATCTTGTGCTCTTAGGTCAGCACTGCATCAGTCTCTAGGATGTTCACCATATAAGGCTCTATTTGGATTTAATATGATTAATCATGGCGACGAATATAAACTTTTGAGAAATTTACAATTGCTAGAAGAATCTATACCCTTTAGTAGACCGGATACTCTTACTTTGATTCGCAAGAATATTCAAGACAATAGTAAAAAAGCATACGAATGCAATGTAAAGCAGTATAATTTAAGATCCAGTCCAGTTTCATTTAAGGTCGGCCAAGAAGTTTTTAAAAGAAATTTTAACTTGAGCAATTTTAGTCAGAACTATAATAAGAAGTTAGGACCTCAGTTCTCGCAATGTCGAGTTAAGAAGAAGTTTGGAAATGCGTATTATTTATTAGAAACCTTGCAAGGGAAAGTAATTGGAACTTATCATGCGAAGGACATTCGACCTTAAAATTCCAGTTAATCTTCCTCCTGATAGTTGTCAGAATTACCTGTGTTTGTAATGGTTGCGTGTAATTTAAATTCTAATTATCCGACGCTCATTTGGGATTATCGCCAACTATCGAGTGCGATCAAAAATATGCGGCGAATTCAATACCGTTTATAGTAATAATGCATCTCTGTAGAAGCTTTGCAGCGTAACCGCAGCTAACTTCATAAAGGGAAGGCTTTGAGAATAGGAGCGAAAGGGTATATAAGAGCCTGCCACCCACACTTCCACCTCTTTTCATTATTCTGGCTTAACGAAAAATTAGAATAAATTGCGTTCGAATAAAGCGAACCGTTTAAATTTTAATGATGAAAATCACCGAAAACGTCAAGTCACTCGGGTTACATAAATCATTCGTAAGCCCAGAAACAAACAAAAAGAACAAGGAATAAGCGTTTGGAAAAAATTACGATTTTGGATACCAATCTCGACCTAGAGGCATATGAGGCGTAAGCCTAACCTAAAGACCTCGTGGTTAACCATAACTATATGTTGTACAGCCTCGGCCACAAGGCCAAATCAGTCAACATTTAATTCATTCATAAGGTATGTCCGCTATAGAAAAAAAAGGTTTTTGATATTCGACTAAAATCATATTAATTTATCTAGGAAAAATTTAAGTACGATTTGACATAACCTATCATAGGCCTATCCCCATCACCATACGGCCAAGACGATAATTTAATCAAACACTACGGAAGAAAATTTAATCACTGGGGTTAAACATCAGTCAGCAGTGACGTCATAGCTCGACCAGTGAGATGTTAGCTGTCACACGGCGAAAATTCGTGTTTAAAAGAGAGCAATTTCCAAGTGGTTATATCGAATTTTGTTTCATGGAAATTTTCCATAATATTAATTTGTGCTACGAAAGGATCGTTTAACGCATAAGTCATTGGAAAAAAAAATATTGATTTGGTTGTCGGAGTGTAAACGCGAATAATTGTAGTAATAGATGAAGAAACGGAAATTTTGTATTGAAATCAAACGTGTAAATTCAGTAACGATTAGAAAAATACCCTTTTTTTTGTGCAGTCACAGTAGATTTATTGTTTTTGTGAGTTTGTATGTCGGTATGAAGCACTTAAAACATTATGGAATCGTATAACACATTTAAACAAATCAAAAAAAAAAAAAAAGAGAACAAAAATATCAAAAAGCAACATCTGATCCAGCTGCTGAAGGCCTTCATCGGTGGACTTTCCGAAAACCGTAAGTGTATTCTTTTTATCACTCTTACCTTTTTCTGCGAGAGCTCATAACATATGGTGATTAAGATTAAAGTGCAAAAGAAAAGTAAAGAAAAAGAAGGTTTGATGCCCACATATACCTATGTTATATGTCTCACTCGCTATTATTGTTTTCTTTTATTTGGTTTATGCATTCTAAATTTTATTTGCCTTTGCCTCACATACAAACTACACTTACAAATGATCATGAAATTTTTGAATTAAATTAAATTAAAATTATTGAAAGATATAAGGGCTATCATTCATTTCGGTGTCGCGATTAATTTTTTTAATAGGCTCGTATACAGTAACAAATATAGCAAGAAAGAAAGAAAACAACAAAACATGTAATACAATAGTTAATAATGAAGCGTAGATTTAAGTAAAGTAACGGGAGAATTTATCTCGGGGAATAGAAAAAAATGCCCTTTGCAAATGAAATCGTTTTTGAAGAATAAGTAAATAAGAAAAATGTATTTTGAATAGAAGTTTAAGTTCCCACAACATGAATTTATAAAATGATGAAATAGAATGTGCATTTGGGGTCCATTAACATATCATAATTTTTGTATTTTTATACCATACACCCATAGGGTGAAATGGTATATTAAAGTCGCCAAAATGTATGTAACAGGCAGAAGGAAGCTTTTCCGACCCCATAAAGTATATATATTCTTGATCAGTATCAACAGCCGAGTCGATCTAGCCATGTCCGTCTGTCCGTCCGTCTGTCCGTCTGTCCGTCCGTATGAACGACTAGTTCTCGGAGACTATAAGAGATAGAGCCACCAAATTTGAAATGTAGGCTCGTGTGGTATGTAGAGTGATCGAGTTTGTTTCAAATTTTTGCCACGCCCCTTTCCGCCCCCGCAATTCAAAAAAAACGTTTATCTCAAAAACTATTGCAGCTAGAGACACCATATTTGGTATGTATATTTGCTTAGTAAATTCGCTGATTTTGTAATTATAAAGATTTTGCCACGCCTCTTTCCGCCCCCGAAATTTGAAAAACTCGATTATCTCCCGTAATTTTTTACCTTGTGGAATCAAATTTGGCACACTTGAAATTGATACTAATGTCCAGCAAAATGCTAAATTTGATCAAAATCGGACAAAAAATAGCCAAGTTATGCATAAAACCGTTTTTCCATAAGGCCGGAGTTGGCCGTTGCCGGGTGGGGCGCTAGGGTGCTCAAATGCATGAGTGAGCGAGATACTAAGATATGCTTGTAAAAAGCATGTGAACAGAACTTTATTAAAATAGGCAAATGCATTAGTTATTACAAATTTGAAATATTTGTTTTACTGGTGTATGGTATACCTAAGTCGGCGAGACGACTTACTTACTTCATTGTTATTGGCCATGGACGGGAGGGTACAGATGAATAATGGCAGCTAACATCTCAGCCATACTAGAGCAAGATGTCAAACGTTTGGAGGAGTTCACAATTATATAGCTAGTTGATTAACTTGACTGTATTTGTTTCTGTCTTGTTGCTCGAGTCATTCGAGATCAATAAGTTTGTTTGTTTTGGAGAATATAGTTCTCTCTTTTAGTTTCATTAGGGACTCTATAATAAATTATATGTAGCGAGATGTCACGGAAACTGCAGCAACAACCCATCCCACCCGGAAGAACTAGGGTTACATATTAGGGTCCCGATCCGCTGTAAGATCGGAGCATCACGGTGTTAGATATTCAGAAAGCCAACACTACTCTGCTACAATACAAAGTTTGGGACAACAACAAGCGCGATGATGGTGCACTTATCATATGTGTATTGGAAAAAGTAAACAAATCTGATCTCAGTGCTGCTCAGGTGGATATATTTACCGGAAAAATCAGGATTTTTCTGAATCACGTCAAAAAATATTTGACGCAGTGCAATCGAATGTTGCAAAGATTTAAGGCTCGACACCCAAGGTGGCTTTCGCAGTCAATTACTTTGACGTTAGATGAAAATGCGACGGATCTGGCATCTTCATCTGCAATTGGTAGACCGAAGCTAAACTATTCAGATGCTGGAGAGCGCCTAAAAAGAAAGTTAGTATGTGACCTAGCATCGGATAATAATTTTTGCACACCTCATTTGCTTCACGCGGCTTCAGTTTCTGCAAAGAAAGCCAAACAGGATGAATTAGCGACAGTTTTAAAAGTCGTCAGGCATGAAGACTGCTCTGAACTAAAAAAAACCTTGTTTCCAAATGAAGTCACACCTCTTACTTCGGAAGAAGCACTGGCTTTTTTATTACATTAACATCCAAGAACTTAAAAAATCTCGTGGATGCGATATTTTTCCACCGTACTCAGCCCTCCTGGAAATGATGGATCAACGGGTGAAAGCATTTATAAGCAACAGTTTCATTCGGATGAACCTGTTTCCCTTGATCTTTCACCTTTTGTCACCACAATAATACCATTGGAATTAAAAGATGAAAATCAACGTATCATCTGGAAAAACAGAGCTCCACAGTCTGTTAGGTTTTGTCGGCCTTTAAAAATTGAGTATGCAAAGGAAAGCCAGACTAAAATATTACTCGAAAAAAATTTTAAACTATCTATTTTGTGCATGTTTATAATTATTAATTGGTCAAAACAGTTCCGAATATTTAAAAATGCAGCCTGAAAAAATGCAATCTTGTCAAATTTTATAGTTTTCGACAAGTCGCGGTAAAGCCATGGTGCAATTCCAAAAAAAAAATTGAAATTTTCTTTTAGTATTTCCAGCATGCTTGCAAAATTTCAACTCTCTAGCATTCAAACTGTAGTTTATGCCAAAAAATCGACATCCAGACCATAGTGCAATGTTGTCTTTTGTCACTAATGTGCATAAAATATTTTGGATTTTTTATTTCAGCTTCGAAAGCGTATCCAATTAACAAATAACAAACAACAAAATAATCGCAAGGGAAAAAATAATCGTATGATACAATAATTGATTAGTTAATTTTTTTTGCCATCACTAGGCGACGGCGACATCATTCCTGTAAGGGGGTTAGTGTAAACTAGAGGTCTGCATGAGTCCACTCACAGCATACGTAAAATTGAATGTATTCGAATGAATTCAGCTGATTGATAACGAAGCACACAATGAATTGAATGTGCATGAGTGACACACCACACTGTGTCTTATAACTAACGGCATTCAGCGAAATAAGCGAGAATAAATAAGTGCGTAAAACGGAATGAAAACTTTGGCGAAGCTGAAGACATTCGCATGTATTCGAGTTGTGGCATAGATTTTGTGTGTATTCATTTCTTTAGCATCGCCCAAACGAAACACCCGCGAAATGAACGTAGACAACGGAGCGAAAGCCGGCACTAGGCGATGTATTGTATTGTTGTTGTAGTTTAGTTTTTGTTTTGTTTTTACAAGTGTGTTATTTATGTGTATGCTATCTGTATTATGGCTAATAAATTGTTTTCTTTGTGATTAGACTAATAACTGTGAACTTGTGACCTGTCCATAAATGTTTCCTATGTGTTTTTTTCAGATTTAATTCAGTTTTTTTTAAATATACATGTAAGTTTTAAAAGAAAATGATTCAGATGAAGTAAAGGAGAAACTTCAAAGTGGCATGTATACGTTAATTAAAAAGAGAGGAAGAAGCGAAGTTTGGCAGTTTTTTTTCTAAGATAAAAAAGGAAAATGGAGAGGAGTTGGTGGACGTAGTAGCCTGTAAGATGTGTTTTACAGTTTTGAAATTTACAGGTAGTACGTCTAATTTAGTAAAACACAAGTGCTATGTACAGGGCCGGCGGCACGCGCTTAGCCCGAGTGGGTAGTGAAAACAAATTATTCCACAACATAAAATGAAGTAAGTAAGTCGTCTCGCCGACTTAGGTATACCATACACCAGTAAAACAAATATTTCAAATTTGTAATAACAAATGCATTTGCCTATTTTAAAAAAGTTCTGTTCACATGCTTTTTACAAGCATATCTTAGTATCTCGCTCACTCATGAATATGAGCACCCTAGCGCCCCCACCCGTCAATGGCCAACTCCGGCCTTATGGAAAAACGTTTATACGCATAACTTGGCTTTTTTTGTCCGATTTTAATCAAATTTAAGTGTCCAAATTTGATTCCAAAAGGTAAAAACTTACGGGAGATAATCAAGTTTTTCAAATTTCGGGGGCGGAAAGGGGCGTGGCAAAATCTTTATATATACAAAATGTGCGCATTTACTAAGCAAATATACATACCAAATATGGTGTCTCTAGCTGCAATAGTTTTTGAGATAAACGTTTTTTTTTTAAAGAGGCGTGGCAAAAATTTGAAACAAACTCGATCACTCTACATACTACATGAGCCTACATACCAAATTTTGTGGCTCTATCTCTTATAGTCTCCGAGATCTAGGCGTTCATACGGACGGACAGACGGACGGACGGACGGGCAGACGGACATGGCTAGATCGACTCGGCTGTTGATACTGATCAGGAATATATATACTTTATGGGGTCGGAAAAGCTTCTTTCTGCCTGTTACATACATTTTGGAGACTTTAATATACCATTTCACCCTATGGGTGTATGGTATAACAATAACTAGTACATATGTATAGGTTATTAAATCAAAATTTTTTTTGGCTTTTTTACAGGCCATACTATATACAAGCATCATTACATAGCAAAAACAGCAGTTCGTTTTGAATTGCGACTGATAAACTCATTCATCAAATCATCCAAATTGAGCTTATCAACTGCTTCTGAATACGAATGTAATATTGCCACATGATTTAGTCTATTTTGCGCAGCTGATCTTAGATAATTTTTGATTCGACGCAAAACCGAGAAGCTCCTTTCATTAAAGCACGTTGATCCAGGAATAGTAATTATCAATCAAATGAAGCGCACAAATTCCGGAATAAGGTCCATTAACATTTGTTTTCTCTCAAAAAATTAACTATTTCACGGATATTGCTGACCTTCTTTCTTTCGCGCCGTAAAATTTGAAGAAAAAAATCTCTATCATTTATAAGCTCAGGATCTTTGAAGTCCCCCCGATAAAAGGATACAATTTTTTTGACATCGTTCGATTGACCTATAGCAAAACTCTCCAGAGAATTAAAAAATCTAGCTGAATCAGTATCGAATCGATTTTTCAATGAAGAATACACTTGGTCGAAAATTTCACAATACATTTTCTTGTAAAAATCTTCAGGAGATTCGAAAACTTGACCGTTGGAATTAGAATTTTGAAAACGCTCTGACAATTTTCGTTTCCTTGGTAAATCAGCTTCCTCAATTTCAAAATTCTTAGCCATTTCATTACAATTTTGCCAAATCTTCGTAAATTTGGAGTCACGAGTACTGTTCATAATTTCCCCAACAATTTCTATCTTTTTATGTGAATCGACGAGTGAGAGTGCTCAGAGTGCTGTAGATCTTTGTTCAGAATTTCGATATGATCGAAAATTTCGATCGTTGTTACTAAAAGGAACAAAAATTTGAATGATGAAATCCCAAAGCCTTCGCCACGATAGTGCTGTCAACATCTCTATTTTCAGTAAGATTTTGGAAAAATTTCATCAATGTTTCGTAGTTGGCAGTCTTCAAAAATTTTATTCGAAGCACCCATCTGTTGAAAAATAAAGTTCTGTAACTCACAAAAATAATAAGAAAGACCTTTAAATATATTTATACCGCAGGCAAATATTTTTCATTTTCTTCTTCGGCAGAGGCCTGAAGTTCCTGGAATTGTGCAATGCGTTTTGGCGAGTTTCGCACAAAATTTATCAAGTCCTTTACTACTACGATAAATTTCCTCGCTTCTAATATATGTAAAGACGAGATGGGCACACTATTCTGATATTACCCCTATTTTGACGAGTAGTGAAGCAGCTGAGAGTGAGAGGTTTTTCTACGCGAGAGGGACGCAAGTAAAGGGTTGAAGAGCAGACGTCGTCGAGAACGGGCAATTAAGAAGAAGTCACGAGAGCGGTCGGCAGTTGTGAAATTAATCGTTTAATCGTTGTTTTTGAAGAAATACTTATATGTACTACACCTCAATTTTAAACATTTGAGTTAATATTATTTACAATAAACTATCATAAACATAATGTTAACCTCACATTTGGGGGCTCGCCGGTTTTGTGTGTGTTAGTGCATATATAATGTGTAGAAAGTTCTTAGAAAAGTTTAGATGTGGTTGTGCTGGAATTTAAAAAAAAAAACAATTAAGTTGTAAAGTTGCAGTTGGTTGATTTTGTAAAAGTTGGTACAAAACATCCAAATAACAAAAGTTGTACAGTTGTGAAAATTCCAGTAGTGCGCGGTAGCTTTTCTATGAAATCGTTCTCGAATAGTCGGTCAGTCGGCGCCACGAAGTCGCAAATAACCGAAATGTCGCCACCATTGCGCACACCAGCAAAGTCGAAAAACGAAAAGAAGAACGAAAAGAAGATCGTTGAAAATAAGACCTTGAACGAAACGTTCGGTCTAGTGGAAGAAGAAGAATCGATAAAAAATAATATGGAAGTGAAAGAAGTTCGTGACGTAGAAAAAAGTGATCCCAGGGATCTAGATATAAAGATGCAACAGTTAATACAAATGTTTTCTCTTAAAATCGAAGCGGATGAGAGGAAGTCTGCAGAAGTCAAAATAAACCCTGAGCATTTCGAAAAAGTTGTATGTGTGTTCGACGGTTACAATGTACCGGTAGAGAAATGGTTTGAGAATTTTGAGCAGAATGCTGAAGCTTACGAGCTCACAGACAAGCAGATGTATGTGCAAGCGAGAAATAAAATGAGTGGTGCGGCACAGTTATATCTCGAGTCAGAAACAGTGAGTGATTTTCAGAGTTTGAGACAAATGTTATGTTGTGAGTTCGAGTCGAATTTGAGTAGCGCTGACCTACATCAACAGTTACGCGATCGTAAAATGCACAGTGGTGAATCGTTTCACGAATATATGCTCAATATGAGAAAAATTGCTAGTGCTGGAAAAATCGAAGACGCGGCGGTTATACGGTACATAGTTGATGGCCTTAATATTAAAAGCGAGTTTAAGTTCTCAATGTACAACTGTAAATCGCTAAAAGAGTTAAAAGAGCAATATGGTGTATTTGAACATGTAAAAAAATTTGATAATATTGAGAAAAACAATCGTAAAATCACGTCTATTGCAAAAGTGGAAAACATTAAAAAGAAAGAATATTGTTTTAATTGCGGTTCCAGTGAGCACAAGCGTAAAGATTGTAATAGTGCGGATAGAAAATGTTTTAGTTGCAATGAAAGTGGACATATTTCAACTAATTGCCCCAGAAAGTTATCAGCTGTTCGTAAAATAAATATACAAAAACGGGTCAAGTCGGTGTCGCTGAATGGCGTAAACGTTGACGGTTTGATTGATACGGGCTCAGATGTCACTATTGTAAAAAACTCTTTTCTAAAACACTTGGGTAAGATTGATTTGAAAGCAAGTTGCTTAATGCTCTGCGGCCTAGGCAAAAGCCAAACAAAAGCAAAAAGCTTTTTCGAGACAGAGGTCATCGTAGACGACCTAAAGACGCAGCAAAAATTCTTGGTAGTGGAGAGCAACACTATGGTCTGTGACATTATTTTGGGATACGACTTCGTGGAGAAGTTTAGAGTATCGATCGATGAGCGTGGATATACATTTATGAGCCTGGTTGAAGACACCAAATCGCAAGAAGAATATGTTGACAATTGGTACAATGTTTTTGACATCTCATGTGGTTATTCGGCTCCTCCGCAATATCAAAAGCAAGTCGAAGCGTTGATACAGGATAGCTATCAGCCGAATGATACAGAGAAGGTACATTGCCCTATTGAGTTAAAAATTGTACCAGATGGCGCAATAATCCCATTTAGGCAGTCACCCAGTCGTTTGTCACCACCAGAAGCGGAAGCGGTTAAAAATCAAGTTGATGAGTGGGAAGAAAAAGGAATAGTGCGCAAATCCACTTCGAATGTTGCTAGCAGAGTTGTAGTTGTAAAGAAGAAAGACAATACTTTGCGGATTTGTGTAGACTACAGGAAGCTAAATAGCATGGTCTTGGAAGACTGCTTTCCGGTTCCTTTAATGGATGAAGTGCTGGAGAGATTACAGGCAGCAAGCTTATATACGATTATGGATTTAGAAAATGGATTCTTCCATGTGCCCATAGAGGAATCTAGCAAATCATATACAGCGTTTGTTACTAGAGAAGGATTATATGAGTTTAATAGAGCGCCATTTGGATTTCGTAATTCTCCTGCTTCATTCATTCGTTTCGTTAACCACATATTTCAAGATCTGATTAACCAGGATATAATGCAATTATATATGGATGATATTATAGTATATGCAAAGTCAGCAAACGATTGTCTAAACAAAACCAAATTGGTATTAGAAACTGCAGCAAAGTATGATTTGAAAATAAAATGGGGAAAATGTAGTTTTTTGCAAAAACGCATAAGCTTTCTAGGTCACGAAATTGAAGATGGAAAGATTTGGCCCGGTAAAGATAAGACGATGGCAATCAGTCGTTTCGGTATACCCACAAATGTCAAATCGATTCAGGCATTTCTTGGTTTAACCGGATTCTTTAGAAAGTTTATTCCTCAGTATGCGCAGATAGCACGACCCCTTACCAAGTTGCTGAAAAAAGATGTCAAATTTATTATGGGTCAAAGCGAGCTTCAGGCATTGCAGCAATTGAAAACGGCGATAATAAGTGAACCAGTGTTACACCTCTATTCTCGCGAGGCACCAACCGAGCTGCACACGGATGCTTCAAAAGACGGTTTTGGAGCGGTACTACTTCAGCTATTTGACAACAACTTGCATCCGATCTATTTTTGGAGTAAGAAAGCATCTGAAGCGGATTCGAAAAGGCATAGCTACATTCTTGAAGTCAAGGCAGCATATATGGCGTTAAAAAAATTTCGACATTATTTGCTAGGGATCCCGGTGAAATTGGTGACAGACTGCATTGCATTTAAGCAAACTACGACAAAGCTGGACATCCCAAGGGAAGTTGCGCAATGGATACTGTATCTACAGGATTTCAATTTGAACGTGGAGCACCGATCAGCAGTTAAGATGCAGCACGTGGACTGTCTAAGCCGTTACCCACAGTCGTGTTTAGTAGTAAAGGATGAAAAACCAGCGCGTTTAAAGAAGGCACAGCAGACAGATGATCATATTATCGCAATTATAGAGGTACTAAAGCAGCAACAATATAAGAACTTCAACGTGAAAGGTGGTTTGCTATTCAAAGAAGTTGAAGGTAATGAGTTGCTGGTAGTCCCAAAGCTAATGGAACGCGAGATTATACAACGATCGCACGAGGTTGGACATTTTTCGACGCGGAAGACAATGCACGCTATCCAACAACAGTACTGGATACCGCATTTGGAAAGTAAAGTATCAAGATTGATTGCAAACTGCATAAAATGTATAGTTCATAATAAACAGCTGGGCAAAAAGAAGGATATTTGCATTGTATAACCAAAGGAGACACACCGCTGCATACTTTACATTTGGATCATTTAGGACCCATGGACAGCACCTCCAAGCAGTACAAATTCATTTTGGCAATGGTAGATGGTTTTTCGAAATTTGTATGGTTGTTTCCAACGAAGTCCACAGGTCAAGAAGAAGTAATTAAAAGGCTCAAAGAATGGACAGACATTTTTGGATTTCCCGAGAGGATCATAAGTGACAGAGGGGTGGCCTTCACATCAAACGCTTTTAAAGAATTCCTTCGATCAAATGATGTTGAGCATGTACTGTCAACCACAGGAGTAGCAAGGGGCAATGGCCAAGTCGAACGAGTTAATCGTTGTATCCTGTCTATTATCGGAAAAATATCAGCAGATGAACCCACGAAATGGTATAAGGGAGTTTCGCGAGTACAGAAGGCGATTAACACAACGATGCATTCCTCAACGAAAATGTCACCGTTTGAAGTCCTGTTTGGAACGCGAATGCGTAACAATATAGATGACCGTTTGCTGGATATATTACAGGAGGAACAAGTAGATCAGTTCAATGACGAGCGGCAAAAGCTGCGACAAGAGGCTAAAATTAATATAGAGAAGGCGCAGGCGACTTACAAGCGGAACTATGATAAGAACAGAAAAGGCGAAGCAACTTACCAAGTTGGCGATATGGTAGCTATAAAGAGAACACAGTTTGTAGCGGGTCGTAAACTAGCAAGTCAGTTTTTGGGACCGTATGAAGTAATAAAAGCTAAGCGCAACGGCCGGTATGATGTAAAGAAAGCGACCAATGGTGAAGGGCCAATGATGACAACTACGAGCGTGGACTATATGAGACTTTGGCGATATGTGGCTGAGAATGACGAGTTGCTGTCTTCTGAGTCAGAAGACGATTATCAGGAGGGCCGAGTGTAAAGACGAGATGGGCACACTATTCTGATATTACCCCTATTTTGACGAGTAGTGAAGCAGCTGAGAGTGAGAGGTTTTTCTACGCGAGAGGGACGCAAGTAAAGGGTTGAAGAGCAGACGTCGTCGAGAACGGGCAATTAAGAAGAAGTCACGAGAGCGGTCGGCAGTTGTGAAATTAATCGTTTAATCGTTGTTTTTGAAGAAATACTTATATGTACTACACCTCAATTTTAAACATTTGAGTTAATATTATTTACAATAAACTATCATAAACATAATGTTAACCTCACATATATTTTCAAGCTTGATCTTCTTCTTCCTGTTTTTGCTGTTGCAAGCCAGAGATTCTTCCAGATACATTAGCTGCTCCATCATAGCATTGGCCTCTGAGTTTGACTAGTGGCAGCTGAAAACGTACGAGGACATCTTTTACTATTTTAAATAATGTCTCGGCTGTCGTCTCTTTTGTAGAATAAAACCCCATAAAATATTCCGTAGACAGAAGATCTGGAGAGGCAATTCTGAAATAGATAGATATTTGCTCCATTCTTGATACGTCGGCTGTTTCGTCTAAAAGTATAGAATAGAATTCGGATTTTCTGATTTCTTCCAAGTTGTCGTTTATGATTTTGTTCGCCATGATTTCTAAAATTTCATTTTGTACCGTCTGATGCAACCACTTGTCTTGTGTTTTTTTCAGCCATGATTCCAACTGTGACACATCTTCGACCCGTGCTCGTAGAATTGTCATAAAATTTGAATCCTCGTCATTTGCAGCACCACGAACTGCTAAGCCTTGCCTACCCAACAACTTCAACGTGCTAAAAATCTTCTTTAACGCTGTACGATGGTCCATCATTTTTATGCGTAGCGGTGGAAAATTGCTGAACAACGTTTACTGATTTTTGATTTTTTAAAGATTCAGTGCACTTAAAAAGCAAATTACTCGTAGAATGTTTTCTAAATCGATCAACTCCATGTTTCCAGTAAGAGAATCCAGTCTGAACCCACGTTTCTTTAGATTTAAGTTCATGTGAGTCGAGGTCTAGTACCAAGTTTTTATTACAGGCTTCAGTGCAGTTTGTACAAATCGCCCAATTTTTTTTATTATGGTCTAACCAAGGTTTTTCTTTTTTCCAACGTCGAAAAGCAGCTGGTAATGCCGTAAGTGTAGGATCCGCTTCTAAATAGAAATATTTACGAATTGTTACTCAGCAGCCAGCAGAATAATGAATTAGGCAAAAAATTCACGTATAATCAAACGGGGCTTTTGGATAACCCCTCTGCTGTGCTGTGATATCGTATGAAATTCGAAAAATCTAGCATTCGTTCAACGACAAAATTAAAAATATTTTTTGCCAAATTACCAATAAAAAAAGAAGATTCGTTATTTCCTTCCAACCGGGCTTTTTACCAGACAAACGGTCACACGTCGATTGCACGATAGGTTTACTGGTCGAAGTTGTCGCACTCTCCTCTTCTTGCCGACAAGCACTTTCACTGTTCAGCTTTAAATTCCGAATGAGAAACCGGTCCATGCTCTTCTACTAAGCTCCAAATCACTCCTACAAAAAAAATCACTTTGGTATTGTACAAGAATCGTCTGCACGGGCGCGACTCGCGATGCTATTACACTCATACATTGACACGTATTGTGCGTATCGATTCCGTATCGATTATGTCAAGATACCGATTTGTTGGATACGTTTATTACAGCTTAAATTCTGATCAAAATAATACAAATTATATATACATATGTAGATGGTGTTCTTCCAAAGACGTCCGATCGTCGCGGCTTCTCCAACAAGACTCCCGTACTCTCCCTCTACGTTCTCTCTCCCTGTATGCTCTCTATTTAAGCTCTCTATCTCTCTCTCTGTATAGTCTTTGTCATTCTTGACATCCGGCCTCTCCTGACTCCTCTTCGTTGATTCCTATGTAGTCGTAGCCTTCTTCTTCGATGTCTAGGCCCGGAATCAAAACACACCATGGTTTCATGTGATCGCTCGATATTACATTACTGTAACGTCGTTGAGATACTAAACGATCGGGTAGGTCTTCTACAATGTAGCGATCGTTTCCTAAAACTTTCGTTACGACGCACAGTGGGGCCTTCTGGCATTTAGCATTGCAAAAATCATAGCGTCTAAACCAATAAAGCGATTTCAAAAATTTAAAAAGCATATGATAAAGAATACCTTAAGCTTCAAAATGAATGTTTGTCAAAAGTGCTGGGTGTTCGTGGTGCTGTAATATTCAAGGTCAAAGTCAGAAAATATTTCCAAGCATGTTTTTCCTTTAAAAATGAATCGAAACCCGGTTTTTTTTAATCACAAATAGAATTTTTTATTGTTTTAGACGACTATGTAACATTTTTTAATGTTTTAATTTGATTTTTTAACATATTTACAAAAAGAAAAAAAAATTTTTTTAAACTGTCGCAAACGAGAGGAATAATTAGCTCTTTATGTTATATTTTTTTAATAAACTAGGTAGAACGAAAAATCGGTATTACCCTTTTTGTATTAATTAGGTAAACAACTTAATATTTACATCCAATTAGGTAAACGGAAATAAAAACTACCAACCCACAAATAGGACAAACTTTTCATCAACTTAAATAACATTTACCTGTCTTGTCATTTTTTCCAAAGCAGGTAATTAGCAATTTATCATTGTAGAAAGGCATATATGTAAACAGGTAGTATTTGCAAAACAACATTACGCAATGTTATCATTTAAATACAAAGAAGCTACAGGCCTATACGCATGCGCTCTTCTTCTTCCTTATACCTGCAGCGCATTTTTTAGGCGAGGTTGCCTTAGTTTTATGGCTTACGCATCGCTGTCGCACCTCTCCGCGTATTGGGACTATATACATCCGATAGGTAAATATTTCACCTACCTAGTGTATGTAGTCCGGTAGTGATACTCGTTGATCCTTTTTAGTTGTATTCCACCAAAGTTAAAAAACGCCAATATTTAGAGTATTTTTTAAACGCTTCTAGTTCAATAACTATTTAAGTAATTATTAAAATTTATGAAACATGCTATTAACAAAGAACATACTTTTCAGATAAAATCCAAGATCGATTGTTGAAATCGCCCAATATTCAGTTTTAAAGTTGCGACTTTTTTTTAAAAATTATCATTTTTTCCTTTTCACTAAAAATGTCTCAACTTTGGGCGCTTCTAGCACCCATGAATCTCAACCGATTTCAAAAATTCATAATCATAATCTCTGAAGTATTTCCTATCGATTGCATATATCATTTTTGCCAAACGCGATCATGAAAAAACGTATTTTTGCAATGCTATCCGAGCAGAGGCCCAACTGTGCGACGTACGGTCATTTAAACGCTGGATCTAATTTATGAGTGTCTCCTGTAGCCATCGTTAAATAGTTAATGACTACTAAATCATCTACTTCAAATTTTTGAGGTTTGGCATGCTTCAAGTCGAATCTTTTTTTCCATTTTTCCTGTTCAGATTTTATATTTTCTGCCGCTTGATGACGATTTAGTTGTACATCCGTTTCTTCAAACTGGTTTTCCGTAATTGCTTGTATAATTCGGTTATACGATACATCTTTGGGATTAAAATTAAATACCAAATCGTTCGTTTTCAGCGCGTTTAGTAGTGTTTTATTCATTCTCTCAGCTTGTTCTCACTGCTGTTTTAATATGTTGTATGCCATAGTTTTGCACAAAATCTTTGAATTCCCTTGATGTAAACGAAGTACCTCTATCTGATATGATACGTAATGGTTGTCCAAAAATACCAAACATGTGCGAAAGCGCTTTAATAACTGGGATGGTCTTTGTGTTGCGTGTTGCGACTAATATGGTGAACTTGGTGAATGCGCATACTATCACTAAAATGTAAATATTTCCGCTCTTGCTTTTCCGAAATGGTTCAATATAATCGATATTTATTGTCCGGAATGGCATCGGTAATACGTCCTGCAAGTGCATTTCTCCATCTGGTTTTCCTCCTTTTATTTTATTGATACAGCATTCGGGACACGAGTCTATGTATGACTTAATAAATTTTCTCATCCTCGGGAACCAAAAATAACGACCAATTCGTTCCATTGTCTTCTGCGCACTGTAATGACCTACATCATCGTAGTTGCTTTTAGTAATTCTCCAACGAACTGCTTGAGGAACTACTAATTTATCGCCTTTATCTGTTTTTCTTAGTAACCTGCTTTTAGAAATGACATAATCGTTTTTTATTTGCTTCCAATCAGCACTTTTATCTTTCATTTTAAATATTTCAAAAATTTGCTTTAGCTTTGGATCTTGCTTTTGCATGGTATACACCCAGTCATCATCTATCGGAATGACTTTAAAAATGCCATCTGTTTCCATAATGCTGCTTTGTTCCTTAAGTACTGGTTGTCTGCTCATTCCATCTACATGTGGTAAATCTAAGCCCGGTCGGTGCTTACATATGAAGTCGAATTCTTGGAGTCTGAGTCACCAACGCGCAATAGGCGGCTAAAGAGCGGTTGAGTTCTTTAATGTTGCTACAGCGTTGCAATCCGTTATTTCTGAAAATTGAGATCCAAGAAGGTATACCCGGAATCTTTCCAATGATTCGGCTATAGCTAAAACTTCCAGTGCATGGCTTGAATACCGACTTTCAGAATCCGTACAAAGTCTACTTAAGTAAAATACCGGCTTGATATCCTCGTCTTCCTGTTGAAATAGTATTGCTGAAATTCCTGTGGTGCTCGCATCCGTATGCACTTCATGATATTTCGTTGGGTCATATAGCGTTAAGACTGGTTCCGTTGTAATAGCTTCTTTTAAACGGTTGAAAGCCTCATTTTGATCAGGTGTCCATATAAAGATTTGGTTATTCTTCAAAAGCATACTCAATGGTTGTGCTATTATGCTATAATTTGGAACAAATTTACGGAAGAATCCAGTAATTCCCAAAAATCTCCGTATTTCTGTTTCATTCGTTGGCTGCGGATATTCAGCTATACATTGTGTCTTTTCTTTTCCTGGTTGAATTCCTTTACCAGTAATAATATGACTTATTTTTTCATGCCTTTTTTTCATGAACTTGCACTTAGATGGACGTAGAGTTAATCCCTCGGATTTAACTGCTTCTAAAAATTCAATTAGAATAACGTTTCCTTCGTCAATCGTTTTTGATGAAATAATAACTTCATCAACATAGCTTATTATATTTCTTTGATATTTGAGGTTTCGTATGATATCTGCGATGACTTTTTGGAATACCATTGGCGCATTAATTAAACCAAAAGGCATGACATTAAACTCAAAAATTCCCTCTGTTGTCATAAAGGCCGTAAATATCTTGCTTTCGTTGCTCATTTATATTTGATAATATCCAGACGTCATATCCAGCGTTGTAAAGAAATGATTTCCTGCTAACTTTGCCAATTGCTCTTCTACGACTGGCATCGGGTAGTATTGCTTTACTGTGACTGCGTTGAGGGCTCTGAAATCAACACATAAGCGATGTTCTCCATTGGGTTTGGGCACCAAAATCGAGGATGCTGCATGTGGTGATGTGCTTCGTTGGATTATGTTGTACTTCAGGAGTTCATCTACTACTGTTCGTAATGCATCTCTTTTTGCAAATGGTACTTGATATCGCCGTCCCACAATTGGATTCGTGGTTGTTACTTTGATCTCCATCTTTGTTGATTTGCATCTGCCAATATTTGAAAAATCTTCGGCAAAGCATTCTGCATAAGTGTTCAATAGATCACTCACCTGTTTGCGCTGAGGATCGTCAACCTCAGCGCAGATGTCATACTCGCATTTTACCTCCATCGGAGTATTAGTTGACTTCGTTTCGACCTTTGTCTTACCCTCTGCACATAAAATATCCCTTCCTAAGAGGACTGCATGATTAAGTTCTTTATCTTGAACTACTTAGATGCATACGTCTATTCGCTTGTTATCCCAAACGATCTCCGTTAACAGGCATTCCTTTGACTCAACAATTCCTCCTCCAAAACCTCTGAAAGAATTTGTCATAACCTGTAGAACTGCGTCCTTCGGTACCTGAGACCTTTGCATGAATGTATTGTCACTGCCAGTATCTACAAATGCCTCATATTCGTGTCCTTCAATAAGTACTTTCTTCAAGATTGCGGGACGCTTCTTATCCTTTATGCTATCAACTTTCGACACCGTTGACCGCTTAAGTCTGCAATCTTTTCCTTCGTGTCCTATCTTAGAGCAAAACGAACATCTTGGCCTTTTCGATTCAACCGGACACTTGGCTGCGATATGTCCAATGTTATTACAATTAAAGCATTTTGGACCCTTAGCATTATTATCCTTGTTAACCTCCATGGTCTTTGCGGTATCTGAAGATGCGTACTCCGCCGTACGGTAGACTGCCATATGGATGAAGAATTCATATTCTCCAGTGACCGAAACAATTCTGCACATGTACCTAAATTCATGGCTAATAAAGCTTTTGTTGACTCTTGCTGATTTAATCCGTTGATAATATATGAGTTGATGGATTTATCGGTTATATTAGCTTTTCGACCTATCGCCATCATTGAGTAGAAGTATTCAATTAAAGTTTCGTTTTGCTTTCTCTTGCAGCACATCATTTGCCTGTGAACATCTGATATATTAATTACACTTGGAAAATCCTTTAGTAGAGCATCCTGAAATTGACTCCAAGTCTGATATACTCTTTGTGAATCCAACCAGTCTTTAGCTACACCTCTTAGCTTGTGCTGTACAGCAAACAATATGGTGGCATCTCTCCACTCATACACGATCTGTAACTGTTCTACTTTGTCCAAAAACTGTTGCGAATTCTCTCCTCCTTTTATTGGGTCAAATTCAGGAAGCATTCCTATAACATCTTTTATCGATGTATTACTGTCGTCGTGCTGATGGTTTTCCTCCGACCTTGCGGGTTCATTTGCACGCTCCTGTCGTTCCGTCATCAGATTTTGTGTTCGTACGTTGATCGTTGATACAGCTTGCGATAAGTCTGCTACCATTTGTTTCAGTTCATCCATTTGTCTTTGCATCGTACTATTTTGCTGGTTGAAATCGTATTCGTCAGTGTTGATTTGGTCCGTTCCTAGAATTGTCGTAACTTCATCAATCTTGGCTTGTTTATTACCATTTACATAAATATTATTTGTCTGTAAAATAATATCCAACTCCGCCACTCGTAGTGTAGATAATTTAACCAACATTTTCTTAACTTTTTTTTTCTAGTCAATTATCTCTTTTACTTTTTTTTTGTCGTGCTTTTTAGATTTGGACCTTTCCCTCGATTGGTTTATCGATAAATGCTATCGATACATTCGATAGTTAGGTTGGACTTTTCCGTCTTCTCTGTGATTGCCTTTCTCGTGGAGATTTCCACGTAGATGTTTGCTTCGTCCCTTATGACTTGCCGTGGTCGATGTCTTGCCTCCCCATGAAATCCGTGCAAACCTTTTTCCGTTACTTTGGGAATTCGTGACCGTCTTGCAAATTGTGCCGTGGCGTCTTTTCCCGCGTTCCGATTGATCTATAGTAGTCTCTTTCGCAGCTTTTCTGTTAATTTTGAGAATTCGTGACCGTTTTGCGATTAATGCCGTTGCGTCTTTTCCCGCGTTTTTTTTTTTTATGTATGTATGTATTTATTCTTGTCTTTTTACAGCTTTGGAAGTTTTGTGACCGTTTTGCTTCTTTGCCGTTTTGTCTTTCTTCCACTGTTTCGTTGACCTATAGATATCTCTTTTACTCTTTCCGGAAATCGTGACCGTTTTGCACTTTTGCCGTTTGTCATTTTCCCTTGTCTCGTTGGGTTCTTAAATTTAATGTTGTTGGTCTGTTATGTTTACTTCGTCAAAATTTGGGGAATGTCCACTGGCGGCACAGTGGGCCATAAGTGCCGTTTTTGGTGCATTGGAGTGTTGACGAAGTTTATAGTCAGATCTATGTTGCGATAGTCTTGTTTTTAGCCTCGATTTTGTTGTCCCTATATATATTTTATCACAGTTTTCTTCATTAGTCCCATTGCACGGTATTATATACACTACGTTGCTCTTGTCCATTGTATCAATCCTACTTTTTGTTCTGTTAAAAATACTCCGTAGTGTGTTATTGGGTTTATGTGCTATCTGTATTTGTTCGATGTCATAGCAATCTGAGTTTGCTAATCTTTCCGATAGTTGTGGGACATATGTGACGGACATAAAGCGTTTTGTCGGAACATCTTTGTTGGTTTTCTTATTGCGAGATTTTAGTAAAGTCCTTATAGTGTGGTTTGGAAAGTCATTATCCTTTAAAATTCGTCGTATTTCTTCCTTCGTTTCTTCATGAAAAATTGGGTCCGATATATTAAGCATCCGTTGTATACAACCTCTTGCTGTATTCATTATCATCGACTTCGGATGTTTGGAGTTGAAGTTAATTATTCGTCCTGATGCTGTTGGTTTTTTGTACCTAAATTCGCAATCCCAGTAGAGAAGAGAAAATTCCCTCTCTTTAAATATATAGCAGACGGATAGGAGCTAGTACAGACTCTTAAAGTCAAAGAAAAACAAGAGGAAGCACGCACAAAATTCTCTTTATTAATAAAAGACCACAAAACATCTAACAAAGAAGACGCAGCTGATCGTGCAATACTTGACACAGTGGAACAAACAAGGAAATTTCTTAGACAGAATGATGACATATTAATTTTAACTTCAGATAAAGGAAATAAGACAGTTGCAATGGATAAGACTGAGTATGACAAAAAAAATGGATAGTATAGTTAACGATTTAAATACATATAGAACCTTAAGGAAGGACCCAACCACTAGACTACAGACCAAAAACAACGAATTGGTAGAAAAACTATACAAACATGAACTTATTTCACGGACCGAAAGAAATAAGCTTATAACAACCACATCAATTCCACCAAGAATATATGGATTACCTAAAATTCACAAAGAAGGTACGCCATTGAGACCAATCTGTTCATCAATTGGTTCTCCATCATACGGACTATGCAAATATATAGTTAACATATTAAAAAATGTAACGGCAGACTCAACATATAACGTAAAGAACGCCTCAGAATTTAAGACAAGGATTAATGACACATACATTTGCGACGATGAAGGATTAATATCATTTGACGTAGCCTCACTTTTTCCAAGTATTCCAATAGAATTGGCACTTGACACCATTAGAGAAAAGTGGATTAAAATAAAAGCGCACACTAACATTCCAAAATTAACATTTATGGAAATAGTACGTTTTTGTATACAAGAGAACAGATATTTCAGATACAAAGACAAGATATACACACAACTAAAAGGAATGCCTATGGGTTCACCAGCGTCACCGATAATAGCTGACATAATTATGGAAGAACTCTTAGACAAAATGATGAAAACGCTACAGCGACCACCTAGAGTTATGACGAAATATGTAGATGACCTTTTTGCCATAATTAAAGAAGACGAGATCCAAAACACACTTGACAACCTAAATTCATTTGACAGGAACATAAAGTTTACAATAGAATTAGAAAATGACAACAAATTAACATATCTAGACGCATCAATACACAGAAGAGGAAATGAACTAAAATTAAAAAACTAAAAAAAAAAACTAAAACTAAAAAAATTTTGACGAAGTAAACATAATAGACCAAGAACAACATTACAACAAACGTTACACTTTGGAGATGCTGCACATAATAAATACCCCGACAAATATAAGACTTAATTATAAGGTAGATACGGACAACTGCGCGCATTTATACAGGCATTTATTAGGGACAAATCAGTGTGTAGCTCCACGTCACAGTGTGCGGACGTGTAAAACTAAGTAGGTGTTTTCTTGTTAAATTAATATTATGTCAATCACAATTCAATGTTATTTATAGTTGCCCTGAAGACGACCACCGATGAGTGGTCGAAATATATCGGAACGAAAATAAAAACAAACTGTGTTTTTTATTTTTTATTTTTATTCGCCCAACATTTGACCTCGAGCCGGCAAAACATTCAACTCTAAACTACAAAAAGGTCGCAAAAATCAACATATAATACAAATTATATATACATATGCATATGGTGTTCTTCCAAACACGTCCGATCGTCGCGGCTTCTCCAACAAGACTCCCGTACTCTCCCTCTACGTTCTCTCTCTGTGCTCTCTCCCTGTATGCTCTCTATTTAAGCTCTCTCTCTCTTGTCATTCTTGACAATTATGTATCGATTAAGGCGTGCTTAGTCATATCGCAAGCGCGCCAAAGAGCTCGCTTTTTTTAAATAATACATATATCTGATCAAATTTGTTGCTGCAACGGGTAATTACCCACTCGGCAATTTTCCAAGTGGGTAGTACTACCCATACTACCATAGGCTGCCGCCGGCTCTGTTGGGCAGCACTGAGTGGATGTCGTAGCATATTTAATGACAACTTCTTTGTCCCCCTTTTTATATAAATAATCCTTTAAGGTGGCGATTTGAACATCAAAACTATTTTTTTCGAGTAATATTTTAGTCTGGCTTTCCTTTGCATACTCAATTTTTAAAGGCCGGCAGAACCTAACAGACTGCGAAGCTCTGTTTTTCCAGATGATACGTTGATTTTCATCTTTTAATTCCAATGGTATTATTGTGGTGACAAAAGGTGAAAGATCAAGGGAAACAGGTTCATCCGAATGAAACTGTTGCTTATAAATGCTTTGGCCCGTTGATCCATCAAAGCCGTAGTTTGTTATTAATGTGCAACGTGAAATATAATCAATTTCAGCTAAAACCTCTTTTTATTTAGCGGACGTTGACGATACTATGCGCAGTACGTTCAAGTGGCCCCTACGACACCAGGACAAAGCCTGTTACGCGCGAGCCCAAGCAGATGACTGCCCACCTCCCACCCGACCGACCGAGGGGTGCAGCCGTATAACGCACGGCACGAATCGCGTGGACAAATACACAATAGAAAAAACAGACAAACAAATAACTAAATAATACTATAGCTATCTATTAACTAAATGGGATAGGATAGAAGTTTTAATCATGTTAATAGAAAACTCTGAACCGATTACAGGGAATAGAAGGTTGTAATCAGAGCAGAGGACCCTAAAAGGTTCATGCAGGGCATAGTTAGAAGAACAACGACTTAGGGATAAAGGAATCAAAGGATGTCTACTCCGTCTACATGGTACCGACAAATTTACCTGAGCTAATAACTCAGGCGAGTCGATATCACCAATTAGGAGCTTGTGCATAAAAATAACACCAAGCATAATTCTACGGTTAGTTAGGGAAGGAAGGTTAATCAAGAGAAGTCTGCTAGAATACGAAGGCAAATTGACATTGCGATCCCAGCTTAAGCCACGAAGAGCAAATAGCAAGAACTGCTTTTGAACGGATTCAAGTCGAATCTGGTGCGACTCATATTGAGGTGACCAAATGCAAGATCCATACTCTAAAATAGGACGGACAAGCGAAGTAAAAAGAACATTAGTTGTATAGGGGTCATCAAATTCTTTTGACCATCTTTTAATGAAACCCAGGACACTCATGGCCTTTGCGACCGTGGTGGAAATATGGGTGTTAAAATTTAACTTATGGTCCATAAGTACGCCCAAATCATTCATATTATTTAGACGTTCTAAAGGACTGTTGTTTAGAAAATAAGTGACCAGTTGAGGAGAGTTACGGAAAAAAGTCATTACCTTACATTTGGTAGTGTTAAGATTTAGTAAATTAAACTGGCACCAGGATTGAAAGTTTTTAAGATCAGCTTGTAGCCGACTAAATGAATCTATATCTTTATAAGTAAGACAAAGCTTGACATCGTCAGCATACATAAGCACACGCGAATGAACAATGACTGAGGGAAGATCGTTAATGAACAGTGTGAAAAGCAGAGGGCCCAGATGACTACCTTGAGGTACACCAGAAGTCACAGGAATGGAATCTGAAAAAGAAGACTTAAAAAGTACCTTCTGTTTTCTATTTGTTAAATATTCTCGAACCCAAGAAAGGAAAAGGGGTGGAAACCCAATGTCGCTCAGCTTAGAAAGTAATAGGGTATGATTAACGGAATCAAAGGCTTTGCTGAAGTCAGTGTATATGACATCAGTTTGTTTACCATTTTTGAACCCCTTGATAATTATTGATGTAAATCCTAAAAGGTTAGTGGTTGTAGATCTACGTTTCACAAACCCATGTTGGGATGGCGAAATAATAGAGCTGCAAAAATGTTGCAATTGAGAAGTTATAATTTTCTCAAAAGCTTTCGGAATAGCGGACAATTTTGAGATACCCCTATAGTTAGAGGCTTCGGACTTTTTGCCATTTTTATGCAGAGGAATGATATACGACTCCTTCCAAATAGATGGAAAAGAGGAAGATTCGACAGACAGTAGAAACAATTTTAAAATGGGTTTACATAATGCGTTTGCACAGAACCTGAGTACACATCCAGGAAGACCATCTGGCCCCGGAGAATAAACAGGTTTAACTAATTTAAGTTCGCTAAGAATAGAACTTTCATCAAACACTGGATTGAAAATGCAATTAGTCTTTTCTAAATGATAAGGATATGGACTTGCTCGGTATTCCGTTGAGGAATAAGTTGTTTTGAAAAAACTCGCAAACATATCGGCAATTGCCTGATCAGTGCTCGCTTTTTTATTTTGAAAAGACAAAAAAGATGGGTGCACAGAGGTCTTACGTTTAGAATTGACAAAATTATAAAATTGTTTAGGGTCAGAAGAAAACTGAAGCTTACACCGCTGAAGATAATTCTTATAGCATTGTGTATTAAGCATCATGAACTTTGAACGAGCGACTGTATAAAGAGCATAATCTGATGAATCTATGGGTAAGCAAAGAATTACCAAAACAGGGTATACAAACTTCGACGTGGTCGAAGTTAACCCCGGCACTCTGGTTTTTCGTTCAGAACAGTCTTCATGCCTGAAGACTTTTAAAACTGTCGCTAATTCATCCTGTTTGGCTTTCTTTGCAGAAACTGAAGCCGCGTGAAGCAAATGAGGTGTGCAAAAATTATTATCCGATGCTAGGTCACATACTAACTTTCTTTTTAGGCGCTCTCCAGCATCTGAATAGTTTAGCTTCGGTCTACCAATTGCAGATGAAGATGCCAGATCCGTCACATTTTCATCTAACGTCAAAGTAATTGACTGCGAAAGCCACCTTGGGTGTCGAGCCTTAAATCTTTGCAACATTCGATTGCACTGCGGCAAATATTTTTTGACGTGATTCAGAAAAATCCTGATTTTTCCGGTAAATATATCCACCTGAGCAGCACTGAGATCAGATTTGTTTACTTTTTCCAATACACATATGATAAGTGCACCATCATCGCGCTTGTTGTTGTCCCAAACTTCCAGCAACGTTAAGCGCCGAAACTCATATTTGGCTGCAACATGTCAATTTATTCAAAAATGAACAAAAAGGGGCAGAGGAAACTTATTAATTCCGAATATATAAACATTATTCTTGAACATGTCGTTTTTAGTTGCGCGCTCAAGCGCGCACCACGAAACACGGCTCTATTTGTTAAATTTCACCTGTAAAAAGACACCAACAACAATTGCACATACACAGCTAAACATTCACAATCTTGACAAACTAACACTGAACATTAATTTTAAATACCTGTGCTTTTACTTTCTATGATTACAATATTCTTTTTCTTTAAACAATCACGCTCAAAACAATGACAAAGCCTAATAAATTTTAAGGTTGCATACCGATAATTTAAGCTTGCATTGAAACAGCTGACTTGCGCGCCAAATTTAAATGACTATTTTGAAAACTTTTTTAAAAACGTTTTATTCTTATCTAATGTGTCTATAATCAAAAATATGAAATAAGTTAAATTTTCAGTTATGAATACATAAAAAAAATGACTTTATGCCAAAACATCAGACTTTCTGACCATAGTGCACTGGATACGTGCTTATTTGTTTTATGTTTCAGATTTGTTGTTGCTGGTGGAGCTCTTAAGGTTACTCGTAAGGCCAAAAGAGATTTGTTGCTTTGCTTGTTGTTATTCAGGACTCGATGACTTGATAGCTTGATCTTGACTCGACGACTTGATGAATTCCTGATTTGCTGCTCGCCTTATATAGGCATCCTGGGGTCTGGGGAATCACTTGGTGTGATACCGCTATACAGCCGGTAACTTTCCATCGGCCCATCGCTTTCACCCACGCTGTTGCCATGCGTGGTGAAACTCCCGTAAAAGTCTTTTGCGCGGCCGCATCCACTTTCTTGACTGCTGTGCGCCCATTGACTTCTTGTCCTTGTTGCTCTGCTTCGCCCGCATAGCGCCTCTGTTGCTAGGCGGGCTTACATCCTTTTCTCTCCAGTTCTCGATTTCTCCATGTTGGTCGCATGTCCTCTCAGGTTGCTAGGCGCCGCACACTTTGGCCTCTGCTCGGATAGCGTTGCAAAAATACGTTTTTTCATGATCGCGTTTGGCAAAAATGATATATGCAATCGATAGGAAATACTTCAGAGATTATGAATCCAAAAAATCGGTTGAGATTCATGGGTGCTAGAGACGCCTAAAGTTGAGATATTTTTAGTGAATAGGAAAAAATGATCATTTTAAAAAAATCGCAACTTTAAAACTGAATATTGGGCGATTTCAACAATCGATCTTGGTTTTATCTGAAAGTATATTCTATATATAGCATGTTTCATAAATTTTAATAATTACTTAAATCGTTATTGAACTAGAAGCGTTTAAAAAATGTACTAAATATTGGCATTTTTTGAACTTTGGTGGAATAAAACTAGTAAGGATCAACGAATATCAATACATACTACACCTACACCTACATACACTAGGTAGGTGAAATATTTACCTATCAGATGTAAGCCATAAAACTAAGGCAACCCCGCAAAAAAAAAAGGAATGCAGGTATAAGGAAGAAGAAGAGCGCATGCGTATTGGCCTGAAGTACTTTGTATTTAAATGATAACATTGCGTAATGCTGTTTTGCAAATACTACCTGTTTACATATATGCCTTTCTACAATGATAAATTGCTAATTACCTTTGGAAAAAATGACAAGACAGGTAAATGTTATTTAAGTTGATGAAAAGTTTGTCCTATTTGTGGGTTGGTCGTTTTTATTTCCGTTTACCTAATTGGATGTAAATATTAAGTTGTTTACCTAATTAATACAAAAAGGGTAATACCGATTTTTCGTTCTACCTAGTTAATTCAAAAAATATAACAAAAAGAGCTAATTATTCCTCTCGTTTGCGACAGTTTATTCCGATAAAATAAATATAATTCAAGACAGTTTTATTTATTTGTGCAAAACTGTTGTGAAAGAATGAAAGAATTTTGAAAAGTTTTCCACGAGTGTGAGTCATTTAAGTAAATGATTTTGAAATGGGATTTCTAAACGAGATGAGCGTTTCATTCGAAAACGCTAATAAGGAGCTTAAGGTAAAAATTAAATATACACAATATATCGGCAGAAATCAGGCAAATTTCGTGAAAAAAAATGAAGTTTGGCTTGGGAAGTATCGTGAGGATATTCAGAGCAGGAAAGAGATTATACAACCTGAATTCTCTCGGAAGCTGGGACTAAAAGTTGACTGCCCAAAGTACGGATACGGAAACACGAATGATGGAAATACTTCAAGGAGATTTTTTGAAAATGATGAAGTGACATCTTTTATAACAGGTGTTAGTCAAGAGATCATTAAAAGGTTGGCTGTTATCTCGAATGTTATAAATTGCAAGGAAATGGTAAATGGTGAAAAATTTGACGAATATACTTCAGAGACTGCTCAACTTTTGACTGAATTGTATCCGCAAAAAAAAATTACCCCAACGGTACATAGGATTTTGGCTCACGGAAAGGATTTAATAGAATATCAGTGTTTACCAATTGGACTACAAAAGGTTCAGATACACTAATACATTAAAAACTTCTCGTCTTAGACAAAATGAAGACCTTTTTAACATGCTAGCAGCCTCTTCGCACCCACTTAGTGCATCACTGAGACACGAGGATTTGGAAAATAGCAACTATAGTCCCGAAATGTTGAGTTTATTAGATATTGATGTAAATATTGAAAATTATTTTGAAGAAAATCAGCCATCAATAGAAAATTTTCAAAAATAACCTAAAAAAAAAATTAAAAAAAAATTTTTTTTTCTTTTTGTAATTATGTTAAAAAATCAAATTAAAACATTAAAAAATGTTACATAGTCGTCCAAAACAATGAAAAATTCCATTTGTGATTGAAAAAAACCGGGTTTCGATCCATTTTTAAAGGAAAAACATGCTTGGAAATATTTTCTGACTTTGACCTTGAATATTACAGCACCACGAACACCCAGCACTTTTGACAAACATTCATTTTGAAGCTTAAGGTATTTTTTATCATATGCTTTTTGAAATCGCTTTATTGGTTTAGACGCTATGATTTTTGCAATGCTAAATGCCAGAAGGCCCCACTGTGCGTCGCTTGGTTGACACAAAGGCGGGCATTTGGCCGGTATTACTTTAAGTGCACAAGTTGCTAAATCATTTGTGTCTACAAATATTTCATTATATATGGATGGATTGGTTTGGCCTCCCCATGAATCGATAATTAAAAGAAACTTTTCCTTCTTCACGTAAGGCAAAAAAGCATATTTTAAGAATGTCTTATACATAAATAGTGTCCACTTATTTATTACAGCATATTTGTCAATAACTGATCCACCATTCTTCACATCCTCTTCCCATCGATATAAGTCCGACATTTGTTTTAGGCGGCTTCCTCCTTTCTTTTGAATAGTTCCAAGATTCCACGACGGGTGCGATTTGGCCAAGTTAATTACCGAGACTTTGTAATCCAGCGGAATGTACTCCCGTTGTTTGAACGCCTTATATTTTGGAACGTAATCCTCGGAACTCTTGCTACTTTCACTAACTTCAGAATCCTCAACATACAGTTCCTTTATTTCCACAAAATCGTGTTCCTCCTATATATCAATGACCACTTTATAAATTTCCTCAGCCATTGTTACAGATTTTTCCGAAATAGTATTTGGTGTCCGTTCTGTTGACAAATTGTTCTCTTGAAGGAGTTTATCAAGATGCACCAATGCTCCTTTTATTGTTATTTTTAAATCATCAGAATCCAAATTAGATAAAAAATTCATTTTGCTTGTTTTGCACTCTATTTTGTCAATAAGAAAAAGCTTACACTCGCAATGAGCTATATTTGTACCCATTAGTGGCTTTTTCATATAATTAAAGAAATAAGAAATAATATAAAAGAAACAGGAGAAATTCATAACAACCGTTATAAGCATTACGAAAACGATATAAAAAAACAAAAACGAAAAAAAAATCAAAACTAACAAGTCCCGAGCGGGGGTTGAACCATGGATTCGTCAACATTAGGAATGGCCTCTGCCCACCGAAGCTATAGCCTTAAACACGATTTATAAGGAAAATATAGAATAGTGCGCCGAAATATTTCACACAGCTTCAAATGACGCGGTATTCTACAACATATCCAAAATTCATCCAAATCGGTGATTCGCATACCTGAAGTTCCCCTTGTAAGAAACAGATGAATTGCTTCATCTGGAACTTGACTAGCGTCAAAAACTCTCGACCTAAACAAATCAATATCTACTAGGGTCATTTCGACAGATGTCATGTTATTTAATGCTAAAGCAAAAGGAAGCATAATCTCTGTGAGTTCAAAAAACATAAAACGGTCCCACAAGAAGGACCAACAAGGATGCTATAAGGGTCGTGAGATGAAGATGTAGATTGAAAAATCAAACGGTCACCTACAGGACGTAGTTGTCTGAGATCGCCGAACACGATTACAGAAATGACCCCAAAAGGAGAATCTCGATTATGAAAAATTTGCTTGAGGCGAGAATCTATATGAGAAAACATTTTAGCACCCACCATAGATATCTCATCAATAATTAAAAGTTTTAGATCTATAAACCTAGTTCGAAGAGTATTTAGTAGATCAGAACTTAAATCCCTAAAAGCAGACCCAGACTGGTTAATAGGAAGAGAAAACATCGAATGTAGTTTGGAACCTCCTATCCCAAAAGCAGCTTTTCCTGTTGGAGCGCACAAAAGAATCTTAACAGTATTTAGGTCGCTTCCTCTCCTACGATTATACTCTACAGAAAGCGACTGAAAAATTGCAGAAATAAGCCGCGTGAAGCAAATGAGGTGTGCAAAAATTATTATCCGATGCTAGGTCACATACTAACTTTCTTTTTAGGCGCTCTCCAGCATCTGAATAGTTTAGCTTCGGTCTACCAATTGCAGATGAAGATGCCAGATCCGTCACATTTTCATCTAACGTCAAAGTAATTGACTGCGAAAGCCACCTTGGGTGTCGAGCCTTAAATCTTTGCAACATTCGATTGCACTGCGGCAAATATTTTTTGACGTGATTCAGAAAAATCCTGATTTTTCCGGTAAATATATCCACCTGAGCAGCACTGAGATCAGATTTGTTTACTTTTTCCAATACACATATGATAAGTGCACCATCATCGCGCTTGTTGTTGTCCCAAACTTCCAGCAACGTTAAGCGCCGAAACTCATATTTGGCTGCAACATGTCAATTTATTCAAAAATGAACAAAAAGGGGCATGAACATGTCGTTTTTAGTTGCGCGCTCAAGCGCGCACCACGAAACACGGCTCTATTTGTTAAATTTCACCTGTAAAAAGACACCAACAACAATTGCACATACACAGCTAAACATTCACAATCTTGACAAACTAACACTGAACATTAATTTTAAATACCTGTGCTTTTACTTTCTATGATTACAATATTCTTTTTCTTTAAACAATCACGCTCAAAACAATGACAAAGCTTAATAAATTTTAAGGTTGCATACCGATAATTTAAGCTTGCATTGAAACAGCTGACTTTAGTTGCGCGCCAAATTTAAATGACTATTTTGAAAAATTTTTTAAAAACGTTTTATTCTTATCTAATGTGTCTATAATCAAAAATATGAAATAAGTTAAATTTTCAGTTATGAATACATAAAAAAAATGACTTTATGCCAAAACATCAGACTTTCTGACCATAGTGCACTGGATACGTGCTTATTTGTTTTATGTTTCAGATTTGTTGTTGCTGGTGGAGCTCTTAAGGTTACTCGTAAGGCCAAAAGAGATTTGTTGCTTTGCTTGTTGTTATTCAGGACTCGATGACTTGATAGCTTGATCTTGACTCGACGACTTGATGAATTCCTGATTTGCTGCTCGCCTTATATAGGCATCCTGGGGTCTGGGGAATCACTTGGTGTGATACCGCTATACAGCCGGTAACTTTCCATCGGCCCATCGCTTTCACCCACGCTGTTGCCATGCGTGGTGAAACTCCCGTAAAAGTCTTTTGCGCGGCCGCATCCACTTTCTTGACTGCTGTGCGCCCATTGACTTCTTGTCCTTGTTGCTCTGCTTCGCCCGCATAGCGCCTCTGTTGCTAGGCGGGCTTACATCCTTTTCTCTCCAGTTCTCGATTTCTCCATGTTGGTCGCATGTCCTCTCAGGTTGCTAGGCGCCGCACACTTTGGCCTCTGCTCGGATAGCGTTGCAAAAATACGTTTTTTCATGATCGCGTTTGGCAAAAATGATATATGCAATCGATAGGAAATACTTCAGAGATTATGAATCCGAAAAATCGGTTGAGATTCATGGGTGCTAGAGACGCCTAAAGTTGAGATATTTTTAGTGAATAGGAAAAAATGATCATTTTAAAAAAATCGCAACTTTAAAACTGAATATTGGGCGATTTCAACAATCTATCTTGGTTTTATCTGAAAGTATATTCTATATATAGCATGTTTTATAAATTTTAATAATTACTTAAATCGTTATTGAACTAGAAGCGTTTAAAAAATGTACTAAATATTGGCATTTTTTGAACTTTGGTGGAATAAAACTAGCAAGGATCAACGAATATCAATACATACTACACCTACACCTACATACACTAGGTAGGTGAAATATTTACCTATCAGATGTAAGCCATAAAACTAAGGCAACCCCGCAAAAAAAAAGGAATGCAGGTATAAGGAAGAAGAAGAGCGCATGCGTATTGGCCTGAAGTACTTTGTATTTAAATGATAACATTGCGTAATGCTGTTTTGCAAATACTACCTGTTTACATATATGCCTTTCTACAATGATAAATTGCTAATTACCTTTGGAAAAAATGACAAGACAGGTAAATGTTATTTAAGTTGATGAAAAGTTTGTCCTATTTGTGGGTTGGTCGTTTTTATTTCCGTTTACCTAATTGGATGTAAATATTAAGTTGTTTACCTAATTAATACAAAAAGGGTAATACCGATTTTTCGTTCTACCTAGTTAATTCAAAAAATATAACAAAAAGAGCTAATTATTCCTCTCGTTTGCGACAGTTTATTTTTAACTTCATAAGTGGAAACAATTTAAATCCGATAAAATAAATATAATTCAAGACAGTTTTATTTATTTGTGCAAAAATGTTGTGAAAGAATGAAAGAATTTTGAAAAGTTTTCCACGAGTGTGAGTCATTTAAGTAAATTTTGAAATGGGATTTCTAAACGAGATGAGCGTTTCATTCGAAAACGCTAATAAGGAGCTTAAGGTAAAAATTAAATATACACAATATATCGGCAGAAATCAGGCAAATTTCGTGAAAAAAAATGAAGTTTGGCTTGGGAAGTATCGTGAGGATATTCAGAGCAGGAAAGAGATTATACAACCTGAATTCTCTCGGAAGCTGGGACTAAAAGTTGACTGCCCAAAGTACGGATACGGAAACACGAATGATGGAAATACTTCAAGGAGATTTTTTGAAAATGATGAAGTGACATCTTTTATAACAGGTGTTAGTCAAGAGATCATTAAAAGGTTGGCTGTTATCTCGAATGTTATAAATTGCAAGGAAATGGTAAATGGTGAAAAATTTGACGAATATACTTCAGAGACTGCTCAACTTTTGACTGAATTGTATCCGCAAAAAAAAATTACCCCAACGGTACATAGGATTTTGGCTCACGGAAAGGATTTAATAGAATATCAGTGTTTACCAATTGAGAGCTATCCGAAGAAGCACGGAATCTAAAAACAAGGACTACAAAAGGTTCAGATACACTAATACATTAAAAACTTCTCGTCTTAGACAAAATGAAGACCTTTTAACATGCTAGCAGCCTCTTCGCACCCACTTAGTGCATCACTGAGACACGAGGATTTGGAAAATAGCAACTATAGTCCCGAAATGTTGAGTTTATTAGATATTGATGTAAATATTGAAAATTATTTTGAAGAAAATCAGCCATCAATAGAAAATTTTCAAAAATAACCTAAAAAAAAAATTAAAAAAAAAATTTTTTTTCTTTTTGTAATTATGTTAAAAATCAAATTAAAACATTAAAAAATGTTACATAGTCGTCCAAAACAATGAAAAATTCCATTTGTGATTGAAAAAAACCGGGTTTCGATCCATTTTTAAAGGAAAAACATGCTTGGAAATATTTTCTGACTTTGACCTTGAATATTACAGCACCACGAACACCCAGCACTTTTGACAAACATTCATTTTGAAGCTTAAGGTATTTTTTATCATATGCTTTTTGAAATCGCTTTATTGGTTTAGACGCTA
This sequence comes from Drosophila paulistorum, assembly GCA_018152135.1. Lineage (NCBI taxonomy): Eukaryota > Metazoa > Arthropoda > Insecta > Diptera > Drosophilidae > Drosophila > Drosophila paulistorum. Next base: position 257,450 of record JAECXG010000713.1, read on the forward strand.
TGATTTTTGCAATGCTAAATGCCAGAAGGCCCCACTGTGCGTCGCTTGGTTGACACAAAGGCGGGCATTTGGCCCGTTGCACAAGTTGCTAAATCATTTGTGTCTACAAATATTTCATTATATATGGATGGATTGGTTTGGCCTCCCCATGAATCGATAATTAAAAGAAACTTTTCCTTCTTCACGTAAGGCAAAAAAGCATATTTTAAGAATGTCTTATACATAAATAGTGTCCACTTATTTATTACAGCATATTTGTCAATAACTGATCCACCATTCTTCACATCCTCTTCCCATCGATATAAGTCCGACATTTGTTTTAGGCGGCTTCCTCCTTTCTTTTGAATAGTTCCAAGATTCCACGACGGGTGCGATTTGGCCAAGTTAATTACCGAGACTTTGTAATCCAGCGGAATGTACTCCCGTTGTTTGAACGCCTTATATTTTGGAACGTAATCCTCGGAACTCTTGCTACTTTCACTAACTTCAGAATCCTCAATATACAGTTCCTTTATTTCCACAAAATCGTGTTCCTCCAATATATCAATGACCACTTTATAAATTTCCTCAGCCATTGTTACAGATTTTTCCGAAATAGTATTTGGTGTCCGTTCTGTTGACAAATTGTTCTCTTGAAGGAGTTTATCAAGATGCACCAATGCTCCTTTTATTGTTATTTTTAAATCATCAGAATCCAAATTAGATAAAAATTCATTTTGCTTGTTTTGCACTCTATTTTGTCAATAAGAAAAAGCTTACACTCGCAATGAGCTATATTTGTACCCATTAGTGGCTTTTTCATATAATTAAAGAAATAAGAAATAATATAAAAGAAACAGGAGAAATTCATGACAACCGTTATAAGCATTACGAAAACGATATAAAAAAACAAAAACGAAAAAATCAAAACTAACAAGTCCCGAGCGGGGGTAGAACCATGGATTCATCAACATTAGGAATGGCCTCTGCCCACCGAAGCTATAGCCTTAAACACGATTTATAAGGAAAATATAGAATAGTGCGCCGAAATATTTCACACAGCTTCAAATGACGCGGTATTCTACAACATATCCAAAATTCATCCAAATCGGTGATTCGCATACCTGAAGTTTCCCTTGTAAGAAACAGATGAATTGCTTCATCTGGAACTTGACTAGCGTCAAAAACTCTCGACCTAAACACATCAATATCTACTAGGGTCATTTCGACGGATGTATCGTTATTTAATGCTAAAGCAAAAGGAAGCATAATCTCTGTGAGTTCAAAAAACATAAAACGGTCCCACAAGAAGGACCAACAAGGATGCTATAAGGGTCGTGAGATGAAGATGTAGATTGAAAAATCCAACTGTCACCTACAGGACGTAGTTGTCTGAGATCGCCGAACACGATTACAGAAATGACCCCAAAAGGAGAATCTCGATTATGAAAAATTTGCTTGAGGCGAGAATCTAAATGAGAAAACATTTTAGCACCCACCATAGATATCTCATCAATAATTAAAAGTTTTAGATCTATAAACCTAGTTCGAAGAGTATTTAGTAGATCAGAACTTAAATCGCTAAAAGCAGACCCAGACTGGTTAATAGGAAGAGAAAACATCGAATGTAGTTTGGAACCTCCTATCCCAAAAGCAGCTTTTCCTGTTGGAGCGCACAAAAGAATCTTAACAGTATTTAGGTCGCTTCCTCTCCTACGATTATACTCTACAGAAAGCGACTGAAAAATTGCAGAAATAAGCCTACTTTTGCCAACACCTGCACCGCCACCCACAAACTAATGGAAAATTTCATTGTTCTTCACGTTGTAAAGAACATGAGTGGGAAAAGTTTTCTGCCTAATATTAAGTGACCTAACAACACTTGCCAGATTTTCAGGCGAAATTATTGGCGGGAGTTTAATAACTTGGATATCATTATCTGTATCCTGTGGTTGGTCATTGCCATTTAAATTTAACAAATTGAGCTGAGAGCTAATTTCAGGAAATAATAAAACTCTAAACTCCTCGTCAAGTAGAACTTGTTCTTCTAGGTTATCTTCTAAATCTGTACTTTCATTTTCCATTGCTCTTTTAAGTGTGTCTTCTAAATTGTCTAATACATTGTATTTGTTGAAACCGGCCTTAATAACTTCCTCATGTTCATTGTAAAACTCCTCACAATTTCTCTGAACTAATTCAATTTGCTCGCTCCATGGAAAATACAACATAACTGTTAATATTATATTTCCTATACCTAATTGTGCAAGGCCATTTTCTTAAAGAGATAAAGCCACTACCATCTCTCAAAGCAATACTACCCCCTATAACCTCTCCCTCTTCCTTACTCCGAGTATTACGACGGGACCTAACGCTAAATTCATAACTGGCTGCAAAATTGGATAAACAGAGTTCCTCAAAAATATTTGACCTTTCTACATAATGGTCAAGGGCTACAAAGATGTCAGTTGAGTTCTGACGCAAACTTTGCAATTGCTGTCTAGATTTGAGGATTTTAACTCGAAGATCTTGTAAACTACATAGTATTGATAAATTTATCCTTATGGCTTAAATTGGACATTGACATCCCTAAACAGCAATAGGCAGCTTCCTGAGCAGATATTTCAGTGCCGCAAATAAATTTATTTATTTTTTTTTTTTTGTATATGTGTATTTAAGCAAGGAATCGATTCACAAATGATCTTAACAAAGCTTTTAACTTAACATAATGTACTACGCCAAACAGTTACTATTAACAGTGAAAATTTTAATCTTATTTATATAAATCTATATTTTTAGTGGTATGTTTAATATTTATTTAGTTATACAGATCAGTCAGCAACTTAGCGTATCATTGTAAGATATTGCCTTCTCCTCAGCCTGTGGATGGTCCTTTGGCTCGCAAGGGGTCTCGCCAGCCGGCTTACATGTGTCTGCAGCCTGTCATTGTACCTGCTGGTGTGGCGATTTATTTGGTCTTCTACCGTTTCCACGTCAAGATCATGGTGTAGTGATGCGCCTCGGATAAACCATGGGTACCCTGTCATCTGCAACAGAGCTTTGTTTTGTAAAGTTTGTACCTTTTTTTTTATTGGAATCTGCCGCCATCCCGCCATTGCATCTTAATGGCAATTTGCTTTTGCCATTTGTCAGCCAGTTTAGTTTCGACCATTTGATTCTGCCATTTTTAGAGAGGCTTCGATGTGATCTTTAAAAGTAAGGCGTTTGTCTAGTACTACTCCCAGGTATTTTGCCTTTTCTTCTGTTTTTAGCACCTTGCCGTTAAGCCATACACTGGGAGGATGCTTTCTTCTCAATGTGAAGCATATATTTAAGCATTTGGCCTCGTTTAGCATTATATTCCATCTGCGAGCCCAGCTCTCAAGCAGATGGAGATATTCTTGCACTCCATCAGTAGCAGAATACTCACAGGACGAGTAATAAAACATACAGAGATCATCTGCATAGGAAGCTATTAAGGACATGTTTTCTTCCTCAGGCCTGGGTATATCAGAAGTATACACCGTGTATAGTAGAGGACCGAGAACACTTCCTTGAGGCACTCCCGCAGCCACATCATGAGCACTGGAGACTGCAGATCTTACTTTAACTTGAAATTTTCTGCGTTCCAAGTAGGAGCGAAGAATGAGGTAGAAAGGAGCAGGAAGCTTTCTCTTCAGTTTTGCAAGAAGGCCAACATACCAGACTCTATCGAAAGCTTGCTTTACATCTACGAAGACTCCATTGCAATACTTTTTTTTTATAATTTATAATTTACAACTCGGTGCACTTGTTCGACAGTGCCATGTCCCTTTCTAAATCCAAACTGGTGATTTGGGATGAGTTGCATGTTTGGAAGTCCATAAATTCGAGTCACCATTACTTTTTCCCATACTTTTGACACACGGTAGCAAAGAAATTGGGCGGTATGATTCTGGATCATCTTCCTGCTTTCCTGGCTTGTGTATCATAATAACCCGAGCCAGTTTCCACTGTGTTGGAAAATGTTGCAGTCTTAAAATTGTGTTGAATATTAAAACTATAAAAAGCAGTGCATGCTTGGGCAAAGCTTTCAGTGTGTAATGGCAGATCCTGTCATGTCCGGGAGATTTGTGATTTGGTAAACCTTTAATTATCCAATCGAATGGGATTTATTGGAAGACTCATTTGCAAAGGTGTATCTAATTCATTAAGAGTTTCCTCAACTACTACTGGGGCAGCAATCTGGAAAGGCTTAAAACGATTTTCCAAATGGTCAGACTGATGCTTGTTCATCATCTGATCTACAAAAACGTCCCAGTGGGTGCCTAATGGGTACTATTCTCATCGGCTGCCGCTTTAAAGATTTCGTAGCCTTCCATAGAGAAAGCCCAGAATCGACAGTATAGTCCATAGCTTCAAGTCTTTTTTCAAAAAAGCAAGTCTTTTGAAGTTGTAACGCCTCTTTAAGCCTCTTACTCGTTTCTTGCCATGATGCCTTGTCGCCTGGATGATGCGTATTAATATATCGTCGACGTAGTCTTCTTTTCAGCTTAATTAACTCTTCTAATTCTCTATTTAGCGTGTATGAAGTAGACAATCTGTGGTTATTATTTTGCCTATTAATATCCGGCTGAGCTGCCGCATTTTGGACTTTCATAGTAAAGAGATCAGCCGCGGCATCAATATCTTTGCCAGTTTTTAATTCCATGTTGAGATGAATACTTTCATTAAGTTTCTGCTGGAATTTTTTTATATTGGCTTTCCTACTCAGAAGACCTGGTTCGGATATCGAGTTTATTCCCTTAGTATTCAGCGTTATGATGAGTGCAAGGTGATCGCTGTGAAGATCCCAGGTGTCATTTATAATCAGCATATCATCCGGAATCCCATTATAGAGCGCAAAATCAATGCAAGATGGCCTTCCTCTACTACCATAGGGATATCTAGTTGGGGAGCCAGTGCCAAGAACCTTTGTACTGCAGGATGCCAAGTATCTGGCAAGCTTGTTGCCTCGGGTATTTATAGTGGAATCTCCCCACAGCCAATGTCTGGCGTTCCAGTTTCCTCCGACCAGAAATTTATTACCTGCCGTGTGGAGCATATCTCTAAACTCGTCTACTTCAATTCGTTGATTCGACCGACAGTACACTGCTCCTAGATCTAATTTCCCTTTTTCCGTGCTAACGCGTACTACGCTAAGTTGATATCTGTTGTTACTGATAGCCATCTGAGGAAAATGAGCAAGATCCTTTCTTACTAACACTGCCACACCGCCTTTTGCATATCGTTGGTAAATTAAGTTTGCTGGATATGCATCATAACCAAACAGTTTTGGAGAAGCATTATTTGGTAGTCGAGTTTCGCTAAGAAGGATTACGTCAATTTTTTTACCGTGAGCATAAAGTTCAAGCTCCGAGGCTTTTTCTGGTAAGCCGTTGACATTCCATATTAAAATTTTTAGAGAGGTCATTTTAAAATGAGGGAATTGAGCAGATTTACAATCTGCGTTTGCGTAGCAAGAAGCTGGCATTGCATTTCCGCCAGATTGTTGATCGCTTTGCTCATTTCATTAAATGCTGCGAGTAACTCACTGTTCTCTCCCAGCTGTGTTTGTGGTTGTGCAGAGAAAGGTTGATGTGAAGGGGATTGTGTTTGTTGCAATGGAGGATTTAAGCCTCTTACAACATCTGAAAACAACGCCCCATTTGGGATAGCATTCAACAGGGCATTCTGTTGTTTTTTATTCCTTGTATTTTGAATTTGTGTTTGATTTTGTGTCCTCTGCTGAAGATGAGCGGATGTAGCATTAACGAAATTTGGAGCCTTTCTTGACGAGGTGTTTTTCTTTGCACCGCTTATTTTGAGATACTCCTGATACGAAGGACAGCCTCTATAGTTTGCTGGGTGATTTCCAGAACAGTTCGCACAAGTTGCAGGAGCATCGTCAGGTAACTCACAATCTTTGGTTCTATGTTTGTCGCTTCCACATTTCATACATCTAAAATTCATCCCGCAGTAACCGGCTGTATGCCCATAATCTTGGCATTTCGAACAATGAGTCACTTCGGAACGTTTTCTTATATGTTCAATTTTAAACCTCTCCCGGCAGATGGTTGATATGTCAAAAACTTCCTTGTTATTAGGGGCAATAGCAATACTCACAAAAAACATGTTTAATGGATTCTGGGTATTTTTATTTTTTGGGTTAAATATGTGTAACACCTTATGCTTTTGATTTTCCAAGCAAGAAATAATGTCCTTGTTTAGTGTTGAGTGATGTAGTCCTCTAATAACGAATCTAAAGGGCTTGTCTTCCTGTACCTGGTAACTATAGTACTGAATTTTATATGTACTCAGTTTTCGAGTGATTGCTCTATGAGAGTTGGCATCATATGCGAATATACGTATGTTGTTACCTATGTTAGAACCAAATTCTATTTTTGTCATATCTACACAAGGTTCTAGTAGTAGCTTTAAGTCGTTGATATTGTCAACATTTTTGACTACGATGGGCGGAGGTTTTTTACTTATAGTTTTCGTGTTTGTATGGGCAGCAGCTGCGCGCGCTGCAGCAGATGTGCTTGGCACATTATCGTTTAGTGGATGGACTGCTTCGTTGTTGTGTTCGAAATCGAGGTTCGAGTCAGATCTTGAGGATATATCATCTATATCCATATCATCATTGGCAAGTAAGGCAAATCGATTTATGTTACTGTGGCTTGAACTTTTGTTTCCTACTTTCGCTACAGTCGAGACATTACTAGGACACTTGCGTTCAACATTAGGCGATTTGTTGTTGGCTAATTTTCGCTTATAGTTTCTGGACTAAGACATTATAATTCTGTCTGCTACAATGCTGGATCCGTCATTTACATTTAATGAATTTGGTGTATGAACAGATTTATCAGCTCCATTTGAATTAGCTCTTAGCGCCGGCTGTGACAGTTCGGTGGGTGCATTTTCCTTTGTACTAAGGATTATACGTGGGGTGCAAACAGTAGTGATATTGGGGGATGACACACTTTGCTGTGACATTGATGTTGTTACTGTACAGGTTGTCGTAGTTCTTACAGCTGGTGTGTTGTAGTTTAAGTGAGTAGTTTCAATATCTACTGGGTCGGAAAGCTGTAGTGCCAAATCTCTCGTTATTTGTGCACGAATTTCGGCTGGACTTACACCAGCGTACTGCCTCATATTCTCAACATCTAATCTATTGCTAGATTTAGAGGGAGTAGATGCAGTAGGTTTAGTGTCTTTGTTGTATTGTTTCTTCTTTGTAATTAAAAGTCAGAAACAACAAAAAAGAAAAAGAAAAAAATACAAAAATACAAAAGTCAATGTCAATGTTTTTTTTTGTTTTTGTTTTATTTCTCCCCTCTAATGTGTAAAACACAAGACGAGGAGAAATTTTTATTGCCCACTTGGGCATGCAATGGTTATTTTTCTAATGTTTCTTTTGTGCTTTTGTCGCTGCACTCATTACCGGCACCGGCAGGCCAATGCCTACAATTAGCGGAACAACGGATTTACGCGAAATCGCGGTAATCAAAGCAAGGTGGGATTATCTTTAACTTTCCGAAAACACGTCTGATCTCTTTGATGTCACCGATCGAACTCCCAATAAATTTATGACCTATATATTGTAACTTTTCCCTAATACTTTAATTTCCTCTCTCAACACTAGCAACAGCTTCCCTCATTGGCTTTGAAATGCCTCTTTGGGATTTATTTATATAATTTATTATATAGCTACAGCAAGCATACGGATCCAATATGAACTGAATGTCCATATTGGCTCTCTGCATAGAGAGAATGTGCTTATTATAAGCATTAACCTTAATTTCCGCAAAAGTTCTTTTCAGAAAGACTTGCGGCTTTTTTAAGCTAGACCTTAGAGCAAGTTTATATTCCTCATAACTGAGGTTCACATTTTCATGTGACAGAAAGTTTTCAAAATTGCACAAATGAGAAATAGCGTCAGAAGAAAAACTACTGTTGAGAAAATTTTGAATCCGCTGAAAATTCCTTTGATGACGAGACCTACTTTCAGCTTCATCGGAAATTGGCCTTAAGATCTCTGTTTGAGGCATTGGAGGATTGGGTATCCCGAATATACAAACTTCTTGGCGGCAAGTGAAACTGTGACTCTCAATTTGGTAAACTAAATATGGAGCTACGTCTGAATCGGCCTGCCTTTTACGCCATCGATGGAGCATCAGCGTGCCAAACGGCGACGACCAGCTGATGCTGAATATTAAAAGATTGAAAATAAATTTGTATACCCTTGCAGAGGCTATTATAAAATTGGTCAGATGTTTGTAACGCACAGAAGGAGACGTTTCCGACCCCATAAAGTATATATATTCTTGATCAGCGTGAGAAGCTGAGTCGATATAGCCATGTCCGTCTGTCCGTCTGTGCAAAACAACTTCACGCTGGCATCTTAAGAGCTATCGGAATGAAATTTCATATTTGAGCTACTTTTAGCCGGGAGATGATAAAGTATGAAAATTGTCAGGATCGGACTACTATATCATATAGCTCTAGAACAAAAATTTTTGCAAAGTTTATATACCCTTGCAGTCCTTGGCAATAATTTTTTTACATTTTGAAATTTCTTTCCCTGCAACTCAATTCATCAACACACAAACAAAACGTTCAAATTATTTCTCTTTTTACTACAAATTTTTCTTCGATCATTCCGTAAGCAAAGCACAACACTCATACACATACATACAGTTCGTGTAGCGCTACGTCTGTGTGTGTGTATGCATGTGCTCTGTTTGATTTGCTGATGACGTAGTAGGCAGCAAGCAGCGCTGCCGTTAGCGCTTGAACCGATTTGTATTGATTGTAACTTGTGTTCTATTTATCCGATCAAATTCAAATTTTGGGATCTGAGATTTTATATCAAATTCTATTATACTGGTAAATTTCATGGGGATACTCCAATTTTCGCAAAAATGTTTGTTTCAGAGCTATATGATATAGTAGTCCGATCCTGACAATTTTCATACTTTATCTCACCCGGGTAATAAAAAGCCCCCAAAAAAAATTTCAACCCGATAGCTCTTAAGATGGCTGAGTAAAACGCGTACGCACCGACGGACAGACGGACATGGCTATATCGACTCAGCTTCTCATGCTGATCAAGAATATATATACTTTATGGGGTCGGACACGTCTCCTTCTGTGCGTTACAAACATCTGACCAATTTTATAATACCCTCGGCAAGGGTATAAAAAACATAAGAAATAAAAAACTCTAAGCATGGAATGGAAAGAATTACTTCTCCATATCCAAAACATAAAAGAATATTTTACAAAATCTTATAAATGTGTAACCCAGAATAGGAATATTCAAAAAGAAACGATAAATAAGCATGTTAATGGAGAGAATATAGGTAAAACAACTGGTCAAAGATTTCCAACCTATTGATCAAGTTACGTGCAAACCTAATCTCTATAAAGAAAAAATATAATCTCGACATATTCGTAGCAACCGTACTTAATTCACTTTTGAGCATAGACACTTGTAAAAAAGAAACGGAGCAAGAAGGTGAAGAATCTGAAACAAGCGAGGAAGAAATGTGGGAATGGGTCGAGAGACGAGAAGCGGTCGATTGTACTGAACCAGTTCAGAGGTGCATAATTTAAAGTTTATCAACGATATCGATGACAAACCATCGATATCAATTGAGAAAAGAGTTTTATGGCGTCAAGTTGTGTCGACCGGTTGTGTTCCTCGTGGCTGCTCGAATAAGAAGAGTGTAGTTATGTGGTAATTAAGTGATAAATGCATAAAGAAATAATGTTAAATAAAACTGATTGATTGTGAGTAAAAACGGCCTAGAAATTCGGGAGGAAAAAGTGGGATTGCACTAACAGTCCCACAAATTGGTGTCAGAAGTGAGATATGTACATTTACATAGTGCATCGAACTTACGTGCAGTTAAAAGATGTTGTTAAATAACGAGCACTAATAATTAAAACAAATCGTTCGAAGCGAAAAATTCATTAAAATTGAGTCGCCAAAGACAGAAAGTTCGGAAAAAATGTGTGTTTGATTTAACCTTAATGTACAAAGAGCGGTAAAAAAAAAAAACCACCCCAATTGATGAATGCTTGTGTGTTAGAGAGAGACAGAGAAACGTCCAAGTTCAAGTGAGAGTGCAAAGTGTGGAGGTGCGAACAGTATAGAACCCTGAAGTTTGCGTGGCAAAGAGGCTGAAAACGCAAAGAGTTTGACGATCGTTGGAATTTTGCACAAATTTACGTGGCAATGAGGCTGGTATAGCGTAATTTTGGTAAATGTGTTGGAGTATCGTCGTGGGAACTATTCACTGAGATGGTAGATTTATGTGGCAAATGGCCTGGAACATAGAATCTATGTGGTGAGCAGCTGTACCTAGAGTGGGAAATTCTTGTGAAAATTGGCGCCAAGCGAAGCTTGTGAAAATTGGCGGCAAGAGAAGCTACAACAATTGGCGGCAAGAGCGAGAAAGCATTAGACGCACAAGTTTGGCGGCGTCAGTGGAAAAGTTTGTACAAGAGCGAGGCATCGGCATTGGCGTCACGAGCGAGACATCGGCATTGGCGTCACGAGCGAGACAGCGTTAGTGAGAGCATTCGTGAGAGATCGGCATATCAGCAGAATTGGCGCGAATAAACGGCGTTGGTGAGTCAACACGAGCGAGCGAGAGGGCAACATAGTGGTGAGCCAGATGTTTATGTTAATTAACATTATGTTTACAGAACGGAAAATGTTATAATTTAAATTGAGTTGATGCAATCATTAAATTAAATCAATATAAATTTATGTCAAAATTATAACTAATCATTTAAAGATTGGCTTGAATAAAAGTAAAGTAAATTAATGTTGATTCAAAAGTAAAGTAAATAAATTTGGAATTCAAAAGTGAAGTAAATAAATTGGGAATTAAAAGAAAAGTAAATGTTGAAAGAGAAATAATTATATTTTGTAATTGCTAAAAGAAGAGAAAATTAAATTACTAACAATAGAGTAAGATTATACTTTTGTAAAATATATTGAAATTTCAGCTGTAACGAGTAAGCTACGACGAATACAAAATTAATAGAGACGAAGTATTAAGTTTAAATGTAAATGAGCTCAAAGCAAAGTTGGCCAGTTTGAATTTGGCAATAACTGGTAGAAAGCAATCGTTGCAAGATCGTCTTCTCGAACATTTCGGTTTGGTGGCTGACGAAGTCGAGGTTGAATCCGAAAGTGATGATGCGGGATCATTTCAGTCTACGGCACCAACTGTAGTTAGAAATAATTTTACTTTGCGCGACATTGAGGATTCTCTTTCTTCGTTCAATGGGTCAGGTCAACCGTCTATAGAAAATTGGTTACGGGATTTTGAAGATAATGCAGAAGCAGTTCAATGGAACTCTTTACAGAAATTTATCTATGCGAAGCAATTATTAAAAGGTGCAGCAAAAGTTTTTGTACGTAGTGAGCGAGGAGTGACTGATTGGATATCATTAAAAAGAATTTTGTTAAGCGAGTTCGGCTCAGAAGTATCAGCAATTGAAGTACATAAATTGTTGCGAAATAGACGTAAACGCCCAAATGAAGATTTTCGTGAGTACCTTTATAGTCTGAGGGAAATAGGCAGTTCCATAAATTTAGATGAAGCTAGTCTTATAGAATATTTCATAGAAGGAATACCTGATTCAAAAGCTAACAAAAGTAACTTGTATCAGGCAAATACAGTCATTAAGCTGAAGGAACAGATTACAATTTACGAAAAGGTTTACTTTCGTCACCCTCAAGTGGTAAATAGAAACAGAAATCATAATGAGAAGGATGATAAAAAAGAGGAAATATCTAAACAACCGAGAAAATGCTATAAGTGTGGCGAAGTATCTCATTTGATGAGTGAGTGTCCGAAGATTAAGTGCTTTAAATGCGATCAGATAGGGCATAAAGCATCAGTATGCCCGACACGTAAATTAGATACTAAAAAGGAATACAGTAGGGCTAGTACAATGTCAAAAGAAATCAATGTAAAAGGAAAAGCTATTTTCAAAACAATATCATGTGGAAACGTTAAGCTGTCTGCACTCATAGATACAGGATGTGATCTATGTTTAATAAGAGATGATATTATCAGAAAACTTCATGGTATAGAATTAAACGATGAACGAAACCGTTTATTGGTAGTGTGTAAAAGTGAGTTAAATACTATAGGTAGTTTTAAAGCGCAGGTGACTATTGATGGTCTTCAAAGGCCCTTAACGTTCCACGTTTATAGAAAAGAGGATATTGACTACGAAGTAGTGATTGGAAACAACATTTTAGAATTAGCTAATTTGGTTATCACAAAAGGAAATGCTACTTTTAAGCCTAGAGAAGAAGAAGAAGTGATGCCAAACAAAGAAACTGTACACAATGAAGAAGTGAAAACTCCGAAGGGTATGTTACAGGAATTTGAGAGTTTGTGTTTATTAGCTGAAGAAGAAAAGAGTGAAATAGATTTGTGCCATTTAACTAAATCGGACGTCAAAGAAGTCAAGCAGCTTATTCACAGTTATGTACCACAGTCTTCAAAGAAGAGTCCAGTCGAAATGAAAATATTATTAAGTGACGAATGCCCAGTATACGAACGGCCGAGGCGTTTATCTTTCGTTGATAAGGGTATCGTGGACTCAACAGTAGAAAAATGGTTAGCCGAGGGTATCATTCAACCAAGTACATCAGAATATGCGTCTGCTATAGACTTTGCTGTGATTATAGACGTTTGAATGCTAAGATTGTAAGAGAACATTTCCCAATGCCACTTATAGATGATGTAATTGAGAGATTGCAGGGTAATACAGTGTTTACAACCTTGGATCTTGAAAATGGATATTTTCATGTTCCTGTGGAGCCCAACTCAAGGAAGTATACTGCTTTTGTGACACATAGCGGTCAGTTCGAATTTTTGTATGTCCCATTTGGAATTTCGAATTCCCCTCATGTGTTTTCCCGCTACATCTTTGCAACATTTATTGATTTGATTAGAGATAGCACAGTCGTAACATATATGGATGATCTAATTATTCCTTCAAAGGATATTAAAGAAGGAATTTACAAGCTGAAATGTGTGTTAAATAGGGCATCTGAGTTTGGTTTGCGCATTAAATGGCAGAAGTGTCAGTTCTTAAAAGAAAGTATAGAGTTTTTGGGATACATTGCCGAAAAGGGTTCTATAAGGCCTTCTAAAGCAAAAACACAGGCGGTGAAAAATTACCCAAAACCACAGAATTACAAGAGTGTACAAAGGTTTCTTGGGCTAACTTCATATTTTCGTCGTTTCATAGAGTCTTACGCATTGATAACGAAACCACTGTCAGACTTGTTAAGAAAAGATGCAACGTTTGTGTTCGGTGACGATCATCAAATCGCATTTGAACAGCTAAAGGCAGCCTTGATTAGCGCACCAGTTTTACGATTGTATAACCCAAAGGCAGTAACTGAAGTACACACTGATGCGTCCATGTTTGGTTACGGAGGAGTTCTTCTACAAAAAGATAGCGATGATCAGTTATTCCATCCAGTACAATATGTCAGCCGGAAAACCAAGCCTGCGGAAGAAAAATATCACTCATACGAATTGGAAGTGTTAGCAATAGTGGAGGCGTTGAAGAAGTGGCGCGTATATTTACTAGGAATAGAATTTAAAATTATAACAGATTGCAATGCTTTTGCAATGACAATGAAAAAAAGAGACATTCCAGTAAGAGTTTCGCGTTGGGCTTTATTTCTTCAAGAATTCAAGTATGAAATTGAACATAGAAGTGGCAGTAAAATGAAGCATGTAGATGCTCTAAGTCGTATGTCCTGTTTAATGTTAGAGGATTCAATGCATCACAGACTTCAAATAGCTCAAGCTAGTGATGATTGGATTAGGGCAGTGACAGCTGTTTTAGAGCATCAGACTCATGAAGATTTCTTTATAAAAAACGGTGTTTTGTACAAGGATCCCATTAAGGATTTAATTGTAGTCCCATCACTTATGGAAGAGGAATTAATTAAGATTGCACATAGAAAGGGTAATTTTTCGGCCAAAAGAACTCAAGAGGAAGTTGAGAGAAAGTTTTACATACCGAAGTTGTTCCAAAAGGTCTCTGAGATTGTAAAAAATTGTATCGAATGCATTGTTTCGGAAGGTAAAGCAGGCAAGAAAGAAGGTTTCTTAGCTCCAATAAATAAAGAAGATAAACCTTTAGGGACTTATCATGTTGATCATGTAGGACCTATGGATCCGACAGCGAAGAGTTATAACTATCTATTTGTAGTTGCCGACGCGTTTTCGAAATTTGTGTGGCTCTATCCAACAAAAAATACGGCATCAGAAGCGGTAGTAGATAGACTCAGGCGTCAAGCATCAGTTTTTGGAAATCCAGGGCGTATTATATCAGATAGAGGTGCAGCATTTGTTTCTCACCAGTTCGGAGATTATTGTAAAGAGCAAAACATTTAGCATTTAATGATAGCTACCGGAGTACCTAGGGGAAATTGTCAAGTTGAACGTATCCATAAGATAATTATTCCTATGCTAACAAAACTTTGTTATGAAAAACCGACTATGTGGTATAGGTACGTTGAAAGAGTGCAGCAAGCAATCAATAGTACCCCTCCTAGAAGCACAAAAGTGTCACCATTTAAATTATTAACCGGGGTTGAGATGAGGACTAATAGTTTCCCTGAGTTACAAGAACATTTGGAAGAGGAAGCCATAGAAGAGCTAGAAATTGAACGCACTAACGTTCGTCAAGAAGCTCAGCATAATATTGAGAGAATCCAAGAGGAGAATCGTAAAAATTATAACAAAAAACGAAAAAAGGTAGTTGAGTATAAAATCGATGATTTGAAAGCAATTAAGCGAACGCAATATGGTTCAGGATTAAAACTTAAGGCTAAATATTTTGGACCATATAGGGTGGTGAAAGTTAAGTCTCATGGACGATATGACGTAGAAAAGGTAGGAGATCACGAAGGTCCTGGGAAAACCTCAACTGTCGCAGAGTATATGAAGTCGTGGAATGGTCAAATGAATTCATCAGGCGATTCAACATTCGAGGCGAGTGATAAGTCAGTCCGGCCGAATGTGGGAATGGGTCGAGAGACGAGAAGCGGTCGATTGTACTGAACCAGTTCAGAGGTGCATAATTTAAAGTTTATCAACGATATCGATGACAAACCATCGATATCAATTGAGAAAAGAGTTTTATGGCGTCAAGTTGTGTCGACCGGTTGTGTTCCTCGTGGCTGCTCGAATAAGAAGAGTGTAGTTATGTGGTAATTAAGTGATAAATGCATAAAGAAATAATGTTAAATAAAACTGATTGATTGTGAGTAAAAACGGCCTAGAAATTCGGGAGGAAAAAGTGGGATTGCACTAACAGTCCCACAGAAATAGAAGAAAAAGATATAAACGATCTAACAATTCCTGCGCTATTGACATTACCTGAGATAAAGGCATTGTCTGAACAAGACAACGACTCAGATTTAGAATTCAATACAAGTGTCATAAACATAAAGGACAATATGACAGAGGCAAATGCTCAAAGAGCATATATGAAAGATATATCAGCCGCCATACCAGAATTCAATCGATGCAATAATAAAGAAATTGCAAGAAACTATAGTCGGTGAAACATCCGATGTAGTAAAAGCCCGATTGTCCAAACTAGTACAAAAAGGAAAAACGGCCGATAAGTTCACAGCAGAAATAAACAATTTACGACAGCGTTTGGAAGATTCGTATATTGATGAAGGTCTGTCAGTAGAACATGCCGAAAAATTCAGTAAGAAAGAAGCCATTAAAACAATGGTGAAAAACTGTGAGCATGGTAAGCTTAAGACAATAATAGAGGCTGGAAACTTCAAAACAATGAATGAAGCCATCACGAAATACCTAGAACAGAGTACTGAAATGACTGGAAATTCCAACTCTATATTGTTTGCCCAAAGAAGCCGCGGTAACTATAATAACAAATATAATTATCATGGTAGAGGCAATGGTCGTGGTTATTACAATAATTACAGTCGACGGCACAAGTATTTTGACAAAAGTTATTGCTCTCTTTAGCGATTTGTTTTGAAGAAATTGAGTAGTTAACGGTTCTTACTTTATAAGAAATGCATATAACAGTTAATAATAAAGCAGAATGAAAATTTTTTTCTTCAATTGCTCTATGCATTTTCTTAATTTTTGCTTTATTGTCTTTCGTTAGCTCATGAGAGGTGGACAAAAGTATTTTGACATTCTCAGTATTTAGTCTTTATTAGTCTCCTCAAGAGTAAACAATTATCACACGTGGTTTTTATTGTTCAATAATTAGTTCAATGAAATAAAAAATCAATTTTACTTATTTGTTTTGCGACATTATGGGTAAAGCAAATGATTTAAGTGACATGGTCAATTGTGAAATGGTGGCGAAGTATAACTCTGGTATTTCTGTAGAAAATATTAGTAACTCTTACAATGTTTTTCGCCAAACTGTTAATTATCAAATAAACAAGTTTAAAAAACACCAATCCCTCAAAAACCTGCCGCGAAGTGGTAGATCTCGCAAGACAACTGAGACCGCGGATCGTTATATTTTGCGTAAATTTAAAGAAAATCCTTTAGAGATGCCCAAAACAGTTGCCCGGGACCTCGCTGATACGACCGATATTATAATTAGCGAAAGGTCAATTCGTAGGCGCCTCAAGGAAGCAGAGTTTGGAACGTATGTTGCCAGAGATATTCTCCAGATTACTGCCAGGAACAAACTGAAACGTCTCAAATTTGCCAAAAAATAGATTGCTAAGCCCCAATCGTTTTGGCGTCAAGTTTTATGGAGTGGTGAAAGCAGCTTTAGCTTCCACTGCTCCAAAAAAAAAGTTTATGTGAGAACGCCAAAAATCACACATCAAAAAAGAAGACCGATTTGTGAAAAAATTAGCCATTGGGGTGGGTCAGTTATGTTTTGGGGATGCGTTGCTCATAACGGCGTAGGAGATTTGGTTCCCGTCGATGGAACCATGACGAAAGATAAATATTTGACCGTCATTAATAATCATGCTTTGCCTTCAGGGGATAAACTTATCGGAGAGTCCTTTGTTTTCCAGCAGGACAATGCGCCATGCCATAAGGCAAAAATGATAACAAGTTTTTTTAATGAAAATGAGGTAAATGTGCTGGATTGGCCACCGCAAAGTCTTGATGTGAACATCATTGAAAACCTATGGGCTTATATTAAGCGACAGAGTTGTGCTGATCTCCAAAGGACACGACAGGACACTATTTATGAGGTTGGAGAGCTCCGGAGACACATTTCGTTGGATTTATATCCGTAACTTGGTAGATTCGGTTCCGAGACGTCTACAAAAAGCAATAAATGCTAAATTTTTTATTAAACATAGCAAACAATACGTTAAAACGTAAAATTGTATTCATTTTTGTTATTTTGGACATTTGTCAAAATACTTTTGCCACCATGCATTTTGTTACTTAAAATTTTCTGATTATTAATGTTTATTTTAGGAATTCTTTTTTGAGTTAAATAAACTGCGGATATTCATATCTTTTCATTAAAATGATTTCTTTTCTTTTTTATGGTCTTTTAAAAAAAACTTAAATATATTCTCTGAAAATTTTGTTTGTTAAAATACTTATGCAGTCGACTGTATAATAATCACGATAACGGCCAACATACCAACAAAATAGAAACAATAGCTACAGAGGAAATAACAGGGGTTACAACAGGAGCAATAGAGGTAATCGAGGAAATAACCAACAAAACGGTTATAATAACAATAATGTTCGAGTAGCACAAAATACTTCGGGAAACTCTCAAGCACCTTTAAATACCCAGCAGTAAAGAACAACAAGATTCACGCGATCAGGTTTAGTCAAAATACGTTTGTTACCTTCACAAATGTGGCAACAGGAAAAAAGTTAGTATTCTTAATAGATACAGGTGCGGAAATATCTATCTTAAAAGAAAATTCCGACACTTTTCAAAAGATCCAAACAAATCAAATTATAAACATACAAGGAATTAGTCAAGAAGTAACCAAATCCATAGGGTTTACTTCTGTTGAAATACAATTTTCAAAGTATATAATCTCACACGACTTTCACATCGTGAATTCCCATTTCGCTATTCCAATTGATAGAATAGCAGGAATCGATTTCATCAGAAAATACAACTGTCAATTAGATTTCAATCCGTCCGAAGTTAATAATTAGACCAACCAATCTAAAATATCCGATATATGTACTCATATCGTACAGTTCTGGAAACAATTCAACAGTTTTGCCAGTAAGATCCCAAGATGTCCGAAAAATTGAGATAAGTTCACAAGAAGACAGTGTATTGATTCCAAATCAAAAAATTCAACATGGGATTTACTTAGCAATTACCATAACCAACTCCCAAAGCGCAGTCATAAGATTGCTAAACACAACAAATATAAACCAAATAGTAAACATAAGCAATTTGAAGTATGAACCACTTTCTCGTTACGAAGTAGTCGAAACCAATAAAGAGCAACATGAAAACACAGTTCTAACTACATAATCAAAAAATTTCCCGCCACAGTTTCACAGCCAACTTACGAAGCTGTGCAAGAAATATAGTGATGTATTCGGACTAGAAACCGAATCAATAACAACAAATAATTTTTATAAAACAAAAATTAAGACTGGTGGACGATGAACCAATCTACATTAAAAATGAAGTAAGTAAGTCGTCTCGCCGACTTAGGTATACCATACACCAGTAAAACAAATATTTCAAATTTGTAATAACAAATGCATTTGCCTATTTTAAAAAAGTTCTGTTTACAAGCTTTTTACAAGCATATCTTAGTATCTCGCTCACTCATGCATATGAGCACCTTAGCGCCACCACCTGCCAACGGCCAACTTCGGCCTTATGGAAAAACGTTTATATGCATAACTTGGCTATTTTTTGTCCGATTTTGATCAAATTTGGTATTTTGCTGGGTATTAGTATTAAATTTAAGTGTGCCAAATTTGATTCCACAAGGTTAAAAATTAGGAGAGATAATCGAGTTTTTCAAATTTCGGGGGCGGAAAGGGGCGTGGCAAAATCTTTATGCATACAAAATGTGCGCAATTACTGAGCAAATATACATACCAAAAATGGTCTCTCTAGCTGCAATAGTTTTTGAGATAAACGTTTTTTTTGAATTGCGGGGGGCGGAAAGGGGCGTGGCAAAAATTCGAAACAAACTCGATCACTCTACATACTACACGAGCCTACATTCCAAATTTGGTGGCTCTATCTCTTATAGTCTCTGAGATCTAGGCGTTCATACGGACGGACAGACGGACGGACGGACGGACGGACGGACGGACGGACGGACAGACGGACGGACAGACGGACATGGCTAGATCGACTCGGCTATTGATACTGATCAAGAATATATATACTTTATGGGGTCGGAAAAGCTTCCTTCTGCCTGTTACATACATTTTGGCGACTTTAATATACCATTTCACCCTATGGGTGTATGGTATAATTATAGAAATCCTCATAGTCACAAAGACGAAATCGAAAGACAAGTCCAAAAACTGATAAATGACAAAATAGTCGAGCCCTCTGTATCTGCTTACAATAGCCCACTTTTATTGGTACCGAAAAATCGTTACCAAATTCCGAAAATAAAAAATGGCGATTAGTAATTGACTATCGTCAAATTAATAAAAAATTATTGTCCGATATGTTTCCAATACCTAGAATTGATGACATTTTGGTAGAGCAAAGTATTTTTCATGCCTTGACCTCATGTCAGGTTTTCATCAAATTGAACTTGAAAAAGAGTCACGAGGCATTATATCCTTTTCCACATGTAATGGATCATATCGCTTCACGCGATTACCATTCGGTTTAAAAATAGCGCCAAACTCGTTCCAGAGAATGATGACTATAGCATTTACTGACCTTGAACCTTCGCAAGCATTTCTTTATATGGATGACTTAATAGTCATAGGTTGTTCCGAAAAACAAATGCTTAATAATCTAACAGATGTTTTTGAGAAATGTAGGCAACACAACCTAAAGTTATATACTGAAAAATGTTAATTTTTTTATACACGAAGTCACCTTTCTGGGACATAAATTCACAGATTAAGGAATGTTGCCTGATGACACAAAATACGACGTCATTCAAAATTACCCAGTCCCTCATGACAGCGGACAGCGCTAGAAGATTCATTGCCATTTGTAGTTATTACGGAAGATTTATAAAAAATTTCGCTGAGTATTCTCGTCACATAACAAGATTATGTAAGAATGAAGTAAGTAAGTCGTCTCGCCGACTTAGGTATACCATACACCAGCAAAACAAATATTTCAAATTTGTAATAACAAATGCATTTGCCTATTTTAAAAAAATTCTGTTCATATGCTTGTTACAAGCATATCTTAGTATCTCACTTACTCATGCATATGAGCACCTTAGCGCCACCCGCCAGCGGCCAACTCCGGCCTTATGGAAAAACGTTTATATGCATAACTTGGCTATTTTTTGTCCGATTTTGATCAAATTTGGTATTTTGCTGGGTATTAGTTCAAGTGTGCCAAATTTGATTCCGCAAGGTAAAAAATTACAGGAGATAATCGAGTTTTTCAAATTTCGGGGGCGGAAAGGGGCGTGGCAAAATCTTTATACATACAAAATGTGCGCATTTACTGTGTCTGTAGCTGCAATAGTTTTTGAGAAAAGCGTCGTTTTTGAATTGCAGGGGCGGAAAGGGGCGTGGCAAAAATTTGAAACAAACTTGATCACTCTACATACTACATGAGCCTACATACCACATTTGGTGGCTCTGTCTCTTATAGTCTCCGAGATCTATGCGTTCATACGGACGGACGGACAGACGGACATGGCTAAATCGACTGGGCTGTTGATACTGATCAAGAATATATATACTTTATGGGGTCGGAAAAGCTTCCTTCTGCCTGTTACATACATTTTGGCGACTTTAATATACAATTTCACCCTATGGGTGTATGGTATAAAAATGTAAAATTCGAATGGACAAGTGATTGTCAAAACGCGCTCGAACATTTAAAATCAGCACTAATGAATCCCACTCTGTTACAGTACCCAGATTTTAGCAAAGAATTTTGCATAATCACAGATGCAAGTAAATATGCATGTGGAGCAGTCCTAACGCAAAATAAAAATGGACTGCAGCTTCCAGTAGCATGCGCATCTAGATCTTTCACGAAAGGTGAGAGTAATAAGAGTACAACAGAACAAGAGTTAGCGGCAATTCACTGGGCAATTACGCATTTCAGACCATACATTTATGGTAGACATTCCACTGTCAAAACAGACCACAGAGCATTTTCAATGACAAATCCAAGTTCCAAACTTATCAGAATACGACTAGAACTAGAGGAATATAATTTTACAGTAGAGTATCTAAAGGGAAAAGATAATTTCGTAGCCGACGCGCTATCGAGGATAACAATAAAGGACTTGCAAAATATACAAGCTAATAACAAAATTCTGAGAGTCACTACCAGAAATCAAAGTAAACAGTCAAATTCCTGCGCAGGAAAAGAAAAAGAAAATAATATAGAAGATTTGCAAAAGTAATCTCTTAATACTTCTAAGCCCAACGTATATGACGTCATTGTAAATGACAAAGTACGAAAAGTAGTGACCTTGCGAATAACTGATTCTTTAAACACATTTAAACATGGCAAGAAAGTTATAGCAAGAATTGACATTTGCGATATGTACACCAATGGAATTCTCGACTTAGGTTAATTTTTTCAAAGGCTCGAAAAAGAAGCCGGTATGTATACTTAATTACAGCCAAGTCAAAGTGACACCGAGCGAAAAGATCTTTACTATTTTAATAGAATCTTTCAAAAATATGGGCAATAACATTTTAAAATTTTTAAGAGTAGCGCTACTCAAGGCGGTAACCCTATTATCAAATAAGGATAAAGAAATAGAAGCAATACTGTTTACGTTCCACGACGACCCTAAACAAGGAGGTCATACTGGAATATCAAGAACCATAGCCAAAATAAGAAGGCATTACTATTGGAGGAATATGAACCGAGATACATATATCTCAATATATAACCAGAGGGCCGGAGCTGACTTCGACCGCGCCGAAGTTTTTTTATACCCTTGCAAGTTGTTTGGTACTCTTTTCTCACTTATAGCCGTCAAAGTGGAAAAATGTTTTATCTAAATAAAATAATGTTTGCGAAAGAACGGCCCATAATCTTAACATAGAAATACCGAAGGTTTTCATTAAAGTCACTGTTTTCCACCGATCATTCCTATGGGAACTATATGATATAGTAAGACAATCTTTATCAAATTCGGCACAGTCAGATATATTAAACTGACAATTGTTTATTTTGAAAACAATCGCGTCAAAAGTAACGAAGTTATTGACAAAAGTCACTGTTTTTGACCGATCTTTCCTATGGGAGCTATCTGATATAGTCACCCGATCTTGACCAAATTTGGTACAATCGTTTATAGCTATAATAAACTTACTAATATTAAATTTCACGACAATAGCTCAGAAAATAACGAAATTATTGAGAAAAGTCACAGTTTGTGAGTTTGCCGTTTGTATGGGAGCTATATAATGTAGTGACCCGATCCGGCTGAATCCGAGATATACAATGCCTGCAGTATATACAAGCGTATGTGCAAAATTTCAGCTCTGTAGCTCTTACGGTCTCGGAGGAGTTCGCGTTGATCCAGACGGACGGACATGGCTATTTGAACTCGTCTCGTCGTGCTGATCCAGAATATATATACTTTATATGGTCTGAGATGCTTCGTTCTAGGCGTTGCACACTTCTGACCAAAATTAATATACCCTTTTTGCAAGGGTATAAAAATTGATCTTAGAATAGTAAATGGTATTTTCACTTCCGAAAGTATCATGGAGAAAATTCAACAAATATTTCCGGAACATTTTAGGAATTACAAGGCGAGATTCACACAAATCCAAACCACAGATGTGCACGATCAGATTCAACAACAAGACATCATAGTTAAGGAACATATTAGAGCCCATAGAAATTCCATAGAAAACAAAAAACAAATTTTACCTGAATATTTCTTTCCCGGTATGAAGAAAAAGGCTGAAGCAGTGGCAAACTCTTGCCAAACGTGCAAACTTTCAAAATACCAGAGACACCCTCCGAATCAAGAAATACAACGAACTCCTATTCTAACATATCCAGGTGAAATAATCCGTATAGACTTATATTCCACACACAGCAAGATCATTTAACCGGAATAGACAAGTTTTCTAAGTACGCGCAAGTTAAACTCGTAAACTCAAAAGCAGCAGAACACTTAAAAGTACCCTTGCGAGAGTTATTGATAGCTTTCGGGATGACCAAAATTGTGGTCATGGATAACGAAAAAGACCTAAATACGGCATCAATTAAATTTCTCTTAAATAATCAGTTAGGAATAAACGTACATACTACCCCACCATATACTTCGTCTAGCAACGGCCAAATCGAAAGATTCTATTCCACATATACGGAGATTATAAGATGCTTGAAATTAGAGCATCCCGAAATGGAATTCGAGGATTTAATATTCAAAGCCGTGGATGAGTACAATAGAACAATCCACAGTACCACTAACAAAAAGCCAATAGAAGCATTTTTTGCGACAGATTTAGCCCATACACCAGAAAAATTAGCACTTGAAAGGGAAAGGATAACATCGGAAAACATTCTAAAGAAACAAAATAAAGACCTAGAGTACCATAATAAAACTAAAAAACCCATCAAGGATAGTTCACAAAAACGACTTGAAGTATTGATCAACATCCTCTTTCGACAGATTGCTTATGTTACCACTTTGCTGGGGTCACACAACCATATTAGACTACACTAAGTCGAGAGTGGTCATATTGGAAACCGGGTTAGCCGCGCGCCAAAACGGAACCTTTAAAATCATTCATGTCATCGAGCTAGAAAAATATCAATTGGCCATATCCGTCTTAAAAGAAGCCGTCAAGAATTCAACAAATCGAAGTCCGTATCAGCCCTTTTTGGCCTATAAGATAACGCGGATCGAGAGTGAACTCAAGAGGCTTCAGCCGATGAAGCTCAGAAACAAAAGATCACTTGATATACTAGGCACAGCTTGGAAATGGTTAGCGGGCACACCGGATCATGAAGATCATAAAATCGTGGTAGATAAGATCAATGAACAATACCTTAAACTCACTAATATTGTCCGCCACCGAAATAGACTTTATTGAAACAATTAAAGAAGAAAGCCTAACATTTATAAACATTGAAGAATTAATTGAGTTTGCTGAGGTTAATATAGCCTCAGACGGTAAATCACTCCTATATATTGTTAGCTTACCCAGAGTAATTAACGAAACCTGTAAAAAATTATTTGCAATACCCATCAAATATCAAAAATTTATAGAAGAAATAGACTATGAGAATATTATCAAATGTAATACTTCGGGTTAACCAGTAAGAATAAATGTAAAATCCATAATGATAAGACAATTTGTAAACTGAAAGATCTGACTAATTTAGAAAACAGTAAATGTGTAGGAGCCTACTTGCATAGAAGGAATCCACAATGTAGGGTCATCAATAACCAGCACGTGAAATCTCATTCAGAAATAATGCCCGGTACCCTGCTGCTGAATCAATTTCAAGGGAATGCACAGTGGGCCAGGCTGCCCATCTAGCGGAACTTTAGTAGCAACTTGCGTAAATGAAGACATATTCCATTGAAAATTTTAATTTAAGATATTTAGCATATTTAAAAAAAAAAAAAATTAATCGGAATCAGATGAATCCGAGTCACTAATAGATTCGTTATTTCAAATTCATTTTTTTGAAAGTGGCTTTTGTTGTTTTGGAGAGAGTCGTTATAATAGGATCCGATGAAACAAGTAGTCCATTCATAACATCTTCCATTGTATTGCTCCTCTTGTTCTTATGGGAATGCTTTAATCGTATATTCCTAAAATCCTTATTCCTGGCTTCAAGTGCTTCTTCGGACAATATGCCAATAGGAAGTCCCACATTGTTGATGATGTCCGCTCCATGTATTAAAACTTTGTGTACAGATGGCGGCATGTAAAATCATGGATATTTGTCTACATACATTTCAGCTGTTTCAATGGCATATGAGCTGAATAAATTAGTATTGACTTGATATCCACAAGCCATTACCCTTAGTATAACACTAAACCTATATATTAGAGCTTCGCTAACTACAGTAATACCGGCTACTAAATTTGGTTGGCTAAAAAACCGTCTGGCGGTATTTCCATTGTTCGTATTGCCACTACTACCCACTGGAATATCCACCAATAAGCCCATTTGGTTTCTAAGCTGGAATTGGATTTCAGATTTTCTAGCTTCTACCTTTGCCTTATCTTCACCTCGAGCTTGCCATTTTTTTTATTGGGAGTCTGTATGCAATATGTAGAACGCATTCAAAAAATCGTATCCACGCATGCATTGTTGATAAACCATATTTAAAGAGATCTGCATCAATTCTATAATTTTTTACCAAACTATAATTATTCATATTCTTTGGCACGGCTCTACAAATTCCACATATCATGGTAGGTGCTTCTGCAAGGACGCTAAATGTTTTGCCATCCAATATGGTCATGTGAAATTCGTGCATAATTATATATAAAATGTTAGTCGTTGGTTGAATATTTTCTACTTGGTTTTTTACAATGTCGCTCTCTGATCTAATTAATTCGCTTGTTTCCTTTTGGTAAATTAGTTTTAAAGGTCTACAATAGCGAGTTGAGGAAGGCCGTGGGTTTTTCCATAAAACTTTTGATCCAAGCTGAATTTGTAGGCAAAGCCAAGGCAAACTGCAAAAAGGTGCTGATCGAGCATATTGGTTTCACCATTTTCAAACTTTTGCCGGTATGTTGCGTGTCCACTGCTTCCATCACAGCCCCATTTATGTACTGCAGTTAATTTTATTTTATTATTATTTTCCAATAATTGATTATCAAAAACTGGGGAGTTCGCCTGTATAATTCGACTAACGGTATGGTCGACTAAACTTTGCAAATTTGTCTCAGCTGAATAGTCTGAATATTTCAAGTTTGTTAGATAGCACATAACCTTAGCTGAGTGCAACCTTTGGTAGCTCGGATATATATCAGCATTCCTCTCCTTAGCACTACATCGCATTAGCTTGTACGTATGCTTCGTGTAGCCTACATCCATGTATAGAGCCAGGGCTTCTTCAGGTGAGTAGGGATTTGGAAATTGTGCTTGTGCGTCCAATGACTTTTTAATTTTTTGTCCTGCCTTCTCATTTCCATTGAGCTCTGTAACGATTTTTGATGCGGTTCGCATTCCGGATTTATATGCTTGTTGCCACCATTAACTCATCGCACGTGGTTTCCTTTACAAGGCTTGACTATTCTGCTTACAAAGTTTGCTATTTTTTTTGGCGATTTCCTCGATTTCTTTTTTTGAAAGGTTTCTGTTTTTTAAAATTGTACCAAATATAAGTTCTTTTAAAGCAATAACTTTTTTTGTGGCGATATTTTCGCCAAGCCAAGTGCTATACAGCATGCGCTTTGGGACCGACATAGAACCTAAAAAGTGTAATAAACTTAGTAGATGGTCGTAGATGGCTACCTTTTTGAACACGTTAAAATCACAAAGACTCACACGATACATAAATGCTAATACTAGCTTGAATAAGATTGAATAAAGTAAGTTATAGTTCAGAGATGTTAGTATAAGGCCCAAAACCGTACTTGTTAAAACAACATACTTCAAACACATTTAATTTGCTACACTTGAATAGACAGGTCACAAAATTATATTTTTTATTGAATACATACTTTTTCTAGACGAAAACAAAAGTAATTGGGCCAATTTGTTTTAATTTGTATAAGTTGAAGATTAACCAAGAAAGATCAAAAAGTGCAACCAAATATTTGCATGCCACGTGCTATACATCTGTACACTTTGAAAGCCCGCAGCTGATCAGGGGTGCATTGAAAAAATCTGACGAAAGCTTTTTTAAGCCTTTACAAGTGTTGCCAATTAGGATAAATAACAAAACAAACGAATTTTTAAAAAGTTAATATTGACTTATGTCACGCTAGACCGCTCAGTTGGCCCACTGTGGAATGTGAACATCGACGGAGAAAACATTACCCTGGAAGGCACCTTCATAATTCAAGCGGAAAACGCGACACTCATCATAGAAGACTCCTGGTATATTGTGAAGACACGCTTTGAAGTTGAGGTTCAACCTCCGCTGTTACAATTACTTTCAGATAAGCAGCAGAGAGGTGAAAGATTATCACTGGAAATGATCATATAAATAATACTAATAATCTGGAGCGAATCCAAAGAAACAATTTGGTTATGTCTTCGTCAAATTGGTTCATTCTAACCCTTCTGGCAGCTGCAATGCTAATATATTGCATCATCAAAAAATACTGCAGCCATGGAACAGGCAACAATGGTCCACCAATGGAGGTCTCAATTTCGCCGGTTCAGTATGTTGCATAAGATGCAATGCCCAATGGTCAACCCCACTCCATCATCACATGCATATTAGTGGCATGATCACCTATCTCAAATAAACAGTCCGATCGTTAGGATAAACAACAGGCCTGCATCCCACTTTCCCAGGCCCTCGAAGAATGGTATCGGGTCCAGCGCATACCCATAACCACGCCACAACTTTTGCCAATAAACAAAGAATAGCAATAAACATTTCTTGTTTACACAAGTGTGCAACCACGCACTCAGAGGACTAATTAATTCAGCCAACGCCGCTGCCTGCGACGATGTCAAGTACCAAACCTTCATCTAACCCAGGCACGGACTGGGACCCTAAGGGCCCACCGGGCATTCAAGTTGAAGGGCCCCCTATACTAAATGCTTGAAAAATTATGTCGAGGAAAATGAAAGGTACACATTTTTAGGTTATACATCAAGTATGATCGTTTATGTGAATAAAACAAAAACGACTTCTTACAAACAAACAAACTGTTATGTGCGCATTAAAATTTTTGTTAAATCCGTTTTGGTTAAAATAAAACGCAACTGTTCTGTTCGAGCCGTCATCCAGAATGTCTGGACAGTTTATTCATATTTTAGTTTTAGCCTATACATCTTATATGTATTGAATACATTCTGCCGCTTAGGGCGCTGGCAGAGAGAGAGAGTGTGTTGCAGTATATATGTTTGTACGTACATATTAGCATATATGTACAGAGGGTACATAGTCAAAAGTGCTTACGCTAGCGATCCCACGCTCAGCGGCCAGTCCGCATAAGTGGCGGATCATATTATTATTATGAATGGGTGCATAAACATAGCAACAAAGTGTTGGTATGTTACTCTTACTTTAATGTTGAGCATGTGACCACTTGTTATATTGTATACTCTACAATACTGTGGGCATATGCTCATTTGGCATACAACATACAACACCTCCCTTTTTAAAAGAATAACGTAATATTATGTAGTTATTTATTTGTTTTTCTTTAATACTATGTTGTATATTTTTAATTTTAATTTTTTTTTTTTTTTTTAATAAAAATGTTTTTTTTTTTTGTAATTAAAAAAAAATTTTTTTTTTTTTAATATGTATATATATATATTCTTATCTTTTTTTTTTCTTTATTTATTTATCTTTTTTAGTCTATCTTTATGAACTTTTTGCTCCTTATTTTTCTTATTTCTTATAATTATATTGTTATTCTTTTCTATATTAATGACCTCAAATGGTCCTATATAAGAAGATTCTAATTTGTGACCTGTTTCGTTTTTCAAATAAACTTGGTCTCCTATTTCTAGTTTAAAATCTAATACTTTCTTATCGTTTATTTCTTTCTGTTTAATTTTATTTTTTTCTAAAAGTATTCGAGCTCTCTTATACGCGTTTTCTAGTCTAAATTTAACTTCTTTAGAATAATCTTCTATATTATATATAGGTTCTATTTTATCTACGCTATTAAATTGTATTGGTAAGTTATTCTGTCTTCCAAATACTAGTTCATATGGACAATAATTATGAGTTACAGATGGTGTTGTGTTAAAACAATACACGAAATACTGTAACCATACGTCCCAATCAGTTTTATCTACTGAAATATATGAACGAATGTACTCGTTGAATGTCCTATGACTTCTTTCAACGGTACCTAATGTCTGGTGGTGGTGTGCTGTAGATGTTATGTTATCTATTTTTAGATATCTGCACAAGTCAGTTATAATGGAATTTTTGTATTCTGTTCCCATGTCCGTAATGAACGTCTTCATTGGACTGTACTTCAGAATAAAAGATTCGAATATGGTTTTTGCGACAGTTGTTGCACTTTTATTTGCAATAGGAATTGCTACTAAATACTTTGTCAAATCACATATTAAAGTGATTGCGTATTCATTCCCATTTTCCGAACGTGGTAGTGGACCAATTGTGTCTACTATCACCCTGTCGAAAGCATATTGTGGAGTTTCTGTAATTATCATAGGTGATCTCGTGTGTTTCGTCGTTTTTGACGTCAGGCATTTTGGACATTTATTAATGTACTCTTTTACATGTTTCGTCATGTTTTTCCAATAATATTGTCTTTTTATTTTTGTTGTCGTTTTATTTATGCCTGTGTGACCTCCTTGAATTGGATCGTCATGAAATGTAGACAATATAGCTTCTTTTTCTTTTTCATTGTATATTTGGGTCACCGGCTTGAGTAGCGCTACTCTTAATGATTTTAAATTCTTGTTGCCCAAATGTTTGAAAGTATCTATCGAAATTGATTCAAAGATCTTTTCGCTCGGTG
This sequence comes from Drosophila paulistorum, assembly GCA_018152135.1. Taxonomy (NCBI): domain Eukaryota; kingdom Metazoa; phylum Arthropoda; class Insecta; order Diptera; family Drosophilidae; genus Drosophila; species Drosophila paulistorum. Next base: position 287,266 of record JAECXG010000713.1, read on the forward strand.
CCACTTTTAGTTGGCTGATATTATATACACCGGCTTGCCGTTCAAGCCTTTGGAAAAACTGACCTAAGTCTAGAATTCCATTGGAGTATAAATCGCTAACATTTATTCTCGCTATAACTTTTTCCCATGTTTCAATAAACATTTCGAATCTGTCATTCGCAAGGTCACTACTTTTCGTACCTCGTCATTTGTTATGACTTCGTATACGTTGGGCTTAGAAGCTTTTTTCAAGACTTTGCCTTGGCAATTGTTCTTGTTTGTTTTCTGCGCAGAAATTTTGTTGTCCACTTTGGTGCCTGGTAGTGACTTTCAGGACTTTTTATTCATATCAATTAAATCAGTTATTGTAATTCTGGACAGAGCGTCTGCCACGAAACTATCTTTTCCTCTCAGATATTCTACTGTAAAATCGTATTCTTCTAATTCGAGTCGCATGCGAGTTAATTTTGAACTTGGGTTTATCATCGAGAATAAATATGTTAAGGGGCGATGATCAGTTTTTACTGTGAAATGTTTGCCATATATATATGGTCTGAAATGTGTAATTGCCCAATGTATTGCTGCTAGCTCTTGTTCAGTTGTACTTTTATTGCTTTCACCTTTAGTGAATGCTCTTGATGCATATGCAACTGGGAGTTGGAGTCCATTATAGTTTTGAGTTAAAACTGCTCCACATGCGTGCTTGCTTGCATCTGTGATTATACAAAATTCTTTGCTAAGATCTGGGTACTGTAACAAGGTTGGTTTAACAAGTTGTGTTTTTAAATACTGGAATGCCTTTTCACATTCCGCTGTCCATTGAATGAATGAATTAGGTGCTATTTTTAAACCAAATGGTAGTCTCGTGAAGCGATATGAACCATTGTTTGTTGAAAAAGACGTTATGTTCCTTGAGCTTTCCTCAAGTTCAATTTGGTGGAAACCTGACATTAAGTCAAGGCATGAAAAATATTTAGCTCTACCCAGTTGATCAAGAATATCGTCAATTCTGGGGAGTGGAAATTTATCTGATAGCAGTTTTTTGTTTATTTGGCGATAGTCAATTACTAATCGCCATTTTTTCTCTTTAGAGTCCGGAAGAGATTTCTTTGGGACCAATAAGAGTGGGCTATTGTAAGGTGAAATCGATGGTTCAACAATATTTTGTTCAATTAACTTTCCTACTTGTTTTTTAATTTCTTCAGTTTGGCTATGCGGACATCGATAGTTTTTTACATATACTGGCTCTTCGTCCTTAAGTCTCAATTTTTGTTTATAAAAGTTGTTGGTTGTGATTGGTTCGGTTTCAAGTCCGAACACATCACTATACTCGGTGCATATTTCCATAAGTTGCTTTTTGAACATGATTGGAAAATTTTTCTTTAGTTTACTAATAACAGACTCTGTTCTATTGTTATTTGAAGTTTGAACCACATCGTATTTTGAGAGCGGTTCGAATTTTATTTTATTAATGCTTACTAGTTGGCATTTATCTGTCGTATTTAAAAATCGGACAAAAGTATTTTTGGTTTGGGCAATAGTGTTTGCAATATAAACACCATGCTTGATTTCTTGATTTGGGATGAAAATGCTTTCTTCTTCTGAAGACAAATCTATTTTGCGTATCACTTGGGATCTCGCTGGCAGAAGTGTTGAATTATTACCAGAACTAAATGTTATCGGTACATTAATGGGATACGTTAGGTTTGGAGGTCTGATTATAAACCAATCCTCTGAATTATTATAATCTAATTGGCAATTAAAAGTCTTTATAAAATCTAGTCCTATTATTCCATCGCAAGGGATTGCAAAATCTGAATGTAGTAAATGAAATTTATATGGAATAATGTATTTCCCTGTTTGTAATTCAATTGAGGCTAGTCCTTTGGAGTTAATTACTCCTTCACCTATGCCTCGAATGTCTATGATTTTATTGAATTGTATGTCATGAAAGACATCGGAATTTTCTTTTATAATTGAAATATCTGCACCTGTATCAATTAGGAATGTAATGATTTTATTTGTTTGAACATTTGTAAATGATACAAAATTATTGAGACTTAAGTTTACAGTATATATTTTACTTTTTAATTTCGAGTATCTGGAGGTGTCTGCGAGTTTCCCGAAGCATCTTGGGCTACTCGGACATAATTGTTTTCGGTATTGCTATTGTATCTGTTTTGGCTGGTAGTAATTATTTCTACCTCGGCCATTACCTCGACCACCTCTATTGTTGTTTCTGTTATTGTAATTGTTATAGTTGGAGTTGTAGTTTCCGCGGCCATTGCCTCTACCTCTTTTGTAATGGTTACTACCTCCTCTATTATTGCGGCCTCGTTGAAATAATACTGTATTTGCACTTCCAGTCATTTCCGTGCTGCAATGGATATATTTACCCATTACATCATTGAAAGTTACAAAGTTTCCAGCTTCTAATATTACTTTGAGTTTTTCGTGCTCGCAATTTTTAATCATTGCAGAAACAGACTCGCTTGTAGAGAATTTTTCCGCATTGATTGGGTCTAATCCGTTATCAATAAAGGCTGCTTCCAGTTGCTTCCGCAAATTATCCATTTCGGTTGCATACTGGGAAGCAGTTTTGCCTTTTTGTTTTATGTTCATTAGTTTCGCCTTTAAAACGTCAGGAGATTCTCCTTTTACATTTTCTTTGAGCTTATTTATTATCCCTGCAATAGTGGTTTCATTTTCTACTTTATAGAGGATTGTGCCGGTTATTTTTGATTTTATAACCTCAACTGCTATATCCTCTTGGTCTCCCTTAGTTCTTTCCACAATGCGTAATGCAGTTAGGAATCTGTTTAATAATAACTTTTTACCATTAAATTCAGGAACTGAAGTGGAAACCTGTCTAACATATTGCCTGTCTAATTCCACTTGGTTAGCCATTGTACTTTCTTCAAGTGTTTCGATGTCACTATCGATATCACTTTCAGTATCAATAATTGGTTTGGACTCGTCCAAATCTGCTAATTGGCTTTCGTCAAATTCAGCTGGCTGACTTTGATCTTCTGAAATTACTATTACAATATTTCGTCTAGTACTAATATTGTTCAATCTTATTTTCAATGATTTTATCAGTTTTTCACACTGATGCCTATGCTCTTTTGCTAATTTCTCATTAGCTTTGTTTACTATTGATAATATGTTATTATACTGTGTTATCAGTATTTGAGCATGGTTTATCAAAGTTTCCGGTCTTATGACTTTATCTGAGTTAATACATTTAAAAGATTTTTCAAATTTATCTTTATGATCATTAATCTTTCGTGCTATCGTACTCCACTCCATATTTTGTCTACAACATTCAGCGGTGCAATCGTACCAAAATTATTGTTATAGAACCAAGTATGTCATGGTTTTCTTCTACTGTTTTTACCATTACATATGGTAATGTACTCATTACTATGCCCTTTTCTATTTTGTTGTTACATATTATTAATGGGCTTGCTGCACAATTAAAAGTATCTATATTTTCGTCTTCGAAATCACCAATTTTTATAAATTCGTAATATTTACTCAATATTATCAAAGAATTTATTATATTTTTTTTTTTATTTAAAAAAATTTTTTTTTTAATTTTTCATTTAAAGTTTTTGTTTTTTTTTTTTAATTATTTTTCTTGAAACTATTTTTCTAACGCTGCTGAGTTTTATTCTCAGCGCCAGAGACATGGAAAAATTATTGTTGTGTTACACACGATTGGCTGACATTTTTTATTTAAACAATTAATTGTCCAATCGTGTGTTTTTAGTAGAAAGCCTAACAGTGGTTAGTAGGCGCAACCTGCACTTTCGTGCCTCAGTTTGCTTATTAGAGTTTAAAATCTATGGCAAGTTAGGGCTTGCGCATTACTGCGGCCCGCTTGCGTTTCTGCGCTCTTTGGCGCAGTTCAATTTTGATGTCCTCAATACGCTCTATGCAGCGTTGTCGGTCTTCTTCGTTGGTGCTGGCCTTTAGCAAATCCTGCTGCAGTCTTTTCTGGGTGAGCAGGCGTCTCACCTCACCGCCTCGTTTCGTCTTCTTGGGGATTCTCGTCTGCTGCCGGGCTCTGTACTCCTCTATTGTTAGTGGCCGTGGTCCATCGAATGGATTTGCCTGCAAAGCCTCTTGCAACGTCGGCAAATCCCTTTGTTCGTTAGGAACAGCGGTCTTGAAGGAGGGTTCCGTGGACATCAGTATCTTGTTGTTGATTTAATTGGTTTCATATTAATGTTTCATATTATTTTTTTTTAATCCATTATTGTTTTTAAATTCCAATTAATTTCTTTTTTTTTTGTAAATAATTGGAGAAACGTATGTGTGTGTTATGGGAGTGCACCTTGGAGCAGCACCCAAGAGTTGATAGTAGAAAAATCACATGAATTCCAGTATCTAGATTAATTTTTCTTTTTGTTTTGTTTCATTTTTGTTCATAGCGCGCACAGTGGTAAGTGTTGGTATGTTACTCTTACTTTAATGTTGAGCATATGACCACTTGTTATATTGTATACTCTATAATACTGTGGGCATATGCTCATTTGGCATACAACATACAACAAAACAATTTTATTTGCCTTTCTTTTTTCAACAATGCACTTCTACGTAAGGCGTAATTTTACTAGATTTTAAATCATCAAAAAGTCAAAAGATTTTGAAGTAAATTGCTCTGTAAGGTTAAGGCGTTAATAATTCGTTCATTTTCAATTTGATTCAAGTTTTTTTTTCAACTGCCATAAGCAAGAAAGTTTCTAAATGGTTTTGCGTCAAACAGCTTCTCAATCTATTTTTGACATATTTTAACTTTAAATTTATTAAATAAATGCATTTTCACATGCTTTTTACTACAAGCATATTTTAGTATCTCGCTCACTCAAGCATACGAGCACCCTAGCGTCCCCACCAGCAAACGGACAACTCAGTTGGCATAACTGGGCTATTTTTAGTTCGATTTTGATCAAATTGGGTATTAGTATCAAATTTAAGTGCGCCAAATTTGATTCCACAGTTAAAAAATTACGGGAGATAGTTTATCAAATTTCGGGGGCGGAATGGGCCGTGACAAAATCTTTATACATAAAAAATGCGCGCATTTACTAAGCAAATATACATACCAAATATGGTGTCTCTAGCTACAATAGTTTTCGAGCTAAAGGTTTTTTTTGAATTGCGAGGGCGAAAGGGGCAAAAATTTGAAATAAACTTGATCACTCTACATACTACACGAGCCTACATTCCAAATTTGGTGGCTCTATCTTTTATAGTCTCGAGATCTACGCGTTCATACGGACGGACAGACGGATATGACTATATCGATTCAGTTTCTCATGCTGATCAAGAATATATCTACTTTATGGGGTCGGAAACGTCTCTTTCTGTGCGTTACAAACTTCTGACCAATTTTATAATACCCTCTGCAAGGGTATAAAAATGTGAAAACCATTAATTATGGAAAAATGCCATAGACTTACCAAAGTATAGCTTTGGTAGAAAAATCTATAGAAAAATTATACAATTATATGATATTGAAGAGGCCCCTAAACGTCTAGGGCTCAGACCTTTTGTTTACTGTATATACGAACAGAAAATTTTTTACTATGAACTTTGTGTTCTGGACCCTAGTTAAAATAAAATCAGTTCTCTGCTACACAATGTTTCTTCAATTTTGAAAACAATGTCTAAAGTTCCAGTAGTTTACAGCGCTTTTGAATTCCAGGGGCCCCAGCGTCCATTAGTTTATTACGTTTAAAAAATGATTCGTACTGAGAACTTCGTATGAAGGGCCCCTAGTGGCTAACTGGTATATTGCTACATTCAATTTAGGTTTTTCAAGAAAATTTTTTTATACTTTATTCGTTTTAAAGAGCCCCAGTCTTTTCCAGTCTTACAGAGCCTGTGAACGACAGGGGCCCCAGCGCCCATCGATTTATTATGGTACAAAAATAATTCTTACTGGGAACCTCGTACAAAGGGTCCTAGTGACTAAAAACTGCTACTCTACTACATGACTTTTCATCAAAATGGGCCCCCTACCTTGAGGGCCCACCGGGCATTTGCCCGGTTGCCCGGTGGGCCAGTCCGGGCCTGATCTAACCTAATCGAATCATAGCAAATCAGTCTTGAGCCTAAGTTCTGATCATCCAGTAACTTTTAGCTCCGCTGCGTTCACTTCGAAGTGAGAATCTTTCAGTAAACCATAACAGACTGTAACTGTAATAAAAAGTATCTTTGAATAAAAATTTATTTTTTTACATCGGAGTGAATAAAGTGTTTAACTTACATCGTCACTTTCCCGCTGCGGCGGCTTATATACATACATACTTTTATGTAAACATTTATACATTCATATGTTTATACATAAGCATACCGCTCCTCTGCCGGCGTCACTGGCAGCGCAGCTTCGCGGTTTTAGCTATAGTTAACAATGGTTATAGAATTAAGATACATTGAATAAACCGAACTCAAAAACAGAAGACCTACTTGTGTCCCTGATTAAAAACTGAAAAACAATATAATCTTGGGCATTATTCTACAATACCTATGTTCGAGATACCTTGCACAAGTAACAGGATCTGATCGAATGAGTCGAACTTTCTCACTAAACAACAAACCTGAAGCTTCTTCTTCTGTAATGTCTACCCTATCTACTATTTTCCTAAGTATAATAAGTAGTTCTGTCCACTTTGTCTCGGCAGCTGACAAAGTTATAAAAAAAGTGGGAAGTCCGACCACCGGGACTGAGCTCCTCGGCTTCCTCTATAGGAAGTTCTTGATTTGCGAAATAAGCGGTTTCCTCCTTTTGGTGTAGAATCCCTTTTACGAATCCCCTATCTTCTTCACTAGCATAAAATTGAACTATTTCGGATTCGTGAGAATCAAGCCTTTGCTCATTGATTGTGATATTATGCTTCCTGTACAACTCTGTATTAACCAAAAATCTAAGTGCCCTTTCGATTCTAGCGGGTCTAACGGTTTCAGCCATAAAATCGTGACCATATTTCAATCGTCTTTTGTGGTAGAGCTCGATAACCTCGGTCTCATTAAATGCTCGTAGGAGCGAAGTAACTATGTTACCGACAGGAATTGGGACATTAACTACAGCTCCTTTAATTGCGCTTTGACGCTCGTAGCCTGTGAAATCTAAACCATGTGATATGGCAAACTTGGGCAGGGTGTTTCTTGAAATATGAGCAAATCAAGTGGAACAAAATGTAAAATTGCCATCAGTAGGAGGAAACTGATTACCAATTTCGAAAATTGAATCTCTAATCTGATAATTACTTTCTAAGAAGCTTCGAGACTTTACCTTAACTTTTGAGGAAACCAGAGACCTTTACAACCATAACAAATTTGACTTGGGCCTAGCTTGACTATTCTGTTATACTGATGTACAGTAGCGGACAAAGAAATCCGGACAGGCAAAAAAATCTTTGTTTCGTAAGTTTTTAAAAATTTAAAAATTCGAAAAAATTTGTATTTAACTTATTATATATATGTATTTGCTAACCAAAACAAATGTTTATTAGATTTCAGTGATGTTTTTTTTACAGAAAAAGTCTTAAATTAAAATTATTGATAATGTTTCAAAAACCAACGGAAACAAAAAAATTTTTTTTTTTATTTTTAAGTGAGTTACAAATTATTTGAAAATATTATTTGTTTTATTGAATATTATTCTACTTAAAACAATAGATTTCAATATTTTGTTGGACCTCCTTTGTTTTTTATTACCGTCTTTATGCGTTTCGGAAGAGAATCCACTAGATTTTGAATTGTTTCTAGGGTTATATCGTTGTACCAAACATTTTCCAAAATTAAATCGAGCTGTTTTACAGTTTTAGGTTTCTTCTTCGTTATTTTAACCTTTAAAATATGCCAAAGATTCTCAATAGGATTCAAATCAGGACTATTGCCTGGCCAATCCAATGAAGATATTCCCATTCGGTTCAAATATTTTGTAATCTAAAAAAAAAGAAAAAATATTAGAAATTTAAAAGTTTTGGCATTATTTATACAATAAATAAAGGAATTAAAAAAAAAATTTGACTTACCAATTTTGCACGATGTGTAACGAACACGCGGGTGTCGGAGTGCACTCTCTGTCTTACTAACAAGTGGCTCGGCTGAGCTCAGGGAAAATGGGGTTGTTCTTGTGCTCTCCCAAAACATGCGCTACATAGATAAAACGAAGACAGAGATAAGGAATAAAGGACTACACCTACATAGGGATCTTTGTGCAGAGGTAATGGTTGTTATTCGAAGGACCTAGATGTCATGGCCTTCTCTATACCCACCCAACCTTGTAATACCTAAGGAATCTCGATATTACCCTTATTGTGGCTGTTAAATCTCTTACGTCAGGTGCCCAAATAAACTAACTCAGCAATTCATCATTTCATACATATATTAAATTCAAAGGAAAAATGGCATATGCCTTTAATATAGGAAGTTAACATCGGATTTCATATCCAACTTATATTCATAGTATAAATATTCGGTAATGAGTAACGCACAAAAATGTGTGGGCAGATTTATAAGTCTGAATTTGATTTAAACTAAATTTTACGTTACGTATTTTTTCACTTTTTAAAAATTACAAAAAAAAACAAACTAATTCTGCGGTCACGGCAAGCGGTTATATTTTGCCAAAAGATTTTCTGCGGCTATGCCGTACTTACAGTTGCATGGTCCAATCCAGTCAGCAGGCCTGAAGACGGGCGGAGCACTAGATGCTGTTAAAAATATTAATAGTGGTGGCACCGAAATATAACTTGCTTCTCATTACCAACAAGAATCACTTTTAACACCTGCTATATAGAAAGTTAATTATAAATTGCAAGCTTATAAATTTTAACACATGTTTGTACGATACTTAAATAACAAAAGAACGGCTGGTTGAAGGCCAACTACGGGCTGGGGGCGAGGTTAGGGTTCCTCAACGAAGGGTTTGGAGTCTGCGACAACGTCTTCCACTAGAAATCTCCAGTGATGGTGGGGCGGAGCTATCCCGTGTCCTAAGGTTAGTCATCCACTCCAACGAGGGTTCGCCTAGGAATTAGGCTGGCTGGCTACGCTCCCCACAACTATATGTGTGAGCACTTATGGCCAAATAGCTCTCCATACTTATCCGCTGGTCAAGTCAACAACCGGGTCGACATTTATTTGGTCGCATTCCCTAAAGTTCGACTTGAAACCATGGATGGGGTCGTCGTCTGGCACTGGTCTCTTTGGCCTTATATGGCTAACATTAAGAGTACGCGCTTGCAGTTATTGAAGGCAAGACCGCGCTGGTAGTGGCGAATAAATTTTATTATGTTCCTTTATTATAATTGGAACTTGTGAAAGAGGCGTGGACGTAGGTGATGTCCACGAGGGGTATGGAGTATTACGTAACTCCACGTGCATTTCTTGCACTTGCGATTTTTCTTTCGCTTTCTCCCTCCTCTTGTTCGCACGACCGCACTCTCGCTCAGACCATTCTAGACTCTTCTCACACTATTCAAGCTCAATTTTTTTTTGGGCACTTTCTTGTATGAGCTTTTCTATGGAAGTGGATCGTATAAGCTCGGTTCCAAAAAAAAAAGCTCAAGGTCAATTCGGCGTATAAATAGTGTATGTCAAATATATTCGTCTAGCTAGCAGATTTATAAAATTTAATGTTTGAAACAGCGCGCCCTTACAGATGGCAAGGAGCAGAATCGTCCTGAAAAATGATATCATCGGCATACGAAAGATGCTTCTCAATTGATGGTACAAGATGCTCGTCCAAAATTTGTTGGTATTTTTCGGCGTCATCTAAATTTGCCCTTCGACCCTGCTGATATTCTAAATTTCGTTGTCTTTCTGCTTCTGTATATAAAACTGAGTCCCTATGAATTCGATTCCTTAATCTCATATTACGCGACTGCTGAGAAGCTGAAAGTCTACTTAAGCGTGGCATAATTTAATAACAGAAAAACCTGAACTTGCAAAATAGAAATCGAATATTTAAACAATATAAATATATATATATAGATATATATGTATACATATATAGCTATAATAAATAAAAACCAGAAAACCGTGCAACTTTTTTGGTAACTCTTTCCTTACCTATAGCCATCAAACGAAAAAAACATTTTATCTAAAAAGGCTATGTTCGCGAAAGAACTACTCATAGGAAATGAAGATATTGATCAAAGTCACTGTTTTCCACTTATGGGGCTATCTGATATAGTCACCCGATCTTGACCAAATCAGTCGCACAGTCGTTTATAGCTATAATGCACTCACTAATATGAAATTTCACGACAATAGCTGAGAAAAGAACGAAGTTATTGAGAAAAGTCACTGTTCGTGACTTTGACGTTTGTATGGGAGCTATACGATACAGTGGTCCGATCCGGCTGAATCCGAGATATACAAACTGTGCAGAATATAGAAGCCTACATGCAAATTTCAACTCTGTAGCTCTAACGGTCTAGGAGGAGTTCGCGTCGATCCAGACGGTCGGACGGACGGACGGACATGGGTTTTTGAAGTCGTCTCGTCGTGCTGATCAAGAATATATATACTTTATATGGTCGGAGATGCTTCCTTCTATGCGTTGCACACTTCTGACCAAAATTAATATACCCTTTTTGCAAGTATATTGTATATAAAATAAATATTTTAAAATAAAGAGTATAGGAAAAAACCTTAAATAATATTTAAAATAATAACAATACAAAAGAAATAATAAAAAATATTTAAAAAAAGACTGCGTTTTAGCTGGGCTTCAAGTCAATAAATCTTACTTACTAATTTATTTGTAAGATTTTAAATCATAGGCAGCACAAAAGGTGAGCAGGTTGTCTGTATAGCTATTTCAAGAACCACCAAGTTCTATAATCAGCAGACTTTGCTAAAGAATCCACAGCTGTAATGGCCATACCATATCTTCAACGCTAAAAGAATTTGGGAATTCCAATGACATGAAGGGAGAAAAGAACGGCAAAGCTTGCAACTGCAGATTCCACCTTTTTTATGTGCATACCCTTTTTTTGATTAACTTCAATAAGGTCGAAATCTAGATAAATTTTAAAAAAAGTTTTGAAAAAAACTATTTTTGGTATAAGAAAAAAAGTAATATATGTAAAAAATGACTTGTAATTTCCCAAATAAATACGTGACAGTAAAAACAATCCGTGTTTCTTGCACAAAATCTTACTAGAACTCAAAACACAGTATATACTTTATCGCAGTTTGACAAAACACAATTCAGCGTACACCACTATTACTTTCGGAAAATTAAAAATCACTTTAAAATTTTATTCGCAACTCAAACACTTGCACAAAACGATTTTCACACTTCAAAGACAAATTTTGAACGAATCGGGAGAAAACAGCGAGTCAGTAAGAAATTTCACTATATGCATCTATTTCCTAAAGCCAATTGACTTCCTTTTTGCTCTAAACATGCAAATATTAAAATCGCTTAATGTATTTTTTAATACCTATTGACAAAAACTCAAGCGCCACTTTTTTGTTTCCCGTGAATTTCAAATTTAAATTAGGCGCTGGCGCCAATACTGAGATATGGAGCGCTTTGTCCTGTCGATGGACCATCAAGCTCGTTGCGCTGACGGATCGGTGCAAGATGCGCAATGTCTAGAGGCGGCACTTGCTAAGCGGCCAAGAATCGTTCGGTCGCCGCCTGGCAAATTCAACCATATGGAAGCGGAGACGGTGGCTTTACCCGGTAATAGCTCAGGAGCGGCTGGAACGCCGGAAATGGCTTATGTGGCGGAGTTAGACGAGATAGGCTCGCTCATTTGGGAGATGGACACCATGTTTAACAAAGATGATGGCAAAAAACCAGTACGCCACATAAATTCGGCACGAAGAATGCAATAGTGCGAATGAAGGAGCTGCACGAAACGTTATGTCATAAAATGCTCGGCAGCAAAACGGTGGTAGAGGCAAAGAGCGAAATAGCCACTCAAACCTCGTATTTTAATGCTATTAGGCCGAGAAACGTTGCAAAAAATCTGGGTGCGATGGGAAACACGCCCAAATGCCAGAGAGAGGACGTGGGTGCCCAGCGCAACACCCCTCCAAGCGACAGCGAGCTATTGTGCTGAACACGCCACGCGGCGATCCGGAGCCAGGTACTGGGCAGCGAGCCATTACGACAGAGTCGCAGGCAGCCCATGGACCTGCGGAATGGCAGACTGTCTCAATAAAAAGAGTGACCAAGCCATCCTTGAGGAAAGCCAGGCCGGAGGTTATTTTAATTAAGGCGAAAGAGGGCTGCACTTATGCCGAAATCCTGAGCCTAGTTACCAGAAGGCCAGACGGCAAGCTCAACGACGTTAAAAATAACGTCAAGAGGACAAGAAAAACGCGTACGGGCGATCTACTTCTCGAGCTTAAGGTAGATGGAAATGCAAATTGCAAAAAACTGACTGAAGATTTGAGTCAAGTATTGGGCCACCAAGCTTCAGTACGAGCAGCTGGAGCTGATGCTTGGCTAGAAATGCGCAACCTCGACTATTTAGCGACGGAAGAGGAAATTAAAAAGGCAATTAAACAAAAAATTGGTGATGACGTCGGGTAAGTCAGTGTAAGGGGCCTGCGCAAGTCGTTCAGAGGCAAACAGATGGTCATCTTGAACATGCCGCTGACTATAGCAGCCACATTATTGAGAAAAGGCTCCATTAAATTTGGCTGGGACGTGTGTCCTAAGTGCCTATGCTTCGGCCACAAAGCAGATAGTTGCACTAGCGCCAAAGATCGCACGAACTGGTGCCTTAGATGCGACCAGACGGATCACAAGGCAGCCACATGCAACAACAGGCCAGTTTGTTTTAACTACACTGGTAGTCGCCGTTGCCCAATGGTAACTACTGGACAGCAAGTTTCGAATAAGAATCTATGAAGCTTTTACAATTAAATTTAAATCACTGCTCGGCGGCGAATGACTTACTCGCGCAGTGGAGATCGATCTGGCTATCCTGAGTGAGCCGTACAGGACGCTGTCTAGTAACTCCTGGGCTGCAGACACGATACACAAGGCTGCGATCTGGAATCGCGGATCAAATAGCCCGCCTATGCAGCACATTAGAGCATCCAAATTCTTCGTACGTGTGCTTATTGGAGACGTGTGGGTCTACAGCTGCTACACGGCAGCCTCTAGCCTCTCATTACACGAGTTCGAATCGGCAGTAGATCAACTTTCTATGGATGCCAGAGGTAAGAGCAGGGTCATAATTGCTGGTGACTTTAATTCTTGGTCAACGGAATGGGGCAGCAGTCAGTCAAATACTAGAGGCCGTACTCTGCTGGAGGCATTGGCAGCTCTGGACCTGGTAGTGCTGAATTCTAGCTCGGAGTACACTTTCCAGAAAGCTGGCAACGGATCCGTAATTGACGTGACATTTGCGAGCAGTCACTTGGACCAGCAAGCCAAATGGAAACTTTGCAGCCACTTCACAGCCAGTGATCACTTGGCCATAATGTGCAAAATCGCCAGAAATCCAACAACAACGCAAATGCACGAAAAAACTGTAAAATGTACCGGGTGGAAATGTTCAACCCCAACGTGTTCGAGGCTTCATTACAGTTTCCCCAACTAACTGGTGACGCAAGCAATTGCGCCAAACAGCAGATAGACGCGATATCAACAGCATGCGATGGTGACCCGTAGGGGCCACACCAAACAGAAGACAGCAGTCTATTGGTGGAATGCGACCATCGAGGAGGCGACAAAACGGCGCCTGCAAGCCAGACGCCAATATCAAAGATCACGCGGAAGAGGTGCTATTAAGGAAACCAAAAACAAATGCTTTCTCGAACTGGGCGACGCGGCCGAAAACGACGTTTGGGGACGAGCATTCAAAGTGGCAATGAGAAAATTTAGAGCTGATAGGCCAGCTACACCAGGCGAATCTCAAATGCAGCTGATAGTGGAAACATTGTTCCCAGCCACTTCAGTAGTAGCACCAAGGACGACCCTACACAGTGTAGCAACAGATGCTTGCAACATCAGTCCGGAAGAGGTACTCCAAGTAGCTGTCGGAATGAATGACCACAAGGCTCCAGGTCTAGACTCAATAACAAATAAGGCACTTATATTGGCTGTTCGGCTCCACCCCGCTAAATTCGCAGAGGTGTTCAACAAATGGTTGTCAGAAGGCGTGTTTTCTACCATTTCGAAACTCCAGGACCTTGTGCTACTCCCAAAGGCAAACAAGCCAGCAGAACTCGACAGAAAAGATGTTCGAGAAGCTAATTGTGCTCCGTGTAGAAGCAGCCATCCAACGGTCTGGCGATCTGTCTCCGATGCAGTTTGGTTTTAGAAAGGCCAAATCAACAATAGACGCCTTAACAACAGTCGTCGACGTTGCTAGCAAAGCCATCGAGGGACAACGATGGAAAGATAGCAGTAAAAAATATTGTCTGGTGACCACACTCGACGTCAATAATGCGTTGAACTCGGCGAATTGAAGCAGGATTCTGTATGCTTTGAGTTCATTTCAAGTTCCTCAGTATCTAACTATCTTAGTGGAGGACAATTTTATAAATTGTATACTTCGATATAGCACACAAGGTGGCTCCAAAATGCACTTTGTACAAGCAGGTGTTCCCATGGCTCAGTTTTGAGCCCCCTATTGTGGAACATAATGTATGCTGGGGTTTTGCGGCTGTCTCTACCACCTGGCACGCAAATCATTAGTTTTGCTGACGATGTGGCTCTCACCTCGGTAGCGAAACACATTCACGAAGCGGATGAGAAAACTGCAGAGGCGGCGAGTATGGTGAAGCAGTGGCTCGCCAATGCAGGACTCCAACTGGTAGACCATAAAACAGAGGCTGTGCTAATATAAGCAGCCGAAAAACTGTAGAAAGAGCGAAAATCACACTCGAGACTTGTACGATTGAATCGGTGAGGGCTGGGAGTAGTGCTGGACACTCGACTCAGCTTTAGAGAGCACTTGGATCACGCCAACACAAAAGTTGCAGACTTTGGGCGAGCTATAAATCGCATCCTGCTCAACAACATGGGCCCAAGATAAATGGAACGGCTATATGGTGCACCTGTATGGGCATCCGCGATGGAGCAATCAACATATCGGCGCGGGATGGAGTCAACATACGGACTGACAGCGATTCAGGTATGTCGTGGCCTTCGAACTGTCTCGGACGAGGCGGCTCTGGTCATGGCTGGGATGACTCCAATTGATCTGCTAGCACGCGAAGCGAAGTTCATGTTTAATAGGAGGCAAACCGTGGCACGGATGCAGGCGGCACAAAGCGAAACAAAAGCAGCGGTCAGACGAGCGAGCATGGAGGAGTGGTAACGCAGATGATCCACTTCTACAAAGGGTAGATGGACCCATAGGCTGACCCTTAACTTAACGGATTGGCTTTCTAGGCAAAATAGCGAGGTAACATTTGAGTTAGCCCAAATTTTGAGCGGTCATGGCTGCTTCAGGTCATACCTTCACCGTTTTGGCAAAGACAGTAGCCCCGAATGCACGCTTTGTCGTAATGGCATGATCGAGGACACGGAACACGTTGTATTCAGCTGTCCAAGATTTTCCTCAGAGAGATTCGAAATAGAGGCCATTCTAGGACGGACGCCCACAGTTGAAATCTTGGGTCCAGAAATGACTGAGAGCCAGAAGAAGTGGTCTGCGCCTTTTTTCCGGCCACCACCGCCTTTTTCTTTGTATTGGTGCGTAGATATCCTCTCTATTATCCAGTACCCTCACTGCTGTGGACACATTACCACTTGTTACAGCGAAATAAAACAAATGAGTTGCACCAAAAAGCGCCACTGATCAGCTGTGCGAACAGGGTTGCATAACGCAGACAGGCTTTCGGCGGTGCCCAGGGCTGCCACTGCCAGGTGGCGCTGAAGTGTCTTTCTTGCTTGGCCGTTAGTTTTTAAATCCAAACCGGGTTACTATCAACGCCTGAATAAATGGAGAAAATTGCTGCGTCTATGGATCAGGCACGCTGGGACTGTGCAACTAGTGATCCAGTAGGCGAGGAGGCAATTTTCGGTAAGTCCAACAGGATGAGGCGGTCACCAGTGTCGACGCCGGCTGGGCGTCCGTTGCAGGTGCCTGACAGCCAAAACAGCGCGGCTCTGGCATCACATCCCACCGTGATTTCGGGCATACCGGAGGTAGATGATCTTGGCAGCCTCTGACAATTGGAGAATACCTTCAAGAAGAAGCCGCAGGTCCGCCATGTAAACCAGAATACAATGCAGGACATACGGCGGATGATAGAGCTGCAAATTGTCATCTGTCACAAAGTACTCGGTGACAAAAGCCAAGCAGTATGTAAAGTTGAGATGGCCACGCAAACTTTGCCGGTCACCGCCAAAGCTCAGTACATTGGAGCCACAGTTTGCCATGCCCAAAGCGGCAAAGAGAAGATGCAGTGGCGCAGAGAAATAATCCGCCAAAAAAGCAACGTAGCAGCGGGCAGACGTATGCATCGAAATTAAGAGGCGGCGCATCTCGGCCAAACACAGCGAGAAATCGTATCCCAGAGACTGCGATAGCACCAGTGCAAGAATCTGCAGTAAAAGAAGACTCTGGCCCAGAATGGCAAATGGTAGGCGCAAAGCGCAAGCCAACTATGAACAGAGGCAGACCTGATGCCATAATAATTAAGGCGGACGAGGGGACTTCTTACGCGGATATGCTCATGATGGTCACCAGGCGCGAAGATGTGCGGCTAAGCTGCGTTAACGATAGCGTTGCAAGTGCCAGAAAGACTCAGAATGGCGACCTTCTGTTGGAGCTAAAAACTAAGGATGGAGGCAACAAGCTACAAGAAGAACTGAGCAGTGTACTGGGAACAATCGCCAAAATTCGCACAGTCACTGATGTGACACATCTCGAGCTTCGCAAACTGGACTGCCTGGTAACAAAAGCAGATATTATTGCTGCTATAACCAGGGCAACTGGCACCGGCTCTTGCCAAGAAATGGTGAAAACGTTGAGACCCACATACAACGAAACTCAGATGGCCATTGTTTGCTTGCCACAGAATGGTGCGGAAATTCTCCTGAGGATAAAGGACTTCGTCGTTGGCCTGTTTAAATGTCAAGTTAAACAGAGAGCAGCCACACAAAGGTGCTATAAGTGCCTAAACTTTGGACACGTTGCCGCTAAATGCAACAGCAGCATATATTGGACAAACTAGTGCTTTAAGTGTGGACAGACAGGCCATAAGTCTGTGGTATGCAACGAAGCCGAACAAAAAGAGTGCCCTCTGGGCAAAACAGGAGAGCAACCAACCTGTCTATAATGGTTAAGTTCATGCAGTTGAATCTTAATGCGCACAATGTCGCTGTTCTTAGAGAGCCATACAGGGTACGGGCTAGCAGCCTGCGGCCAGCGGATACAACTAAGGTTGTGGTCGATCAACACTCTGCATTGGCTCTCTCATTGACGTGACCTTCACCAGCAGGCAAATTTTTAACACAGCTAAGTGGGAGCTTTGCAGCCATTATACAGCCAGCGACCATATAGCAATTATGTGCACCATTGTCGACAGTCCAGCAGCAGCTGCAGTTACACCGGACAAACCAAAAATGTACAGGGTGGATACACTTAATCCGGAAGCATTTGCATTTGCTTTCCAACCATGGTAGGAGATGCTAATGATCTATCTAGAAAACTAATGGCCGCTATCACTGCAGCATGCAAGAGCAGCATGACCGTACGCAGGAGCCACAGCAGGCACAAAAGGTCTGTGTACTGGTGGAATGATGGAATTGCTGGGGCCAGGAATAGATGCCTGCGGGCGCAGCGATGTTACCAGAGAGCCCGAGGACAAGGAAATTTCACCAGCCTGCAGCAAGAATATGCCGATCGGCGCAGATTACTCAACAAGCTAATCAAAAATAGCAAGAGTAAGTGCTTTTTGGACCTGTGCAACGAGGCTGAAACTGACATTTGGGGTATAGCATACAAGCTAGCCATGAAGAAGCTTAAGACGATAAAGCCAGCAGCGCCGTTAGGACAACATATGGAACATATCGTTAAAACGCTGTTCCGAAGTACTTCAACGGTATTACCCAGAAACGCGAGTCTCATATTAAGCCATTACAGCCCGGTAAGCACAGAGGAGGCGCTATTGGCAGCAGGGCACCTGCAAGACAACAAAGCCCCTGGCCCCGATACAATTCCTAACAAAGCCATTAGGCTAGCTGCCCGCTTGCAGCCGGAAAAATTTGCTGATGTATTTTCCAAATGTCTTAAAGAGTCTTAAAGATGGCGAAAATCATGCAATTCGGGATCAGAAAGGCCAAATCCACGTTGGATGTACTATCGACAGTAGTCGACATAGCGGAGAAGGCGATTGAAGGGCAACGATGGAAAGGTGGCGGGAAAAAGTACTGCCTTATAACCACACTCGACGTAAAAAACGCTTTTAATACGTCCAACTGGACAAAGATCATTGATGCAATCAGCAGATTCCAAGTACCGGAAAATCTCATATTCACCATAGAGGATTACTTCCGGAACCGCCTATTAAATTACGACACACGAAATGGCGTAAGCTCTCATGAAATCAGCGGAGGCGTACCGCAGGGCTTAGTACTTGGCCCGCTTCTGTGGAACGCCATGTATGATGGCATACTGCGCATATATCTGCCTCCAGAATGGCACATCGTAGGATTTCTTGAAGATTTAGCGCTGGTGGTCGTCGCAAAACATTTACGTGAGGCTGAGAAGAAAACTGTGGTGTCCATGGGCGCAGCAAAACAGTAGCTTTCTGATGCAGGACTGACCTTAGCGGACAATAAAACAGAGGCTGTCCTTGTAAGCAGCCGCAAAACGGTGGAAGTTGCCGAAGTCGAACTGAAAACGTGTACCATAGGATTTAGTAGATCGATAAGATACCTTGGTGTCTTACTTTACACAAGACTCTCATTTAAGGAGCATCTGCAACATGTCAGCACAAAGGCAGCAGAAACATGTAGACCATTGAACCGCATAATGATGAATGCAAGGGGCCCACGGCAAGCACAGAGAATGTTGCTTATGAATGTCGTCAAATCGACCATACTTTATGCTGCACCGGTATGGGCAGAAGCGATGCAGCGAAAAACATACAGAAGAGGACTTGACTCTACATACCGTCTTGGCGCTCTGCGTGCTTGCCGTGGTTTCCGGAACATTTCCGATGACGCTGCACTAGTCATTGCAGGGATGACACCGCTTGACATACTGGCAAAAGATGCGCAAACGCAGCAACGGCAGGGACAAGTATGGACCCCCTAGACCAGGAGAACAATTACCAAATTGGCGAAAGAAGCCATCCTGGCAGAATGGCAGCATATTCGAGTGCCCGAGTTTCCAGGAAGAGCGACTGAATCTGGCGGTGGAAATGGGAGAGACAACATCCGTCGCCAATATGACGAAATGCATGATGACAACAAAACGGTCATGGTCAGCAGTATGCAATTATGCACTCGAGACTATGAGCAAGCTGAGGCGTCTTAAGCGAGAACGTCACGCTGGAGGGGCATAACTGATGCCTCCCATTATCCCTGCGACGCAATACCGCAAGGCAGTTCCGCAGAGTTCCCATGGCAGCAAACAAACTTTCTCTCCACTTATTTCTGTCTTTTTTTTTTTACTTATCTAACCTATGTTAACACCTGTCCTATTAAAAAAAACAAAACAAAAAAAAAACACACACACACCCACCGGTAATGAAAATATTTGTTTAGAGTGCGGACGCGTTTTCATCTTCGCTCCCAAGTATTCGTCTATATCGTGTTCTACCTGTGAATAAAAGTCTCGAGTTGGTAGTGCAAGTGCTCGCGTTAAGTGTCTACTTGCCAGAATCCAAATCTTGGCCGGCGGTCGTCGAATACCCGGTGGCCTGCTGTGTGCACCGGTCCATGAGCCTGCACTTTCCTTGGGTGACCAGGGGGGTGGGAGGTGCTCTGCCCCGTCCCGTTACTTGTGGATGTGTCGGTGTTGGTGTGTGTCGGGTTTGCCATTTCTTTCGGTTCCCGCTTTTGTACTTCTTTGCCTCTTTGCACTGCAAGTCGCTTGCACATGGGCCGCTGGTTCAACTCCACGCTGGGGATTCTTGGATTATTTGCGATTTGAATAAAAATAATATAATTTAATATAAATATAAATAAACAATTGCGTATATCTATCTTCCATATTCAATTTGTCCCCGAATTGAATTCCCCCCTTACACGACGCATATATAATACACTTTTTGTTTGCTGTTGACGGAACCGGCAGACCAAGGCTCAAATCCGCTGGAAGTTTCTGGAGATTAAATATATTTCTCCTTTTGCTTGTTTTTTCTTTTATTTATTTTTTTTTTTTAAATAAATAAAGATCTAGTCAGAAGTTCCCGAGTCGGAGCGGTATAACTCCCATCGCTAGGCAAGGAGAAATACTTGCCCGCCGAGGGAATGCCATTACAGCGGACGCCTCCGCCACCTGGGCAAGTGGGAGTACAACAGGCTGCCTCAAGTCTTGTGGTTTAAAATGCGGCGCTGACGGTGGAGACTTGTCAAGATGCGACCCCAAAGCGATCTAGAGACTCCCCAGCGAATAATCCTAATAGCGGCGTTAAAGTACCACCAAAAAAATTGAAGGTACAACCCAAGGTCATGGCGCTGGACGAAATGAGCATCCACTTGGACTCAATTGCTGTCCACTACTCTAAGGAGAAAGATGCTAGCGGCAAAATACACCGCAGTATCACAAACACTTTTAGCGAAAAGGTCGCCAGACTGCAAGAATTAGTCGTGGCTGTTAGCGCGATATTCCACGGTCGAGAACTTCCTGCCACAACAGAGCCGAAGTGCGTAAACTGTATTAGACCGCCTCCCAAGCGTGTGAGTCGCTACCAGCAAACCGAAGAGGCAGTCCCTCCGTTAAACAGGACAAGCCGACACAAGTGACACCTAGAGTTAGGGACATCAAAGAGGTGAAGAAGAAGTTTGCACAGCAGCCTGCTAAACAAGAGGAGCATCGCCAAGACTCTGCCCAGAAGGTGCATCATCGCATAGCCATTGTGCCGTGGCGCAGGATCTCCTCCATCAGACGGTTCGGGAAGGCGTCTACGACTTGGCCCTAGTCAGTGAGCCGTACAGATCAAAGAGGAACGCCGATTGGGTATCCGACATCAACGGTAAGGCTGCTATTTGGTCCTGTATGACTATTAGGCTTCCAATTGAGGAAGTCGTCCAGATGAATGGCTTCGTCCGGGCCGAAATCGGAGGGTACTGGGTCTATAGTTGCTACCTGTCTCCCAGCTATACACTAGAGTGTTTTGGATGTACCATCGACGCCATCTCTGTCGACGGCAGGGGCCGCCAAGGAGTCATCATAGGCGGCGACTGTAATGCTTGGGCAGTTCAATGGGGCATCACCTGCTCCGATGCACGGGGCCGCCTTTTGGTCGAGTGTTTCTTTAACGTCAGTGTCTCGCTGCTCAACTCTGGCACGAGGAATACTTATAGCTTCACTGTCGAATCGGGAAGTTGGGCGTTACTATACCGTTGGGGCAATCATGCAACGACCCGAACGAACGCCTCCCACCGGAAAAAGGTACAAGCTGGGGTCTTAAACGTGTACACGTTTAGCATTGTGTTGGAGAATTTACGTGATGTACGCCTAGGAGATGCAGACGCGGCAGCCAACTGCATCATGGCGACCCTCGAAAAGGCCTGTGATGAGAGTATGTCCCAACGCAAGGCATACAGAAGACACCACAAACCAGTTTGTTGGTGGAATGACCGCATTAGACGTTCGCCGCAGATGCTTCCGCGCGAGGCGCATGTACCAGCGCGCAAGAGGGACGCTAATCTTCTCAGACCTGCATTTGGACTACAAGCAGTGCTGTAAGGGTCTCAAAAAGGCAATAAAGAACAGCAAACGCAAACGGCAGAGCAGGACCCATGGGGAAAGGCGTACCAGGCAGTTGTAAAGCGCTTGCATATCGACAAGACTCCGGCACCAAAGGACGCCCAGACCGTTCGGGGCATAGTAGATACCCTCTTCCCTTAAATCGTGGACGAATTGCCTGTCCTGCATCCCCTGCTTCACCCACAAATAGAGGAATGGACGAGGTACTCGACATAGTACCAGCGAAGGCTCCGGGTCTCGACGGAATCCCCAACCAAATACTCAAGATCGCGGTGTCTTTACAGGCTGAGTTCTTTGTGGACTTGTACAACAGTTGCCTGAGGGAAGGTGCGTTTCCATCCAGATGGAAAAATCAGAACCTAGTTCTGCTAACGAAACCAGGGAAAACTTCGCTCGAAGCGTCTTCGTTCAGGCCGATCTGCCTCCTGGACTCGGCAGGTAAAGTCCTAGAGTCCCTAATTTGGGCAATTCTTAGCTCAGCCATCCAAGCCAACGGAAGACTTGCGGAGCAGCAGTTCGGTTTCTGGAAGGCTATGTCCACAACTGATGACATTGCACACGTGGTTAACATTCAAAGAGTATTGTCTGGTAACCACCCTAGACAAGTTAAGACCAGACATGCTTCACTATCACAATCACACTCACTCCACACCCATAGAGAACATCCAAGAGTCATCATAATGAGCACTTCGTTAGAGCTCTTCCAGTGAAAAAGATAGATTTCCAAATGTGTACTCAATATTAAATAAACTCAAATAAAACTTTATTTTTTTATGCGACTAACTAAGTTCGTGTTTAATTGGCGCCCGAGCAGGGACCCCGCGTTTAAAAGTTGATCAAGTGAAGTAAAACGGCAATTGTGATAAGTGTTAACCAAAATAAACGCAAATAAATACGCCTTTAAAACGATAACCGAAATATACGCAGTGCCAACAAAACTTCGCTGAGGTCAGACGGGGTTATAACAAAAAAACTGATCGCTGCATTCCTCTAGTATCCGTTCGGAGGAAAGTTGGTACAACAAGTGTCTGGATTCGGAGCGTTAGTACCCCAATGTGGGAAAAGCGAGCACCCCGACCAACCGACCAATAATAGCACCGAAATGAAAATAATACTAATGTAAGTTAAGTTAAAAATAAAAGAACCAAGAAACAAATTATAAATTATTTAAGCAAGATCAAAAAAGAAAAGAAAGAAATACCACTTAAGAGGAAAATCCTAACAAAAAAAAGAAACGAATTAGCATCATAAGAAACGAAAAACGAACTAACTAACACTTATAATAATTATCTTTACTAACAAAATTTTCAAACCGAAAGCCATTTCCATTCAAAATTTTTTTCTCCCTAAAGCGGTATCGCGTCGTGAGCGAATTTACTTGTCTTTCGAATAATTATTCGACGGTATTGCACTACGCGTTTGTTTTTTGAGTGAATTAAATCCTTTGTGAAATCGAAAATGTCTGAAAACGACAGTTGGGTAAAAGCCGCGGTCCTTCAGCCAGGAGGTCACCCTACAACAGGGTCACAGAATGCGTCAACCTCAGCCTCCGCGAACAGAAGTGTAGAGGCTATATCCATACAAGGGTTAGATGCAGCCATTGATAGTCTGTTAGCAGCTAGAATGGGGAATTATATTGAGCAGCTAAAACTGGCGCAGCCAGCAACCCCAGAATACAGAGACTTAACTCTAAATTTACAGGACAAGTGGAATGAGGTAGATAAAGTTCCAGACCTAGTGAAAGGACTCAAAGAATTCTCGGGTAATCCAGCAGAGTTTACAACTTGGTTCTCTTCAACCTCGCGTGTAATGGATGCCTTTGCTCCTTTGCAAGGAACGCCAAAATACTTTGCGATTTTACTAACGGTCAGAGACAAAATCACAGGACATGCGAACATAGTACTAAAGGTGAATGATACCGCGTTGCACTGGGAGGCAATCTCGAAAAGCCTTCTGGAGGAATATTCAGACAGACGAGATTTGGGTACACTAGAATATCAGTTGTTCTCCATGAGTCAGAGGAATAGTACGATCCATGAGTTTTACCTTGCAGTGAACCATCAGATGTCCTTAATCATCAGCCAAATGAAAAATATGGGACACGGTCCTGAGGTCATGGCAGTTTTGTCAAAACAGATAAGGGACAGAGCCCTAGATACTTTTATTAGGGGCCTGAACGGTGATCTATCAGATAGAATAAGTCTAGCGCAACCAATTACCCTGAAACACGCGTTGCAAATGATAGAAGACTTAACCAATAAGCATACTAAAAACTCGATCGGTTTAGGTTATCAGCACCCTCGTCCAAATCCAGCACACAAGACAGTACAATACACCAGAATTAATGCCCCCCCCCCACAGTGGTCATACCCTCCAGTACTCCCCCCTAAACCACAAAATAACATGAACTGGTACAACCCCAGACAGACTCAAAATGCTTTCATACCCCAAAAAAATTTTCCACAGAACCATAGTATTCCCCAAAATATCCCTTTCCGAAACAGTAACCAAACTTTCTTTAACGCACCACCTAGACCTCTCGCCCCAAAGCCTCAACCCAAGCCTACACCAATGGAGGTAGACGGCTCCATAATGACCAAGAATGTGAATTACATGAATAGGCCAAATATAAATCCTACACAACCAGGTTTATTAAAGAGCGTAAATCCGTTTAATACGAATCTCCCAAACAAAGCCCAAAGACAGTTCCACATCGGAGCCGAGGTACAAGACGGGCAATACAGTGCCCCACCACCAGAAGACCTTTAAGTCAATGTAACCGAAGCTCAGTTGTCCGAATACCAAGAACAGGAAGACTATTTTCAATTAGTCCCATACTCACAATTTTCGGAGTATGAACAACAGCAAGAGTACTCCACCACTCAAGGTGGCATGTCCGAATTAAGTCCGCAAGAAAGAGAGACACCACAACTTACAGTACAGGATCCTTACCCACAAATCGAGGACACGGTTAATTTTTTAGGATGAAGTGTTCCTCTTTGCCGTACTTTGTAGTCTGGGACAAAGACGGAACAGCGTACAATTTTTTAATAGACACCGGTTCAAACAAAAACTATATCCAACCTGAAATAGCCAAGAACATAAAGCCAAATGAGCGTAAATTCTACGCGAATACTGTAAGTGGACGCATCCTAATTACGGAACATATCCACTTGGGTCTCTTCAAAGAACCCAACAAACCTATAATTTTTTTTCTACTCCCAAATTTAAAATCGTTTCATGGAATCCTAGGCAATGACACACTAAAAGAATTAAATGCCATTATAGATGTAGGAAAAGATTTGTTACATGTCAACAACTCTCATGTTGTTAAAGTGAGACAGATGCGAGCTCAGCAGGTCCACACGATCAACTCAGATCAATTATCGGGTCATCAAAAGTTAAAGCTAGAAGCACTTCAAGAGGAATACAAATCGCTATTTGCAAGTCCGGATATGAGGTTGACTTATGCTACCAATGTCCAAGGTGAAATTCGAACATCGTCAGACACTCCAGTCTACTCAAAACACTACCATCCAGCCTCCTTGAAGGAAGTAGTCGAAGAACAAATTCAAGAAGTATTAGAAGATGGTATAATACGACCCTCACGGTCGCCCTATGGTTCTCCTGTATGGATCGACCCAAAAAAAAGCGACAGTTCGGGAAAAAAGAAATATAGGATGGTCATCGACTACAGAAAATTAAATTCAGTCACCATCTCGGATAAATACCCTATCCCAGAAATTGGAGAAATGATTGCTCAATTGGGCAACAACAAATACTTCTCCGTCCTTGACTTAAAGAGCGGATTTCATCAGATCCCTTTAAAGGAATCCGACATTGAAAAATCAGCATTCTCTATAAACGGAGGAAAATATGAGTTCACCAGGCTCCCCTTCGGTTTAAAAAATTCCCCATCTATATTCCAAAGAGCTCTCGACGATATTTTAAGAGAACATATAGGGAAAATATGCTATGTCTATATCGACGACATCATAATATTCAGCAAAACAGAGGAGGAACACTTTCGCCATTTGGCCAAGGTATTCTCTACCTTAACAGAAGCAAACATGAAAGTACAAGTCGACAAGTGTAAATTTTTAAAACATAGCGTTGATTTCCTAGGAGTAGTAATATCAAGCGAAGGTGTTAAGACCAACCCAGAAAAAGTACAGGCTATAAAAAATTTCCCCACACCAAGAAACCTGAAGCAACTAAGATCCTCTTGGGTTTAGCTAGTTATTATAGGCGGTTCATTAAGGATTTCGCGAAGCTAGCAAGACCCCTTACAAATTTACTGCGTGGCGAGCACGGGAGGACGAAAAAGAATGTCTCCAACAAAATCGAAATTCGTTTTGGCAAGGAAGAGTTGGACTCTTTTGAAAAAGTTAAGAATGCACTAGTTTCACAGGATGTATTGCTAGCATATCCCGATTTTAATAAAGAATTTCATCACTTTCAGAGATACAGTAGTTCGAAGGAACTATTCAGAAAATGATCTTGTAGAAATCCTAAAAGCAAAATTAGATCCTAGGATAGTGAATGGTATTTTCACTTCAGAAAGTATCTTGGGAAAAATTCAGCTGATATTTTCAGAACATTTTAGGAATTATAAAGCTAGGTTTACGCAAATCCAAACTACGGATGTCCATGAGAAAAGCGAGCAGCAGGAAATTATAACTAAAGAACATACTAGAGCCCATAGAAACGCAATAGAAAACAGAAAACAAATTTTATCTAAAGTTTTTTTCCCAGGAATGAGAAAAAAAATAGAAGCAGTAGTAAAAACATGCCAAACATGCAAACTTTCTAAATACCAAAGGCACCCCCCAAATCAAGAGATTCAATCAACACCCATACCAAGTTATCCAGGAGAAATAATCCACATAGACCTTTACTCGACTCAAAACAAAACCATTTTAACGGCAATAGACAAATTTTCAAAATACACACAAATAAAATGAGTGAATTCAAAAGCAGCAGAACATTTAAAGGTACCACTACGCGAATTATTGGTAGCCTTTGGCGCGACTAAAACAGTAGTAATGGACAACGTAAAATCGTTAAATTCCGCTTCGATAAAATTCCTTTTGAACGATCAACTGGGTATAAACGTACACACAACCCCACCGTATACTTCGTCTAGCAATGGTCAGGTAGAAAGATTTCATTCCACATTCACGGAATTAATGAGATGCCTAAAGATTGAGCATCCGGAATTAGAATTTGAAGACCTAATATTCAGAGCAGTAGACGAATACAATAAGACGATCCACAGTTTAATTAACAAAAAACCGATAGAAGCTTTTTTTGCGTTAGACTTGGCACACTCTCCAGAAAAACTAGCATTAGAAAGAGAAAAAACTTCAAAGAAAATTTCAGACAAACAAATTGCAGATTTACAATATCATAACAAAAACAAAGAACCCATAAAAATTTATGACCCAGGAGAAACAATTTATGTCAAAATCAATAAGAGATTGGGTTCTAAATTAACACCAAGATATAAAAAGGAAAAAGTAGCTGAAGATTTAAATACAAAAGTTAAAACAACGTCAGGCAGGATAGTACATAAGAACCAGTTGAAATACTGACCAATATCCATCTTTGACAGGTTAATATTGATACCAGTCTGTTGGGGACATACGACTATCCTGGATTACTCAAAATCAAGGGTAGTAATGCTGGAAACTGGGATGGCAGCGAGGCAGAATGGCACGTTTAAAATTATACACGTTGTAGAAGTAGAAAAATATCAACAGGTATTGTCGGTGTTGAAGGAGGTTGTACAAAACTCAAGCAAAGCAAATCCGTATTACCCCTTTCTTATTTACGAAATAACCCGAATCGAAAACGAAATCAAAAGATTAAAGCCTATAAAATTCAAAGCAAAACGCTCTCTTGATATACTTGGAACAGCGTGGAAGTGGCTCGCGTGTACCCCAGATCAGCAGGACCATAAGATTGTAATTGATAAGATTAACGAACAGCTAAAGAATAATAATGAGCAAGTAATAATTAATAAACTGGTAGAAGATAAGATAAATGACCTAATTAAAATAACGAACACTTTATTGCATAGAAGTAAACTACAAACAGACGAAAAACTGAAAGAAATAGAAATAACAAAATTTAAACTGAGCCTTTTAAGAGAAGAAATTACAAACGTCATTTACGCAATAGATTGGGCCAAAGCCAATACAATAAATTCTTTGATTTTATCACCAGCAGAAATAAACATTATTGAAACATATGCCGAGGAAAGTCTAACATTTGTAAATATTGAAGAGCTGATAGAATTTGCCGAAGTAAGTGTTGCTTCCGATGGCAAAACTCTCCTTTATATCGTTAGCATACCTAGAGTAATTAAAGAACAATGCAAAAAAATGGCACTACCTATAAAATATGAGAAAACAATTGAAAAAATAGATTATAATCACATATTAAAATGCAATAAACAATATTTCGGTCTAGCTTGTATGTTGTATGCCAAATGAGCATATGCCCACAGTATTGTAGAGTATACAATATAACAAGTGGTCATATGCTCAACATTAAAGTAAGAGTAACATACCAACACTTTGTTGCTATGTTTATGCACCCATTCATAATAATAATATGATCCGCCACTTATGCGGACTGGCCGCTGAGCGTGGGATCGCTAGCGTAAGCACTTTTGACTATGTACCCTCTGTACATATATGCTAATACGTACAAACATATATACTGCAACACACTCTCTCTCTCTGCCAGCGCCCTAAGCGGCAGAATGTATTCAATACATATAAGATGTATAGGCTAAAACTAAAATATGAATAAACTGTCCAGACATTCTGGATCACTGCTCGAACAGAACAGTTGCGTTTCATTTAACAAAAACGGATTTATTAAAAGAACTTAATGCGCACATAACATGGCGACCGTGACATGTGAAAAAAAAAAGAAATAAATTAATTAACATTTCAACATAAACTAAAAAACACGAAAATAATTTGTGCAAATTGTGAAATGTATTTTCAATTGATTGCGAACCACTGTGCGCGCTATGAACAAAAAATGAAACAAAACAAAAAGAAAGATTAATCTAGATACTGGAATTTATGTGATTTTTCTACTATCAACTCTTGAGTGCTGCTCCAAGGTGCACTCCCATAACACACACATACGTTTCTCCAATTATTTACAAAAAAAAAAAGAAATTAATTGGAATTTAAAAACAATAATGGATTAAAAAAAAATAATATGAAACATTAATATGAAACCAATTAAATCAACAACAAGATACTGATGTCCACGGAACCCTCCTTCAAGACCGCTGTTCCTAACGAACAAAGGGATTTGCCGACGTTGCAAGAGGCTTTGCAGGCAAATCCATTCGATGGACCACGGCCACTAACAATAGAGGAGTACAGAGCCCGGCAGCAGACGAGAATCCCCAAGAAGACGAAACGAGGCGGTGAGGTGAGACGCCTGCTCACCCAGAAAAGACTGCAGCAGGATTTGCTAAAGGCCAGCACCAACGAAGAAGACCGACAACGCTGCATAGAGCGTATTGAGGACATCAAAATTGAACTGCGCCAAAGAGCGCAGAAACGCAAGCGGGCCGCAGTAATGCGCAAGCCCTAACTTGCCATAGATTTTAAACTCTAATAAGCAAACTGAGGCACGAAAGTGCAGGTTGCGCCTACTAACCACTGTTAGGCTTTCTACTAAAAACACACGATTGGACAATTAATTGTTTAAATAAAAAATGTCAGCCAATCGTGTGTAACACAACAATAATTTTTCCATGTCTCTGGCGCTGAGAATAAAACTCAGCAGCGTTAGAAAAATAGTTTCAAGAAAAATAATTAAAAAAAAAAAAAAACAAAACTTTAAATGAAAAATTAAAAAAAAAATTTTTTTAAATAAAAAAAAAAATATATATATATATTCTTGAGTTAGTATTTTTTTTCTCTAAATGCACCCTAATGCGATTCCAAAAGACAGTAACATAGAAAAAGTTGACAATATGTTAGATCATGAATCTAAAGTAGCGGATTCAACCGCGAATGTCATAAATAATGTCGAAACTGTCTCGGTTGATTTGAAAATCATAACCCTAATGCTTGTAATAATTGTTATTCTTTTATTAACGTTTTAACAAAACTACATAAGATGCACAATAAGTGCCTTAAGAAAAAATATTCCAGTAGGGCAGATAACCTAGATGTTGTTTAAGATGATAGACATAGTAGAAAAAGTGTATAATAGAGAACCCAACTTTAGAATAAATTCTTTGATAATATTGAGTAAATATTACGAATTTATAAAAATTGGTGATTTCGAAGACGAAAATATAGATACTTTTAATTGTGCAGCAAGCCCATTAATAATATGTAACAACAAAATAGAAAAGGGCATAGTAATGAGTACATTACCATATGTAATGGTAAAAACAGTAGAAGAAAACCATGACATACTTGGTTCTATAACAATAATTTTGGTACGATTGCACCGCTGAATGTTGTAGACAAAATATGGAGTGGAGTACGATAGCACGAAAGATTAATGATCATAAAGATAAATTTGAAAAATCTTTTAAATGTATTAACTCAGATAAAGTCATAAGACCGGAAACTTTGATAAACCATGCTCAAATACTGATAACACAGTATAATAACATATTATCAATAGTAAACAAAGCTAATGAGAAATTAGCAAAAGAGCATAGGCATCAGTGTGAAAAACTGATAAAATCATTGAAAATAAGATTGAACAATATTAGTACTAGACGAAATATTGTAATAGTAATTTCAGAAGATCAAAGTCAGCCAGCTGAATTTGACGAAAGCCAATTAGCAGATTTGGACGAGTCCAAACCAATTATTGATACTGAAAGTAATATCGATAGTGACATCGAAACACTTGAAGAAAGTACAATGGCTAACCAAGTGGAATTAGACAGGCAATATGTTAGACAGGTTTCCACTTCAGTTCCTGAATTTAATGGTAAAAAGTTATTATTAAACAGATTCCTAACTGCATTACGCATTGTGGAAAGAACTAAGGGTGACCAAGAGGATATAGCAGTTGAGGTTATAAAATCAAAAATAACCGGCACAATCCTCTATAAAGTAGAAAATGAAACCACTATTGCAGGGATAATAAATAAGCTCAAAGAAAATGTAAAAGGAGAATCTCCTGACGTTTTAAAGGCGAAATTAATGAACATAAAACAAAAAGGCAAAACTGCTTCCCAGTATGCAACCGAAATGGATAATTTGCGGAAGCAACTGGAAGCAGCCTTTATTGATAACGGATTAGACCCAATCAATGCGGAAAAATTCTCTACAAGCGAGTCTGTTTCTGCAATGATTAAAAATTGCGAGCACGAAAAACTCAAAGTAATATTAGAAGCTGGAAACTTTGTAACTTTCAATGATGTAATGGGTAAATATATCCATTGCAGCACGGAAATGACTGGAAGTGCAAATACAGTATTATTTCAACGAGGCCGCAATAATAGAGGAGGTAGTAACCATTACCAAAGAGGTAGAGGCAATGGCCGCGGAAACTACAACTCCAACTATAACAATTACAATAACAGAAACAACAATAGAGGTGGTCGAGGTAATGGCCGAGGCAGAAATAATTACTACCGAGGTAACAGCCAAAACAGATACAATAGCAATACCGAAAACAATAATGTCCGAGTAGCCCAAGATGCTTCGGGAAACTCGCAGACACCTCCAGATACTCGAAATTAAAAAGTAAAATATATACTGTAAACTTAAGTCTCAATAATTTTGTATCATTTACAAATGTTCAAACAAATAAAATCATTACATTCCTAATTGATACAGGTGCAGATATTTCAATTATAAAAGAAAATTCCGATGTCTTTCATGACATACAATTCAATAAAATCATAGACATTCGAGGCATAGGTGAAGGAGTAATTAACTCCAAAGGACTAGCCTCAATTGAATTACAAACAGGGAAATACATTATTCCATATAAATTTCATTTACTACATTCAGATTTTGCAATCCCTTGCGATGGAATAATAGGACTAGATTTTATAAAGACTTTTAATTGCCAATTAGATTATAATAATTCAGAGGATTGGTTTATAATCAGACCTCCAAACCTAACGTATCCCATTAATGTACCGATAACATTTAGTTCTGGTAATAATTCAACACTTCTGCCAGCGAGATCCCAAGTGATACGCAAAATAGATTTGTCTTCAGAAGAAGAAAGCATTTTCATCCCAAATCAAGAAATCAAGCATGGTGTTTATATTGCAAACACTATTGCCCAAACCAAAAATACTTTTGTCCGATTTTTAAATACGACAGATAAATGCCAACTAGTAAGCATTAATAAAATAAAATTCGAACCGCTCTCAAAATACGATGTGGTTCAAACTTCAAATAACAATAGAACAGAGTCTGTTATTAGTAAACTAAAGAAAAATTTTCCAATCATGTTCAAAAAGCAACTTATGGAAATATGCACCGAGTATAGTGATGTGTTCGGACTTGAAACCGAACCAATCACAACCAACAACTTTTATAAACAAAAATTGAGACTTAAGGACGAAGAGCCAGTATATGTAAAAAACTATCGATGTCTGCATAGCCAAACTGAAGAAATTAAAAAACAAGTAGGAAAGTTAATTGAACAAAATATTGTTGAACCATCGATTTCACCTTACAATAGCCCACTCTTATTGGTCCCAAAGAAATCTCTTCCGGACTCTAAAGAGAAAAAATGGCGATTAGTAATTGACTATCGCCAAATAAACAAAAAACTGCTATCAGATAAATTTCCACTCCCCAGAATTGACGATATTCTTGATCAACTGGGTAGAGCTAAATATTTTTCATGCCTTGACTTAATGTCAGGTTTCCACCAAATTGAACTTGAGGAAAGCTCAAGGAACATAACGTCTTTTTCAACAAACAATGGTTCATATCGCTTCACGAGACTACCATTTGGTTTAAAAATAGCACCTAATTCATTTCAGAGAATGATGACAATAGCATTCTCGGGTTTAGAGCCTTCACAAGCATTCCTTTATATGGATGATTTGATCGTTATTGGTTGTTCTGAACAACACATGCTTAAAAACCTAACAGACGTTTTTACACTTTGTAGAAAACACAATTTGAAATTACATCCAGAAAAATGTTCATTTTTCATGCATGAGGTGACATTTTAGGTCACAGATGCACCGACAAAGGAATCTTACCAGATGATACAAAATTCGATGTTATTAATAACTATCCAGTCGCTACGGACGCAGACAGTGCTAGAAGATTCGTTGCATTTTGCAATTATTATAGACGTTTCA
Source organism: Drosophila paulistorum (assembly GCA_018152135.1). Lineage (NCBI taxonomy): Eukaryota > Metazoa > Arthropoda > Insecta > Diptera > Drosophilidae > Drosophila > Drosophila paulistorum. The sequence continues at coordinate 320,476 of JAECXG010000713.1, forward strand.
TAAAAAACTTCGCCGAATACTCACGGCATATAACAAGATTATGCAAAAAGAATGTCCCATTCGAATGGACAGCGGAATGTAAAAAGGCATTCCAGTATTTAAAAACACAACTTGTTAAACCAACCTTGTTACAGTACCCAGATTTTAGCAAAGAATTTTGTATAATCACAGATGCAAGCAAGCACGCATGTGGAGCAGTTTTAACTCAAAACTATAATGGACTCCAACTCCCAGTTGCATATGCATCAAGAGCATTCACTAAAGGTGAAAGCAATAAAAGTACAACTGAACAAGAGCTAGCAGCAATACATTGGGCAATTACACATTTCAGACCATATATATATGGCAAACATTTCACAGTAAAAACTGATCATCGCCCCTTAACATATTTATTCTCGATGATAAACCCAAGTTCAAAATTAACTCGCATGCGACTCGAATTAGAAGAATACGATTTTACAGTAGAATATCTGAGAGGAAAAGATAGTTTCGTGGCAGACGCTCTGTCCAGAATTACAATAACTGATTTAATTGATATGAATAAAAAAGTCCTGAAAGTCACTACCAGGCACCAAAGTGGACAACAAAATTTCTGCGCAGAAAACAAACAAGAACAATTGCCAAGGCAAAGTCTTGAAAAAGCTTCTAAGCCCAACGTATACGAAGTCATAACAAATGACGAGGTACGAAAAGTAGTGACCTTGCGAATGACAGATTCGAAATGTTTATTGAAACATGGAAAAAAAGTTATAGCGAGAATAAATGTTAGCGATTTATACTCCAATGGAATTCTAGACTTAGGTCAGTTTTTCCAAAGGCTTGAACGGCAAGCCGGTGTATATAATATCAGCCAACTAAAAGTGGCACCGAGCGAAAAGATCTTTGAATCAATTTCGATAGATACTTTCAAACATTTGGGCAACAAGAATTTAAAATCATTAAGAGTAGCGCTACTCAAGCCGGTGACCCAAATATACAATGAAAAAGAAAAAGAAGCTATATTGTCTACATTTCATGACGATCCAATTCAAGGAGGTCACACAGGCATAAATAAAACGACAACAAAAATAAAAAGACAATATTATTGGAAAAACATGACGAAACATGTAAAAGAGTACATTAATAAATGTCCAAAATGCCTGACGTCAAAAACGACGAAACACACGAGATCACCTATGATAATTACAGAAACTCCACAATATGCTTTCGACAGGGTGATAGTAGACACAATTGGTCCACTACCACGTTCGGAAAATGGGAATGAATATGCAATCACTTTAATATGTGATTTGACAAAGTATTTAGTAGCAATTCCTAGTGCAAATAAAAGTGCAACAACTGTCGCAAAAGCCATATTCGAATCTTTTATTCTGAAGTACGGTCCAATGAAGACGTTCATTACGGACATGGGAACAGAATACAAAAATTCCATTATAACTGACTTGTGCAGATATCTAAAAATAGATAACATAACATCTACAGCACACCACCACCAGACATTAGGTACCGTTGAAAGAAGTCATAGGACATTCAACGAGTACATTCGTTCATATATTTCAGTAGATAAAACTGATTGGGACGTATGGTTACAGTATTTCGTGTATTGTTTTAACACAACACCATCTGGAACTCATAATTATTGTCCATATGAACTAGTATTTGGAAGACAGAATAACTTACCAATACAATTTAATAGCGTAGATAAAATAGAACCTATATATAATATAGAAGATTATTCTAAGGAAGTTACATTTAGACTAGAAAACGCGTATAAGAGAGCTCGAATACTTTTAGAAAAAAATAAAATTAAACAGAAAGAAATAAACGATAAGAAAGTATTAGATTTTAAACTAGAAATAGGAGACCAAGTTTATTTGAAAAACGAAACAGGTCACAAATTAGAATCTTCTTATGTAGGACCATTTGAGGTCATTAATATAGAAAAGAATAACAATATAATTATAAGAAATAAGAAAAATAAGGAACAAAAAGTTCATAAAGATAGACTAAAAAAGATAAATAAATAAAGAAAAAAAAAAGATAAGAATATATATATATATACATATTGAAAAAAAAATTTTTAATATAATTATTTCTAAATTACAAAAAAAAAAAAAAACGTTTTTATTGATTAAAAAAAAAAAAAATAAAATTAAAAATATACAACATAGTATTTAAGAAAAACAAATAAATAACTACATAATATTACGTTATTCTTTTAAAAAGGGAGGTGTTGTATGTTGTATGCCAAATGAGCATATGCCCACAGTATTGTAGAGTATACAATATAACAAGTGGTCATATGCTCAACATTAAAGTAAGAGTAACATACCAACACTTTGTTGCTATGTTTATGCACCCATTCATAATAATAATATGATCCGCCACTTATGCGGACTGGCCGCTGAGCGTGGGATCGCTAGCGTAAGCACTTTTGACTATGTACCCTCTGTACATATATGCTAATACGTACAAACATATATACTGCAACACACTCTCTCTCTCTCTGCCAGCGCCCTAAGCGGCAGAATGTATTCAATACATATAAGATGTATAGGCTAAAACTAAAATATGAATAAACTGTCCAGACATTCTGGATCACTGGCTTAACAGAACAGTTGCGTTTCATTTAACAAAAACGGATTTATTAAAAGAACTTAATGCGCACATAACAATAAGGATAAATGTAAAAATCAGAACAACAAAATATTATGTAAACTGGAAGATTTGACTGACTTAAAAAATAGCAAATGCATAGGAGCGTATTTTCATAGGAAAAAACCAACTTGCCAAACTACTAACAATCAACATGTGAAATCACACTCGGAGGTGGCTCCCGGCACGATCTTGCTAAACCAATTCAAGGGTATCATCAACGTCGATGGAGAAAACCTTACATTGGACGGAACTTTTATAGTCCAATCGCAAAATTCAACAATCAACATAGATGACTCGTGGTACATCATGAAGACTAAGCGTGAAGTAGAAGTCCGACCCCCATTACTTCAACTATTATCGGACAAGCAGCACCAAGGCGAAACCCTATCTCTGGAGATGATCAAAGAACTGCACTTGAACAACACGAACAGCCTGGAAAGAATTAAGACTAACAATGTCATAATTTCATCATCCTATTGGATCGTCATAGCAATTTTAGAGATCGCAGCAATTACATACTGGGCGATCAAGAGGCAATGCAACCACAGGCCAGAAGAGAGCAATCCACCAATGGTAATGCCGATTACACCCGTACAATATGTGGTAGCGACCGAGGACGTCCGCACATAAGAGGGGAGGAGTTAAGACCAGACATGCTTCACTATCACAATCACACTCACTCCACACCCATAGAGAACATCCAAGAGTCATCATGATGAGCACTGACGTAATGAGCATCGGCACGATCACTGAAGGCACCACCAAGAATGTCACCCGATAACCTTGCAACACACGACCGCCTTTACACAATTGCCAGACTAAACATTCCTAGGGGAATGGTGTCAAGTTCGGTGCACCAGATGGCAAGTCGCCCAATTCCCTGAATTAAATTGGCAACAAGCATCATGTTCGGTACACCAGCCGTCACGTCGCCCAAATCAATTTCATGATAAACAGATCCCACGCTCGCGTTGGACCATTGGACTCAGCAAGCGTCGCTGTCACCATCGACGCCCAAAATCAGAGGCTTCATTCAAACATAATCGACCTACACAATTCAGTCTTTAATCCTAGTACAAACTTGTCACTTCGTTAGAGCTCCGCGATCTTAGTTCAGTCTAGTAGTCACAAAGTCTTCCAGTGAAAAAGATAGATTTCCAAATGTGTACTCAATATTAAATAAACTCAAATAAAACTTTTTTTTTTTATGCGACTAACTAAGTTCGTGTTTAATTGACATAAGAAACGCCTTCAACTCGGCCAGATGGAACCGTATCCTAGACGCATTAGCCGATTTTGGAGTCCCACACTACCTCCTTAGTTGTGTGCGACAATATTTCCAAGGAAGGACCATCTGCTACACCACTAATGATGGCCCAGTAGTGCGGACAGTGTCTGGACGAGTTCCCTAAGGCTCGGTGCTGGGACCTTACTTGGAACACCATGTACGACGGAGTCTTACGCCCGCAGTTTCCGCCTGGCACCCACATCACAGGGTTCGCGTATGATATAGTTCTTGCCGTGGTCGCTAAGACCGTCAAGGAAGTTGAGGAACGCTAGAATGGTGCCATCAAAAGCGTCGAGCAGTGGCTCCAGGCCGCCGGCCTCCAGTTGGCAGCTCACAAGACGGAGGCAGTGCTTATCAGCAGCAGGAAGACTGTGGAATCTGCAAAAGTACGGGTAGGCAGCGAGGTGATAGATTCCAAGAGGGCTATTAAATATCTCGGCGTTCTACTGGACACAAGGCTCAGTTTCAGGGAGCATCTACAACATGTTGGAGAAAAAGCAGCCAAATCCGCACGACCTTTATTGCGCATCCTTTTAAACACGCGCGGCCCGAGGCAGGGACGACGGCTACTGCTCTCTACCGTCACCACATCGACGGCGCTTTACGCAGTACCAGCGTGGATCGACGGCATGAAAGTGAAAAGCTACCGACGAGGACTCGAAGCAACCCACCGGCTAAGCGCGATAAGAGCATTCCGCACGATCTCGGATCATGCGGCGCTCGTTATCGCAGGAATGATGCCGATCGAAGAACAGGCAGCGATCATCGATGCAGTTGCTAAGGCCAGACGAGGTGGTACTTCAGATGGACCGGGAGCAACACGCAGCCTTGCGCGGCAACAAAGTATACGGAGGTGGCAAGAGCGCTGGGACACCTCGACCAAGGGAAGGTGGACGCACACGTTCATCCCTAACATTAGCACGTGGGTTCTGCGTAAACATGGCGAGGTTAACCATTACCTGACCCAACTGCTGAGTGGTCACGGCTGCTACAGGTTGTATCTGAAGAGATTCGGCCACGAAACTTCGGACGAATGCACCTGGTGCGGCAGCGGAATACCCGAAGATGCCGAGCATGTTTTGCTGCATTGCACCAGTTTTGAAGCGGCGAGAATTTCTCTGGAGTGTGCAATGGGGCACCGCGCAACACTGGAAAATTTGACCAGGCTGATGGTCGCTGATCCCCGAGCCTGGGATGCCGTCAGCACTTTCGCGTCGGTGGTGATGAAGGAGCTCAGGTGGCTCGAACGTCAGAGGCACGTGGAATGATCGTCCAGGGCCCTGTGAAGCAGTACCCAAAAGTAGTCCCGCTTGACCCTGTATTTGTATCCACCTCCCCCCTCTAACCACACGAGTGTATTGTACTGTTCTTTCTCTGATTTGTGACGCCATAATTTATTGTTTATTATATTCTTTTTTTTATATATGCTACGTTAATATGTTGTTATGTATGTATGAGTAATAAATGGAATTTAAAAAAAAAAAAAAAAAAAAACACCCACCGGTAATAGCTCAAGAAATGCCTGGTAGTTACGTTGGATGTAAAAAATGCATTCAACATGGCGGATTGGGGGATTATTCTAGATGCCCTTCAGTCTTTCGGCGTTCCAGCCTACCTGTGCGCCATCGTGTGGAGCTATTTCCTCGGCAGGCGACTGGTATCTAGGCCAAAAGCGGGCTGTGAATCGTCTAATGTGTCGGCTGGTGTACAACAAGGCTCTATCCTAGGCCCAACATTATGGAATGCCATGTACGACGCCGTCCTGAGACTGTCTGTCCCTGCAGGCTGCCAGCTAATAGGGTACGCAGACGATGTGGCCCTTGTAGTGGGCAGTAAGAGCATCAGACAGGCTGAAGACGGTGCTGCCATAGCGACCATCATGCGCTGGCTGAGCTCTGTGGGCCTTAGCTTGGCAGAACAGAAAACTGAAGCGGTACTAATCAGCAGCCAAAACATAGTAGAGCCGGCTACTATCTTAATCGAGGGGAACGCGGTACAGTCAAGGCGAGCGATTCGCTACCTCGAGGTCTGGATCGACACCCGCCTCTGTTTAACGGAGCACTTGGCGTATGTTAATGAGAAGGCAGCCGCAAGCGTCCGTGCCCTATCAAGGATAATGCGGAATATGAGGGGTCCCAAGCAGGAGTCCAGGAGACTGCTAATGACTGTTTGCAGGTCGATCATCCTATACGCGGCCCCAGTCTGGGCATGCACACAGGGCGTCAAAAGCTACAGCAGAGGGATCCGATCGTCGCACAGGCGCGCTGCGAATCTGCTCGGGTTTTCGCACGGTATCCGACGAAGCGGCCCTTGTGATCGCTGGAGTGGTGCCTATCGACCTCCAGACGGAGGAGGCGAAAACAATAGCAGCTACCGAGCGTGGATCTCTGGTTAGGCGTCGCGAGCGATTGGACGCAAGCATCACCCTGTGGCAGGCTACGTGGGATGCGTCGGTGCAGATGGACCCACAGGCTTATCCCGAGTATAAAGAGATGGACAGAGCTGCAATATGGTACGGTTAATTTCTACCTGACCTAGTTTCTAAGCGGCCATGGGTGCTTCAGACAATACCTGCACCGTTTCAGGCACCATAGCCACCAATTCTGCCCGATCAAACCCCCGTTGAGATAGTGGAAGATGCGCAACACATCCTGTTCGAGTGCAGATGCTTTGATGACTGCAGGAGGGTGCTTGTACTGGAGGCAAACATGGAAATATGCGCCGATAACCTAGTTGAGCTGATGTAGGCGAGAAAGAGCATGTGGGAGGCGGTGAGCAGTTTCGCTGCGTCGGCAATCCGCGAGCTGTGTTTGGCTGAGCGTGGCAGGGCTAGTCCTTGCGTGGCATAGGAGGTAGCAGCTATCCTGCGAAGCAATTCCCTCGAGGAAGTACCGTAGGATCCCGTCCGCCCAAATTGCCAAAGCAGTGTTTTTCCCCACTTCTTCCTTTCCACTGTTACCCACCTTTCTTTTCATATGTAATGCTCTACCCTACCTTTTTGTTGTTAGCCCTTGAACTTTCATTTCCGTTTTTCAATTGTTGTTACTAAATTAATTAATAAATAAATGAATATAAAAAAAAAAACCGGTAATAGCTCAGGAGTGGCTGGAACACCGGCAATGCCTCCTAGCAGCCCGCAGACAACCGCCTCGCCAAAAGTTGCCTCAGAGTTAGACGAGCTGGGCTCGCTCATTTGGGAGATGGACACCATATTTAACAAAGAACCAGTACGCCACAAAAATCTCGGCACGAAGAATGCAATAGTGAGAATGAAAAAGCTGCACGAAACGCTATGCCATATAATGATCAGAAGCAAAACGGTGGTAAGCGCAAAGTGCGAAATAGCCTCGCCTTTTAATGCTATTAGGCCGAGAAACGATGCAAAAAAGCTGAGTGCGATAGGAAACACGCCCAAATGCCACAAAGAGGACGTGTATGCCCAGCGCAATACCCGTCCAAAGCGACAGCGAGATATTGCGCTGAACACGCCACTAAAAATTAAACAAAAAATTTGTGATGACGTCGGGTAAGTCAGTGTAAGGGTCCTGCGCAAGTCGTTCAGAGGCAAACAGATGGTCATCTTGAACATGCCGCCGACTATAGCAGCCATATTATTGAGAAAAGGCTCCATTGAATTTGGCTGGGACGTGTGTCCTAAGTGCCTATGCTTCGGCCACAAAGCAGATAGTTGCACTAGCGCCAAAGATCGCACGAACTGGTGCCTTAGATGCGACCAGACGGATCACAAGGCAGCCACATGCAACAACAGGCCAGTTTGTTTTAACTACACTGGTAGTCGCCGTTGCCCAATGGTAACTATGACTTACTCGCGCAGTGGAGATCGATCTGGCTATCCTGAGTGAGCCGTACAGGACGCTGTCTAGTAACTCCTGGGCTGCAGACACGATACACAAGACTGCGATCTGGAATCGCGGATCAAATGGCCCGCCTATGCAGCACATTACAGCATCCAAATGCTTCGTATGTGTGCTTATCGGAGACGTGTGGGTCTACAGCTGCTACACGGCACCTAGCCTCTCATTACACGAGTTCGAATCGGCAGTAGATCAACTTTCTATGGATGCCAGAGGTAAGAGCAGGGTCATAATTGCTGGTGACTTTAATTCTTGGTCAACGGAATGGGACAGCAGTCAGTCAAATACTAGAGGCCGTACTCTGCTGGAGGCATTGGCAGCTCTGGACCTGGTAGTGCTGAATTCTAGCTCGGAGTACACTTTCCAGAAAGCTGGCTACGGATTCGTAATTGACGTGACATTTGCGAGCAGTCACTTGGACCAGCAAGCCAAATGGAAACTTTGCAGCCACTTCACAGCCAGTGATCACTTGGCCATAATGTGCAAAATCGCCAGAAATCCAACAACAACGCAAATGCACGAAAAAACTGTAAAATGTACCGGGTGGAAATGTTCAACCCCAACGTGTTCGAGGCTTCATTACAGTTTCCCCAACTAACTGGTGACGCAAGCAATTGCCCCAAACAGCAGATAGACGCGATATCAACAGCATGCGATGGTGACCCGTAGGGGCCACACCAAACAGAAGACAGCAGTCTATTGGTGGAATGCGACCATCGAGGAGGCGACAAAACGGCGCCTGCAAGCCAGACGCCAATATCAAAGATCACGCGGAAGAGGTGCTATTAAGGAAAGCAAAAACAAATGCTTTCTCGAACTGGGCGACGCGGCCGAAAACGACGTTTGGGGACGAGCATTCAAAGTGGCAATGAGAAAATTTAGAGCTGATAGGCCAGCTACACCAGGCGAATCTCAAATGCAGCTGATAGTGGAAACATTGTTCCCAGCCACTTCAGTAGTAGCACCAAGGACGACCCTACACAGTGTAGCAACAGATGCTTGCAACATCAGTCCGGAAGAGGTACTCCAAGTAGCTGTCGGAATGAATGACCACAAGGCTCCAGGTCTAGACTCAATAACAAATAAGGCACTTATATTGGCTGTTCGGCTCCACCCCGCTAAATTCGCAGAGGTGTTCAACAAATGGTTGTCAGAAGGCGTGTTTTCTACCATTTCGAAACTCCAGGACCTTGTGCTACTCCCAAAGGCAAACAAGCCAGCAGAACTCGACAGAAAATATGTTCGAGAAGCTAATTGTGCTCCGTGTAGAAGCAGCCATCCAACGGTCTGGCGATCTGTCTCCGATGCAGTTTGGTTTTAGAAAGGCTAAATCAACAATAGACGCCTTAACAACAGTCGTCGACGTTGCTAGCAAAGCCATCGAGGGACAACGATGGAAAGATAGCAGTAAAAAATATTGTCTGGTGACCACACTCGACGTCAATAATGCGTTGAACTCGGCGAATTGAAGCAGGATTCTGTATGCTTTGAGTTCATTTCAAGTTCCTCAGTATCTAACTATCTTAGTGGAGGACAATTTTATAAATTGTATACTTCGATATAGCACACAAGGTGGCTCCAAAATGCACTTTGTACAAGCAGGTGTTCCCATGGCTCAGTTTTGAGCCCCCTATTGTGGAACATAATGTATGCTGGGGTTTTGCGGCTGTCTCTACCACCTGGCACGCAAATCATTAGTTTTGCTGACGATGTGGCTCTCACCTCGGTAGCGAAACACATTCACGAAGCGGATGAGAAAACTGCAGAGGCGGCGAGTATGGTGAAGCAGTGGCTCGCCAATGCAGGACTCCAACTGGTAGACCATAAAACAGAGGCTGTGCTAATATAAGCAGCCGAAAAACTGTAGAAAGAGCGAAAATCACACTCGAGACTTGTACGATTGAATCGGTGAGGGCTGGGAGTAGTGCTGGACACTCGACTCAGCTTTAGAGAGCACTTGGATCACGCCAACACAAAAGTTGCAGACTTTGGGCGAGCTATAAATCGCATCCTGCTCAACAACATGGGCCCAAGATAAATGGAACGGCTATATGGTGCACCTGTATGGGCATCCGCGATGGAGCAATCAACATATCGGCGCGGGATGGAGTCAACATACGGACTGACAGCGATTCAGGTATGTCGTGGCCTTCGAACTGTCTCGGACGAGGCGGCTCTGGTCATGGCTGGGATGACTCCAATTGATCTGCTAGCACGCGAAGCGAAGTTCATGTTTAATAGGAGGCAAACCGTGGCACGGATGCAGGCGGCACAAAGCGAAACAAAAGCAGCGGTCAGACGAGCGAGCATGGAGGAGTGGTAACGCAGATGATCCACTTCTACAAAGGGTAGATGGACCCATAGGCTGACCCTTAACTTAACGGATTGGCTTTCTAGGCAAAATAGCGAGGTAACATTTGAGTTAGCCCAAATTTTGAGCGGTCATGGCTGCTTCAGGTCATACCTTCACCGTTTTGGCAAAGACAGTAGCCCCGAATGCACGCTTTGTCGTAATGGCATGATCGAGGACACGGAACACGTTGTATTCAGCTGTCCAAGATTTTCCTCAGAGAAATTCGAAATAGAGGACATTCTTGGACGGACGCCCACAGTTGAAAACTTGGGCCCAGAAATGACTGAGAGCCAGGAGAAGTGGTCTGCGGCCTGCACATATGCAGCAAATACCATGGGCACGCTCCGCCGACTGGAACGCCTAAGAAACTGTAGCGTGCGCTAGTTTAAACTTTAAAATTTTTAAATTTAACGACTTTACGCGCTTCTTTTCTAATAGCGATCAATTGATAAATAAAAAATACTGGTATCGATCAACCGATAAAAGAATAATATTGCGATAGCGATAAGAGCAGTTCAGGTTTTTCGCTAGGCGTCATTTCATTTCACCAGGGAGAAGGAAAGTTATTATAAAAATATCAAAGAAGCTAACTTCGGCTATGCCAAAGTTTATATACCGTTGCAGTCCTTGGCAATAATATTTTTACATTTTGAAATTTTTTTCCCTGCAACTCAATTCATCAATACACAAACAAAACATTCAAATTATTACTTTTTTTACTACAATTTTTCTTCTTCTACCATCCAAAGCATCGCACGCATACACATACAGTTCGTGTAGCTTTGCGTCTGTGTGTGTGTATGCATGTGATCTGTTTGATTTGCTGATGACGTAGAACCGATTTGTATTGACTGTAACTTGTGTTCTATATTTCCGATCAAATTCAAATTTTGGGATCTGAGATTTAATATTCTATTATATTGGTTAATTTCATGGGGATACTCCAATTTTTGCAAAAATTTTTGTTCCAGAGCTATATGATATAGTAGTCCGATCCCGATGATTTTATACATACATACTTTATCTCACTTGGGTAAAAATAAGCCCCCAAAAAAAATTTCATCCCGATAGCTCTTAAGATGGCTGAGTAAAACGCGTACGCACCGACGGACAGACGGACATGGATATATCGACTCAGCTTCCCATGCTGATCAAGAATATATATACTTTATGGGGTCGGAAACGTCTCCTTCTGTGCGTTACAAACATCTGACCAATTTTATATAACCCTCTGCAAGGGTATAAAAAAAGCTGTGTCCCGATTTAAGTCTAGATTCAAGCAGGTATGTATGTGGGTTATTAAAATTTTTACCCCGCCGCCATCTGCATCTTACTCTATATCATAGACTGAAAACCTCCCATTTTCTGGCCAATATTGCCGATAGCTTTCGTTGGGAGTACTATTTTTCTGGAAAACCGGCGAGTTTTCGAATACCAATTTCTCGTGTCGGAGCACGTGCAGCCGAACTTTGGGATGTCTTGCATTCCGGAATAAACATTCGGAAATTGAGAAGACACTGCAACTAAACACCGGCAGCGCCTCAACGTTTTGTGCTGAAGTTTACGGTGCGGCCAAAAGTGTCTCATTTTCTGAGAATGGCCATAACCCTCGGTGAACTGCATTTTTCATATGGCCAGGGTTTAAAGGCGAGTGGCCGTACCTAACCTTCTTCCGCCGCTGACCCAGACAAAACATGGTTTTTAGCCATGTCTGGATACTGCCGCCAATAGAGAGCGCAATACATGTGCCCACCTCGAAAACTTAAAAAATTTCCTTTTTAAAAAAAACAAAAAAAAAATAGTTACGTGAAAATAATTTTCCTTTTGATCTGATTTTGTGTCGAAGCCCCAATCAAGTTTACGAAAAAAAAAAAATATAATTAAGGCAAATGTAAAATCAATTTAAAGTCACGTGAAGGTTATTCTAAATAATTCATGTCAAGCGTAACAGTAAATAGAGTTAGTAAAACAAAGTGAGAGAAACGGAGTTTAATGGTGGTCATAAAGCGCAAAGGAGAAATCATCATCTAAAACAGCCTCCCACAGTGCATCGATGGAAGGCCTTTCAGCGACTAAACTATGGGGTAAGTGCCTAGTGTATTAAGCAGTATCAATTCGGCGACTCTCAACCATGTTTTTGCGAACTATGTGATGGTAGTCAATTGATGCTCTGATTTGTTGATGCAATTTCTGTTTCAACGTTTTATGATCAACCGAATAATAACAAAGAAATGATTTCCGTAAATAATGATTGAATTGAAGCAAAATAAAGAGTGATGAGTAAATTTGTGCAACTTGAAATTTAAAAAAAAACCGTAACAAAAAAAAAAAAAAACTGAATTTGAATTAAGATGAATAATTATTACAAAAAAAAAAAAAATATTAACTTGATTTATTTGCTATTCCTTCGATGATTTTTTTTATGCTATTCTATAATAATCAATAATCTGTAACCAATAAGCGCTTTCCATAATACTAGCTTTAGTCCCTCTTATTAAATAGTTTAATTTGCTTTTGAGTTCTATTTGTTTTCAAGTCTGAAAAGTTTGGAATTTTGAAATGTGGAGTTATACCAGACAACTAATTAAAATCCGTCAGTATACATTTTGTTAAAAATTAATATAAGAAAAGAAATGCTATCTGAAATTATAATAAATTTAAATATGATTGCTTAAGTTTTATAATTTATTTTCCTAGTGACATGGGTACATGATTTGATATTGTTCAGGTTTGATGGGAATCTTACAAACAATAACAAAGATTCATGGTTGGGAGGGTATAGAACCTTCCTTTCAGATTTTTTTTTATGAATTACTTACGGTGTTCATAAGTATTTTTCTTGCAAGTCATTCAATTGCCATTTAAAGTTAGTTTCAGTAGAAATCCTAACAAAATTAAATTTTATAATTAAAGGTAGAGATTCAGCAAACAACCCCCCCACCTCGCAAACGTGAGGCCGGATAAGAAGGTTACAAAACTCAGGAGGGGCATAATAGGCCCGTCATCGTCCTGCGAAGCAATATCCCACGGCAGTCCCGCAGGTCCTCGATGGCATCTTATCTTCCAGTATTATCCTTCTTTTCTTTCTTTTCTTCGTTGTTACCTAAATCTATCGTTAATTGTTGTTCTTTTTTTAATAAACGAATTAAATAAAAAAATATCAAAGAAGCTAACTTCGGCAATGCCGAAGTTTATATACCCTTGCAGTACTTGGCAATAATTTTTTTTATATTTTGAAATTTCTTTCCTTGCAACTCAATTCATCAACACACAAACAAAACATTCAAATTATTTCTCTTTTTACTACAAATTTTTAAGCAAGGCACAACACGCATACACATACATACATACATACGTGTAGCGCTACGTCTGTGTGTGCGTATGCATGTGCTCTGTTTGATTTGCTGATGACGTAGAACCGATTTGTATTGACTGTAACTTGTGTTCTATTTATCCGATCAAAGTCAAATTTTGGGATCTGAGATTTTATATCAAGTTCTATTATATTGGTAAATTTCATGGGGATACTCCAATTTTTGCAAAAATTTTTGTTCTAGAGCTATATGATATAGTAGTCCGATCCTGACAATTTTCATACTCTATTATCTCCCGCCTAAAAGTAGCTCAAATATGAAATTTCATTCCGATAGCTCTTAAGATGCCAGCGTGAAGTTGATTTGCACAGACGGACGGACGGACGGACGGACGGACGGACGGACAGACGGACATGGCTATATCGACTCAGCTTCTCATGCTGATCAAGAATATATATACTTTATGGGGTCGGAAACGTCTCCTTCTGTGCGTTACAAACATCTGACCAATTTTATAATACCCTCTGCAAGGGTATAAAAACGCACACACACATAAACGAGACACAAGTACATCACCAGTAGAAGAACGTATTTTTATCCGCGTGTGCTCCATTGTTATCTCCAAATTCGGGCATACTAAAGGCCTGCAAATTGAAATAACCTAGTCAAGGAGGACCTCTGTAAACTTGGTTACATACCACGCTTCTGGAACTCGTCGGCCGCAACCACTGCCGATCCTACTCCAGTTTTATAGCCCGGCCGGCTGGTCCACTGTGGCAGACGGTGGCGAGGGGAGGAGCCAGTCACCTCACTATTTACTTTTCCCGCCTCTCAGTATTGGCCCCGATTTTTCCTGGCATGGATGAAAGTTTTTATTCAGTTTTCTGCGAATTTTCATTGTTGTTGCACAAATTCTTCCTCTTCTTTACACCGGCACAAACATCTGATCGCTCCAGTGTTGAATAACGAAGAAAGACAAGGGGAGCCCCCAGCCATAAAATGTTTTAAAAAGCCAGGAATGTTCAGGAAAGGAATACGAAAACCTCGCAAGCGGCAATACCCCAATAAACGCCCACGAGAGGACGCGGCAACGCAACGAAAGACGCCGCCAAAGAAAAAGCGAGGAGCCCCTCAGTTTTATGAAGACCGGGTAGCCAGCCCCCAACATGCCGATACCAACAAGCCAGAGGATAATAGTGCAGACTGGCAGCAAGTCACGGCCAGAAGGGCCAAACGGACGCCCGCACCAAGGCAAAAACTACTAAAACACAAGTCAGACGCTATTCTAATAGCAATCAAGGGCAGCCTAACTTACAGCAAAATGCTTAAAATGGTCACTCGTAGCGAGGATGAGAATCTAAGGCTATCGGAGCGAACGTAAAAAAAGGTGATCTCTTGCTTGAGATAGGAAAATCCATGGGTAACAGTCTCCAGCAAATGAGCGTAGACATCGGCGCGGCGCTTGGAAGCCAGTTTGAGTCCAAGCCCCTAACTGAGGAGATCAGAGTCGATATCGAGGATCTCGACGAGGAGTTAACCTGAGACGACATTGTATCGGCACTTTGGTCAGAACGCCAGATCCAGATACAACCTCTGGCAATAAAAAGTCTCCGCCCAATGTACTCAGGCTACCAGCGGGCCACAGTGAGCGTCCCAGCATTGACAGGCAAGGAAATCCTCAAAGTCAGTAAAATAAAAGTTCGCTGGAACGTTTGCCCAATTATTATCAATAATGCCCCAAAAAGATGCCTCAGATGCCTAGAGTACGGCCATATTGCGTCGAAATGTTCCAGCAAAACCGACAGAACGGGATTCTGTCTGAAGTGCGGCAAACGCGGCTACAAAATAAGTCAGTGCGTCAGAGGCGAGCAGAACACCGGCCACATAGCAGCCGCCAGAAATGTGTTCATGGTCCAAGAGGAGGGATTTCGTCTCGCCATGATTCGCCATGACTTACTTTCCAGAGTCTTTCAATGGTTTTTGTGAGGGCCAAACTATACAATTACTGGATCTTCAGCTGCTACCTCCCTCCCTCTTATAGCCTCGGAGAGTTTAGCGCCTTGATGGACGAATTGGCAGACCAGATTCGCAGCCACAGCCCGGCAATTGTTGCCGGAGATTTTAACGCCTGGGCATCAGAATGGGGTAGTGCATCAACCAATGCAAGAGGCCAAACACTATTAGAAGCTTTTGTCAAACTCGATCTGGCACTTTTAAATACAGGCGTGGAATACACATTTCAACGGGGCAATATCGGCTCGACGATTGACCTTACTTTTGTAAGCAATGTACTATGTCCTTACGCACGGTGGGAAGTGAGCGATGTCTACATGGCCAGTGATCACAAGGCAATTCTCTGCACTATTGAGGGCCGGCGTAGATACGAAAGACCAACAGCGAGACCCCAACGGTACAACACAAAACGTATGAACATGCAAAACTTCACGAGCACATTAGTACAGAATGTTAGCACCGCCTCGTCGGCAAGAGGACTATTCGAATGGATGCGTAACGCGTGCGAGTCCAGCATGCCGCGAAAAAATACCTGCTCAAGGGAACACATACCGACATACTGGTGGAATGATGACATCGCCAACCTTCGCAAGCAATGTGAAATAGGCAGAAGGAGACACCAACGGAATCGAGTCAGCGATGATTCAGAAACTCTCCGCACAGATTTTGAGCAGAAGCGCAGGGACCTCAAACTGGCAGTTCGCCGTAAAAAAAAGAAATGCTTTAATGACCTTCTTGTAGAAGCGGAAAACGATATATGGGGCAGACCGTACAAAATCGTAATGAAGAGGCTAAAAACTCACCAAAGGACAGAGCCCCACTCAGTCGCTGACATGGACCACATAGTAGGAGAACTTTTCCCCCCAGCCACCCAACAATAGTCCCGCTGAACCAATAGATATGGAAACTATACCTCCAATATGTGTACGGGAGATACTGGCAGCTATTGCGCGAATCAGAGTCAGGTCGTCCCCAGGCCTCGATAGAATTCCCAAAGAAGCTCTAAACTTGAGGCGTTCCAACACCCGGAAATATTCGCGTCTCTATTCAATAAAAGCATTAGCGACGGACTCTTCCCAGTTCTCTACAAAAGCTTGTGCTGCTACCAAAGCCAAGAAAGCAAGCCGGCAAATCCATAGCATACAGACCTATACCATGGATGAAACGATGGTCAAAAGAGTTTGACGATACGTACACAACCAAAATTTTGTATACTTCATTAATTCGTCCCATCTTAGAGCACGGATCTTGCATATGGACACCTCAATATGAGACGCACCAAAGTAAAATTGAATCTGTTCAAAAGCAATTTCTGCTATTTGCTCTTCGTGGTCTAAATTGGGATCGCAATGTCAATTTGCCATCATATTCCAGTAGGCTTCTTTTAATCAATCTTCCTTCTTTAATTAATCGTAAAGTAATGCTTGGTGCTATCTTTATTCATAAACTTTTAATAGGTGAAATACAGTCTCCTGAGCTATTGAACCAGTTAAACCTATCTGTACCCCGTAGACCTACTAGAAATTTTATTCCTCTATCCTTTAAACACTGTTCTTTGCATGAGCCTATCGAGTCCTATGTTCTGATTACAATCTTCTGTATCCCGTAATCAGATCAGAAGCCTCTATTTCTCTTGTGAAAACCTCTATTTTAGCACATTTACCTCGTAATTAGCTGTAGTTAATCATATTTTCAATTGTTTGTCCGTTTTATTTGTATTTGTCCACGCTGCGCCCCACGGTCGGTCGGTCGGGAGGTCGACAGCGCTCTGTTTGGGCTCGCGCGAAACAGGCTATGTCTCGGTGTCGTATGGGTCACTTGAACGTACTTCGCATTGTACGCGCCAGCGTTCAGAAAATATGCCTTCTGGACACGACAGGGAAAGTGCTCGAAAGAATACTAGCGGATAGGCTACCGATGGAAAGGAGGTGCCAAGAAATATTGCATCATAGCCACTCTAGATGTAAAAAATGCATTTGCATACTGCGAAATTTTGACATACCACATTATCTATTGAAGGTAAGGAGCAGTTATTTCTCCAAGCCTCTACGCTGACACACTTGAAGGAGAAAAAAAATACACCATTGGAGGTGTCCCACAGGGTTCGGTCTTGGGACCTTTGCTGTGGAATGCCATGTATAACGGCGTTCTAAATCTGGAATTATCTGCTGGGGTCGAGATTGTAGGTTTTACTGATGACGTAGCCGTAGTATGCGTAGCAAAAAATTTGATCGAAGTAGGGATAATTTGCTCGAACGGGATCGCTCGAATCGAACAATGGCTGGCTACAACTGGCCTTCTCCTGGCCGAAAATAAAACAGAAGCTGTTCATGTAAGCAGTAGGAAAAAAGTGGAGACAGCAAGAATACAGGTTAGCGGCAGGCAAATAAACACAAAGAAGGCAATAAAGTACCTTGGGGTACTCATTGATACAAGGCTCAATTTTAAAGACCACCTCTCAGCAACGGCCAAAAAGGCCAGAATAACCTGCTCAGCCTTATCACGCTTAATGCCCAACACAAGAGGGCCAAGCCGGAGACGCAAAATGCTGTGGCATGGAGTAATTAAGGCAATCATGCCTTACGGCGCTCCGGTTTGGGCAGAAGCAATGCCCATGAAGTCATACGCCAGAGAATTGGACTCCATATACAGAATCAGCGCACTGAGGGTCTGCTACGGATTTCGTACGATTTCCGGTATTGCAGCCAAGGTCCTAGCAAGCGCAATCCCAGTCGGAATCCTGGCCGATGAATCCAAAAGACTGAGCCAAACCTAGGGTCAAGAGAAAAAGAATCTCTACGGGTACAAGCGCGTGACATAAGCATAACAAGGTGGCAATCGCAGTGGGATATGTCACAAAAAGGCAAATGGACCTATTAGCTAATCCCAAGCCTGAAAGACTGGTTGGCCAGAGCACATGGAGAACTCAATTTCTTCTCGACGCAACTTCTGAGTGGACACGGCTGCTTCCGTAGGTACCTACACCGGTTCAGACACGCAACAAGCCCAGAGTGTGCATGGTGCGCCAACGGAGAAGACGAGATGGCTGACCATGTCCTCTTCAGGTGAGGACGTTTCGATATCGAGCGAGAACACCTCGAGGCGGAATTCGGAGAGCACATCACAGAATCCCACTTGGTTCTAATGATTGTTCGTCGTAGAAAAAACTGGGAGGCATTCAACAAGTTCGCGGCCATCGCCATGACTGAGCTACGCAGAGTGGAGCAGCTCGATCGTAGGACCTTAGAGCAGGAAACGTACTTGTACATACATACTTCTATATCTTAATAATTGTATGAATCAAAAAAAAAAAAAAAAAAACACAGTTTTTTTTCTCACCAAGTACAGTCGCGTAGTCCAAGTCGTTCGGAAATTGCGATCTGAGAATCTACACACTTGTTAACCATAGTCGGTTAGGGATGGTGCTACGTACCCAATTACCTCCGGGCTCAATCGGGAGCCACTGCTCCACCTGGTTTACCTTCACTCCCAGTGCCCTACACTACTTTCAGGCTCCACCATTTGGCGAATGTTGGAATTTTTAAAATTTTGTAAGTTGCTAATCTACTGGTAAACTCAAAATTTAGATTGATAACGGCTCAATAATTACCCCTGCCAGCATTGGCCTCTGCCGCTATGGCAATATCGGGCAGTCATGTGCTGTATGAAGAGGATGGACAAAAGGCTTCTGGCCGGCGTGTATTAATATCGCTAGATCAGCCGAGCCAATGGTCAACTCCAACTGCTTGGTCGCCCCATCCCAACGAAGATATAGCCCCACAGCAGCCGAATCAGATGAACGCAATATGCGAACCAGTTGGTCCCGGAGACGAAGACCTGGGTATTCTACTCCGGTCAATGGTGAAAAAGTCAGGTGAGCTAGCTAAAGCACTGGGAAACGCCAGATATGTAAACAATGACATAAAGGACCAAGCCCAGCGAATCTTTGCGTTAAACAAGTCTGCGCTCTCAGCATTCGCAGACCTCAAAAAAAAAAAAGTAGAGTACTATGAATCTGCAGACACAGTGGACACCACAGGAAAGCAGCAGGACAAAATTGGCAGACCCAAAAGCTTCTCACAATGGTATACGTGGAAATAAGACCCAGAGCAATGCACAGCAAGATCACAAAGCTTCACCTCCCAAAGTTCACCCTGTGTTTAAGAATAAACATCGTGTTCATCTGAACTGGCTTCACCAAATCAGATGCACTAAAGAAAGACAATACAACTGTACCTTTGTACCAAACAACTAACCTAGCATATGACTAGAATTACAATCTGCCACACTCGGTGTGGGAAAAAACACTTGTAATTTTAAACTAACCCAAAAGATCACAACGACAGGATGTCAAGTGGCCGACGCCGTGCCCAAAATAATAATTTTTCAAACCCCAAATACGTGGGTGTGAGTCTAAAATAAGATCTTCTAAGAACAATTGTTACCTACTAGAGCCTAAGATAATCCTATATAAACTCCGTACTTTTGTAAATAAAATCAGTTCATATTTTGAATTCAACGAATGAAGATTGGGTTATTTTCTTTCTCTTCGGAAATCCCTATTCATTTTGGTCCTTCGAACCGGATTCATTTTAGTCCTTCAAGAAAAAGGAACTCTGCAGTTTTCCCCCACCAGTGGTAAGAGACTCAGAGAGTGAATCAGCTCCTTAAAGTCTGAATTCTTATGCAAGTGTAAATGCTAAGATCAGCTATAGGTAGCAAAATAAATTAATTCTCGTTTTCCTCCACCAGTGGTAAGAGGCAGAGTATAATATAAAAAGCAAAATTTTGCTTAATAAATAAAAAGTGCGTGCGTCCGATTTTAAAGGCAGTTTGGCTAGTGGAGCAACTGTAATCTCGGCGGCGGGAGTTTTTTTGTGTGTGGCGTATTCGAAGCCCTAATATCGAAAGTAGTTGCAAAGAAGAGGCGACTGGAGGCGAGGCAAATGTAAAACGGCGAACCACCAGCAAACTATCGGCAAATCCGGCCCATTGCCAGACAAGCAGCAGCAGACTATCGGCAAAACCTACTTGGCAAACTCTACTTGGCGGACAACAGTGGCGAACGGTCTCAACAGGATCATCAGATAAGATATAAATTAAGATAGTTATAAGTACATCTATCTATTTTTATATTTATATATTTATATCGATATCCTAATATACGCATAAGACAAAAATGTTTCCTACCAAAACTGAAAAATTGTTAGGGAAGCAACACGATTTGCACAAAAGGTTAAAAAAGATAGAAGAGTTAGATGCTAATAAGTTAACTAGCAAGATTCTTAATGAGGTAACTGAGATTCAGAAGCAATGGATTAGTTACCATAGCCAAATGCTACAGAGTGGAGTAAACAAACACTCCTATTTCACAGATGGAAAGTATGAGGAAGGTTTAGTTATGGCAGCCAGATTATTAGCCAAAGGAGAGTCAAGCAGGCAGGGCACTGTTGATTCGGAAAACAGCGAAGCAAATGCAACGATGTTTGAAAAGTTGGATGATAGCAAAGGTAATACAGACGCTAATGATAACCAGGAGATATTTGTGGGTAGAGCCCGACAGCTCCAGGAATATTTGGATAGGGTAACCAAAGATTTACGTACTATAGAATTATCTATAGGCAATGAGACATGCATAATATATATTAATAAGATCAATTATTTATTGGAGAAAGTACAGGCGTGCCAGGGTTTGACAAAAAATGCTAAATTTAATAATGCTATGGATGATTTAGAATTCGATGTCCGGAATTCAGTATCAAAATAAGAAATGAAAATAAACAACAAGGAAAGTAAGATTGAGAATGTAACCGTGAGAGGCGAACTACCAGTGTTGCCAAAAATTCAGGTACCCACATTTTCTGGAGAGCCTCGAGAATGGGACCTGTTTGTGAAATTATTTGCGGAATTGATTGAAAAATGAGAAGATTTAAGTCTGACTCTTAAATTCAATTATTTAAAATCCGCGTTAAAGGGCGAAGCAAGGAGCATGGTAGCCCATCTATTGCCAGGTTCAGCTGACAATTACAGTGCCGCTTGGGAATTATTAAACAAGCGATATGAAAATAATCGGAGGGTATTTTCCGAACAATTAAGTCGGATCGTTGATTTACCGATGATCAACAATGAATCCGCAAAAAGTGTAAAAGGAGTGATTGACATAATTAATGAATTAATACACTTAATTAAAATTAAAGCAAATTTGTCCGATGAAGTTGACATAATAGTCGCTCAACTCATAATTCGCAAATTTGACAGAGAGGCTTTACAATTGTATGAGAGTCGGATTAGAAAAACAAAGCAGTACAATTGCTATCTGATGTCATGGAATACTTAGAGCAAAGATATTGCTCGCTAAGTGCCATGAGAAAGGAAGAGAAAAAACCGCTACAAACTATTTTAAATTATGCGGAAGTCGAAGATAAATGTCCGATTTGGAAAATTGACGGGCATAAAGCGTACAAGTGCTATAAGTTTAAAGGTTTGACACCTACTGAAAGGTATGAAATAGCCAAAAAAGTGCAGCTATGCATAAGATGCTTGAACCATGCACTAATGAAATTGTCTGTTCATTGTACAGTAAGGAACACCATACCTTACTCCATTTTGACGAAGAACAGGAGAGAGTAAATACTTGTGTAACCGCACAACCAACACAGCTGTAATACAAGTAAAAAATGTAAATGGAGGATATAAGACACTAAGAGCCCTTATTGATTGTGGTTCACAGAGCACCATTTTGTCTGAAGAGGCCGCTCAAATATTAAAACTACCTAAAATTAAACAATATACAGAAATAAGTGGCGTGTCCTCAATAAAATCTAATAAATCAAAATATATAAGGTAAAAATAGATGTAAAGACGCGAAATCCTTGGAAAGGACATCTAAAAGTTGATGCAATTGTGTTGCCAAAGTTAATGAAAGCTCTTCCATTAAAAATTGCAAACGTGGATATGTCAAAATGGCAAACTTACAAGCTAGCTGATCCTACCTTTAATAAACCTGGTAGGGTTAATATAATAATGGGAGTAAACGTATATACCCAAATCTTAAAAAGGGGAATTACAAAGATTGATGGCCTGATAGGCCAAAATACTCAATTTGGTTGGATCGTCTCGGGATGCACCAAATCAATTCAGAATAAATCTGTAGTGGCAACAACAATAGATGTCACAGGTTTTAAACAACGTCGGGAGAGGAAAGGTAAATTTCAAAATAAAAACAACACAATTCGAAAGAAATGCAACAGCAAAACTCAAAAAATAAATTTATGGCCCCCGGCAGTACCTCACATTGGAGGTAAAGTGAAAATTGGGGAACAAAAAATATATATCCCAGAGCCAGTACAAAAAGAAAATATTCAGAAGGCGATGGTTCAATTAGATAATAATTATCTAAAAAATAATATCAAAGTAGATTCCGGTAACAAATTGTCAGAAACTATAGTACCAAAAAGGCAGATATGGCAAAATAATTATAAAAGAACAACATTTAATGGTAACCAGAATAACCAATCAAATTTTGGCAATCAGCGATATTTAAAAATAGTGGAGCGATCGCATTGGAACAAGTCAAAAAGTAAAAGTAGTTATTTTTTTAATTCTCCACCTTATAAAAAGGCTAGAAGTCAGCACAGTAATACACATCAGGAGTGGGTAGATATCCCGAAACAGAAATTGTTGGGTAAAACGCCAACTATAGTATAAAAACCAGTAGAAGCCAACTCCGTAATACATACGGGAGAATTGGTAAGAATAGGAAGTCAGTGACAATGGTAAAGGAACATCAGATTGACTAGGTTCAACGTCCATCATGTAACTGGTCATGCCTCTTTAATAATAATTATTTTACTAATGATAGTTTAATAATAATTTGTATAAGACAACTAACTATAAAAATAAAGTCCAAAACGCCGCATTTGGTGGCCCTTTGCAGAATGTTTAAGAATAAACATCGTGTTCATCTGAACTGGCTTCACCAAATCAGATGCACTAAAGAAAGACAATACAACTGTACCTTTGTACCAAACAACTAACCTAGCATATGACTAGAATTACAATCTGCCACACTCGGTGTGGGAAAAAACACTTGTAATTTTAAACTAACCCAAAAGATCACAACGACAGGATGTCAAGTGGCCGACGCCGTGCCCAAAATAATAATTTTTCAAACCCCAAATACGTGGGTGTGAGTCTAAAATAAGATCTTCTAAGAACAATTGTTACCTACTAGAGCCTAAGATAATCCTATATAAACTCCGTACTTTTGTAAATAAAATCAGTTCATATTTTGAATTCAACGAATGAAGATTGGGTTATTTTCCTTCTCTCCGGGAATCCCTATTCACCCTGAATGGAAAACTGTGGAGTCTAAAGCAAAAAGTAGGGCTCAGTTGAAGCACAGACCAGATGCTATAATTCTGCATAGCACTGAAGGGGTCTCGTATAGCGATATGCTCCAAATGGTAACCAGAAGTGAAGATGAAAAAATAAAGCCGTAGGTGGTAATGTTACCAGGGTGAGGCGCACAGTGAATGGCGACCTACTCCTCGAGCAGATAACCTTCAGAAGCTTAAAGAAGATATTGGCAATGTGCTGGGCGCCAAGTTCGAAATTCGCGATCTCATAGATAATATAAGGCTGGAAAATCTGGACCTAGATAACGAGACAACCGTAAAAGAGATAGTAGCAGCTATCTGTACCAACGCCAGGCGCTGTCAAAAGTCTCCGCCCATCATACCGTGATACCCAGAAAGCGCTCATATGTGTTCCGGCAACAACCGCAGAGACAATCCTCAAGGTCAATAAGATTACAGTGGCATGGTCAGTGTGCAGAATCAGAATAAATAATGCCCCAGTTAGATGCAAGACAAGTGCCTAAAAACTGGTCACATCGCTGCCAAATGCAGCAGAAGGACTGACTACACTCTCACATGTAGCTGGCAGCCAGAGATGCCCCTCCGCAAACGGGCGGTCATCCAACGAGACTCGTAAACACAATAATGATGAATAAGTTGGCGGCCCATGAGCTACTATCACAGACGGTGGGTGACTCTAGCACAGAGATAGCCATTATAAGCGAACCATTTAAAGCCAGAACTGGAAACAATTGGTCCTGCAGTATTTCTGGGAAGGCAGCGATCTGGGTATGTGGTCGCCATCACTACTGCAGCGTTCCGTGCTAAACAAGGAGCACTATGTCAGGACAAACATAAGCGGACACTGGGGCTACAGCTGCTACTTGCCACCGAGTCTGAACATCCAAAGCTTCAGTGATGCCTTGACTATCTTGCGGCAAATGCACATACCCGCAGTCCAGTTATTACAGCTGGGGACTTCAACGCCTGGGCTGTTGAATGGGGCATCAGTTTAACCAATGCCAACGGAAGAGCGCTTTAAGAGGCATTTGCAAAGCTCGATATAGCTTTGCTTAATGTAGGATCCCAAAATACCTTCAATAGAGCGGGACTTGGCTCAGTAATAGACTTGACTTTCGTCAGCGATAGTCTTTATAGGTCAACTAGCTGTGCAATCGCTAATATATACACTGCAAGTGACCATGAAGCCATACATTTTTCGGTCGGGGAAGCACAACTTGCACCTGCAAGACATTCTAGTATCGATAAAGCCTACAAGGCCGAAACCTTGAACGAGCACGCATTTTCAGCATTATATGAGAGCGCCCAAATCTCGCGGAACTCGGCCGAACAGCTCTATAGCAGCCTGCAGTGCCAGCATGACGTAAATAAAGAATTACAGAAGACATCATCAACCTGTATTCTGGTGGAGCAGCGACATTGGTGACATTCGCTGGAAATGTCTAGCAGCAAGGCGGCGCTAGATAAGAGCGAGAAGAAGGACGGATGGTTCCTGGACACAGTTTCATGAAGAGTATAGCGTGGCCAGGAAAACTCTGAAGCTGGCAATTGCACGCTTAAAACGGGAAGCTTTTCTGAGAATTGTAACATGCGACGAATTTAACTTCGCAGACTGGGGATGCATTCTAGATTCCATAAGCCACTTCAGAGTCCCCGCATACCATCATGCCATTATTTGGAGCTATTTTGCGGATAGGCAATTGCGATATGCCACTTCAACAGGACCAGAAGTACGCAGTGTGTCCGCAGGAGTCCCCCAGGGGTCAGTCTTCGGCCCTCTGTTATGGAACACTATGTACGACGGCCTTCTAAGGCTCAGCATGCCCCAAGGGTGCGAAGTTGTGGGATATTCAGACGACGTCGCACTAGTGGTTGTTTCCAAAGAGCTGCAAACACGGCATTGATCCGAATTACAGAGGCCCACAAGACCGAGGCGGTGCTTATCTCCAGCAGGAAAAGCGTCGAAACTGCGATAATACAGGTAGAAGGTACTACCATCGAATCAAAAAGAGCCATACGATACCTCGGCGTATGGATAGATACACGGCTATCATTCTGTGAGCACCTCACACACCTCCAGCTTAAGGCTTCAGAGTCGATGCGGGCTCTCTCTCATCATGCTAAACACGAGAGGACCCAAACAGGAGAGACGCATGTTATTGATGAGCGTGACTATATTAATTATCCAATGTGCAGCAGCAATATGGGCGACATTAATCGATGGATAGCAAGAAAGTATGGAGAGGTCAACTTCTACTTGACACAAGCCCTTAGGGGACATGGTTGTTTTCGACAATATCTACACAGGTTTGGCCACGAAGCGGAGCCAACGGGCATGTTGGCGGAGAAGGATTCGCTGAGGACGCAGAGCATGTGCTGCGAACGGCAAAATTTATCCACCAATATCGGCAATTCATTATACGTGGGAAACTTTACAGATGAAATGATGGCAAGTCCAAGCAACTGGAACGCCATCAACGCTTTTGTAGGCATAGTTATGCACAGCCTGCGCGTATCTGAACGCCAAAGATCGGGCGCACTTTAAACTCTGCCATCACTTTTGCGAAGCACTGTCTCTACGCCGTTCCACAAAGGACAGCAGACTTAAAGTCTATTCCAAGTATATGTTTTTTGTTAATGTTTGTTAAACGATTTTTTGTATATAGTATAAACTGAGGAATTAAATGGAAAAAAAACACACACACACACTCTGCGCTGCACAGGACTTAAACCCAAAAAAACCACCTACCAGTTAGTGACCGTCTATGCCCAGCTACAGGCCAAGTAGCTTCAATGACCCAGCCAGCCCTGAAGATCCTGCAGTTAAACCTGAACCACTGTATCGCAGCCCAAGACCTGCTGCAGCAGACTGTTCGGGAGATAAGAGAGGATATATCCCTGCTAAGCGAACTATATAAAACCGGCACAGGTCCCTGTTGGGCCAAAAACTCGAGCGGTAGAGCAGCGGCGTGGTGTTGTGGTAGTAGTGACGGCGTATTGCAGGACATTCTCCACGAAGATGGTTACGTGAGAGCGAGGTTTGGCAGTTTCTGGCTCTACAGCTGCTACACCTCGAGTGCCCACGAAGTCATTACCTTCACCATTGGCGACAGTACGCAACCGCTCACAAGGACTGAAGCCCAAAAATTCACTAGGACCGGACTCAATTCCCAACAACACATTCAAGCTCGCGGTGTTGCTCTATCCGCAAGTGTTCGTAGAGCTTTACTCCAAATGCTTAAACGAAGGCGTCTTTCCCGATAGGTGGAAAATTCAAAATCTGATGTTGCTGCGGAAGCCGCATGGTGAGGTGTCCTCCTATATGCCCATCTGCGCCATTGATCCAGCTGGCAAATTCCTCGAGGCAATAATCTGCTCGCGTCTGGAAACGGCAATCATGGCAAGGGGCGGTCTATCCGAGCATCAGTATGGATTCAGGAAGGCGAGATCTACGATTGACGCAATCAACCGGGTGGTAGGATTAGCTGCAAGGGCAATTGAAGGAACGAGATGGAAAGGTGGTGCCAAAGAATACTGTCTTGTGGTAACACTCGACATCAAAAACGCCTTTAATTCAGCGCGATGAAACAGGATCTTGGACGCGTTTGGGGCCTTTGGGATTCCGAGGTATCATTAAGTGTGTAGCCAGCTATTTCTGCAACAGGAGTATACGTTTCTGGACGGACGCAGGACTGGAGGAAAGGGTCGTATCTGCTGGCGTCCCACAAGGGGGACTGTTTTGGGTCTCCTGCTGTGGAACGTTATGTACGACAGTATCTTACGCTTGGATTTCGAGCCAGGCAACCATATAGTTGGCTTCGCAGACGACGTAGCATTGATGGTGATAGCCAAAGAACTCACGGTAGCCGAAAAAGTAACCAACCGGGCGATTATTAAGGTTGGCCAATGGCTCTCTGGAGCCGGTCTGCAATTAGCCACGCAAAAGACGGAGGCGGTACTCATAAGTAGCCGCAAGGGAGTCGAGACTGCCAGCATTAGGGTCGGCGACACCACCGTTGTCGCAAAACAGAGAAGGCGGCTCTTCCTATCCAGCGTCATCTGCTCGACTGCACTCTACGCGGTGCCTTCGTGGATAACGGTGATGGAAACGAGATCCTACAGGCGGAGCCTCGAGTCGACGCGTCGTTTAAGCGCAATCAGGGTGTGCAGCGCTTTTCGCACCATCTCTGATGACGCCGCACTGGTGATCGCTGGGTTGCTGCCCATCGATGAATACGCTGCAATTGCGTCGGCCTCCTTCACAGCGTCGAGGCAAACAAACAGTGTTACCACTGATCAGTAGAGAGGCCTCGAGCATCGGAGGGCATGGCAGTTAAGTCTGCGTAGATGGCACGAAAGGTGGGACTCCTCCTCCAAGGGGAGGTGGACCCACACTCTGATCCCTGACATCACTTTATGGGTTTCCAGAAAACATGGGGCAGTGAACTTCTATCTCACACAGCTCCTGAGCGGCCACGGATGCTTCAGAAACTACCTGAAGAGATTCAACCATGACGTGTCGGATGAATACACATGGTGCAGAGCTGGCATTGTAGAGGATGCAAGCCATGTGCTCCAGCACTGCCCACGCTTCGACGTAGAAAGATGCCGACTGCAGAATATAATGGGTAAGACGGTGACGGCGAGTAATCTGACCAGGATGTTGATCGCACATCCAAACGTGTTGGAGGCGGGCAGCGCCTTCGCCGTGCGCGTAATGATGGTACTTAAAAATCTGGAGAGGGAAAGGTTAAGCTCCTTGGGGATCTAGTAGAGGTGTTCATGACAAAGGCGGATAACAAGAAACCGGTACGCCACGTCAATGTCAACACCAAACAGGCGATCGCAAAGATGAAGATGCTTCAGGAATTAATTAATTCTAGCAGCACCCCTTGCGATACTGCGTGGCAGAGGCGAGGTTCAAGTCCCCTGGGTGGATTTGAGACTCCGAAAATTTTTAATTTTTCATAATTTTCCTCTTTTTTTTTCTCCTTTGGAGTTGCATATACAGCCGCCGACAATCTCCAATACCATAGGGAAGCCAAGTAATAGCGGTATAACTCCCAACGCTCACTAGGGGGAAATACCTGGTATCGGGACGGAGAATATGGTCGGAGATGTGTTGACGGTGTTTGGACGTAGCATACTGCTGCAACGTTCGCCACCCGGGCAGACGGCCCGCACAGAAGGTGCGGCGCCCAAAGCTTCGGCGGCCCGAAGAACCTCAGCAGCAGAAACAGCGAATAGCCCCATAAGACCGCGACGAAGTCTATCACCCAAAAGCGCAACAATACATGGACAACCAAGGCTGGACAGCGGTTGTGAAAGCGAAGCCATCTCGTGGCATCTCCTCTAGACAGCCCAAACCTCGCATTAAACCTAGACCGGGCGCGATCTTAATCGAGGCCAACGGCAGTCTCAGCTATAGCCAAGTTGTCACGATGGTGACCAGGCGCACGGATGACAAACTGCAAACGACGCGCTGCTTCTGGTGCTCCGGAAAGACCCAACAACGGATATTGAGTTACTCGGAGAGAATATTACCATGGTACTAGGTGACAAGGTAGGCGTAAGGGCTTTCCAACAGCAAAGGGCTATAGCGATCTATAAAAAAATCTTCTGCTCTCTGACATGACGGTCGTGTTTTTGTATAGCTCCTGAGTTTTTATTAATATATATTTTTTTCTCTCAATTTTTAATTGTGCTTAGTCTGTTTTCGCTTTCGCTGGTGTCGTTTGCTTGACACCCTTGTGTTTTATTATATATATTATAAATAGTTTTTCGTGATTAGTGTTTGGTGCATTTAAATTTTTATTTATTGTTCTCTCTCGTCATAGCTTCTGCAGTTGCTCCCCTCATCGCCCCCATCATACCATCAGTGCTAGTGTTTTTGTTGTTCTCTCTGCTTTGTGCTTGTGCTCAGCTTCTCTCCCGCGTAATCACTTTTGTAAGTCCGCCCCTCAAAGCTTGTCTTATAACTGTTCTTGCACTCTCTCTTGTGCTGTGTACTCTAGCTGTCTCTTTGTTTTATTTGTAATTATTGATTTTTTATCGATAATTATCTTTGTGCTGTGTATTTAAATTTTTCTATATATTTTTTTTTTTTGGTTTTTTGCCCTGTGTTTCTTTTGGCTTTTCGATGGCTTGTTGTCTACCTACTTGCAAGCATTCTGATCGTTTTGGCTCTGCGATAATCTTATTCACTTAAAATGTGCTGGCCTCAACGGCCGCGACTACGACAAATTTTGGACTGGAGGACACTGGAGGAGTTACTGACAGCGCTAGCCTCACAGGCTAAGGTCGACGAAAATGCACTCACAGTCAAGAGCCTATGGCCGGGCCTGCGGAATCGCCAGACAACAATAGTAAGGGCGCCTGTGGCGGTAATCAGGAAGCTCACAGATCTGGGTTTTGTGATGATAGGACGGAGAAATTGCCCCATTAAAGTACTCGAAGAACGGCCACTTAGGTGCTTTAAGTGTCTTACCGTCGGTCATATAGCCGCGAGATGCTCCAGCGTGGAGGACAGGGGCGACTCGAGGACTCCAAAGCCGCTCCAATGAGATCCGCAATATGGTCTTGTGGGACATCAAACCCGCTGCTGGACACAAGGTCCTTCCATTATTTCAGCACAGCCAAGGTGAATGATCTGGTATTGTATAGCTGATACTTGCCACCCAGTTGCAAGTGCTCGCTTCGGGGAGGTCGTGGATGGCCCCGTAGAGGACGCCAGAGGCCGGACACGAGTCGTCATTGCGGGCGACCTTAATGCACTCTACAGTACGCCACTTCTGAAGGCACAAAGGAGCAGGAAGTTTCATCGGGAGTCCCGCAAGGTTCCGTCAGGGGCCCGCTTCTGTGGAACATCATGTACGACGGTATCCTGAGGCTGCAGCTGCCGTCGCACACACAAATCGTTGGGTTTGAGGACGACGTAGCACTGGTGGTGGTAGCGAAGGAGCTGAAGGATGCGGAGGCGTGGTGCTCAGAAGCTACAGCCAGTGTGGATCGATGGCTAAGCTCTGCTGGACTAAGCCTGGCGGCCCACAAGTCCGAGACAGTCCTAATCAGCAGCAGGAAGCTAGTTGAACGAGCCGAGATAATAGTCGGTAACACCCGGATTCTGTCGCAGAGGCCCATCAAGTACCTGGGAGTTATGTTGAGTTATGAGTTACACCCGTCTCTGCTTTCGGGAACATCTTGACTACGCAAATCAAAGGGCCCTTTTCTCTGTAAGGTCCTTTTCAAGGATAATGATGAACACGCGAGGCTTCAAGGAGGGACGTTGAAGACTGCTGACGAGTGTTACAAGGTCGACAGCCCTTTACGCCGCTCCTATCTGGGCCGATGCAATGGACACAAGGAGCTACCGCCGCGACCTTGAGGCGACCTATAGCGCAATCAGGGTGTGCAGCGCCTTTAGGACGGTGTCGGACGAGGCGGCTCTGGTTCTAGCAGGCATGGTGCCAATTGACGAACTAGTCAGAGAGTCCAAGGCCATGTACTACGGCAAGAGGACGAACGCCTCCAGCGTGGCGAAGTAAATTTGTACCCAACTCAGCTCTTGAGTGGCCATGGCTGTTTTAGAAGCTACCTGATGCGGTTTCCTCTGCCCGCGCTACGATGAAGCAATACAGAGCTTGTGTAAAGAGGCGGGACAGAGAGTCACTGTGGACAATTTGGTTCTGCTCATGTTGGCTGACCTTAAAAACTGGGAGGCGGCCAGTAAGTTCGCCGCCACGGTAGTGAAGGAGCTCAGGAGGCTAGAGAGAGAGAGAGGACCTGACTAGGATCTGGTTAAGCCGCATGCGAAGCAATGCCAAATAGACGGTACGGCATGTGCTGACCTGGTCACTAGCCATCTGTCCTCCCACCAATTGCAGTCTATATCGTGAAAACTTTATGTATATATGTACTTTCTATTATAGCAAATTCACCATTCTGCTTAAAGCCTGATAGGGCCGGCTGTGGTCGTCCGATCAGGGGATGAGGGGCGCCAGTTGCTCTTCCTGCCTCTCTCGCGCACGCGTGATTGGTAGTGGGGTAGTCGCATCACTATCAACATCGATAACTGGTTTGAGTTATCTCTCTCATTTTGTATTTTTGCTTTTTTTCTCTCACTTTGTATACAGCTGGATAGCTGACTCGTGGTGCAGTGCACTGGCCGGGCCAACCCGAGCTTAAAAGCCCAGATATTGGCACCTGCCAACCCCGCGGACTTAGTCGAAAGCTTGAAAGATTGTAAACTAAGCTTTAAAGCTTGTAACGCGATCACGCAAAGCGCGGTATACTTTTGGGGATTCCAAGGTATATAGCCGTGTTTCAGCCCTTCAGCTGTCATCTCGGTCTGTGGGCCCCAAGACAAGTACTCTGCCTTGGAGGCGAAAATACTAGATTCAAATCCGCCCTGTGGAAAAAATTTCATTTGCATTTTTTCACAGAATTTAATTGTCAGAAAACTTTTAATAATAAATTTGGGATTGTTGGAGCCAGTGGTTGGCACTTTCGTCGTGCCAAGCAGGGAGCGGCATAACTCCCAAGAGTCCAAGCGGGAAGTACCTCGTTGCAAGCGGTACTTGGGTGGCGAAACCACCAAGGAGGAAATTGTTCAAGCAGATTGTTACAGCAGATATCAAGAGTTTGCGGAGCACGGGTGCAATCAGAGAAGCGGTCGCACAAATTGTCGACGGCCTCTTTCCCAACCGTCTCCGTCCCCCAATTATAGCCCAATACCCAGTTACGGTATCCCACACCAACTTGGCAAAGTACCCGGACCGGATCGCATTCCAAACTGCGCTTTAAAACTGGCCCTGTCGGTAAGACCAGATGTCTTCGTAGTTGGCCCTTCTGCCAAAGCCTCGCCTTCCTATAGACCGATATGTCTGGTGGATTCTATAGGCAAGGTGTTTGAAGGCCTCATCGGAACGAGACTGAACGCGTACGTCAGCGAGTGCCTCGGAGCGAGGGCCTCTCGGACAATCAATTTGGTTTCCGCAAGGCAACATCCACCATTGACGCAGTCAGCATGGTGTTCGACATCGCCAGCAGCGCCATCTCGAGGGTACAAGATGGAAAGGAGGCTCCAAACAGTATTTCCTGGTCGTCACGGTTGAAGTAGAAAACGCCTTCAACACTGGGGATTGGAGTTGCATTCTGAGCGCCATCCATGATGTCGGCGTCCCTCCGTATCTCCTGGCCATCGTTCGGAGCTTCTTCAGGCAGAGGACCCTGAGATACGGCACCTCGGATGGCCCCAAGAGTCGAAATGTGTCTGATGATATGCTGACGACGTGGCTATTGTGGTTGTTGCCAAGGAACTGGAAAGGCAGAATCAGCGGCCTCGGAAGCTATAGCCAGAATTACACGATGGCTACAGTCAGTTGGCCTAGCCCTGGCAGCCGAAAAAACGGAGCCGGTACTAATAAGCAGTAGAAAAACAGTTGAGCATGCCTCAGTGCAAGTATATGGTTCCACAATCACCTCAAAGCGGGCCATCCGCTACCTGGGTGAATGGCTAGACACTTGTCTATGCTTCTGAGAGCATCTGGAGAGCATACAACGGAGAGCAGCGAGCACAGGCCAGTCGTTTTCAAGGCTAATACTAAACACGAGAGGACCGAAACAGGAGCGGAGACTTTTGCTGATGGGCGTGCTGAAATCGGTCATTTTGTATGCCGCACAAATTTGGGCCAACGCCATACATATCATGGCGTACTGTAGGGGCATTACCTACCTACCTTCTCTGCGCGTTGCGGGTCTGCAGCGCTGTCATCGTCGCTGTCAAGTGCATGTGCCTACTTACGTATGCCCACTGGTCTGTCATTCCGACGCTTCTGGCTGGGATTCCGATCCTCAGTTTTTTTTTTCTCCGGTCTCTGAGTCAGTGTTCCTGGGCCTGCCGGAGGGAAGCGGGGCGCCTTTTTCTCCTCCCGCCCATTTGCAGCCCATTTGGCAAGGTTGTCAGTAAAGCCGCGGCAGCCATAGAAGGCATTCGATGGAAGCACGGGACGAAGAAGTACTGTCTGATTGCCACGCTAGATGTAAGAAATGCATTCAATACTGCAGACTAGCGATGTATTTTGGATGCACTATACAAATTTGGAGTCCCAGTGTATCTACTCGTAATTATTTGAAGCTACTTCAACGACAGGCAACTTTGTTTCAGTGCAACAAACGGCCAATCCACACATTCTGCTTCTGCTGGGGTCTCCAAGACTCAGTTCTGGGGCCCTTATTGTGGAACATTATGTATGACGGGATCCTTCGCTTGAACCTACCGCCTGGCTGTGAAACTGTTGGATATGCTGACGATGTCGCTCTGGTCATTGTGGCAAAAGAAGTCGCGGAAGCAGAGGCTTTGGCAAATGATGCGATCTTGCTCATCACAGATTGGCTGCCCTCGGTGGGCCTTCAACTCGCAGCGCATAAAACGGAGCTTGTCCTAATAAGCAGCAAGAAACGGGTCGAGGCGGATCGGTCAGTGTAGAGGGCTCCATTATAAGCTCGAAGCGTGCTATTCGGTACCTTGGAGTATGGCTGGATTCGCGGCTATGCTTTCGAGAGCATCTGGAGCATATGCACGCAAAGGCACTGGAGTCAGCGAGGGCATTATCGAGAATCATGCTAAACACGCGCGGCCCCAGACAAGAAAGAAGATTACTACTCTCTAGCGTTACAACATCCATCATTCTCTACGCGGCACAGGTATGGACAGAGGCAGTAAGGACAGACAGTTATACCAGAGGTAGCCGGGCAGCATATCGCCTTAGTGCGCTCAGAGTATTTTGTGGGTTCAGTACCATTTCCGACGACGCCGCGCTTTTTAGTTAGTTGTTAAATACATTGATAAATAAATAAATAGAATTAAAAATAACACACACACACACACACAAGAGCAAAAACGAACATACAGATGACATAGTGAAGACACGTCGCTGGTCGTCGCTCTCTTTTTCTGGTCGCGTTTAAACGCGTTTAAAGTAGCGAAGCGCTACTCACGACTCTACTGTTACCCATCTCTCCTTATCTCCTGGACCTGGAATCTTTTGCTGGTCGGTCTCAAGAAGCCCCGCTGTCGTTGGTGGCCAGAGAGGATCGGTGGACGCCCCCTCCATTTCCCGACTTTCAACGGTGCCTGCGTAGTGGTGTGGTGATCGCAGCAAAGAGGAGCGGAAAAATGTAAGATCATCCACCCACCAATCTGTACACAAGGGAAAATAAAAAGTGGTGCCGGCCGGAGACCCATCATCAGCGAGCAGAGCTTTTGCATCGCAACAATCCGAGCTTTTAAGCTCCGCTCTTCCCTTAAGCCAAGCTCCAGCAATTTATAGCAGACTTTTCGGTCTCGCGGCGAACAACTGATCGATAGCGGTGTCGGCAGACAAGCGGCCACCTGGCCGTGGGCCCAGGTTCGATCCCCGGCTGTGCCGTCAGCCACTTGAAATAAATTAAAATAAAATAAATTCATTCATTCATTTTGTATTTGTATCTGCTCATCTCCAAGTACTAAATAATCATTATTCTGTACTTGCCACACCCCCCCATCAATCTTTCGACCATGAGACAATACAGGCGAGGTTGCTCAGCCAGAGTGTGGAGCGATGCACCGCACGCCGCCGCCATAGAGCAGAGCAGCTGCTGCCCCTAAGAGCAACCCTCCCATGGTGCGACCTGTCGCGGCAGATGCCGATATCGCCAATAGCACCGCAAGATCAAATGGATCTATTGTGTCACTTGAGAGCGGCTCAGTAGCAGCGTCACCGGCGGCTACGACAACTCTGTCGGCAGGCGCCCATACGAGTATTTTGCATGCCCCAGCAAAGCGAGTCAGAAAGGAGGCAGGTTCTCCAGGCGGAAATATTCGCAAAAGAATCAAGGGACAACAGCGTGGCGTCACGATATAAATGACAAACTTAGGCGGCAGTTCATGAGGCTAAAGGTGTTGCATGAAGCAATCAGCGTCTTCGTTTCAACACACATCAACGGTATAGAGGCAGCATCAACAGTGGAGGTATCGGAAAGGGTGCCAGAGGACTGCAAAGCGACAAAACCAAGAATACCAGACCCAACAGTGGGAGTAGAAACGGTGCAGCAGCAGAAGCATCAGCAGCGGCATAGTACTAACTGGCAAATAGTGGCACCTAAACCAACAAAGCGATTAGTTCCGAAAAAGCGACCTGCCGCTATTCTGGTACAAAGCAAGGGCGGTATGTCATACAGCGATATGTTGAAACTCGTGACCAGAAGCCAGGACGCAAAGTAGCAGGCTGCTGGCGAAAGCGTACAAAAGGTGAGGCGTACCGCAAAAGGCGATCTCTTGCTGGAGTTAAACCAAGTCGGCGCTGAAAATGTCAGCAAGATACAGCAGGACATCGGAACAGCACTCGAAGGCCAAGTCGAGGCTAAATCGTTGGCAAATCTTGTCATTAGACATGTTAGAAATGGATGAAGAGGCCACCAAAGCAGAAATATGCCATGCAATATTGATGCAGCTAAGTCTTAGGGTGACAGAAGAAGATGTAAAAAGCTTGCGTCCTTCTTATGGCGGATCGCAAAAGGCAATTCTATGCGTTCCGGCAAACGTTGCAGAAGCAATTTTGAAAGCGGGGCAACTAAAGATCGGCTACTTAGTATGCAGAGTTAGGCTCAACCAGGACGCAACCAGTTGCTACAGATGCCTGGCACTTGGACACGTATCGGCTCGATGTCATGACCCGATCGACAGGACGAATTGGTGCTTAAAATGTGGCATTAAGGACCACAAAGTAAGTGCGCAAACAATGCCAACTGTATGCGCAAACAATGCCAACGATATGTTTAATTTTATCCAATTAAACTTGAACCACTGCGATGCGGTTTACGAGCTACTAAAGCAGCGGGTGCACGAAACGAGGTCTGACGTGGCAATTATAAGCGAGCCTTTTCGTAGGATGTCTGGTGAGAATTGGATATGCAGCAATTCCGGCAAGGCCGTGCTTTGGGCATGCGGCAGTCCTAATGTACAATTGCGTTCGAGGCTAGCAGGCGGGCATTTCGTCAGAGCGTTAATAAACGGCAAGTGGATCTACAGTTGTAATTTCCCGCTGAGTCTAGACTATCTGGATTTCTGCGAATCGCTGGACGAACTAGCGGAGGTAGCTGGAGACTTCAATGCGTGGGCCCAGGAATGGGGTATAACTAATGCTCGCGGCCGCGCCGTTTTAGAGTCGCTGCGGCTCTCGCAACACTTTTAACAGCGCAGGCAGAGGTTCAATAATTGACCTTACTTTTATCAGCAACAGCTTGGCGAGATTTACTTATTTATGGCCCGCTCCAGACCCTTTAATAAAGATCACCAACCAGTTTTCTGGTGGAACGACGAAATTGGAGATCTACGGATGCCTAATTGCAAGAAGGCGTTACCAAAGGGCAAGGAAGCGACTGGAAGCCAACTGGCCACAGATGCACTCCACTTTTAGCCAAGCGAGAAAATCCCTGAAGAAGGCCATCCTTGCAGCCAAGAAGGAGGTTTTCCTCAAACTGTGTGACTCTGCCGAGCACGACCCTTGGGGTAAGGCGAAGCGAATCCATGGAAACCGGCAATCTGCACCAACAGATGCTGCAGAAATCAGAAAAATAGTTGACGCTCTCTTTCCAAGCCGATTTAACCTTTTTAGCGCAACGCCCATCGCACCTGCGAGGCCTTTTATAATCGATGCAGTCTCCACAGATGAAATCTTAGTCGCAGCCAAATCACTTAAGGCCGGGTAAGGCCCCAGCCCCGGACTTATTCCCAGAAGCATTTGTTGAAACTTTCAATAAAAGCTTACTGGAGGGAGTTTTTCCTTCGCAGTGGAAGATTCAAAAACTGGCATTGCTACCCAAGCCGGGGCAGCCACCTGACGTAGCATCCTCCTACAGACCGATATGCCTAATAGACACAGTCGACAAGTTCTGGAAGGACTAATCAACACGAGGTTAAACGACTTGATCAGCAGGAGGAATGGCCTCTCAGAAAACCAATTCGGCTTTCGGAAGGCAAGGTCGACGTTAGATGCAATCAGCAAAGTCGTGCAAATGCAATCGAGGGCTGCCGGTGGAAAGGCGGCTCTAAAAAATACTGCCTAGTCGTCACAATAGACGTTAAGAACGCCTTCAATACAGCGGACTGGGGCTGCATCCTGCGTTCGGTGTGCAGGCTGGAAGCGCCGGTATTCTTGCAAGCCATCATACGGAGGGCTGCGACAGTCGCCACATTTCTTCCGGGGTTCCACAAGGGTCCGTTACTGTGGAACATAATGTACGACGGCATTCTGAGGATCCCTGTACCACAAGAATGCGAAACCATCGGATACGCTGATGACGTGGCGTTAGTGATTGTAGCCAAGGATCTTGCGACGACTGAAGCGTTTGCATCCTGCGCAATTGAAAAAATTACGAACTGGCTTCACTCAGTCGGTCTCTCACTGGCCGTGCACAAAACGGAGGCGGTGCTTATTAGTAGTAGCAAGACAGTGGAAGTTGCCAGGATACTAATGGAGGGATCTGCGATCGTCTTAAAGCGGGCTATACGTTACATTTGAATCACGTATATTCCAAGGCGGCGAGTACTGGGCAAGCCTTGTCCCGAATCATGATAAATACCAGAGGCCCAAAACAGGACCGCAGACTGCTGCTAGCGAGTGTTCTAACGTCAGTGATTCTGTATTCAGCGCAAGTATGGTCACAAGCTATTCACGTCCGGTCATATAGCAGAGGCATTAAAGCCACATATCGTCTATGCGCACTTCGAGTTTGCAGCGCTTTACCCTTTTGCTTGGTCTGCGGCACTACACAGTCGAAGACGCAAGTTCAGGTTCAATAACGAGCGACAAAGGGTGGCAGACCTGATCCACACTGCCCTTACACCTGACAACTTGGTCACAGCGATGCTGGCCGAATCGGCGATCTGGGACACAGTATGCGGCTTTGCGGGAACGCGCAAGAAACGGATAGGTATGCTAACAACATGTTTTTGCGAAGCAATTCCCCCTGGGACGTGGGTTTCTTATTATGCCTGCAGTCAGATAAATTAACATTGTAAGTTATAATTGTTGTTATGTTATAAGTAAAAGAATTTAAAAAACACACACAAGAAGAGACTCTTGAGATATGCACGCTTAGAGGAACGATGTACGCTCTGAAAAGTAAAGTGGACGGTGTGAGACGGTGCTGGCTACGCAGGCCTACTCACGGTTTTTTCGAATCGCCGGTCATACGGTCGCGATTTTGTTTAAAGTCTGATAGGGCCGGTTGTGGTCGTCTGATCAGGGGGGTGAGGGTCGCCAGTTGCTCTTCCCGCCCCTCTCGCGCACGCGTGTGTGGTAGTGGGGTGGTCCCACCCCCATCAACATCGATAACTGAGGGAAAATTATTATCCTGGTTTGAGTCATCTCTCTCTTGCATATATTGTTCTGCATTTGTTTTTTCTACCACTTTGTACACAGCTGGATAATCTGACTCGTGGTGCGGGTACCAGTGTGCACTGGTCAGGCTAACCCGAGCTTTAAAGCCCCGATATTGGCACCTGCCAAACCCGCGTAATTTTTCGTAAGCTTGAAAGCTTTTAAGCTAAGCTTTAAACCTTGTAACGCGATCTCGCGGTATACTTTTGGGGATCCTATCGTATATAGCTGTGTTTCAGCCCTCTATCTGTCAACTTGGTCTGTGGGCCCCAAGACAAGCACTCTGCCTTAGAGGAGAAAGTACCAGGTACAAATCCGCCCTGTGAAAAAATTTTTTCACAGAAATTAATTGTCCGAAAATTTCTGGTTAATTGGGGATTGTTGGAACCAGTGGTTGGCACTGTCGGCAGCCACAGACCAGACCGAAATTACAAAGTCTGTGGAGTCGAGCAGAGAGCGGCATAACTCCCAAGAGTCCAAGCGGGAAATACCTGGTTGCAAGCGACGGTATCGAATCTGACCAGATTAGAGTTTCTGGACTTGGATGGCGAAACCACCAAGGAGGAAATTGTTCAGGCAGTCTCCGACCAGCTGAGCCTGAGAATTGTTACAGCAGATATCCAGAGTTTGCGGCGCACGTGTGCAATCAGAGAAGCGGTCGCACAAATTGTCGACGGCCTCTTTCCCAAACGTCCCGTCCCCCCAATCATAGCCCAATACCCAGTTACGGTATCCCACACCAACTTGGCAAAGCACCCGGAGCGGATCGCATTCCAAACTGGGCTTTAAAACTGGCCCTGTCTATAAGACCAGATGTCTTCGTAGTTGGCCCTTCTGCCAAAGCCGGGGAAGCCAACAGATGTCTCGCCTTCCTATAGACCGATATGTCTGGCAAGGTGTTTGAAGGCCTCATCGGAACGAGACTGAACGCGTACGTCAGCGAGTGCCTCGGAGCGAGGGCCTCTCGGACAATCAATTTGGTTTCCGCAAGGCAACATCCACCATTGACGCAGTCAGCATGGTGTTCGGCATCGCCAGCAGCGCCATCTCGAGGGTACAAGATGGAAAGGAGGCTCCAAACAGTATTTCCTGGTCGTCACGCTTGACGTAAAGAACGCCTTCAACAATGCGGATTGGAGTTGCATTCTGAGCGCCATCCATGATCTCGGCGTCCCTCCGTATCTCCTGGCCATCGTTCGGAGCTTCTTCAGGCAGAGGACCCTGAGATACGGCAACTCGGATGGCCCCAAGAGTCGAAATGTGTCTGATGATATGCTGACGACGTGGCTATTGTGGTTGTTGCCAAGGAACAGGGAAAGGCAGAATCAGCGGCCTCGGAAGCTATAGCCAGAATTACACGATGGCTACAGTCAGTTGGCCTAGCCCTGGCAGCCGAACAAAAGGAAGGCGGTACTAATAAGCAGTAGAAAAACAGTTGAGCATGCCTCAGTGCAAGTATATGGTTCCACAATCACCTCAAAGCGGGCCATCCGCTTCCTGGGTGAATGGCTAGACACTCGTCTATGCATCAGAGAGCATCTGGAGAGCATACAACGGAGAGCAGCGAGCACAGGCCAGTCGTTTTCAAGGCTAATACTAAACACGAGAGGACCGAAACAGGAGCGGAGACTTTTGCTGATGGGCGTGCTGAAATCGGTAATTTTGTATGCCGCACAAATTTGGGCCAACGCCATACATATCATGGCGTACTGTAGGGGCATTACCTACCTACCTTCTCTGCGCGCTGCGGGTCTGCAGCGGTTTTAGGACGGTCTCTGAGGATGCTGCACTGGTCGTTACAGCGCGGCACACAAAAACGGACAGCTAGCAGCGACGCAAGCTCGCAGAGCTTAGCCACTTGGCAAGAGCGGTGGGACTCGTCTAACAAGGGGAGGTGGACCTACACCCTTATCCCCAAGATCAGGCCATGGATGGAAAGGAAGCATGGACAAGTGTCCTTCCATCTGAAACAGTTCTTTACAGGACACGACTGTTTCAGGTCCTACCTGCATAGATTCGGGCACGAGGCTGAGCCGTACTGCTTGACGCGTGGCGTAGGATTGGTAGAGGACGCGGAGCATGTCATTTTTGCATGTAGATGATTTACCAGTCAACGGCGGCTTCTGGAGTAAACGGTTGGCACTGTGCTGACTGCGGAAAACCTGGTGCCTATAATGCTGTCAGACGCAGCGGCATGGGAAGCAGTGAGCAGCTTTACAGGCTTTGTGGGAAACAGCCTAAGAAAGGCAGAGCGTGAGCGAAATGGCCATACCTAAAGGGTTCTAGGTTACTGCGAAGCAATTCCACATGGGACGTCCCGCAGAAATCCCCCTATTATGTATCTTTGTTTCCTTCAATTTTGTAATAAATGAATTTAAAAAAAAACACACACACACATACTTACACACAGGGGAGCCCCAAAGGGCAAAACCAGACGCCTTGCTGATTGAGCCGAGCTCTGGAGTTAGCTACAGTGATGTTCTGGCATTGCTCACCCGGCGAGCGGATGAGAAACTGG
The DNA here is from genome assembly GCA_018152135.1 of Drosophila paulistorum. Taxonomy (NCBI): domain Eukaryota; kingdom Metazoa; phylum Arthropoda; class Insecta; order Diptera; family Drosophilidae; genus Drosophila; species Drosophila paulistorum. The sequence continues at coordinate 362,295 of JAECXG010000713.1, forward strand.
ACCATGTTCGCGGCCATGTAAGCAGAGTCAAGTGTACTGCCAAAGATGGGCTTCTGCTGGAATTCGGCAATGACCAAAGCGATTCCCGAGGCCTGATGGATGAAATTTCCCAAGTTCTAAGCGACTCAGCCGGGGTCAAAGTTCTCAGGAAATTTAAGTCCGCAATTATTTGGAATTTGGATGACATAGCTGAGCTTGCCATATTATTGAAGCTCTAGCTAAACACGCGAATATTGATGCATCGACGTGTACGGTGAAGAGTATGCGACTGGGTAAACTGGAAGTAGGCTAGAATCCCTGCAGCATCAAGGAGTTGGAAGAGCTACCAACTCGATGCTATCGATGCCTGGGCTTTGGCCATGTAGCAGCCAAATCCAGCAGCCAAACCGATAGGTCGAATTGCTGCCTCAAATGTGGACAGTCAGGCCATAAGGCTGCAAAGTGCGATGGCTTGGAAACTTGCTTCCTTTGTATTGAAGCAGGCGTAGACAGGGCCAAAATAGGCCACAGAGCTGGTAGTCGGCTATGCCCTCAGTTGAGGCGGACCGGAAGAAATTAAGATGACACCTAAAATAAAAGTGATATTTTTAGTATTCTAAATAGCATTCATATACAAAAAAAAAAAAAAGATCAAACCTGAAATACGTATGAAAAAAAAGTAATTGTTAAACAAAAGGTTTCAACCTATCATTATGAGCTTTTATTCCATATTTTTTTTTTCTCGAATTCCTTTTAATCAAATCATTAAATTAGAATCGTCTTATATAGGAGGTCATTGGTAAAAAAAAAGCAATGAGGTGTTACAGGACACCCGGGTAGAGCGAAGCTCTCTAGGAATTCGTCGAGTAAACGATGAACTACAGTCATATACAATAGCAGAAATGAATGAACATGAACAACAAGTGAAAGCAATGGTATTTTTCTGATAATTCTGATAAAATATAATATATTTCAGCTCACCGCAGTATTACAAAGCTTTATTTATTTATCTTCGTTTAAATTTGGCTCGTTTAAATATTTTCCCGAATATTTTCGTTGAACCTAATTGTTCCCATACTCTATCACGGAAATGATTCGTTTATGGTAACTGAAATATGAAATGTATGTTTGTGATTGGATGTGGGTTAGAAACGTGAAAAAACAGCATCTATGGTTGTGTTATGTCTTGTTGTAGATTCTGCAGGATTACTGCTCATTGTTAAATTTAATTCTTCGAAAAGAAAAGTTTTCAGCGGCGCAGACTTTTCATCTGCAAAATTGACATTGAAGTCTCCAACCAAAATCACTGGGAGTTTATGAAAATTTTGTCCAAGTAGACGAGAACCTTCCTCAGTATACTCCAGAAGTGTTCGGTGGATGAACAAAATTATGTCCTCAAGTCTATTACCCGGCGATATGTAAAGGACTAATATAACTAGTTCAGTACCGTCCTCCATCCTGCATGTGGCGGCACAAATGCCCCGTTTATAGTTTAATAAACGATACTCCTTTATCAAGTCGAACTATAACTCGCAGGACCGAGGAAATAGGCCAATACTCATACTCAGAAACTAAAAGACGAATAGAGGACTGTGCCTTCCTTTCAATTTGTTTGGATGAAAGCATAGATATTAGAAATATTAGTCAAATGGTTATTTGTGTTAGGACTATTGATTACGACTTTAAAATTTGCGATGAATTTCTAAACTTACATTCTTTTCACAGTCATTTAAATGGGAAAATTACGTTTGATGCCTTTGAGATCCATGTACTTTCATTCCAATTATCATATAAAATATCCTCAATTTGCACTGATGGTGCCGCCACCATGAAAGGAAAGAATGAAAGATTTCTTGGCCATGTCAATATAAAAATAGGAGAAATACCATTTTTCCATTGTTTCATCCATCAGCAAGCATTGTTTGCAAAAATTTTTCAAGTTGCGGATGCAATGGGTGTAGCAATTAAAATTATTAATCGCAATAAAGGTGGTCATAATTCGCTAACCCATAGAAAGTTTAAATCCTTTCTCTCAGAATTCGGCGCTGAGTACGAGGATCTTTGCCTTTTTACTGATGTTAGGTGGCTGAGCCGAGGCCAAAGTTTAGACAGACTATACAGTCTTCGTAATGAAGTTATTTCTTTCTTAGAAAGCGAAAATTTAGAAAAAGATAAAGGTTTGTTAGCTTCTCTAAAAAATCCATTATTTATTTTAGACTTGGCGTTTCTAACTGACATGGTCCTTTTCATTAATCAATTAAATCTTCAAGGCCGCAACAAACTTCCGTCCGATTTAATTGCAGCAATCAATAAATTTAGTCCCAAAATTAATGGTCTTCAAATGAAAAACAATGACCTGTCCAGCCTTCAGCGAACTGCAGAAATTGTTGCATTGTACCCCAACCTTTCCCGAATTCAGGAGTACGCAGAGGCAGTTAATACCCTTTCCTCTGAAATAGCGGAAAAATTTTCTGATTTTAAACAAATCAATTGGCTCATTGCAGTTTTTAATAACCCCATAGAAGCAGAATCTGAATCAATTCCAGAAGAAATTAGGGAGGAATTACAGGTCATGAAAACTGACTTGATGCTGCCACTAAGTAGTGGAATATAATTTTGGCGAGAACTTCCGATAGATAAATTTCCGATTTGCAAAAAGGCAATGTTAAAATTATGTTCTATGTTTACCACAACATATATTTGTGAAACAACATTTTCCACAATGAAATTAATAAAAAATTCTATTCGAAACAGTTTAACTGATAGCCATTTAGAAGATCTCCTTCGGATAAAAAGTTATCCAAATAATATAGAAGTTAATGAAATAGTTGAGTTTAAAAAAAAACAGAGGGCCGGGGCTAACTTCGACCGCGTCAAAGTTGGTATACCCTTGCCAAGCTAATGATCTAGATAAGATCTAAAAATACATATGCACACAAGCAATTATAAATCAAGAAAATTTTGAATAAAACATTTAATATGAAAAAAAAAATGGCCACTCTTGATAGGTATTTTGGAAGAATAAACGATAGGCATCCCAGCATTGTCCAAGATTTAATTGAGGTTTTTAGGAGCGAACAAATTAACTCACCTCAAAACTCAATTACCTTGGTACAAATTAGGTCAGCTTACCTTAATATAACGGGCAAAATCTTTAAAAGAATCTTTAAAAATGGATAGAGAAGAATTAATTCTCAAGCTCTGTGAAATTAAGGAATCTTTAAGCAAATCGTATAAATGCATAAGTCAAAAAAAAAAAAATCCAAAATGATACTGTAACGATCCTTTTTCGTCCTTCGGGATAATCAAAATATCTCTTGGGCTAGGTTCGGCACAACAAATTTATTTTGTGCCCCGGTGAAATTAGAAACTCGTTTTGTCTTTCTAGTTATTTAATATGTGTATTTATTTATGTTATTTTTGGGCTTGGCTAGTTATTACGGTTTCCATAAGGGAGTTTCGAACTTGGGCAGCTTTGGTGAGTTAATGAGATTCCTTGTTACTAGATCCAATCCTCCATTCGTTCGTTTCGTTTGCGTGCTCGTTGCCTCTGGGGCAAATCCCGTGACCGTTTGCTATACAGCAGGATTTTCTCAGCGATTGGTATTCGTCAGGATATATTTTATTGTCACTCATCGAAGTCGGTTGTGTTTTTTTGCGCTCTCGCTTAATTACTGTCTTTCGTTCTTTCGTGAAGTTAATTTATAATATTAAATTTAAATACATTGCCTTTACCAATTTTTAATAAACGCTATACTCATCGCGAAGTTTGTTTAAATTTATTAACATTTACTTTTATCAATATCAAAACTTTAACAATCGTAAATATAATTTTGTTGTTGCGCTGCTTAGTTTCTGATTTTGTTCTATTTTTTTGCTTCCACCCGCGCTCTCAATTTACAGTTCATAGTTTGTTTTTGTTTGTGTGGTGTTGGTGCTCTCTATTCTTCTGCTTTCTCTTTTGATCTCGCTCGCGTCCGGTAACTTCGCGCTTGTGACAAGTTTTTGTTGTTGTGTATTGTAATACAAAAAAAAAAAAAAAAAAAAATATTCTCTTTTTTTCTTCTCTTTCTAATTTGCATATTGCAGTTAGATTGGTTTGTATACGCCTCTCTTAACTTAACATTTTTCCCTTTTTATTTACATATTTATTTATAATTTGTTTGTGATAAATCAATTATTTAATAATGTCTGTCTGTTGCAAATATAATTGCAATAATCCCAGCAAGACCAGTGAAGACTTTCTTTACTGTTGGCTGTGTGACAATGTAATGCACTTTAAATGTGCTGGTTATACAGTCAAGGTGCGGGATAGTTTTGTACAGGGTGGCGTTAAATGGGGCTGTGATTCGTGTCGTGGCTTGGAGCTCGAGATGCGTAGTTTTATGAAACGCACTGGGAATGCGTTTAAAACCCTGTCAGCTGGAGTTCATAAGCTCCAAGAAGAGCTTTGGCGATGGAGGTTCAATTCAGAAGTTCTAAACTTTTGATTGAATCTCCGACCCGAAAGAGGGCCAGGTTTCAGGGCGCGTCCCTCAGTCCGTCGGCACATCGTTCTATACCAGTTCCGGCTTCCGACAATGACCCTATGTCACCAAATGCACAGCAGCTGATTTTGTTTAGGAGTCCGGCTTTGGAAGGTGTGGAGTCTCTTCCCATTTCCCCTGGAGACAGTATCCCACCTACTAACACGATATCGATTGTAGTTTCCGAACCGTCCGGGCAAACATTCGTTTCCAGGAATATTGCCAATAAAGTAGTTACAAGAGGAGATAGTAAAGTGTTGGCTGCATCTGCTGCTGCTGCATCTGCTGCTGCTGCTACTGCTGTGCCTGGCACTTCTAGTTCCCTTGTTGTAGTTCCACTCAAAAAGCAAATTTTTCGTTCAAGCACCAAACATTGCTGTGGAAATGTTCCGTTTTTCATATACTCGGGACATTTCGTCCTTTAAAATAAGTGTCTCCCCAGATCTTTTTGGGCAAATATGTCATAAAGACTTTTGGCCGGAACACCTCATTGTAAAAGAGTATAGAATAAAAAAGAAGAATCGGCCTCCGATTAGCCTGCTACCTGCCTCTGTGAATAACGTTCCTTCCGGCTCGTCTGCACCTGTTGGCGAGTCAAAAAACTAATTTTGTCCCTAACTCTGGCCTATCAGAACGTACGGGGACTAAAGCCTAAATTCTTTAGACTCTATGTAGATATTTTAGCTTTTGACTTTCATATTCTTGCCTTTACTGAGACTTGTCTGAAGCCTGATATTGCCGATGCTTCAATTCTCCCCTCAAAATATTCAATATATAGACATGATCGGACTATCCGTAATAGTGATGGTGTTTTGATCGCTGTTGATTCGGCGTTCTCGTCTGAAATTGTACAGTCTTCCAATCAGGAGATTGAATTTGTTTGTGTTAAAATTTCTTTTAATTCTTTTTCTGCCTATATTACATGTTCGTATATTCCACCACAGTCCGATTTGGCTATTCAACTTGTTTCCTCATATCTCTCTGACAAAGACTGGTTCGTTGTTCTAGGTGATTTTATTTTAGCTGAGATTGCCTGGACCCTCTCATATGATTCTTTATTACTGTTGCCCTCCTCGTCACATTGTTTCATAGATGGTCTGTTTGAGTTGTCCCTAACTCAAATAAATCCTGTCCGGAGTAGTCGGAACAGATCACTAGATCTGGTATTTGTGTTGGATTCTTCCAACTGCGATATTTCCAAGACTGATCCCTTAGTTATCCCTGAAGACAACTTTCATCCAACTCTGGATGTAACCATTGACCTTCCTTTTGGGGTTATGACTCGATATAATAATTCGATGCCTCCAACCCGATGTTTTCGCAAGACAAACTTTACTAGACTTAAAAAACTCTTGTTAACTAATGATTGGACTTATCTGTATACTTGCACGGATATGGACTCTGCCATTTCTGTCTTCTATAAAACTCTTGAGTCGTTTATTGATGTTTGTGTCCCGCGTGTGACTCAAGGATGGTCTGATAAACCTCCTTGGTTCTCACGTGAGCTATGTAATTTGAAAAACGTAAAATCGAGATGCTATAAAAGATTTAACAAATCCGGTAAAGCATCGGATTTTTCCCCTATACGTAGTTGCTCGATCAAATTTTATGGTGCTGAATTCACAATGATATAAGGATTATCTTCAGAGATGTAAACTTAGGTTTTCTTGCGATCCTAAGCAATTTTATAAATTCGTCAATGGAAAACGTAAGACATCAGTGCACCCGTCTTACTTGTCTTTCGAAAACAATAAAGCTGACAATGATCAGGCAATTGCGGATATGTTTGCTGATTTTTTCAAAACAACTTATTCCTCTTCGATTTATCAAGCAAATCCTCTTTATCCTTATCACTTGCAATCGCCTAACTGCATTTTAGACCCTGTCTTTGAAGAAAGTTCGGTTCTTAGCGTGCTTAGTTCCGTCAAACCAATATATGCACCTGGCCCTGATGGAATACCAGGCTGCGTATTAAGGTTTTGCGCTCTATGGCCCTATGTAAGCCAATACTTCAGTTGTTTACACTGTCCATTACATATTCCGCCTTCCCGTCCATCTGGAAGGAATCATATATTATTCCTCTTCATAAAAGGGGAAAAAGTCCGAAGCCTCCAATTATAGGGGTATTTCTAAATTGTCTGCCATACCCAAAGCATTTGAGAAAATAATAACGTCTCAATTGCAGCAATTTTGTAGCTCAATCATTTCGTCATCCCAACATGGGTTTAAAAAACGTAGATCGACAACTACTAACCTATTAGAATTTACATCTCACTGAATCAAAGGGTTCAAGACTGCCGTGCAAACCGATGTCATTTATACTGATTTCAGCAAGGCCTTTGACTCTGTTAATCACACTCTACTTTTATATAGGTTAAATGCACTTGGCATACCCAGCCTTTTGCTAGATTGGATTCTTCAATATCTTTCTAAGCGTACACAAAAGGTCCTCTTTAAGTCTTCATTTTCTAAGACCATCCAAGTGACTTCTGGAGTACCTCAGGGTAGTCATTTGGGTCCATTGCTATTCACTCTTTTTATAAATGATCTTCCATTGGTAGTTGTCACATGTTAAGCTTTACCTCAGTTTTAAAGACATATCGTCTTCTTGCCTACTTCAATCGGATCTTAATGATCTTCAGAGTTGGTGTGAAACCAACTTATTAAACCTTAACGGCTCTAAATATAAAGTTATGTCTTTTATTATCTTTATCTTAACGACACTGCCTTAGAGCGATTAGATATTGTCAATGACTTAGGTGTTCTTATGGACCATAAATTAACTTTTAATCCTCATATTTCAGCTACAGTTAGTAAAGCTATGAATGTTCTTGGGCTTGTGAAACGATGGTCAAAAGAGTTTGGCGATCCGTACACAATCAAATCTGTATACTTCATTAATCCGTCCTATCTTAGAGCACGGATCTTGCATATAGTCACCTCAATATGAGACGCACCAAAGTAAAATTGAATCTGTTCAAAAGCAATTTCTGCTATTTGCTCTTCGTGGTCTAAATTGGGATCGCAATGTCAATTTGCCATCATACTTCAGTAGGCTTCTTTTAATCAATCTTCCTTCATTAATTAATCGTAGAGTAATGCTTGGTGCTATCTTTATTCATAAACTTTTAATAGGTGAAATAGACTCTCCTGAGCTATTGAACCAGTTAAACCTATCTGTACCCCGTAGACCTACTAGAAATTTTACTCCTCTATCCTTAAAACACTGTACATAGTTCTAACTATTCTTTGCATGAACCTTTTCGAGTCCTATGTTCTGATTACAATCTTCTGTATCCCGTAATCAGTTCAGAAGCCTCTCTTTCTCTTGTGAAAACCTCTATTTTAGCACATTTAGCTCGTAATTAGCTGTAGTTAATCTAATTTTTAATTGTTTGTCCGTTATACTTGTATTTGTCCACGCGATCGTGCCGTCCGATATACGGCTGCGCCCCACGGTCGGTCGGGCGGTAGGTGGACAGCGCTCTGCTTGGGCTCGCGCGAAACAGGCTATGTCCTAGTCTGGCGTCAACGTCCAGACAATATAGATCCTGGAATTTCGGCAGTTGGATATATCCTCGTGCCTTCCAATGTGCCGTGAATCGTCCTGGAGCCGCCTGACTTTTCTATTTCATTATCGCTTGGGCACGGTGTTCTGTCCTATTCTAAGGACTCTTTGGTTGTCTGATAATTTGAGAGGTTACTCGTAAGGCCTCCTTAATTATGGTATTTCTCCTTGCTTCCTTTCACTGGACCTGGCTGTTACTTGCTAGAGTGTTTAAAGTTACTCGTAAGGCCTTAAAACTCTTTGGTTGATCACGACTTGCTGACTTGATACTCTTCTTGATTTGTGCCGTCTTTATATAGGCAGCTCCTCTGGCCTGGAGCTGGCTGGTGTAGTACCGCTATACAGCTGGTACTTTTCCATCGGCCTTCTACTTTCACCTACGCATCTACTTGTTGCTATGCGTGTTGCCTGCTTGGCGCAGCTGTGTTCACTTTCTTTGGGGTGCTGTGCGCCCACTTGATCCTTGTCCTTGTCTTTCTCCCTTGCCGGTATAGCGCCTCGATCGCTCTGCCGGCTTTCTTCGCCTTCTCTCATTGGCGACGCCTTCCCATTGGCCGCCCGTTTTCTAACGCATCATCTTGCTGCCTTCATTCGTCTGCCGGTGCTGCCGTCGCCCGTCGCTCCCCCCGATCCACTCATCACACTAGCTTCGCATTTCTCTCTCACATATGACATCACATATTCGACTATAATTAGCTTAGTCTATATCTTATCTTACTTAGTTTGGCTATTTTTCATGTTCATTATAATTGTTTATCACTATTCGACATATATTAATCTTATCACGCATACTTAACCCCATACATGGGCATTCTTATTGGGAACACATCGAATAGATATTGTTGTCTTTCCCCTTCTTCGACTTGAATATTCCCCTCACATACCCACAAGCCGTTTTTGTTATCGTATTTGTTCTTTCCCCCCTACCCCCCGATTAGCAAGCATAGCACACACTTTACTTTGTTCAGCATCAACATACTCCCCGCACCCGTCTCATGGGCTTGCTTGGTAATCACTTTTGCTCTCTTTTGTTCGTCGGGTTTCGGCTTTTCGCAATCTACGTGCTTTCGATCTTCGCATGCGTAGCGCAGGCAGAGAGCACTTGCATTGGCCGCCGTCGCCCTCTCTTGCTGTCCTACACGCATAGTGAGCGTGTGTCAGGTGTGCTCTCTCATGCATTGCGTACGCCAGCCTAGTGCATGCCTTCTCTTATCGTTTCTCTCACTTTGGCTCTTGCGTTTCAATATCAGGCCAATGCCCTTTAGCCTCTTTTCATTTGCGCTCGCGTAGCCGATTTCTAGTGTTACGCCTCCCACGCATCTTCCCGCTTGGACGAAATTTTGCCAGCGGTTGCTTGAGATTCGATCGACCATACTTGAGTTTGATCGTATATCGTCTGCTTCGCTTGAGTTCGACCGGTCCAGTCGTATGCTTTGATCGTGACTCCAATGGTTTGTGTATCGGCTGTATCTTATCTCTATACCATCGTATCGTTTTTTGGACGGTCGCCATCTACCTTCTGAGAAGAACGGACGTGCCTTTGCATCGACAGTCTCGAGTACATACAAAACAACAAATCAAAAGTGCAGTGAAGAACTACCGCTAACTGCGAGCAATTGCCTCCCACGCTCGTTTTTACGAGTCAATGCCTACTTGAGCGCACTAAGCACTCCGGTTACTTAGGCTTTGCCTAAAAAAAGCAATGAAACAAAAAAAAAAAAAAAAAACTAAGCCCGCATTGGCGGTGGTACCCCGCCTAGCGGTACAGTTAAAGTTATAATCAAAATAAGAAACAAACGAAAAAAAAAAAAAAATGAGTATCAGTAAAACATATAAACTAATTTACGATGATATGTTTCCGCCCATGGATGAAGATGCAACACCCATATCTTCCAGCCCTCAACTTCTAAGAGTGGATACTAATGAAAAATCTAGCAGCACTCCACAAGCTTGCACTATAACTCTGAATGATTTCATAACTGTCCCCTACAAACGTTCACAAACAAAACGCAAAAACTTATACAGCCCACTGCCGACCCCCAAAGTTGTCAGAACAAACTCCCCACAATCAATTCAATCCACTGACTCATCCGACGATGAAGATCTAGAAGAAAACGAAGTTGATGTAAGGCCCTCAACAAGTGAGGCGGCCTTAAACAACATTCAAAAATTAGTGCAAACTACTGGCAAACAAAACACTAGGAATAAGGAAAGCAACAAGCATCAAAAAATTCCTCCAATTGTTATTCGTAACAACATAGGAAACATTGTAAATTTTCAAATATTGTTGGATAGCGTGGTCAACGAAAGATATTCTGTGAAATCCCCGGCAAACGGCGTCGGAGTCCATTGCGTCGATAGTGATTCGTACCGGAAAATAAATGACAAGCTAAAATCAATTTCTTGCGAATTCCACACTTACCAACTAAATGAAGATAAACCATTCAGGCTTGTGTTCAGGGGCCTTCATTCTTTGACACCAGTAAATGATATACGCGGTCAACTTCACGAACTTGGCTATGAAGCCAGAAACATTTATAATCCTAAAAGTAAAGTGGACAAAACTCCGTTAAACCTATTCTTTGTAGACCTTGAGCCCAAAGCAAACAATAAGGAGGCAATGCAAATAAAAGTACTCTGTAGGCAGCGCATCACTGTTGAACTGCCTAGACGCTTCAACGACCTTGTCCGGTGCCACCGATCTCAGGACTTTAAGCATTCTGCCAACAACTGTAATCGCAAGTTCAAATGTGTAAAATGCGGCGAAAGGCATCCGTCTACAGAATGCCCAAAAAAGAAAGAGGAAACTCCAAAGTGCGCTAACTGCAAGGGCAACCATACGGCTAACTACAAAGGCTGTGAGAGATACCAACTGCTCTATAAGTCCAGTCTCCCGCAAAAACCAAAGCCAACTTTTATACCAGTTGGCCAGAACAGCTGAAATACAGGACTCTCGTACTCTCAAGTCACTAGTGGAGTCACCCAAAATCAGTCTCATCATTCAGAACAACCGAATGATCAAAAAATCGCCCAAAGCGAAGTTATTAAGCAACTCCTTGCCATACAGCAGCAGCAAAGAAATGATATGATGGAATTTATGAGAGAAATGCGTAATAGCTTCAATATGATGCTACAGCTGCTTCAACAGCAGCAGCAACTGATGATCCACCATAAATAATGTTTAAAATTGTTTTTTGGAACGCCAATGGCCTGCTTAGCAAACATCAAGAGCTGGCGGAGGTCCTTCAAAGAAGAGACATTGACATAATGATGATATCTGAAACATTTTTGTAAAATTCCCGGGATACACACACTATAATGATCATAACAACCAATCCAATAGAAATGGCGGGGCTTCCATAATTATCAAAAATTCAATTAAACACATTCAGTTACTTCCAATAATTAATTCCGGAATGCAGCTATCTTTTTACAAGTCTTTTAGCTAAAATGAGTCGCAAATTCATTCTCGCAGGAGACTGGAACGCTAAGCACTACTACTGGGGCAAAAAAAGCTGCGATCGCCGCGGGATAGAACTCAACAAATCCGTTTACTTTGGCCGCTATGAAATCCTCTGTTCTGGAGCTCCGACTCACTTCCCTATTTCTACACTGCCATTGATTTCTGCATTTACAAGGGCATCTTGCCAGAAAGTCTAAACATCACTGAAGTTAATGACTTAGTTTCTGATCATTTGGCACTTATGGTGCAACTCCACGAAGAACCAGTTATGGAAGCACCAAGATTTCAACCATTGCCTAGGGGAGCAAAGATTGGAATATTTAAAAGAGTGCTGAGAGACACAGTTCATCCTGAAATAGAAATTACAAGTAAAGAGCATATCGAATTTGTGACTGAGAAATTGGTTGAAATGATCACTAATGCTGCAGCAAAGGCAAGACCCCGCACACAAACCTTATCAAGGAGAGGAACTCATTTTGCAATTTCTCTAGAGGTACGTGGTCTCATAAGAACCAGAAGAAAACTGTGCCTTAAAGCTTAAGAAATCCCCGGGATTGGACAAAATCGACAGCAGGACTATAAGGGCACTTCCAGAAAACTGTATAGAGTTTTTAGTTAAACTCTACAATGCCATGCTAAATCTCTTATATTTCCCAAAATCCTGGAAGCATGCTGAAATCAAAATGATCCCAAAACCAGGTAAACCTGTCGAAGCTATCGAATCATATCGCCCATATCGTCTTCCGCCAGTCCTCTCTAAAATATTCGAAAGAATACTTTTAACGAGGATATTGGCGGATAACCAAGACATATTACCATATTACGTTTCCGACCCCATAAAGTATATATATTCTTGATCAGCATGAGAAGCTGAGTCGATATAGCCATGTCCGTCTGTCCGTCCGTCCGTCCGTCTGTGCAAATCAACTTCACGCTGTCATCTTAAGAGCTATCGGAATGAAATTTCATATTTGAGCTACTTTTAGCCGGGAGATAATAGAGTATGAAAATTGTCAGGATCGGACTACTATATCATATAGCTCTAGAACAAAAATTTTTGCAAAAATTGGAGTATCCCCATGAAATTTACCAATATAATAGAATTTGATATAAAATCTCAGATCCCAAAATTTGAGTTTGATCGGATAAATAGAACACAAGTTACAGTCAATACAAATCGGTTCTACGTCATCAGCAAATCAAACAGAGCACATGCATACGCACACACAGACGTAGCGCTACACGTATGTATGTATGTACATATGTGTATGCGTGTTGTGCTTTGCTTAAAAATTTGTAGTAAAGAGAGAAATAATTTGAATGTTTTGTTTGTGTGTTGATGAATTGAATTGCAAGGAAAGAAATTTCAAAATGTAAAAAAATTATTGCCAAGGACTGCAAGGGTATATAAACTTCGGCATTGCCGAAGTTAGCTTCTTTGATATTTGTTTTTAGCTCCATGCGTGGTTTTTTTTTTTCTTTTACTCTGTTTTTCTTTTATTATGCAGCCACCTTGTTTTTTTTTTGTTTTTATGTATTTGAACGTGGTTCATTTCTTTTGGGACTTAGCTCGCATCTTTTATTGGCCGTTTGGCATCTTTTCTTGTTGGCGATTACTGAGTATCTTTTCTTTTATGTTGGCGGATTAGGGCATCTTTTCCATTTTGTTTGTTTTTCTTTTGTTTTTTTTTCTCTTTTTTTTTTGCCCGTTCCGCATCTTTTCTTATTACCTATTTCTTTATCTATTCCCCCTTTATTGTACCCCTCTTCATATTACACCCTTCTTTCCCTGAATACTCTAACTGACCCCTGAGATACCCTAATCCTATACCATCTCTGCCACATTCACCGGCCACTCATTGTGTTCTACCGGCTCATATCTTTCGTGCCCATGGGGCACGGGATATGGCACTTGGCGTACTAGAACTGGCCTTCCCCTCCCGAAATGCCCCATCGGTGCCGACATTTGCCTTCCTAGTATTGGCCTTGGACAGATCCATGGGCATTCGGGTTGTTGCCGTTCCATATGTTGTTGTTGTTGTTGATCAAAATCCGTTCGATGTTGTTGGTGTTCAAGTTCCACTCGCTGTTGTTGCCGTTCAAGCTCCAATCGTTGTTACTGTTCAAATTCCATTCGTTGTTGTTGCCGTTCAAACTCCATGGCCACCGCCAGCCTCTGTCTGGCATACGCCAGCCGTTCCTCCTCCATATTTGCCCTCTCCCACAATAGCAACTCTTTTTCTGCCACAATAGCAACTCTTTTTCTGTTGTCGGATTTGTTGCTGCCAACAATCAATCCGTTGTTGCTGGCCATTCAGCCACTCTATCTCCTACACCTGGCTCGAGCTCTTAGTCTCGTTTGGAGGTGGGCTGGCTACTCCCTCAGCCTCACCTTCATCAGCCACGGCCACTTCCTCCGTTTCGCTGACATCCGACTCACTATCTACCATACGAAATGGAGTTGGTGGCCGCGCTGGCTCCCAAACTTGTGCCGGTGGTTCATGGATTTCATTTTGCTCCCATGGCGCATACTCCTCCGGGCTACTTCGGCCGCTGCTCACCCCTCCCAACACTTCTTCCTCCATCATCCGCACCGCCTCGTCCAGCTCCCTCCACATTTCATCTTCATCATTCTCGTCCTCCTGGCGTACTTGGTTCACTGCTGACTCCGCCTCGCTCTCCTCCGTCAGGTAACCGCTCTCATCTCCGTCCTCATCATGCTCCTCGACCGAGGAGGCGGCGATTACCGGATTTATCATATCCGGACTCCTCGGACTTCTCCTCGGACCCGTAGGGCGAGGTCAAGTCAACGGCCTCATCCCTACCGTGCAGGCCACCACGTTCCATATTGGCCCGTGGTTCCGCACCTCGAACTACGCCTTCATCCTGGCCAATTTGTGCATTGTATGCATTCATTTTTTTTTTTTATAGTAATTACTCTCTAAGCGTTCGAGTGCAGGAAACCTCGTATCTTTGCCAATTATTAAATTTTACCGCTATTCAGACTTCGGATTTTTCTATTACAACTATCGTAGCCGATGCTCCACTAATACACATGTAGCACCGCGAGCATGTGTAGGTCCCCCGCTAACATTTAAGAGAGCATGGCTCTTGTATGTGTTGGTAGTGTCTCTGCTTCGTTTATTATTTTTTTATTCCTTGTTTCATCCTTTCCTTTGCCTCTCTACATATTTTATATTCGCCGCCTTTGGAACATTTCATTTATTGAATCTGCATTTGGTTTTATTTACGATATTCGACTGGTTAAAGTCAAACGTTAGCTTCGGCTTGTGACATCGTTATGCTGCTATTTATTCCAATCTTATTTATTATGAGGCATTAGTTTTTTTTTTTTCTGATATGTTTTTGAGTTATCTATACAGCCGGCCGGTCTGTATACATTGCTCTCCGACATGTCAGAATAGTCGTCTGTACTCAATTTTCGTTTTGTTCCTTGCCTTCGTTTCCGTCACACATCTGTTGTTTAATTTGGCTGATATGTGCCTGGCGGTTCTTTCCGGTTTCCTTGTGACGTAATTTGCATATAACTGGTGACATGAAGCCGATCACCTGGTATGGTCCTCCGAATTTTGGTGCCAATTTCGCTGCAAATCCTTCTGCAGCATTTGAGAGATGGTGTTCTTTTGCCCATACTGTTGCTCCGATTCCTGGTATCCATTCTCTTCGTCTTAGATTATAATGCCGAGCCTGATCCTGTGCAGACGTCTCCAGATTACGCCCTATTAGTTCGAACAGCTCCTGCATTTGTTTTACCTTCGCCTCTGGTGGTATATTTTGCTTTCCTGTACCTGTCGTGACACTATCGTATATCGCACCCGGCATTCTTGGTTCACGCCCCTGTATTATGTATGCTGGAGCAAATCCTGTTGACTCGGATTGGCTTGTATTTACTGCTAGTGTTATTCTCATCCCAGTTACATTGATTTTCCCCCGAAAACTGAGCAATTATTGTTTGCCCTTTCGGTTGGGTTTTCTTGTGGTGTGTATGGTGCTGTTAATTGGTGTTGGCATCCCCATTTATCTAGCATTTTCTTGAAAGTTCTGCTAGTGAATTGGAGTCCATTGTCCGTTATCACCACTTTAGGAGCTCCAAATCTTGATAGAATCCTTTCCCGAAAGGCCCTGACTAAATTCTCTGCAGTTGCCTTCGCATAGGTATCAGTTCTGTCTATTTTGAAAATCGGTCAATGATTACTAGTAGCATTGAGTTTCCATGTTTTGACCTTGGTAATGGTCCAACGAAGTCAGCGCATACTGTGGCTCATGGTTCATCAGGTATTTGCGTCAGCATTTTCCCTGCTGCTTGTTGTTGACTAGGTTTGTATTGTTGGCATACTGCGCACTTTCCCACAAATGTTCGCCTGTTTCCTGTATGCCCTACCGTTGTAGAAGTATGGTTTTCGATCATCACTTGGTTCCGTATGATACCATTTCCATGATACCACCTCTGTATACCTGGCTATTTTCTATTATGTAATCCGGATATTTCTGTAGTTGTTGTTTTATTTTTTTCATTATGTCTTGAATCCACGCACACTCTTTGTTTGCTTGTCGTAATCCGGCGCCATTGTCTACTATTCTTTTGCACCCTTCCATTGGTTGTCTTGACAATGCATCGGCGACAATATTTAATTTACCCTTTCGATATGCTTTTTCGAAATCATATTATTGTAGTTCCAGTGCCCATCGAGCTATGCGGCCCTTTTCTGTTGCCGAATGTTTTTTTTCTGCTTGATTCAACTCTCTCGATAGATACGATATCACTCTCTCCCCCTCCTCCGTGTTTTGTACTAGTATGGCCCCTAATCCTATGTTGCTTGCATCCGTCTGTAGTACGAACATCTTTGTGAAATCTGGGCATGCCAATACTGGGCCACTCGTCAGTCTTTCCTTTACTGACTCGAATGCTGCCTGATGCTCTTCGCTCCAGTGCCATTTTGTTTTTTTTTCTTGAGCAGTGCGTTTAATGGGTGTGTTACGTGGCAAAATTTGGTACAAATCGTCTGTACCACGAAGCCACTCCTAGATATTGCCGTAATTCTTTTGTGCAAGTTGCCGGCTTCAGTTGAGCTATTGCGGCCACCTTGTCTAGGTCTGTTGCAATTCCATTTTCTGTCACTAGGTGACCTAGAAATTTCAGCTCTTTTCTGAAGAATTGGCATTTCTCGTCATTAATCCTAAAATTAGCGTTTTTCAATCCCGTAGATGTTTCATGTGTTCTTCGATTGTTTTGCTCACTACCAATATGTCATCTTGGTATGCGAACGCGTTTGGTATCATGTCTGGGCTAATGACTTGGTCCAGTGCCCGCTGGAACGTTGCTGATGCACAGTGTAACCCAAATGGCATCACTTTCCATTGGAATAAACCTTTCCCTGGGACTGTGAATGCTGTCATTGGCCTGCTGTTTTCTTCCAACGGAATCTGCCAGTAGCCATCTTTCAGATCTAGACTGCTTATGAATTTCGCTTCACGTAGTTGGTTTAATATGTAGTCGATGCGTGGCATTGGGTAGGCATCCTTTATCGACTTCGCATTGATTTGTCTAAAGTCCACACATAATCTCCATTTGCCCGTTTGTTTTTTCTTAACCATTACTATGGGTGAACTGTATGGACTTTGTGATGGTTCTATGCATCCTATTGCCACTTTTGCGTTAATCTCTCCTTGAACTTTAGGATTCTTCGGGTAATATCTTTGTTTTATGGGAATATCATTCTTCATTGTTATACAATGTATTCCCACCTTCGATGAGCCCGTAACTTTTCCCAATTCCTGCAACTCATAGTTCAGAAATCTGTCCGTCTCTTCTAGTTCCTTATTCTTGGTGACCATGATTGACATCCTTTCCACCAGCCTGCCCTGTACTCGCCTTATTGTTGGTATTCGTACTCTGTGGCCTCTGCACGATATCTCTGTGTTCATGCTCTTGAGGAAATTCCAACCTAGAATCAGTGCATCCATGCCCTCCGGCATTACTAGGAATGGTATCTGGATTTCTTTGTTCCCGAATTTCACGCATCCTGTAAATTGTTCTGCAATGTCTCGTATCTTGCCATCTGCCATGTACACTTGTTTGTGGGTGCTTTCCCATTTCCCTTTACTCCTTATTGTTTCTAATACTTGCTTGCTTATGAAGCTACTCGTGGCTCCCGAGTCAAATGTTGCCTTCATTTGTATTCCTGCCACCTCGATAATCGCTGACAACTGATCCTCTTCTTCCACTAGTTGGCGTATTAGTGGTGAGGAGTTTGTTGGCTTGGTCCCTGTTCGCCCCGCATCGGCGGGAACCGCCGCTCGTTTCCAGACCTCCAACAACAGTCCTTTGTCCAATCTTTCCACATTGCCAGCAGAAATTTAGCCTATGGTTGTTGCATTCTTTGGCCCAGTGTCCGGCGCCCCCACACCTTCGATAAGCCTGGTTCGGATTTAACACTTTCCCATCTTGAATATTATTGTTTCCTTGGCCTTGTGTTGTATAATTCACCGTGCTGTTATCATGGCATCGTCGGCATTGTGTGACTTGTGGCCCATGGCTATTTCCTTCCCTGTGATTTGACTGGTTGTTGTATGTTCTTTGTGTATTATTTTCGCATTTCGTTCCTGTTCGAGCATCTCATGTTCTTCTGCTAGTTGCATCAGCTCGTCGAGGTTTCTGACCCTTTGTGGTCTAACGAATATTCTAATATTCGCTAACGTAGCGATATTTATTTTCTGGAACTCACCCTCCTTGTCTATGCCATTATCGCACGATTTTGATGTGCTTGCTGCTGTTTTTATTTTTGAATTTTTCGTGAATTTTGTCTCCAATCTATTTATTTCGTCTTTCCAGTCTGGGTCAGATTCGTTGACTTCTAACCAATCGCCTAGCTGCTTCCTCATTTCCTCCACCATCTCGATCTCAATCCTTTGGCCTGTCTGCACCAGCTCCTCCTTCTTCATGTGGTAAATCCATCCTTTTCCCATTTTGATGTTTTCCTTTATTTACAATTGTTTACAAACTTTTTGTTTTGTTTAAAATTTCACCAGTATAGCACGTTGGGCGCCAGTTGTAACGATCCTTTTTCGTCCTTCGGGATATTCAAAATGTCTCTTGGGCTAGGATCGGTACAACAAATTTATTTTGTGCCCCGTTTTGTCTTTCTAGTTATTTAATATGTGTATTTATTTATGTTATTTTTGGGCTTGGCTAGTTATTACGGTTTCCATAAGGGAGTTTCAAACTTGGGCAGCTTTGGTGAGTTAATGAGATTCCTTGTTACTAGATCCAATCCTCCATTCGTTCGTTTCGTTTGCGTGCTCGTTGCCTCTGGGGCAAATCCCGTGACCGTTTGCTATACAGCAGGATTTTCTCAGCGATTGGTATTCGTCAGGATATATTTTATTGTCACTCATCGAAGTCGGTTGTGTTTTTTTTGCGCTCTCGCTTAATTACTGTCTTTCGTTCTTTCGTGAAGTTAATTTATAATATTAAATTTAAATACATTGCCTTTACCAATTTTTAATAAACGCTATACTCATCGCGAAGTTTGTTTAAATTTATTAACATTTACTTTTATCAATATCAAAACTTTAACAATCGTAAATATAATTTTGTTGTTGCGCTGCTTAGTTTCTGATTTTGTTCTATTTTTTTGCTTCCACCCGCGCTCTCAATTTACAGTTCATAGTTTGTTTTTGTTTGTGTGGTGTTGGTGCTCTCTATTCTTCTGCTTTCTCTTTTGATCTCGCTCGCGTCCGGTAACTTCGCGCTTGTGACAAGTTTTTGTTGTTGTGTATTGTAATAAAAAAAAAAAAAAAAAAAAAATATTCTCTTTTTTCTTCTCTTTCTAATTTGCATATTGCAGTTAGATTGGTTTGTATACGCCTCTCTTAACTTAACATTTTTCCCTTTTTATTTACATATTTATTTATAATTTGTTTGTGATAAATCAATTATTTAATAATGTCTGTCTGTTGCAAATATAATTGCAATAATCCCAGCAAGACCAGTGAAGACTTTCTTTACTGTTGGCTGTGTGACAATGTAATGCACTTTAAATGTGCTGGTTATACAGTCAAGGTGCGGGATAGTTTTGTACAGGGTGGCGTTAAATGGGGCTGTGATTCGTGTCGTGGCTTGGAGCTCGAGATGCGTAGTTTTATGAAACGCACTGGGAATGCGTTTAAAACCCTGTCAGCTGGAGTTCATAAGCTCCAAGAAGAGCTTTTGGCGATGGAGGTTCAATTCAGAAGTTCTAAACTTTTGATTGAATCTCCGACCCGAAAGAGGGCCAGGTTTCAGGGCGCGTCCCTCAGTCCGTCGGCACATCGTTCTATACCAGTTCCGGCTTCCGACAATGACCCTATGTCACCAAATGCACAGCAGCTGATTTTGTTTAGGAGTCCGGCTTTGGAAGGTGTGGAGTCTCTTCCCATTTCCCCTGGAGACAGTATCCCACCTACTAACACGATATCGATTGTAGTTTCCGAACCGTCCGGGCAAACATTCGTTTCCAGGAATATTGCCAATAAAGTAGTTACAAGAGGAGATAGTAAAGTGTTGGCTGCATCTGCTGCTGCTGCATCTGCTGCTGCTGCTACTGCTGTGCCTGGCACTTCTAGTTCCCTTGTTGTAGTTCCACTCAAAAAGCAAATTTTTCGTTCAAGCACCAAACATTGCTGTGGAAATGTTCCGTTTTTCATATACTCGGGACATTTCGTCCTTTAAAATAAGTGTCTCCCCAGATCTTTTTGGGCAAATATGTCATAAAGACTTTTGGCCGGAACACCTCATTGTAAAAGAGTATAGAATAAAAAAGAAGAATCGGCCTCCGATTAGCCTGCTACCTGCCTCTGTGAATAACGTTCCTTCCGGCTCGTCTGCACCTGTTGGCGAGTCAAAAAACTAATTTTGTCCCTAACTCTGGCCTATCAGAACGTACGGGGACTAAAGCCTAAATTCTTTAGACTCTATGTAGATATTTTAGCTTTTGACTTTCATATTCTTGCCTTTACTGAGACTTGTCTGAAGCCTGATATTGCCGATGCAATTCTCCCCTCAAAATATTCAATATATAGACATGATCGGACTATCCGTAATAGTGATGGTGTTTTGATCGCTGTTGATTCGGCGTTCTCGTCTGAAATTGTACAGTCTTCCAATCAGGAGATTGAATTTGTTTGTGTTAAAATTTCTTTTAATTCTTTTTCTGCCTATATTACATGTTCGTATATTCCACCACAGTCCGATTTGGCTATTCAACTTGTTTCCTCATATCTCTCTGACAAAGACTGGTTCGTTGTTCTAGGTGATTTTATTTTAGCTGAGATTGCCTGGGACCCTCTCATATGATTCTTTATTACTGTTGCCCTCCTCGTCACATTGTTTCATAGATGGTCTGTTTGAGTTGTCCCTAACTCAAATAAATCCTGTCCGGAGTAGTCGGAACAGATCACTAGATCTGGTATTTGTGTTGGATTCTTCCAACTGCGATATTTCCAAGACTGATCCCTTAGTTATCCCTGAAGACAACTTTCATCCAACTCTGGATGTAACCATTGACCTTCCTTTTTGGGGTTATGACTCGATATAATAATTCGATGCCTCCAACCCGATGTTTTCGCAAGACAAACTTTACTAGACTTAAAAAACTCTTGTTAACTAATGATTGGACTTATCTATATACTTGCACGGATATGGACTCTGCCATTTCTGTCTTCTATAAAACTCTTGAGTCGTTTATTGATGTTTGTGTCCCGCGTGTGACTCAAGGATGGTCTGATAAACCTCCTTGGTTCTCACGTGAGCTATGTAATTTGAAAAACGTAAAATCGAGATGCTATAAAAGATTTAACAAATCCGGTAAAGCATCGGATTTTTCCCTATACGTAGTTGCTCGATCAAATTTTATGGTGCTGAATTCACAATGATATAAGGATTATCTTCAGAGATGTAAACTTAGGTTTTCTTGCGATCCTAAGCAATTTTATAAATTCGTCAATGGAAAACGTAAGACATCAGTGCACCCGTCTTACTTGTCTTTCGAAAACAATAAAGCTGACAATGATCAGGCAATTGCGGATATGTTTGCTGATTTTTTCAAAACAACTTATTCCTCTTCGATTTATCAAGCAAATCCTCTTTATCCTTATCACTTGCAATCGCCTAACTGCATTTTAGACCCTGTCTTTGAAGAAAGTTCGGTTCTTAGCGTGCTTAGTTCCGTCAAACCAATATATGCACCTGGCCCTGATGGAATACCAGGCTGCGTATTAAGGTTTTGCGCTCTATGGCCCTATGTAAGCCAATACTTCAGTTGTTTACACTGTCCATTACATATTCCGCCTTCCCGTCCATCTGGAAGGAATCATATATTATTCCTCTTCATAAAAAGGGGAAAAAGTCCGAAGCCTCCAATTATAGGGGTATTTCTAAATTGTCTGCCATACCCAAAGCATTTGAGAAAATAATAACGTCTCAATTGCAGCAATTTTGTAGCTCAATCATTTCGTCATCCCAACATGGGTTTAAAAAACGTAGATCGACAACTACTAACCTATTAGAATTTACATCTCACTGAATCAAAGGGTTCAAGACTGCCGTGCAAACCGATGTCATTTATACTGACTTCAGCAAGGCCTTTGACTCTGTTAATCACACTCTACTTTTATATAGGTTAAATGCACTTGGCATACCCAGCCTTTTGCTAGATTGGATTCTTCAATATCTTTCTAAGCGTACACAAAAGGTCCTCTTTAAGTCTTCATTTTCTAAGACCATCCAAGTGACTTCTGGAGTACCTCAGGGTAGTCATTTGGGTCCATTGCTATTCACTCTTTTTATAAATGATCTTCCATTGGTAGTTGTCACATGTTAAGCTTTACCTCAGTTTTAAAGACATATCGTCTTCTTGCCTACTTCAATCGGATCTTAATGATCTTCAGAGTTGGTGTGAAACCAACTTATTAAACCTTAACGGCTCTAAATGTAAAGTTATGTCTTTTATTATCTTTATCTTAACGACACTGCCTTAGAGCGATTAGATATTGTCAATGACTTAGGTGTTCTTATGGACCATAAATTAACTTTTAATCCTCATATTTCAGCTACAGTTAGTAAAGCTATGAATGTTCTTGGGCTTGTGAAACGATGGTCAAAAGAGTTTGGCGATCCGTACACAATCAAATCTGTATACTTCATTAATCCGTCCTATCTTAGAGCACGGATCTTGCATATAGTCACCTCAATATGAGACGCACCAAAGTAAAATTGAATCTGTTCAAAAGCAATTTCTGCTATTTGCTCTTCGTGGTCTAAATTGGGATCGCAATGTCAATTTGCCATCATACTTCAGTAGGCTTCTTTTAATCAATCTTCCTTCATTAATTAATCGTAGAGTAATGCTTGGTGCTATCTTTATTCATAAACTTTTAATAGGTGAAATAGACTCTCCTGAGCTATTGAACCAGTTAAACCTATCTGTACCCCGTAGACCTACTAGAAATTTTACTCCTCTATCCTTAAAACACTGTACATAGTTCTAACTATTCTTTGCATGAACCTTTTCGAGTCCTATGTTCTGATTACAATCTTCTGTATCCCGTAATCAGTTCAGAAGCCTCTCTTTCTCTTGTGAAAACCTCTATTTTAGCACATTTAGCTCGTAATTAGCTGTAGTTAATCTAATTTTTAATTGTTTGTCCGTTATACTTGTATTTGTCCACGCGATCGAGCCGTCCGATATACGGCTGCGCCCCACGGTCGGTCGGGCGGTAGGTGGACAGCGCTCTGCTTGGGCTCGCGCGAAACAGGCTATGTCCTAGTCTGGCGTCAACGTCCAGACAATATAGATCCTGGAATTTCGGCAGTTGGATATATCCTCGTGCCTTCCAATGTGCCGTGAATCGTCCTGGAGCCGCCTGACTTTTCTATTTCATTATCGCTTGGGCACGGTGTTCTGTCCTATTCTAAGGACTCTTTGGTTGTCTGATAATTTGAGAGGTTACTCGTAAGGCCTCCTTAATTATGGTATTTCTCCTTGCTTCCTTTCACTGGACCTGGCTGTTACTTGCTAGAGTGTTTAAAGTTACTCGTAAGGCCTTAAAACTCTTTGGTTGATCACGACTTACTGACTTGATACTCTTCTTGATTTGTGCCGTCTTTATATAGGCAGCTCCTCTGGCCTGGAGCTGGCTGGTGTAGTACCGCTATACAGCTGGTACTTTTCCATCGGCCTTCTACTTTCACCTACGCATCTACTTGTTGCTATGCGTGTTGCCTGCTTGGCGCAGCTGTGTTCACTTTCTTTGGGGTGCTGTGCGCCCACTTGATCCTTGTCCTTGTCTTTCTCCCTTGCCGGTATAGCGCCTCGATCGCTCTGCCGGCTTTCTTCGCCTTCTCTCATTGGCGA
The DNA here is from genome assembly GCA_018152135.1 of Drosophila paulistorum. NCBI lineage: Eukaryota > Metazoa > Arthropoda > Insecta > Diptera > Drosophilidae > Drosophila > Drosophila paulistorum. The sequence goes on from JAECXG010000713.1 coordinate 386,244, forward strand.
CGCCTTCCCATTGGCCGCCCAATTTCTAACGCATCATCTTGCTGCCTTCATTCGTCTGCCGGTGCTGCCGTCGCCCGTCGCTCCCCCCGATCCACTCATCACACTAGCTTCGCATTTCTCTCTCACATATGACATCACATATTCGACTATAATTAGCTTAGTCTATATCTTATCTTACTTAGTTTGGCTATTTTTCATGTTCATTATAATTGTTTATCACTATTCGACATATATTAATCTTATCACGCATACTTAACCCCATACATGGGCATTCTTATTGGGAACACATCGAATAGATATTGTTGTCTTTCCCCTTCTTCGACTTGAATATTCCCCTCACATACCCACAAGCCGTTTTTGTTATCGTATTTGTTCTTTCCCCCCTACCCCCCGATTAGCAAGCATATCCAACACTTTGTTCAGCATCAACATACTCCCCGCACCCGTCTCATGGGCTTGCTTGGAAATCACTTTTGCTCTCTTTTGTTCGTCGGGTTTCGGCTTTTCACGATCTATGTGCTTTCGATTTTCGCATGCGTAGCGTAGGCAGAGAGCACTTGCATTGGCCGTCGCTACCCTCTCTTGCGGTTATACACGCATAGCGTGTGTGTGTCATGTGTGCTCTCTCATGCATTGCTCCACAAGACACACGCATGCCAGCCTAGTTCATGCCTTCTCTTATCGTTTCTCTCACTTTGGCTCTTGCGCTTCAATATCAGGCCAATGCCGTCTAGCCCCGTTTCATTTTCCGATTTCATGTGTTACTCCTCCTACGCATCTTCCCGCTTGGACGAAATTTTGTCAGCGGTTGCTTGAGGTTCGATCGACCATACTTGAGTTTTGATCGTATGTATATCGTCTGCTTCGCTTGAGTTCGACCGGTCCAGCATATATCGTATGCTTTGATCATGACTCCGATGGTTTGTGTATCGGCTGTATCTTATCTCTATACCATCGGATCGTTTGGACTTTGTTCATGCTTGATTGTTGTGTGGGACATTATTATTATCTATAATGTTCCTCACAATACTTTGAAAATTTTTTTTAATGAAGCAAGACAACTAGTGCATGATAATCGTATATTGACGAGGGTCTATCAGCTGATCATGCTGATATATTCAGCACTAAAGAAGCCATCAACACAATGGTTGGAAATGGCAGACTAAAAACTATCCTTGAGGCTGGATACTTTAAAACAATGAATGAAGCCGTAACAAAGTAGTGGAGAGGGCCCAGTTGTGACCCGGGTTTTAAAGAACCGCGAAATTTTTTCTTCAGTTCCGGAAATTGAAAAATTAAGAAGTTTAACATTTAAATATTAACCAAACGCAACTTTTTTTCCAAAGAAAGTATGTTTATTTGAGTTACTCAAAAAATTTTGGAACAGATTTAATTTGGATAACTTTTTTTAGGCCAAAAAAAAAAGTGGCCCAGTTATGACTCACCTTAAGAAATTCACTGAATATAAGAAAATATGAAAGGAATGTCACACCAATTGTTGTTATTTAATGGTTTATTTATTATGAAGGCCTTCAATGGCAAAAACAATGGAAAAAACAAAAGAAAATGGCCATAAATGACAACGATTTTTATTCCTCGTCGTCCATGTCACTTTCGCAGTGTTTGCAAGTGAAATAACTTGCTTGCATATTAGCGCACTTCGAAAGAACTGGACGCTTGCATACATTGCAATTGATAGAGTTGGCAGCGGTCAATTTCTTCCGCAACAGCTTTAGGCAAATGATGCAGAAATCTGTTTCTTCATCAGATGATGGTGATGTTGGTTTGACGCGCTTGGCCGCTCGTGATGGTGTTGCTCGCTTCGTTGTTGCCTTCTTCGGTGTTGGCTTCTTCGCCCCTTTGGCTGCTTATGCTACTGCCATTTCCTTCAAAACAGCACGAGTTTCTGGAGAACTGACCTTTCTTTGCATCGGCCTTCGGCCACGATTCGAAGGCTTTTTTGGAATAGCGGCCTGAAGAGGACCAATCTCATCCAAAACCGATGAACACCTGGTCACCAATGACATTAGAGATAGGGATTGTGAGAATATTCTCGGACAAACTGGTCTCAATATGTAAATTTCCTTTCCTTGTTTTTAAACAACAACAAAAATGTTGGAGTTTGACAATTTTACATAATCCGAGTGCAAAAAAAGAAAAATGCGACATAACTGGGACCCCCAGCTGAGTCATAACCGGTCTTTTTTATAGTTTTTATGTATATTTTTTATAAGCACTAAATAATCACATAATTCCTTAAAGAATCACAAAATATACGGCACATACAATATTTTGATGCATTACACTCACCTTTTCACTTTTAATTTCACAAAATTTTGGTACTTTGAAAAAAATCAAAAGAACTTTTTCGCACGATTTTCAACACGATGTTTGGTACGCGTATATACAATGCTATTATTAACGTTGGTGTCTGTCCAAAAACTGAAGAACGTCTAATGAACATGATTTACAGGGCTTAAACTGTCATTCAATATCGCATTTCAAAAATATTTGAGAATGTCACAACTGGGCCTGAGTCACAACTGGGCCCTCTCCCCTACTTACAATGTAGTACCGAAATTACTGGAAATCCAAACTCTGTGCTGTTCGCCCAGAGAGGCCGTGGTAATAATAGAAATAATTATAGCAATTCTAATAACAATCGCAATAACGGCCAAAATAATACCTATAACTATAACAACAGTTATAGAGGTAGTAACAGAGGCAACAACAATAGATTAAATAATCGCCAAAATGGAGGTTCGGGAAACTCCCAGACTCCTCCAGATACTCAGTGTTAAATAACAAAATATATACGGTTAACTTGAGTCTCAATAATTTAGTATCATTCAAAAATGTTGCAACAAATAAAAATGTAACATTTCTGATTGATACGGGAGCAGATATTTCAATTATAAAAGGAAATTCTGATGTCTTTCATGACATTCATACAAATAATTATAGACATTCGAGGCATAGGAGAAGGAGTAATAAAATCCAAAGGATTCGCCTCAATTGAACTCCAAACAGACAAATACATTATTCCATATAAATTTCATATACTTCATGCAGATTTCGCAATCCCCTGAGATGGAATAATAGGACTAGATTTCATGAAAAGATTTAATTGCCAATTAGATTACAATAGTTCCGAAGATTGGTTAATAATTAGACCACAAAATCTAACGTATCCTATCTATGTTTAGTTCTGGTACTAATTCAACACTTCTACCAGCAAGATCTCAAGTGATACGCAAAATAGCGCTATTTTCAGCAAAAGAAAACATTTTAATTCCCAATCAGGAAATTAAATCGGGTGTTTATGTCGCAAACACGATTGCGACAGCCCAGAATGCTTTTGTCCGATTCTTAAATATAACAGATACATGCCAAATGATAGGCATTAATAATTTAAAATTCGAATCACTTTCGGACTACGAGGTGATTCAAAACCCAACAGACATAGAAAAGAGTCTGTACTTAATAAATTAAAGAAAAATTTTCCAATTCTGTTTAAAAAGCAACTTGAAGAAATATACACCGAGTATAGTGATTGTGTTCGGACCGAACCAATCACAACAAATAATTTTTATAAGCAAAAATTGAGACTTAATGATGATGAGCCAGTATATGTAAAAAATGAAGTAAGTAAGTCGTCTCGCCGACTTATGTAGGTATACCATACACCAGTAAAACAAATATTTCAAATTTGTAATAACAAATGCATTTGCCTATTTTAATAAAGTTCTGTTCACATGCTTTTTACAAGCATATCTTAGTATCTCGTTCACTCATGCATTTGAGCACCCTAGCGCCCCACCCGGCAACGGCCAACTCCGGCCTTATGGAAAAACGTTTATATGCATAACTTGGCTATTTTTTGTCCGATTTTGATCAAATTTGGTATTTTGCTGGATATTAGTATCAATTTCAAGTGTGCCAAATTTGATTCCACAAGGTGAAAAATTACGGGAGATAATCGAGTTTTTCAAATTTCGGGGGCGGAAAGGGGCGTGGCAAAATCTTTATAATTACAAAATCAGCGAATTTACTAAGCAAATATACATACCAAATATGGTGTCTCTAGCTGCAATAGTTTTTAAGATAAACGTTTTTTTTGAATTGCGGGGGCGGAAAGGGGCGTGGCAAAATCTTTATAATTACAAAATGTGCGCATTTACTAAGCAAATATACATACCAAATATGGTGTCTCTAGCTGCAATAGTTTTTGAGATAAACGTTTTTTTTGAATTGCGGGGGGCGGAAAGGGGCGTGGCAAAAATTTGAAACAAACTCGATCACTCTACATACCACACGAGCCTACATTTCAAATTTGGTGGCTCTATCTCTTATAGTCTCCGAGAACTAGGCGTTCATACGGACGGACAGACGGACAGACGGACGGACGGACAGACGGACGGACAGACGGACATGGCTAGATCGACTCGGCTGTTGATACTGATCAAGAATATATATACTTTATGGGGTCGGAAAAGCTTCCTTCTGCCTGTTACATACATTTTGGCGACTTTAATATACCATTTCACCCTATGGGTGTATGGTATAATTATAGAAATCCTCATAGTCACAAAGACGAAATCGAAAGACAAGTCCAAAAACTGATAAATGACAAAATAGTCGAGCCCTCTGTATCTGCTTACAATAGCCCACTTTTATTGGTACCGAAAAAATCGTTACCAAATTCCGAAAATAAAAAATGGCGATTAGTAATTGACTATCGTCAAATTAATAAAAAATTATTGTCCGATATGTTTCCAATACCTAGAATTGATGACATTTTGGTAGAGCAAAGTATTTTTCATGCCTTGACCTCATGTCAGGTTTTCATCAAATTGAACTTGAAAAAGAGTCACGAGGCATTATATCCTTTTCCACATGTAATGGATCATATCGCTTCACGCGATTACCATTCGGTTTAAAAATAGCGCCAAACTCGTTCCAGAGAATGATGACTATAGCATTTACTGACCTTGAACCTTCGCAAGCATTTCTTTATATGGATGACTTAATAGTCATAGGTTGTTCCGAAAAACAAATGCTTAATAATCTAACAGATGTTTTTGAGAAATGTAGGCAACACAACCTAAAGTTATATACTGAAAAATGTTAATTTTTTTATACACGAAGTCACCTTTCTGGGACATAAATTCACAGATTAAGGAATGTTGCCTGATGACACAAAATACGACGTCATTCAAAATTACCCAGTCCCTCATGACAGCGGACAGCGCTAGAAGATTCATTGCCATTTGTAGTTATTACGGAAGATTTATAAAAAATTTCGCTGAGTATTCTCGTCACATAACAAGATTATGTAAGAATGAAGTAAGTAAGTCGTCTCGCCGACTTAGGTATACCATACACCAGCAAAACAAATATTTCAAATTTGTAATAACAAATGCATTTGCCTATTTTAAAAAAATTCTGTTCATATGCTTGTTACAAGCATATCTTAGTATCTCACTTACTCATGCATATGAGCACCTTAGCGCCACCCGCCAGCGGCCAACTCCGGCCTTATGGAAAAACGTTTATATGCATAACTTGGCTATTTTTTGTCCGATTTTGATCAAATTTGGTATTTTGCTGGGTATTAGTTCAAGTGTGCCAAATTTGATTCCGCAAGGTAAAAAATTACAGGAGATAATCGAGTTTTTCAAATTTCGGGGGCGGAAAGGGGCGTGGCAAAATCTTTATACATACAAAATGTGCGCATTTACTGTGTCTGTAGCTGCAATAGTTTTTGAGAAAAGCGTCGTTTTTGAATTGCAGGGGCGGAAAGGGGCGTGGCAAAAATTTGAAACAAACTTGATCACTCTACATACTACATGAGCCTACATACCACATTTGGTGGCTCTGTCTCTTATAGTCTCCGAGATCTATGCGTTCATACGGACGGACGGACAGACGGACGGACGGACGGACGGACGGACAGACGGACATGGCTAGATCGACTCGGCTGTTGATACTGATCAAGAATATATATACTTTATGGGGTCGGAAAAGCTTCCTTCTGCCTGTTACATACATTTTGGCGACTTTAATATACCATTTCACCCTATGGGTGTATGGTATAATTATCGATGTCCGCATAGCCAAATAGAAGAAATCCAGCGTCAAGTTGGAAAATTATTTGAACAACATATTGTTGAACCGTCTGTATCACCATATAACAGCCCACTTTTATTAGTCCCGAAGAAAGCTCTTCCGGGCTCTAAAGAGAAACAATGGCGATTAGTAATTGACTATCGCCAAATAAATAAGAAATTGCTGTCAGATAAATTCCCACTCCCCAGAATTGATGATATTCTTGATCGATTGGGTCGAGCTAAATATTTTTCATGCCTTGACTTAATGTCAGATTTCCACCAAATTGAACTTGAGGAAAACTCAAGAAATATTACGTCTTTTTCAATAAGCAATGGTTCATATCGCTTCACGCGATTACCATTTGGTTTAAAAATAGCGCCTAGTTCATTTCAGAGAATGATGGCAATAGCATTCTCAGACATTGAGCCTTCGCAAGCTTTCCTTTATATGGATGATTTAATCGTTATTGATGTTTTCAAACTCTGTAGAAAAAATAATCTCAAATTACATCCAGAAAAATGTTCATTTTTTATGCAAGAAGTGACATTTTTAGGTCACAAGTGCACAGATAAAGGAATCTTACCAGATGACAAAAAATTTGACGTCATCAATAATTATCCAGTCCCTACGGACGCAGACAGCGCTAGAAGATTCATTGCATTTTGCAATTACTACAGACGTTTTATAAAAAACTTCGCCGAATATTCACGGCACATAACGAGATATGTAAAAAGAATGTCCCATTTGAATGGACAACAAATTGTGAAAAAGCATTCCAGTATCTAAAAAAGAAACTTGTTGAACCAAATCTATTCTTAAAAAAGCTTCCAGCCCCAACGTATACGAAGTCATTACAAATGACGAGGTACGAAAAGTAGGGACCTTGCGAATAACAGATTGTGGAATGTGGATGTTTCTTAAAACATGGCAAAACAGTTGTAGCAAGAATTAATGTTAGCGATCTATACTCCAATGGAATTCTCGACTTAGATCAGTTTTTCCAAAGGCTTGAATGGCAAGCCGGTGTATCTAAAATCATCCAACTAAAGGTGGCACCGAGCGAAAAGATCTTTGAATCAATTTCAATAGATACTTTTAAATATATGGGCAATAAGTTATTAAAATCATTATGAGTAGCGCTACTGAGTGATCCAAATAAATATTGAAATTTCAAAGAAGCTAACTTTGGCAACGCCGAAGTTTTTATACCCTTGCAGTCCTTAGCAATAATATTTTTACATTTAAAAAATTTTTTTTCTGCAACTCAATTCATCAACACACAAACAGAACATTCAAATTATTTTTCTTTTTACTACAAATTTTTGTTCTTCTTCCATCATTCTTAAGCAATGTTGATTTGATGATGACGTAGTAGGCAGCAGGCAGATTTGAGCCGATTTATATTGACTGAAACTGTGTTTTATTTATCCGATCAGATTCAAATTTTGGGATCTGAAATTTTATATCCAATACTATCGTATTGGTAAATTTCATGGGGATACACCAATTTTTGCAAAAATGTTTCTTCTAGAGCTATATGATATAGTAGTCCGATCCTGACAATTTTCATACCTCATCAACTCCGGGATAAAAGTAGCTCAAATATCAAATTTCATTCCGATAGCTCTTAAGACGGACGGACATGGCTATATCGAGTCAGCTTCTCATGCTGATCAAGAATATATATATTATTTATGGGAGATAATAGTGTTTCTCAAATTCTTTATACATACATACAAAATGTGCGCATTTATTAAACAAATATACATACCAAATATGGTGTCTCTAGCTACAATAATTTTTGAGATAAACATTTTTATTTTAATTGCGGGGGTGGAAAGGGGCGTGGCAAAATTTTTTTTGCAATAAATTTGTACGCGCTTACTAAAGGATTAGTCATACCAAAGTTGATGTCTTTAGCAATTATAGTCTTTAAGAAAATCAAATATGTTTAAATTTCGTGGGCGGAGGGGGCGTGGCAAAAATTTGAAATAAACTTTACCACCGTAGGTAATAGACGAGTCTACGTACCAAATTTGGTGACTCTAGCTCTTATAGTCTCTGAGATCTACGTGTTCATACGGACAGACGGACGGACGGACGGACAGACGGACGGACATATGTATCTATATCGACTCGGCTGTTGATCCTGATCAAGAATATTAATATCTTATGAGGTCGGAAAACCTTCCTTCTGCCTGTTACATACATTTTGGCGACTTTAATATACCATTTCACCCTATGGATGTAACAAGTTACCTTTAAGAGGATCTACAGATACTCTGTAGCCTGTTTGTTAGATTTGTTATTAATTGCATCTTACATTTGTTGAAATATTTTTCAAAACTATGATAATAAAAATTAACTATAAATTAACCTACACTCAAAACTACACTCTTTTTGTGAAGAACCGAAAATTGCACGCCCGCATACCAAAACGACTTAATTAGTGCACGGCGTAGTGCTTTCACATTGGAAATTAACTTAAATACGCGAGCGTTTAGGTCGGTTTAGTACAATGGCTTACCTGAGTTACCACCTGGCGCTAAGCGCCAGCTTGTCTAGCTGTTATATAAATGATAGCGGCTATGAGACTCAATATGGAGCACCTTGTATAGCTGTTATATAAAGAATGGCGGCTAGCAGACTGAAAATGGCGGCTGTATAATGGTTCAAGCAGCTTACAAGCTATACATAGCTGTTATATGAAGGATGGCGTCTATAAGACTCAAAATAGCGGCTGTAGAATGGTTCAAGCAGCTTGAATAGCTGGTACATAAAGGATGGCGGCTATAAGACTCAAAATAGCGGATGTAGAATGGTTGCAGCAGCTTATATAGCTGTTATATAAAGGCTATGACTAACACCTCAAACCAAACCACCTCTAACCCCTACCATTAGCCCTAACCTTTCTTGTGCCTCTGTGCTTGTGTGAGTTTGCAAGTGCAATTATCCGTGACATTCTCGAGTTTAGTTTAGTTGGTGTCCCTTTCTTTTGTTTCTTTTTTTTTGCAATGTAATGCTTTCTTTTCACTCGTTGCAGAGGTCGGACGTATATTTTTGCGCTATAACTTAAAAACTTTTCTTTAACTTTTAAACTCATTATCGGCTTAATTAAAATTTTAATATTCGAATTGTATTTTCATTTCGCGATTTCTTTTAGTCATTTTTGTGCATTTTGTTTCAATATACATAAATTTAACTTACAACAATTACTTGCATTAGCGGAGTTGTTGTTTAGCTAATCTCTTTTGCTTTTGTGTCTTTACCGTTGTAACTAACTATCGCGCTCTTGCGTACAAATTGTTGTTGCATGTGTTCAATTTGACGCGCTCTCCCGCTCTTTCCAATTCTTGTTTGATTTGCGCTCTCGTCTTTTGCCTACCCGCAACTCTGTGATACGTGTTTTTGTTTTTGTGTATTTTGGTAATTTCTTTTCTTTAGTTGTGAAGGCTTACTCTGCACATTAACCCTTGTGTCAGAACTGGTCAGTATATTTCTTATACACATAATTGGTTACCTTTAAAATTTTTTATTTTATTTCTTATTCCTTTTTTTTTCTAAATTAAATTAAATATTTTATAAAATGGTTGTCTGCTCAAAAAGTAATTGCATAGTTGCCACTAATGCGGTTGACTCCCATGATTAAATTCTTTGTTGGCTGTGTGACAATGCGGTTCACGTTAAGTGTGCAGGTTACACAGGCAGAATCAAGGAGTCTATTGCTAAAGGCGGTGGCTTAAAATATGGATGTGATGCTTGCCAGGAGGTCGAGAATGAGATGCGCTCTTTCATGAGGCGGACTGGAGATAGTTTTGACACTTTGAGGGCAGGTTTTAATAAACTCCAAGCAGAGTTTACTGCGGTGGAGCCTTAGTTCAGGAGTTTATCGCTTATGAAGGAGTCTCCGAAACGTAAAACGACCAGTCATTGGGGCGTTTCTGTATCTGTAGATCCGCCAGCGTCTCTTATCGTCCCCGACCGGTCTCATGCACCGTCCACTCCTAATGTACAGCCCGGTTGTGAATGCTATTACGGAATTACCGGTATCACCTGGGAATGATCTCTTAAATACGATGCCTATTGTAGTGTCCGATGTGTCCGGGCAACTACCCATTCCAATGGAAATTGCCGATAGTTCTAAAAGTATCGAGGGCCCCGTAAACACGTTGACTGCTGCAGTGGGTGACTTGTCCAACGTTTCTGCTGCGGCTGACGCTTTGGGACCGCGGCCTCTCGTTGGCATACCACCAAAGAAACATATATTTGTTTCTAGGCTAGACCCTGTTGTCACATCTGATGATGTAATAGCCTATATTCGGAAGAAAGTTAACGTCTCGAATATTGCGGTGGAGAAGTTTAAATTTTCTTATTCTCGGGACATTTCGTTCTTTAAAATTAGTGTTTCTGCTAATATCTTCGACACTATATGTCGAGAAGATTTTTGGCCGAAACATATAATAGTTAAGGAATATACTGTAAAAAAGAAAAATCGGCAACCGATTCGCTTGCCAACAACAACAACTAATACTATTCCTGCCACATCAGCATCTGCTGGTGTGTCAAAAAACTAGCTTCGTCCCTTAACCTGGGTTACCAGAACGTTAGAGGACTGAAATCCAAACTTCCTAATCTCTATGTAGATAGTCTCTCTTTTGAGCATAACATTCTAGCTTTTACAGAGACGTGGCTAAAACCTGATATTGCTGATGCATCGGTGTTTTCCACAAACTTTTCCATATTCAGACGTGACCGGAAGTCTCGCATAGGTGGTGGCGTTCTGATAGCTGTTGATGCTGCTTTATCATCTGAAATGATTCAATTTTCTAGTACACAGGAGATTGAGTTTGTCGGTGTTAAAGTAAATTTTAAATCTTTTAATGCTTTCATTACTTGTTCCTATATTCCACCATTGTCAGACACGGTGGTATATTTAAATCATTTAGAGGCAATTCAGATTGTCTCCTCTTTAGTTTCCAGTCAAGACATGCTCATAGTTGTAGGTGATTTTAATTTACCCGTTTTAGCATGGTCACTAACCGATGAATCTACCATGTTGCTGCCGTCTTTGTCACATGACTTTATTGATGGCCTTCTAGGCTTATCTTTATCCCAAGTCAATCCTGTCTTAAATTCTAATGGAAAATCGTTAGATCTTATTTTTGTATTGGATACTTCTTATTGTGAGGTATGTAGGATCGAACCATTTGTTCTTCCAGAAGACAAATTTCATCCTATCATTAAATTTAAAAATTGATCTGCCTTTGCTTTCACCATTACTTGGTTCAAATCAGTTACCTCTAACTAGGTGCTTTCGTAAGACTGACTTTGTCAGCCTTAATAAAAACATTTTTACTACCGATTGGTCTTATCTGTACAATTGTAGAGATATGAACTCAGCTATTTGCTTCTTTTATGATACTCTGAATTCACTCTTAGATATTTGTGTGCCTCTTGGTAGGCTGGAGCGGCTTAATAAACCTCCCTGGTTCTCTCGAGAGTTATCCAATTTGAAAAATGTGAAGACTCGATATTATGAGAAGTTTCAAAAAACACGTCGTTCATCAGATTACGCTCTATATAGTGTCACTCGTTCAAAATTATCTTCAGCGCTGTAAGCTTCAGTTTTCTTCTGACCTTAAACAATCTTATAATTCTAAACGTAAGACCTCTGTGCATCCATCTTTTTTGCCCTTTCAAAATAAAAAAGCGTGCACTGATCAGGCAATTGCCGATATCTTTGCGAGTTTTTTCAAAACAACTTATTCCTCAACGGAATATCGAGCATGTCCGTATCCTTTTCATTTAAAAAATGCTAATTGCATTTTCAATCCAGTGTTTGATGAAAGTTCTCTTCTTAGTGAATTTAAACTGGTTAAACCTGTTTATTCTCCGGGGCCAGATGGTCTACCTGGATGTGTACTCAGGTTCTGTGCAAACGCATTATGTCAACCCATTTTAAAATTGTTTTTACTGTCTGTCGAATCTTCCTCTTTTCCATCTATTTGGAAGGAGTCGTATATCACTCCTCTGCATAAAAATGGCAAAAAGTCCGAAGCCTCTAACTATAGGGGTATTTCAAAACTGTCCGCTATTCCGAAAGCTTTGGAGAAAAGAATCCGTTCAAAAGCAGTTCTTGCTATTTGCTCTTCGTGGCTTAAGCTGGGATCGAAATGTCAATTTGCCATTCGTACTCTAGTAGACTGCTTTTGATTAACCTTCCTTCCTTAATTAACCGTGGAATTATGCTTGGTGTTATTTTTATGCACAAGCTTCTAATTGGTGATATTGACTCGCCTGAGTTATTGGCGCAGGTAAATTTGTCGGTACCATGTAGACAGAGTAGACATCCTATTATACGTTTAACCCTTAGTCGTTGTTCTTCTAACTATGCCATGCATGAACTTTTTAGAATCCTCTGCTCTGATTACAACCTTTTATTCCCTGTCATCTGCTCAGAGTCTTCTATTGAGACACTTAAAACATCTATCCTTTCCTAGGAGTTCGATTCTGACAGCGGTGTGAAGCAGACGTGTCAAGAAATTAAGTGCTTAACAATCGGTGTTTCCGAAGTTTATTTTCTACAATTAATTATTTTTTGAGTGTTTAATACAAATACTAACTGCCCATAGAGGTAGCAGCTCGTAATTATGAGTGAGAATAATGCTCTCGACGATATGGACGTCAATTCTAATGATATGGACCTAGAAAATATACTAGGTAACTCCAGAAAAAGAAAAAGTGTTTGCTCTCCCACAAAGCATGAAAACAAAGCTTCGCGTAAATGCACTAACTACTACGAATTATTAGACATTGATTCGCAATGGTGCGACGAAGAAGTGCTTGAAAGCTTTACGCAGCATGTGCAATTACAAGCAGGTCTCAATAAAAGAATAAGTGCACAAAGCAAAAACTGCGATATAACAACAGAAACAAGAACAGTTTCAACAGATGAGCCCATACCATGACCGTCAACATCCAAAGTTGACCTCAACTATAACGGCGGGTACAGGGCCCAATGCAGAAAATATTAAAAAGTCCAACAAAAACAACAACAAACACATACCCCCAATAAATGTGTTTAACATTGAAGCAAAACAAATAATAAAATTAATTAAAAGTGGTTTAAAAATTACTCAATTTATTATCAGAGAACTAAACCAAAACAAAACTGCCGTTTTCTTGACAAACCTGAACGATTACATAAAAGTACGTGGCCACCTGGAAAAATCCAACGCTCAATTTTTCTCCTATACACCTAGGAGCCTCAAAACTAAAACATACCTAATGAAAGGCCTAAGTGGGGAGTCAGACTTGCAGGAAATTTTAAGTGATTTAAAAAGTTTTGAATCAGAAGCTCTAAAATTCATACAAGTAAAACCCTTCAACACAAAATGCTCTGTGGAACGGAAAATTGTCTTACCTATGTTTTTGGTTCAAATAAGTGCCGAAAGCAGCGCAAACGCTTTAAAAGCAATTAAAGCGATACAACATCATTGCATTAAATGGGAACCACTGCGCCGAGCGGAGATTCCTCAATGTAGAAAGTGTCAACGTTTTTTTCACAGTTCTGCTAACTGTAACCTTCCATCCAGATGTGTGAAATGTGGTGCCCATCACGGCGATGCACCCTGCCCCATCCTCAAAAACTTTGAGTGTAACAAGGAGAAACTGTTCTGTGTACTCTGCAAGAAGAGTGGCCACCCGGCCTCGTATAAAGGATGCGAGCGATACAAAGAACTCCAACAGAGGATCAGGGATAAAAAAAGACAAACACCATTAACCCAAAACTATTCTACTAAACTAATTAACCCTAATATAAGATACGCCGATGTATGCAAAGAAGCTAATATAGGTAATCTAAATTTAGACCTCCAAAGCGATTCAGTTCTTATAAAAATCCAAAAATCTCTTTTAGCTTTAAGTAAACAAATTGAACATCTTCAAAAACAACTCGAATTTCAAACCACTCGGGTAGACACTATTTGTAATTTAGTAGACTCATCATGAATACTATCAGGCACTCTGCGAAGATTAAAAATACTTTAAAAATAATTTCAATTAACGTAAATTCACTAGTCAGTACATCCAAAAGAATTGAGCTCAATCAGTTTATTATTGAAAACAAGCCTGATATCCTTATGTTGAATGAAACCAAGCTCAATCGCATGCACAAATTATACATTAACGGATACGAAGTAATAAGAAAAGACAGAGACATCGGTTCCAGAATGGGAGGCGTCACAATACTAATAAAAAATAGTATAAAATATCAGAGACAATATAATCACAAATTAAACCTTTTCTCCCACATTGAGGCATGCGTGGTAAAGCTTTATTTACAGTCTAATAAATGCATATTTCTGGTTGCCGTATACTGTCCTTCAGGAAATGAAAGCGGTTCATTTCAAAACGAACTTAACATTTTATTTGAAACACTTAAGCTTGACAACACTAGCCATCACTATATTATAGCTGGTGACATGAACTGTAAACATACGAATTGGGGCAATTCATGCTGCAATCCAAAGGGTAACTCTCTTCAAAACTTCTTGTGTCGCAACGAAATTAGATATCGTTGTAATTTATATGCCTCCCAAACACCATCTTTCGAAAGCTCAAGCTCCTTCTTAGATATTTGCCTGTCAGATCATAGTTTAATGATACACAAAACTAATAATTCTGTGAACTGCTTAGAATGCTTGGACTTTGATAGTGACCACCGTGCAATTGCAATAAATGTATCTTGCCAGGGTAGAGACGATTTTTTCCTTCTTTCTGAACCACGACAATTATTAAAACACGATTTTAAAAGGACCAACTGGGTCTCATTTAAGAATAAATGTTCGTCCTTGCTTCAAGGTGAAATACCTACTCCCAATGATTATAATTTATCTAATACCGAAATAGACTATCACTTAATGAAGTTAGAAAATATCCTTACAACGGCAATCAATAAAAGTGTGCCAAAATACAAGAATACACATACACTAGACATACTCACTAAAAGTAGCGTTATCAAAAAACTACAAAAAGAAAATAGAAAAGTCCTAACACTTATAAAAAAAAACACAATAGACTAGAACAAATAGTTTCACTCTCTACTCTACAACTAGCAAAAACCAAGTTAAAACTTATTAAGAAACTTATGACAGAAAACATTATATTGCACTACAACAAGATGGTGGAGTCTCAGCTTCTTAACTTAACTCCTTCTGATCCACTTAAATTTGCAAGAATTAAAAAATGTTTTCTTAAGGGTATTAGCCATCCTTAAGATCACATAACCATACCAGACACTGTCGATTTCAGAAATCTCCTGCAAAAGGCCATTACACACCCCGATTTCCTTTACAAAGACCCCGGTTCAAACAATTTAGTGCTGGAAAATGAGCAAGCCATTTTCAACTTTATAGGTCATTTTTTTGAATTGCTCCACTCTGAAAAACAGAGTGCAGGGACCAATTCTGTCCATAGCAATGTAGAGCACTGTTGCAATCAATTTTTAGATATTAAAAATAGATTTGACAACTTACAATCTACACTTATTGACTTTAGCGAGAACAAAAGAGCTAACTGCCTAACAAAAAGCCAGACTGACGACTATTTTATTACATGCAATAAACTAATTACAATATTCGTTAACTTAAAGCCTAAAACCTCATCAGGAATCGATGAAATCCCAAACATAATTCTGAAACATATACCGAAAGACCTTCTTCTTGAATATTGTTAAATTTTTAACAACATGTTAAATAACGCATATTACCCCCCATTTTGGAAAACTGCTAAGCTAGTAGTCATACCAAAGAAAAAGTTAGATAAGAACGAAATAAATAACCTATGACCTATTAGTCTACTCCCTAATATAAGCAAAGTATTTGAAATACTAGTTAATTTAAACATACATAAAATTTGTGCCAAAAACAAAATTGTATGCAATAAACAGTTCGGATTTAAATCTAATCACTCAACTCTTCATGCAATGAACCTCTTAACATCTGAAATCAACTGGAGTTGGAACAAAAAGAATGTTGTTGGCGCTTGTTTTATCGATCTTAAAAAAGCATTTGACACGGTTTGGATTTAAGGACTATTTGCAAAATTATTGAGCTTCAAATTCCCTTTACACATTCTAATATCAATATACAATATGATCCCATTTCGGAAGTTTGTGGTTCATTTAAATGGCACAACTAGTAGTTCACAGTTTAAAGCAATCAATGGTTTGCAGCAGGGCACCGTAAATACACCTACATTGTTTACTATCTTTATACACGATTTACTTGAAAAAATTGAAAATATTATAGCCTACGCTGATGATATTGTTATCTACAATGCAGACAAAACAATAGCCAATATTAACAAAAACCTACAAAAAAGCTTCAATACACTAGAAGAATTTACACTAAACTGGCATCTTAAAATAAATATTAGTAAATGCGAAAGTATTCTTTTCCGACCTCCAATTAACAAATGCAATCATAATGTCAGCAAAAATTGGAAAAGATTCCAAGTTGTCTCTAACATGTCCAACGAACCCATTCCTCTCGTTAATAGGGTGAAATACTTGGGGGTACATTTTGACAAGTTCCTTTACTTTAATGATCACATCAATCTACAACTCTCCAAGGCAATGAGCGCATATCAACCGTACAGAAAGGCATTTAGCTCCAAAATACTCAGTAAAAAAGTGAAAGTCTTGCTATATAAAGTTGTCATCAGGCCCATAATAACGTATGGTTGCCCAATATGGTACTTAATTTCACCATCATACATGCAAAGAATTAGAATGTTTGAAAGAAAGATACTCAGAGCTTGCACCTCATTATATAGAACTCCAGCCAGTAACTGGATAAGATTTTATTCTAACAATAAACTTTATAACGCTGCAAATATAATAAGGATTGATAATCAAATTATAAATCTAATTAGGAGGCACATCTGCCGCTGTCTGGAGAGCTCTAACGATCTTATTAAAGCTCCATTCTATGAAGATGATCTCTACTTAGAGCAAGCAATATGTAACGGGTTTTCACCCCCTGAAACATTCCTACTTCTATATAAAAAAGGACTTATACAAGACAGTTACGGCACACATATCTTTTACCACATACTGAGAAGAGCAAATAATAAGTCAATACAATCAAAAAGCTTAACTGTTGAAAATAAAAGATTTGATACATCCCTATCGATCAGAAACAAATAATTCTAGTTAGCATCAAGGAAGCTTTTCTGGTGGCTCATAGAAATTGAGGCTCGGTCTTAAAATTTGTTTTTTTTATACCCTTGCAGAGGGTATTATAAAATTGATCAGATGTTTGTAACGCACAGAAGGAGACGTTTCCGACCCCATAAAGTATATATATTCTTGATCAGCTTGAGAAGCTGAGTCGATATAGCCATGTCCGTCTGTCCGTCTGTCCGTCTGTCCGTCTGTCCGTCCGTCTGTGCGTATGCGTTTTACTCAGCCATCTTAAGAGATATCGGGTTGAAATTTTTTTTGGAGACTCTTTATTACCTGTGTGAGATAAAGTATGAAAATCATCGGGATCGGACTACTATATCATATATTGTTTAATAATCATTAAATGTGTTTTGAATTCAGTAGTTTGAAGTATGCGTTTTACTCAGCCATCTTAAGAGATATCGGGTTGAAATTTTTTTTGGAGACTCTTTATTACCTGTGTGAGATAAAGTATGAAAATCATCGGGATCGGACTACTATATCATATATTGTTAAATAATCATTAAATGTGTTTTGAAAATGCGTTTTACTCAGCCATCTTAAGAGATATCGGGTTGAAATTTTTTTTTGGAGACTCTTTATTACCTGTGTGAGATAAAGTATGAAAATCATCGGGATCGGACTACTATATCATATATTGTTAAATAATCATTAAATGTGTTTTGAATTCAGTAGTTTGAAAAATATTTGAGCATATTCATTGATTTGAAATTTCACTTTTCTTATCGAATTAAATATAATAAAGAACTGCAAGGGTATATAAACTTCGGCAAGGCCGAAGTTAACTTCCATAGCTCGTTTTTCTCTTATTTTATCTTAAACTACTCTACTTACGCAAACTTTTTTCCTTTTCTATCCTTTCCTATTTAGATCATAGATAGCTGTAGTATTATTTGTTGGTCTGTTCTTTCCATTGTGCATCTGTCCACGCGATTCGTGCCGTGCGTTATACGTCTGCATCCTTCGGTCGGTCGGTTGGAAGATGGGCAGCTATCTACCTGGCTCGCGCGTAACAGGCTTTTCCCTAAAGTCGTAGGGGACACTTGAACGTACTGCGCATAGTAACGTCCGCTAAAAAAAATGCTCATTTAACGGTTGCATTTTTCTTTTTCTTGCTTTTGTCCTTTTTTTTCTGATATTAAGCAAATAAGTAATTATCTTTTGTGAGTCATTTCAATTTTCAAATAGTTTAAATTAATTTTTTCACGTTCCATCGTTCGCTATCGTTGTCCTCATCTACTGTGTCCTTAGGACTCCTTCCATTGCAATGAATATTTTTGTTAAAACTTTACCACTCACCACAAAGGAGACAACTTCTAATACCCTGTAATTGAACAAATAAACGCACGGGTATTCAAAATTTTTTATATAGACATCAGTGAGTGGGTATCTATGAATATACACATAAATTGCATTCACAAAGAAAATTGTCTCGAAAATCAGTTTCATTGCTTAAATTTGTGATTAAACTTGAAAAATATTTCAACAAATGTAACATGGATATAATAAGAAATCTAACAAACAGACTACAAAGTATCTGTGGATCCTCTTAAGGGTAACTTTTTTTTTTTTTTGATAATTTCCACCAAAATTGAAATTAAAAATGATTGATTCAAAATGAAAATTGATTGAAATTTGTTCACCAAAAGCAGAAGCATTTGCTGCGCTTTTTGTTTCACAGCCAAAAAAAAAAAGAAGAAAAATTGAAAGAAAAAACGTTGTAGAAAAAAAACACTAAAATAGAATTCAGCAAGATTGATGAAGTTTTATAAATCAAGCACAAAAGCAGCCTCAGCCATCCATCCATCCATTCGTCAGTCAGTGAGTGAGATTGCAGCATCCGTTGAAATTTACCTAGTCAACTTACTGTGTGTAATTAATAACATAAAATAATAATAACATAAAAGAACAAAATTTAATTCGGTATGGATGAAAAGTAGGGTGCTGACTTCTCCGAAACTACTAGTGTGTATTGCGTCGAAGAGCCGTCCTGACCTAATCCGTTCTTACCTCCGTTGCTCTCTCCTGACCTTTGCTGCAAAGTCATTTACTGCCGTCCAAATTTCCGCGTCATCTAGCATCTTGCTCACCAGGTTGGAAGGTATGGCCCCCTCACCCAGCATGGTGTTTACGGATCTTCTTTCAGCGTCGTATCTCGGGCAGTAGAAGACCACGTGTCGGTAGTTTCGTGTCCGAACCGTTTTAGGTAACTTCTGAAACAACCGTGTCCGCTCAGTATTTGCGTCAAGTAAAAGTTTACTTGACCATGACGCCTCATGATTCACGCCTCAATGTTCGGCATCAGTTTCCAGGTCCACCTGCCCTTGGAGGCATCCCAGCGACTCTGCCACCTAGCGAGGCATCCATGCCATTGCGAACTGCGCACCGCTTGACGTGATGATGCGTTTAAAGTCTCCTCTCGGCGACTAAAGATGCCCTCTGCCATTGTTACTTGCTCGGCTATAGGCATCAGTCCCGCAATAACGAGGGCAGCTTCGTCCGAGATAGTCCGAAAGGCACTACAAACACGAATAGCGCATAACCTGTGAGTTGCCTCTAAGCCACGTCTGTAGCTCTTAACAGTCATACCTTTGGCCCAGACCGGTGCTGCATACAGAGCCGCAGATTTGACGACACTTGTTAGCAGCATTCTCCTCCCTTTTTTCGGTCCCCTTTGTGTTGAGCAGAATGCGCGACAGGGCTCGAGCCGATACAGCTGCCTTCTCGTTGGCGTAGGCTAGGTGTTCCTTAAAGCTTAGCCTTGTGTCTATCATTACTCCTAGGTACTTGATAGCCCTTTTTGAGGTGATGCATTGATTTTGTGCTACTTCGATTTCCTTAGCCACCACCACGAGTGCTACGTCATCCACGAATCCGATTATGTGCGTATCGGGGTCAAACTCGAGTCGTAGAACGCCACACATCACATTCCATAATAGAGGACCGAGAACGGATCCCTGAGGGATTCCAGCTGTCGCTACCTTCTCCATGACACCGTCATCTGTGTGGTACCGGATTCGCCTATCTGTGAAGTACCTACGTACACAATTAATAAGGTATTGAGGGACTCCAAAACCCACTAAGCCGTCTATTATCCGGCCCCACCTAGCGAAATTAAACGCATTTTTTATATCCAGTGTCACCACCAGACAAAGGCGATGTCTACCACTTTGTGGATGGCATCTGTCGTGGATCTGGCTCTCCTAAATCCATATTGCTGATCTGATAGGTTACCGCCGGCAACTATGGCTTTGTTGAGACGCACGCTGATGATGTACTCGAGAACTTTGCTGGCTGTGTCTAGGAGACAGATTGTCCTATAAGAAGACGCATCTCCGGGTGGTTTTCCTGGCTTCGTAAGTAGGACAAGATCCTGGATCTTCCAATTTTTAGGAAAAATGACCTCGAGTAAGCAGGTGCTGTACATCTTACAGAAAGTGGCTGGGTGAAGTTCGGCGGCCAGTTTTATCGCTTTGTTCGGAATATCGTCCGGTCCTGGGACTTTGTTCATCTTAAGTCTACTTACGGCTTGAGCTAACTCTGCGGTTGAGCACTCGTCGGGCATCAGGAAAGGCTCGTTAGATTGCTGCGTATGATTGGCTATCTTTATTATGTTGGGAAATAGGGCATCGACTATATTCCGCACCAGAATTGTGTCTGTTGGGGGCGGTGTTCTATTCGCTTGCAGGCGCTTCACAATAGTCTGGTATGCTTTACCCCATTGCACATTGGGTAAAATTTCCAAAATTTTGGCATAAATTAAAAATTTTTTTTTTGGAAAATCTGATTTTTTTTATTTGTTTCTAATTAAAAACATTCCAATAAGTGTAAAAATAATTTTTAAAAATTTTTAGGGAGTGCCCTTAATGTTTTACGCTTATTCAAAGACAGCTGTTTTAGGGTTGCATTGGTTATCGAAAAGAACGCGGGAAAGCTTCTTTGACTTGCAAAGTAAACAAAACAAAAGTATTTGCATTTGTGAAAAAGTTTTATCATGGAAAAAATCCACGAAGGTATGTAAAATGAGATGTTTGTGTAGATTTTGTAGTTTTTGTTATTTATTGTCCAATTGTCCAATGTGTTGCTATGTGTATTTGTAGATCAAAACTAAAACTTTTGAAGCAAGAAAAGGTTGGAAAATGTATAAATAACAGGTTGTACACTAATCTTCGACTAATCCAATACTGAAAAGACTTCTTGCTCATATTTGCCCCTTTTCGAAATAATCGACATGTTGCAGTTACACACGAGTTCTGCCATTCCATTTTGTTGGAAGTGTGGAACAGCAACAGTCGCGAAGAAAACGCTGTTCAAAACTATATTGTGAAGCAAATAGGTCAGGAAAATCTATCGGTGGATCAACAAAATGTAATTAAGATTAAAGTGAAACAATTCGTCAAATTCATCAAACTTAATTTGCCAAAATGCAATCGGATGGTGGAACGCTTTAAAACAAAGCACCCACGTTGGCTATAGTCAAGTATCAAAGTTACTTCGAGTGATAGAACACTTGAAAGAGCAGGTCGAAAGCATTTAAACTATAACGATGCAGGTCCTCGTTTAAAACGGAAATTAGCATCTGAACTTGCTTTACAGAACGACAACTCGACTCATCTTTTAATACATGCCGCATTGCTTTCGTGTTGATGAAGCATTAGCTTTTCTGATTGAAAACGGATTGACTAAACAGCAATACCTGAGCATCAAGGCCCTTAACAAACAGCAAGGATGGGACACTTATCCACCTTACGCAAAAGTGAGAGAAAGTAAGCTGAAATGTAGACCTGAAGAAATCATGTACTCCGAAACTAAAGTGGAAGTCCCGTTTCAAAATTTATTAAACCACACAGTGGATCGTATTCTGGAGATGCAGCAAGACGTTCTTGAAATATTCAATTCTTCACGTTGTACATTAATGTTAAGCTACGGCTTCGATGGCTCTACTGGACAAGGCATTTACAAACAGAAATTTCAGGAAAATGACCTTATCGGATTAGACCATTCACTATTTGTTACAACGATGATCCCATTACAATTAGTTGATGAGTTCAATCAAGTCATTTGGCGTAATTCTACTCCACAATCTGTAAGATTTTGTCGGCCACTAAAACTTCAGTTTATTAAGGAAACAACCGAACTCATACTTCAAGAAAAATCTAATTTGGATGAACAGATAAAAAATTTTCAAAGTCATTTGTATATTTTCAAAGAAAAAAGGATCCTCGTTGATTATAAACCCCACATGACGTTAATTGACGGAAAAGTTTTCAACGTGTTAACTGGTACGAATTCATGCCAAGTATGCCCATTATGTGGAGCAAAGCCAAGTCAAGTGCTAAAGACCTTTGATTTCAAATCAGGAATATTTGCTGTTAATTCCAAAAGTCTGCAATATGGAATTAGCCCTCTACATGCATGGATTAGATTTCTGGAGTTTGTATTGAAAATATCATACAAACTAGAAATAAAAAAATTGCGTGTTAAGGGATCTGAAAAGGAAAAAATAAGTCAACGAAAACAGTACATCCAAAAAAGGCTTTGGAATGAAATGGGTCTTAATGTGGACAGTCCCAAACAAAATGGAAGTGGGAATACAAATTGGCAATACAGCACGAAGAGCTTTTGAAAATGTTAATACTTTCTCAAGCATTTTAAGTTTTGATAAGGAAATTCTTAAAAACTTTTATATAATATTAATTGCTATCTCTTGCGAGTATAAAGTGAACTCCAGAAAGTTTAAGGATCTATGTGAGAAGACATTTAACATGTATTAAGGCAAATATTTTTGGTATCCAATGCCTCCAACTATACACAAAATTTTGGTGCATAGTCATCAAATAATGGACACCTGTATACTTCCGGTTGGAGTTTTGGGAGAAAACGCTTCTGAAGCTCGAAATAAAATTTATAAAAACGATCGAAAATCACAAACAAGAAAGTGCAGCCGGTTGGAAAATATAAGTGATGTATTCAACAGAGCACTTGACTCATCTGACCCACTTATTTCAAGCCTTAATTTAAAAGCACGAGCTAAAGCAAATAGGAAGAAGAAAATACCCGCAGAAATTCTTACGAATCTTCTAAAACACTTGGAAAGAATGCTGGTTCAACAGAAAGCCAAGAAGAGGAATATGATTCCCAGGATGATGAAGACAGTGATGAAGACACTGAAGTTAATTGTATTGAATTGGAAGAAGAAGAATCAGAAGAAGAAGATGATGAATAAGTTGAAGCATTTTCCCAGGTAAGAAAAGCAAATTGAAAAAATATTTGATTGACCTATGCTAATCTATTTTGTTTTTTCTAGCAATCTAAATGAATCAAAACTAGCATTAATGTAGACATCTAAGTATATAAATATATTAAATGTTTAATAAAATATATATATAATATGTATATATAGGTTATAATATAATCAACATAGCACATACACAACGAATATGTAAGCAACAATATTAATTTTAATATTAAAATAAATTTTTAAAAAAGGGCGGGGGTGTGGGCGTGGCCAATTTCAAAATCCGAAATTACTAAAAACTCATACTAATATACATAAACAATTTCAGGCTTCTATCTCTTCAGGGACAATTAATGCCAAAAATTCGGCCTTTTTACCCACAGTGCATTGGTCCTGTTCGGCAGTATCGCATAACTGCAAAAAAAATATTCGCGCTTACTGAGTCTGATCCGATTTTTCAGCTCCTTTCTCCGCTGCTTGTATGCAAGCTGCAAGCAAAGGAAGTCCCCAGACCCTCTATCCCGCTGGTACACCCTCCTGGCGCGGTGACATGCGCGACGTGATTCGGCGATTTAGTCATTCCACCAAAACACTGGGGCATGGTTGTGTTTGTACGGCTTTCTGGTTGACATACTTGCCTCGCACGCACGTTCAACCTTTGATATAATAAAGTCGACAGTCTCTTCGGCGTTACGTGTCCTGGCTGTGCTCACTCGACTTAGCACGCTGCAGAAACTGCTCACGTCTAGACTCTCCGTCTTATAGGCTTTTTTAGAGTGGGCTGACTATGCGGGGCTTGACCGGGGCCACCCACATCATAAATTAAAGCTTCATTGTCGGTTGCGGTATATTTGTTGCTTGAATAATGCGATGCGCTCATGAAAGTCAAGTCAACAATCGACCCAACTCCGGCCCTCCCAAACGTATGTTCTGTTCCCACGTTGAGCAACTCGATGTCTAGCGATGCAAAGCACTCTAGAAGCATACGGCCGCGCGAGTCAGTGCGACTACTGCCCCAATATATGGCCCAGGCATTAAAGTCGCCTCCAATGACAATTTGCCGGCGATCTCTGGCATCGCATACTATGTTGCTTATTGTACGACAGAAGCTTTCTATAGGCAGGCTGGAAGCTAGGTAGCAGCTATACAGCCAGCTGTTAACTACCCTTGCTCTGACGAAGCCCTCCGAGGAATATATATCGTCTAGACGCATTGTGCTAGCTCCACATGGCCAAATTGCTGCCCCGCCGGTGGCGTTGATGTCCATGTTGCCTGCTCCTTATGCTTGTATGGTTCGCTGAGTAGTGCGACGTCAACAAGGTCTTCTCTCACCGTCTGGATAAACCTCAGTTTCGTCATTTTTTTGTGTTCTGCATCCTTCTTCCCCATCTAAGTGGACACTTTAAACTGTCAGCATGGTGGCTGGTGTCGCTCTCCCCGTTAGATCGGCAGAGATAGCATGACGGGGCTACGCCGCAATCCGCTGCTCTGTACCCAGGTTCTCCGCATCTAAAACAACAGTTCGATCTATCGACTGTGTTGCTACAATTGGCTGCTATGTGACCAAACTCCAGACAACGATAGCATTTCATGGGAGCGTCTTCAATAGCCTTAACTCTGCACCTGTTCCAGCCAACTAGTAGCTTATTCAACTGTAGGACTTTCGCCATCATTCTATCGGGCGCCGTGTTGATCGCTGTGAAGTTACCGTTATAACTAGGCTTCAGGCTTCTAACGGAGCACGACCCAGCCGCGATTTCGGCTTGCTTTTCGATGGCCTCCAGGATGTGGTGGGGCTCCTCCAGATCGTCCAAATCCCGAATTATCGCCGATTTCATGGACGATAAAACCTTAACGCCTGCCTTGTCGCCAAGGACCTGTAGGAACTCGTCCCTTAGAGACTGGGGATTAGGGCAGTCACCTCCCAGTTCCAATAGCAGCTTATTTTTGGCAGTACTGCGCACTTTGCGGACGTTTCCCTGGGCATGCTGCAGTTGGCCGTCGCTGCGTCGTGTGACGATTGCAAGCACGTCTCTATAGCTCTGACCGTTGCTAGGCTCTGTCAAGAAGGCTTCCGGACGCTCTTTATACCGTTTTGGTTGCCTATTCTTAAGCTTCTTGGCTCCCACTAGTTGCTAGTCGTTGGCCTTGCCTGCCTCGACGTTGTGGATGCTCCTAGGGGCTTCTCCACCAGACTGTTGCAACTGCTGCTTGACTTATTGTTGAAATCTGGATAGATTGTCTTGACTCTGATGTTGTTGCTGCTGCTGAAGCCTGGGTATCTTCTGTCGCTGCTGTGCCTTCTGTAGATGCTGGCTCGCCGCCTGACGGTTTACCATCGGTAAGCGTTCAGCTGGAGACGTTTGGCAATGCTTGTCCCGCTTCGAGTTCGCGAGCTCGGTCTGTTGCTGCCTGCTCACGCGTTTGGGTGGAGATTTGCTACAAGTAGCACATACGACTGTCAATGCCCCAATCGGCCCTTGGCTTTGCAACAGAGCCGTCACCGCTGCGTGCAGCACTTGCAGCCTTGCTACCTTCTCTCTGAACTCATTTGTGATGCTGCGGTTCATTTTACCACTAGCATCCTTCTCTCTGCTTTAGTGGGTAGAATATGGCCCATTTCCTCTAATTCGTTGCAAGTAGATCGAAACTGCCCCACCTTGCCTTTTTTTCGTACTGGCCCCGTTGTTGGCTGCCTGGCCATCGTCTTCCTCGGCCCCAACAGATGGGCTTCTCTATCCGGCCTGTAGGACTCTCTATGCTATTCAGCCATTTTAATGCCATGTGATCTATCACCACTTTAAAACGGTATCCCTCGAGATATGGTCTTAGTTTTCGTATTGCCCACAATATTGTTAGGCATTCCTTTTCTGTTGCCGAATAGTTTTTTTCTGCTTGATTCCACTCTCTCGATAGATACAATATCACTCTCTCCCCTCCTCTGTGTTTTGTACTAGTATGGCCCCTAATCCTATGTTGCATCCGTCTGTGGTACGAACATCTTTGTGAAATCTGGGCATGCCAATACTGGGCCACTCGTCAGTCTTTCCCTTATTGACTCGAATGCTGCCTGATGCTCTTCGCTCCAGTGCCATTTTGTTTTTTTCTTGAGCAGTGCGTTTAATGGGTGTGTTAACGTTGCAAAACTTGGTACAAATCGTCTGTACCACGAAGCCACTCCTAGATGTTGCCGTAATTCTTTTGTGTCTAAATAATTAATTAAATCTAAAGAACCGGGGTTCTTGGTACTTATCACATGTCGACTGTTTGCACTTATCACACTTATATAATATAAAACTTCATTAATCTTACTGAATTCTATTTTATTGTTTTTTCTACAACGTTTTTTCTTTCAATTTTTATACCATACACCCATAGGGTGAAATGGTATATTAAAGTCGCCAAAATGTATGTAACAGGCAGAAGGAAGCTTTTCCGACCCCATAAAGTATATATATTCTTGATCAGTATCAACAGCCGAGTTGATCTAGCTATGTCCGTCTGTCCGCCCGTCCGTATGAACGCGTAGATCTCGGAGACTATAAGAGATAAAGCCACCAAATTTGGTATGTAGGCTCGTGTAGTATGTAGAGTGATCAAGTTTATTTCAAATTTTGCCACGCCCCTTTCCGCCCCCGCAATTAAAAAAAACGTTTATCTCAAAAACTATTATAGCTAGAGACACCATATTTGGTATTTATATTTGCTTAGTAAATGCGCACATTTTGTATGTATAAAGATTTTGCCACGCCCCTTTCCGCCCCCGAAATTTGAAAAATTCGATTATTTCCCGTAATTTTTTACCTTGTAGAATCAAATTTGGCACACTGATATTTGATACTAATATCCAGCATCTAAAACAACAGTTCGATCTATCGACTGTGTTGCTACAATTGGCTGCTATGTGACCAAACTCCAGACAACGATAGCATTTCATGGGAGCGTCTTCAATAGCCTTAACTCTGCACCTGTTCCAGCCAACTAGTAGCTTATTCAACTGTAGGACTTTCGCCATCATTCTATCGGGCGCCGTGTTGATCGCTGTGAAGTTACCGTTATAACTAGGCTTCAGGCTTCTAACGGAGCACGACCCAGCCGCGATTTCGGCTTGCTTTTCGATGGCCTCCAGGATGTGGTGGGGCTCCTCCAGGTCGTCCAAATCCCGAATTATCGCCGATTTCATGGACGATAAAACCTTAACGCCTGCCTTGTCGCCAAGGACCTGTAGGAACTCGTCCCTTAGAGACTGGGGATTAGGGCAGTCACCTCCTAGTTCCAATAGCAGCTTATTTTTGGCAGTACTGCGCACTTTGCGGACGTTTCCCTGGGCATGCTGCAGTTGGCCGTCGCTGCGTCGTGTGACCATTGCAAGCACGTCTCTATAGCTCTGACCGTTGCTAGGCTCTGTCAAGAAGGCTTCCGGACGCTCTTTATACCGTTTTGGTTGCTTATTCTTAAGCTTCTTGGCTCCCACTAGTTGCTAGTCGTTGGCCTTGCCTGCCTCGACGTTGTGGATGCTCCTAGGGGCTTCTCCACCAGACTGTTGCAACTGCTGCTTGACTTATTGTTGAAATCTGGATAGATTGTCTTGACTCTGATGTTGTTGCTGCTGCTGAAGCCTGGGTATCTTCTGTCGCTGCTGTGCCTTCTGTAGATGCTGGCTCGCCGCCTGACGGTTTACCATCGGTAAGCGTTCAGCTGGAGACGTTTGGCAATGCTTGTCCCGCTTCGAGTTCGCGAGCTCGGTCTGTTGCTGCCTGCTCACGCGTTTGGGTGGAGATTTGCTACAAGTAGCACATACGACTGTCAATGCCCCAATCGGCCCTTGGCTTTGCAACAGAGCCGTCACCGCTGCGTGCAGCACTTGCAGCCTTGCTACCTTCTCTCTGAACTCATTTGTGATGCTGCGGTTCATTTTACCACTAGCATCCTTCTCTCTGCTTTAGTGGGTAGAATATGGCCCATTTCCTCTAATTCGTTGCAAGTAGATCGAAACTGCCCCACCTTGCCTTTTTTCGTACTGGCCCCCGTTGTTGGCTGCCTGGCCATCGTCTTCCTCGGCCCCAACAGATGGGCTTCTCTATCCGGCCTGTAGGACTCTCTATGCTATTCAGCCATTTTAATGCCATGTGATCTATCACCACTTTAAAACGGTATCCCTCGAGATATGGTCTTAGTTTTCGTATTGCCCACAATATTGTTAGGCATTCCTTTTCTGTTGCCGAATAGTTTTTTTCTGCTTGATTCCACTCTCTCGATAGATACAATATCACTCTCTCCCCTCCTCTGTGTTTTGTACTAGTATGGCCCCTAATCCTATGTTGCATCCGTCTGTGGTACGAACATCTTTGTGAAATCTGGGCATGCCAATACTGGGCCACTCGTCAGTCTTTCCCTTATTGACTCGAATGCTGCCTGATGCTCTTCGCTCCAGTGCCATTTTGTTTTTTTCTTGAGCAGTGCGTTTAATGGGTGTGTTAACGTTGCAAAACTTGGTACAAATCGTCTGTACCACGAAGCCACTCCTAGATGTTGCCGTAATTCTTTTGTGTCTAAATAATTAATTAAATCTAAAGAACCGGGGTTCTTGGTACTTATCACATGTCGACTGTTTGCACTTATCACACTTATATAATATAAAACTTCATTAATCTTACTGAATTCTATTTTATTGTTTTTTCTACAACGTTTTTTCTTTCAATTTTTATACCATACACCCATAGGGTGAAATGGTATATTAAAGTCGCCAAAATGTATGTAACAGGCAGAAGGAAGCTTTTCCGACCCCATAAAGTATATATATTCTTGATCAGTATCAACAGCCGAGTTGATCTAGCTATGTCCGTCTGTCCGCCCGTCCGTATGAACGCGTAGATCTCGGAGACTATAAGAGATAAAGCCACCAAATTTGGTATGTAGGCTCGTGTAGTATGTAGAGTGATCAAGTTTATTTCAAATTTTTGCCACGCCCCTTTCCGCCCCCGCAATTAAAAAAAAAACGTTTATCTCAAAAACTATTATAGCTAGAGACACCATATTTGGTATTTATATTTGCTTAGTAAATGCGCACATTTTGTATGTATAAAGATTTTGCCACGCCCCTTTCCGCCCCCGAAATTTGAAAAATTCGATTATTTCCCGTAATTTTTTACCTTGTAGAATCAAATTTGGCACACTGATATTTGATACTAATATCCAGCAAAATACCAAATTTGATTAAATTCGGACTAAAAATAGCCAAGTTATGCATATAAACGTTTTTCCATAAGGCCGTAGTTAGCCGTTGTCTGGTGGGGGCGCTAGGGTGCTCGTATGCTTGAGTGAGGGAGATACTAAGATATGCTTGTAATAAAAAGCATGTGAAAATGCATTTGTTTAATAAATTTAAAATATTTGCTTTATTGGTGTATGGTATACCTAAGTCGGCGAGACGACTTACTTACTTCATTCTTTCTTGTTTTGGCTGTGAAACAAAAAGCGCAGCAAATGCTTCTGCTTTTGGTAAACAGATTTCAATCAAACTTTTTGGTGGAAATTATCAAAAAAAAAAAACAAGTTGCCCTTAAGAGGATCCACAGATACTTTGTAGTCTGTTTGTTAGATTTCTTATTATATCCATGTTACATTTGTTGAAACATTTTTCAAGTTTAATCACAAATTTAAGCAATGAAACTGATTTTCGAGACAATTTTCTTTGTGAATGCAATTTATGTGTATATTCATAGATACCCATTCACTGATGTGTATTTAAAAAATTTTCAATACCCGTTAGTTTATTTGTTCAATTACAGGGTATTAGAAGTTGTCTCCTTTGTGGCGAGTGGTCAAGTTTTACATGATTAATTAATAAAAATTTTCATTGCAATTAAAGTAGTCCTAAGGACACAGTAGATGAGGACAACGACAACGAACGATGGAACGTGAGAAAATTAATTGAAACTATTCGAAAATTGAAATGACTCACAAAAGATAATTACTTATTTGCTTAATATCAGAAAAAAAAGGACAAAAGCAAGAAAAAGAAAAATGCAACCGTTAAATAAGCATTACATTGCAAAAAAAAAAATAAACAAAAGAAAGGGACACCAACTAAACTAAACTCGAGAATGTCACGGATAATTGCACTTGCAAACTCACACAAGCACAGAGGCACAAGAAAGGTTAGGGCTAATGGTAGGGGTTAGAGGTGGTTTGGTTTGAGGTGTTAGTCATAGCCTTTATATAACAGCTATATAAGCTGCTGCAACCATTCTACATCCGCTATTTTGAGTCTTATAGCCGCCATCCTTTATGTACCAGCTATTCAAGCTGCTTGAACCATTCTACAGCCGCTATTTTGAGTCTTATAGACGCCATCCTTCATATAACAGCTATGTATAGCTTGTAAGCTGCTTGAACCATTATACAGCCGCCATTTTCAGTCTGCTAGCCGCCATCCTTTATATAACAGCTATACAAGGTGCTCCATATTGAGTCTCATAGCCGCTATCATTTATATAACAGCTAGACAAGCTGGCGCTTAGCGCCAGGTGGTAACTCAGGTAAGCCATTGTACTAAACCGACCTAAACGCTCGCGTATTTAAGTTAATTTCCAATGTGAAAGCACTACGCCGTGCACTAATTAAGTCGTTTTGATATGCGGGCGTGCAATTTTCGGTTAAGAACAAAAAGAGTGTAGTTTTGAGTGTTGGTTAACTTATAGTTAATGGTTGTTATCATGGTTTCTTGCCACTCAAAGAAGTTTTTGCGACAATTTATTTAATTGGATTTTGTGTGAGTGCACAAATTTGAGCATAAATTTGTTAGCGATCAAAATTAACATTGAAACTTGACTTTGGAAAGACCTCGAACCCTTTAAGACTTTGGTTTATACAGAAAAAGAACAAAAAATTTATAATAAAAAAGGGTAACTCAATTTTTCATCTTGAACATTACAGCGTTAAATATGGAAGAAAAAACATAAACCTTCATTGACCATCGGTAGCATTGCATCTCATCTTACAAAATGCACTCAAGCATATAGCGGAATAAACACAACCAAGCAATGATCACACATCACAGCCTCCTTCTGCTTATTAGTCCTACACCTTGTCCATCTTGTCCAAGGAGCATCTCAACAACGTGTCCAGGTTGCCGTAAAAAACGGACCGAGAGAAAACAAAACGAACGCACACTTCTTTGCTAAATCAAATGGAAATAATTGTGGTACGAGTGAGGACCAAGAAGAAGAAGTGCCCACCACTGCCTTAGTGCCTTGTGGTGGCTCTGCCTGCTGCTGGTCACTCACTCACACATACACACACACATAAGGAATGTAGAAATGGTTATAATTGTTGCTTATGCGAGGCCACTCGCATAGCCAATAGAGCGCATGTAGCTGGCAGCCAGCGTTGCCCATCGGCATCCAGGAGCGGACCAAACGTGCTGCTTTCCCGATTAAATTTCTACAGCTAAATCTCAACCACTGTGAGGCAGCCCAGGACCTGCTTTTGCAGTCTCTAGTAGAACAGTAGAGCAATGTGGCCCTTATCAGCGAACCCGTCGGGATGAATCCCATCGGAAACAGTGCGTGTAGCAGATCAGGCAAGGCCGCCATCATTGTGTGCAGCACCATGCGACTCCAGCATGGTCAAAAGGAGGACCTACGCAGCCACCCACAGTCCGGTTTTCTGGTGGAACGAGTCGATCTCCGTAGAGCGGCGATCCTGTTTCGCAGCATGACGGCGGTATCAGCGCGCCAGAAGAAACGGCGACCCCTCTTGGCCCAGCCTGAGGGAATCTTTCTGCGCAGCAAGGAAAGCACTGAAGAAGGCAATCCATTCGAGCAAGCGGAGCTGTTTCCTGGAATTACGCGATACGGCGGAAAATGACCCATGGGGTAGGGCATACAAAATTGTGGTTAAGCGCATTTATGCCTCGAAGCAGCGGATCCGGAAGTGCTTAAAGGCATGGTTGCAGCACTGTTCCCGCAAACTGGAGGAGAAATCGCGAGTCGACGGATTAACAGCCCAGTCCCCTTCGCCGTAGAGCCGATTGCGTTAGGCTTCCTCCTGAAGCCTGGCAAGCCTCCAAGCGACGGGTCTGCCTACAGGCCGATATGCCTGATCGACACCATGGGCAAAGTGCTGGAGTCTATAGTATGCTCAAGGTTGCAGCAGGCGATCCAGGATGGTGGTGGACTCTCACCGAACCAATTCGGTTTCCGGAAAGCCCTGTCCACAACTGACACAATAGCCAAGATGGTAGTCACGGCGTCAAAGGTGATTAAGGGCTCGAGGTGGAAAGGTGTCTCGAAGAAATACTGCCTGGTAGTTACGTAGGATGTAAAAAATGCATTCAACATGGCGGATTGGGGGCGTACTCTGGGTGCCTTTCAGTCCTTCGGCGTTCCAGCCTACCTGCGCGCCACCGCGGCATGCGACTGGTATATAGGTCAGACGCGGGCTGTGAATCGTATAATGTGTCGGCTAGTGTACCACAAGGCTCTGTCCTAGGCCCAACATTATGGAATGCCATGTACGACGGCGTCCTGAGACTGATTGTCCCTGCAGGCTGCCAGCTTATAGGGTACGCAGACGATGTGGCCGTCTTAGTGGTCAGTAAGACCATCAGACAGGTTGAAGACGGTGCGAACGCTGCCATAGCGACCATCATGCGGTGGCTGAGCTCTGTGGGCCTTAGCCTGGCAGCACCGAAAACTGAAGCGGCACTGATCAGCAGCCGAAAGATAGTAGAGACGGCTACTATCTTAATCGACGGAAACGCGGTGCAGTCAAGGCGTGCGATGCGCTACCTCGGGGTCTGGATCGACACCCGCCTCTGTTTTAGGGAGCCGCAAGCGTCCGTGCCCTATCAAGGATTATGCCGAATACGAGGGGTCCCAAGCAGGAGTCCAGGAGGCTTTCTAAGCGGCCATGGGTGTTTCAGACAATACCTGCACCGTTTCGGGTACGATAGCTCCCAATTCTGCCCCGTCAACCCCCGTTGAGTCAGTGGAAGATGCGCAACACATCCTGTTCCAGTGCAGACGCTTTGATGACATCAGGAGGGTGCTTGTACTGGAGGCAAACATGGAAATATGCACCGATAACCTAGTGGAGCTGATGTAGGCGAGAAAGACCATGTGGGAGGCGGTGAGCAGTTTCGCCGCGTCAGCAATCCGCACACATACACGAGTGTAAAGTGGTGCGGTCCTATACTCGCGGGCACTCCCGGTTCAACGGGTCAAGGACGGCCTCCATAGGGTTGTCTACGTACCTCGTTGCGGGAACTCCTCTGCTGCATGTGTGCTGGCCCTGAGACTTGTTTGTTCGACCTCCACTTGGCTGGACCATTGGAGCCGGTAGGAGAGAGGGGGAGGCTGCAGATCGCCTCTCTTTGCTTTTTTTTCCCGTCTCTCTCAAGAAAGACATAGGGGAGCACCTTGCCATAAATCGGCAGGTGGCGCCTCTGGGCCAACCGTTTCGAAGCTTCTTCTTCCTCCGGATTTAAATTCAAATTCACAACTTGCAACCGATACTCTTCAACCATATGAACAAATCTGTGGTATCCATCGATCACCAAGCCCGATGCGTAACGGCAGAGGAGCAAAATACCCAATGGGATGAGTCTGCTTTTGGCAGTCGTCCACTGCTCTTGCGGTCACCGCCTCCGAGCACACGCCGGTAAATGTAAATTTTGCTAAAAAACCAGATGCACGAGCTATACAGGTGCAAGCAACAAATAACTTTGATGCTCCAACAGTAGTTCCACAAATAGAAGAGCTAAACGAACTGGGAAATCTGATCTGGCAGCTGGACAGTATGTTCAACAGAGCTGACGTTGGGAGGAAGCCAGAACTCAATAGTGTGTATGATGGAGCTGCATGAAACACTGTGCCGAAAAATGACCGATAAATGACAGCTAAAACAGCTACGCCCAAAAGCGAAAGAGAGGATGCCGCCATTCAGCGGAAACCCCCACCAAAACGTGGGCAAAACGTAGCAGGGTTCTCGATCAGAACAACTGGAAACCAACTTGGCGAATACAAACACATCGTGGGCCAATGCAGCCGAAGCGGATGCAGAATGGCAGACGATGTCTCGCAAGCGGCCTAACAAGCAACCAGCTCGGAGGGACAAGACTGCGGCTATTGTGATCCAGGCCCAAAAGGGCTTCTCTTACGCCCAAATTCTTGGTATGGTCACAAGACGGACCGATGGCAAACTCGATGGAGTCAAAATCAAGGTAAAGCGCACAAGAAAGACCGCCAAGGGCGAGCTGAGAAAGCAGCGTAGTCAAGTTCTAGCCCAGCAGGCGTCGATAAGGGCAGTAGGAACCAAAGCTTGGATCGAGATACGCGAACTCGATACCTTATCAGACCATATTATAGAAGTTTTAACGAAAATTATTGGCGATGCCACCGCAAACCGCGCGAGTCCGAAGTTTGCGCCATACTTTTGGTGATACACAGCTGGCTGTCTTATCAATACCGCGCTCGTCTGCTAACTCCTTGCTCAAGATAAGATCAATTGCAATAGGATGGATGCTCTGCCCGATTCGGGAATGGCAATCAAAGCAAAGATGCTACAAATGCACGGGGGCAAAGTGCAGTAGCTCCATCGATCGCACCAATTGGTGCCTCAAATGTGGGGCGACAGACCACAAGGCAGCCTCATGCAGCAACTTTCCTGTCTGCTTCAACTGCGTAGACGCCAAACGACAACAGGTGGGGCACTACACTGGCATCCGACGTTGCCCAATGGCGAATGCAGAATCGAGCCAGCAGCCAAATCTATGAAAAAAATACAAATAAATCTGAATCTGAATCTGTGCGGCGGAGCATGATTTACTAGCGCAATCCGTAAGGGAACTGAACCTAGACGTGGCGATTCTGAAACAGCCATATAGAACCCGGCCTGGCAGCTCGTGGGCAGCAGACTCTTCGGGGAAAGCTGCAATCTGGTTATGCAGCACATCTACGCACATATAGGATTTGTCAGAGCATACATAGGCGACATATGGGTGTACAGCTGATACTTGGCACCAAGTCTTATTCTCCAAAAATTCGAGTCGGCACTTGACAGAGGAAAGGGTAAAACAATCGTTGCAGGCGACTTTATCGCATGGTCCACGGAATGGGGTAGTGCCCGAACAAACTCCAGGGGCCGCACAATTCTTGAGAGCCTCGACTCACTCGACCTTGCCGTGCTAAACACGGGCAACAAGCACACGTTCTGCAGAGCTGGCTACGGATCAGTGATTGACTTCACATTTGCAAGCAGGCAACTAGCAGCACAAATAAACTGGCAACTGTGTAGCCATTACACGGCCAGCGACCATTTAGCCATTTTGTGCACCATCGGAAGCCGCCCCGCTGAAAACGTTACCACCGACCAAATAGCTAAAATGTTTAGAGTGGATACTTTAAATAACACAGCTTTCAAGGAATCCCTCAGTATCCCACCCCTTACTGGCGACGCAAATAAGTTTGCTAAAACGCTTGTAGATTCCGTTCTAGCAGCCTGTGATGCCAGCCAATATAGCTTCTGCTCTCTGACGTGACGGTCGTGTTTTTGCATAGCTCCTGAGTTCTTATTAATACCTACCTATATATTGTTTTCTCTCAATTTTTAATTGTGCTTGTTTGTTTTCGCTTTCGCTGGTGTCGTTTGCTTGACACCCTTGTGTTTTATTTGCATAATTTCGCAAAACTATACAGTTTTTTTTTATTTTTCATTTTCGTGATTTATACCATATATATTTGTTATACCATACACTCATAGGGTGAAATGGTATATTAAAGTCGCCAAAATGTATGTAACAGGCAGAAGGAAGCTTTTCCGACCCCATAAAGTATATATATTCTTGATCAGTATCAACAGCCGAGTCGATCTAGCCATGTCCGCCTGTCCGTCCGTCCGTCCGTCCGTCTGTCCGTCCGTATGAACGCCTAGATCTCGGAGACTATAAGAGATAGAGCCACCAAATTTGGAATGTAGGCTCGTGTAGTATGTAGAGTGATCAAGTTTATTTCAAATTTTTGCCACGCCCCTTTCCGCCCACGCAATTCAAAAAAAACGTTTTTCTCAAAAATTATTGCACCTAGAGACACCATATTTGGTATGTATATTTGCTTAGTAAATGCGCACATTTTGTATGTATAAAGATTTTGCCACGCCCCTTTCCGCCCCCGCAATTCAAAAAAAACGTTTTTCTCAAAAACTATTGCAGCTAGAGACACCATATTTGGTATGTATATTTGCTTAGTAAATGCGCACATTTTGTTTGTATAAAGATTTCGCCCCGCCCCTTTCCGCCCCCGAAATTTGAAAACTCGATTATCTCCCGTAATTTTTTACCTTGTGAAACCAAATTTGGCACACTTAAATTTAACACTAATACCCAGGAAAATTCCAAATTTGATCAAAATCGGACAACAAATAGCCAAGTTATGCATATAAACGTTTTTCCATAAAGCCGGAGTTGCTCGTTGGCGGGTGGTGGCGCTAGGGTGCTCATATGCATGAGTGAGCGAGATACTAAGATATGCTTCTAAAGCATGTGAACAGAACTTTTTTAAAATAGGCAAATGCATTTGTTATGACAAATTTGAAATATTTGTTTTACTGGTGTATGGTATACCTAAGTCGGCGAGACGACTTACTTACTTCATTTTATTTTTTATTATTATTGTTCTCTCTCTCTCAATTCAAGTTTGGTCCACCTTCTAAGGAATTGCCCAAGAAAAGTACCCTTGACTTGCCTCATAAGCAGTCGCCCGCACTCTCTATTACATCTTCTCCCATTTTACTTTCGCTTACACCATCTTCTTGTCCCTCTTTAAGAAATGAGTATTTCTCAGCTATGGTTGACCCTAACTTTTGGCCAGAGGGACTAGTTGTACACGAGTTTGCGGCCAATAGGCGCTCCCGTCCTTTGCCTGTCAACCTTCCTAATGTATCTTCTGTTTCAAAAAACTAATAACGTCTAGTCTTTGTATTCATTATCAAAATGTAAGAGGAGTTCTTACCAAGCTCTCGAAACTATTCTGTGATAGCCAAACCTTTTCGGCTGACATATTAGCTTTCTCTAAAACTTGGCTTAACTCCTCTGTTTTGGGTAACGAAATTCTTTCTAATAACTTTATTTCTTATAGGCTTGGAGTGGAGTACTCATTGCTGTCAACTCGAATCTGCGCTCTAGTGTTGTGCCGATTGATCTCCCCTTAGGTGGTGAGTTTATTTGCGTCAAAGTTACATGTTCTAACTTTAGCTTATATATCTCTTGTTCATATATTCCTTCAGCTTCTGATATCATGATCTACATGCACCATGCTGATGCTTTGCGATCTAAAGATCTTAAAGATCGTGATTTTCTTATAGTTTTAGGTGATTTTAACTTGCCTAATATTTCTTGGCTTGTTGATGACAATCTATCTTTCTTAATTCCTTCATCTCAACATGTTTTTCTTGATAGCCTACTTGAATGTCCGCTATATCAGTTGAATTCTTTTCTTAACTCTTCTAAAACAATCATCGATCTCGTTTTTGTCTCGGATCCCACTGTTAGTGCTGTATCACAAACATAGCCCCTAGTGAAGCCTGAAGATCCTTATCACTTTACCATTGAAGTTACAATTTCTTACAATTCCGTTAATAATTCATTTAATAACATCTCAAATTCTCGTCGTAGTTGTTTTCGAAAAACAAATTTCAATCTTCTTAACAGCCTTATTTTCTCTTTTGATTGGTCATTTCTATTTGAATGCTGTGATATAGATTGTGCAGTAAATTTTTTCTACTCTGCTCTTAATTCTCTAATTGATAAATGCGTTCCTTATGTGAATGTCTCTACCGTCTCCAGTGCGCCAGTCTGGTTCACACGTAGGCTTTCTAATCTCCGTAACATTAAATCGAGATATTTTAAAAGATTTAAAAAAACTGGTTCGCGAGTTGACTATGCAAATTATTGTGTAGCCAAATCTCAATTTTGTCTTTTAAATACCCAATGCTACAATAATTATATCGTTCGCTGTAAGGTTGAATTTTATAAGAACCCCAAAAGGTTTTACAACTTTGTTAATTCCAAAAGACGCTCTAATTTACTACCTTCCACCTTCAGACTTAATGACCAGGCTGCAAATAATGATTCAGATATTGCAGATCTGTTTGCTAAATTCTTTCAGTCGACTTATTCTACTACTTATCTCTAGCTTGTCATCTATGACGTCTTCCTTCATACCCGGTCCTGATAATATACCTAGTTGAATCCTTAAAATGTGTTCGATTTCCCTATCTAAGCCTTTATCTCGGTTATTCTTTATATCGAGTGAGACTTGTAGCTTTCCTGATATTTGGAAGGAGTCTTTTATTATTTCGCTTTTTGAAAAGGGTAGCAAATCGGATATTTCTAACTACCGTGGCATTGCCAAACTTTCGGCAATACCTAAGCTGTTTGAGAAAATTATTACGTCTTCCCTTCAACACCTATCCAGATTCACTATTTCTCCTTGTCAGCATGGCTTCATGAAAAGTCGTTCGTCGCTTACCAACCTTTTAGAATTGACTACCCTTGTTCACCATGGCTTCCGTAAAAAGTGTCAAACTGATGTTATTTATACTGACTTTAGTAAGGCTTCGATACGGTTGATCATTCAATGCTTCTCATCAAACTTAACATCATGGGTTTTTCCCCGAAACTATTGGCTTGGTTAAAGTCGTAACTTATTGACAGAACCCAAAAGGTATCTTTTCGTTCCTCGATATCTAAAACTGCTCGTGTTACGTCAGGTGTCCCCCAAGGCAGTCATCTGGGCCCACTGTTATTTACCTTGTTTATAAATGATTTGCCTCTGGCCTTGGCTCATTCACGCGTGCTCATGTTTGCGGATGACGTCAAGATTTGTTATTCATGTTGTTCGTGGAGGGGCGGAAGGATTTGCTGGGGTACAACCTAGGCGGGTGCCAATTTCTTCTGGGGTCTGGTGAGTGATGAGTGAATTAAAACGCGCGAGAACTTCGTTTAAATTAGGTATGATGTTTATTTACAGAGTACCTGGCACACACGAAATGTTTCGGTTTAATAATATATACAGGATTGTCGAATGGAAAGAATGAGAAACAAAACGGGTGTTCGGATGAAAAACTCGTACGATATTGAAGATGGCGATTTACAGGAGAGCCCTTCGTCACCTTCCTCAGTATGACCGCATTCCGTTTTTGGAAAACCCCCACCCCTCACTCTCTGCTGCTCACCCGGTGGGGTGAACATACCGCCCCCCTTGCAACAAGTTGCAATTGCCTCGCTGGACATGTCTAAGGATGGGGGACGGCAGCGTTCTGGATCGCCAAGACACGGGTGGAGATGGAGGGGGAACTTTGAATGCAGGTGGAGTAGGCGGCACGATGGCTGATGACCTCTGGATAGAAGTCCGAATGAAAGGCTGGTGCCTTTCGGGTCTTTGCTCTTTGGGTTGGATGTACCCGACTGAGCTGTCGCTGTGCAAGAGGGTGTGGTGTTGTTTGCCACAACGATGGCATCCTGCTGTGCTCCTGCAGGAACCATTGAAATGCTCATGAGCCAAACAGTTCGGGCAGTATACGTTGCTCAAGACTACCCGTAACCTGTCGTCAGCTAGTAGTCCTCGAAACTGTCGGCACTGACGGAGCTCGTGTGGCCCTTGACAAACGCGGAACCTGAAGCAATTGGAACTGCATTCTAAATAGGGCGGTGCTACTGTCCTTGGAGACATCTTCGGACTGCCGGAGGAGGTGGACTGAAACCGACTGGATTTTCCAATAACGGATCCACGGAAAACCCATCCGAACATCGTCTCGATTCCCACGAAAGAATCACCAACATTCTTGATGATTCGTTCCCCAAGGATAGTGGGAAGGAGCTCGACTCCAAGCACCAAATCCACAGGAGCCCTTTGGTGAAATTGCGGATCAGCGAGCGGAAGGTCAAGCATATCCTGCTTAACCTTATCCGGGACGGCGCGGGAGGGAAGTGCCTCTGCTACCCTAGGCAGCACAACGGCGACTGCTTGGAACTGTCGTAGCGGTTCGTCAGAAGGAGAAATCTGTAAGCGGCACACTTTGTCGCCGCTACCAGCATCGCATTGCCCAATGCCGCGAATGCTAGTTGATACTTTACAGCTTGGAGGATTAATCAATTCAAACATTCTTTGGGAAATAAAGGACGCTTCGGATCCCATGTCAATCAAAGCACGGATTTGAAACTGCTTGCCACGATGATGATGGCCCAGGAGGCCAGTGTTGCGAGTGGAGGCGAAGTAACTTTCCACGTTTACATGAGGGCTGCTGGAATAATCGGAGGACGCAGGATTCGGAATTATACAAGCATTAGGTGCTGAGCTCTCTTGCACTTGAGCGGGAAAGGCCTGAGCTCTTGCCGTAGGTTTTCGGCTTACGGATGGAAAGGTCTGACCGCTAGAGCTTGGTTGAAGGACATCTGTGGCCTCTAGTACACGGTGGCGATCAGTTAGGAATCGATTCAGGTCGTCCCAGGATGAGACTGCGGTTTTATTTGGAACGGACTGTTCCCACAACAGAAGGGTGGATTTGGGCATTTTGCTCGTACAGATTGCTATGAGAAGGATATCCCAATTGTCTGTACGAGCCCCGGAACACTCAAGACCGGTTAAGCAACCTTGAATTGACGTCTGCAGTTCTCTCAACGCTTTGCCAGACTCTTGGGATAGAGCTGGGATCTGTAGAAGCTGCTTGGCTTGGCTCATAATCAATAATCGATTATTTTCGTACCGCGCAGTGAGGTTATCCCACGCGGACTGGAATCCTTCATTGGTCAAGGGTGACCTAGAAACCGCGAGTTTTGCAACTTAAGTGGTAAAGTTTCTCTACTTGTGTTAGGCTTGGATTATGGATAAAAATCGCGGTAAACAAATCACGGAATGTAGGCCAAGCCAGGCTGTCTCCATAGAAGTTTTCGACTTCGCACGGGGGAACTGTGTGGCTTTGATGGGTGGAATCGACGGAGAGCCTGACTGATGGGGGAGCCATTTTCGCGGACAACTGCTCGATTCGCTCTCCAAACAAAGTCCCGCCATGCACATATGCCATATAACAATATTCATGTTTAGCTTTAATTGTAGCTATGTGCTTCGGACTATCTTCGTTCTTTTGAGCCGTCAAGGCCTTTTGGCATCGTGAAAACTCTGCCTCGACTTTTGCCCAAAGTGACTTAAGCTGGTCTAAGTATATTTTGATGAAGACGAGTGGCACATCGTCAGCTAAAGCCTGGGCCTCGCGTGCCTCGAACGCCGTTAAGGCCTCGCACACGGCAACAAAGTCGGAAAGAGGCATCGTTCTCTGAGCTATTACGAATCGAATGGGAACAAATAACTTCGTGGAATTAGAGCTCTCAGGAGAGGAGATCGAAACGAAGCTGTAAGTGGACTGTATAATTTAAGGATAGAGCAGTGAGAAGCACAAGTGTCTCCTCTTTTAATGTACACAACTAATAATAATAGATAGCATAAATGAAATTAGAAGGATTTATAATTTTCCTCGCAGTTGTGTGAATAATTATAAGGATATATAATAACTTGGATATTAAAATTTATACAATGTGGAATTATGTTGAATTTTATAAGAGTATTTAAAGAATATAGAGAAATTGAGATCAGTAGGATTGGGAGTGCCGATAACTTTTCAACGAAGGAAAAAAAAAAAACTCGGAATTAATTTTAATTAAACGGACTAGGTTAATTTCATAGATCTGTGAAGCAAGAATCAAAATTCACCGAGACAAGACAAAATATTAATTCATATAAATAAACTTGGCTCAAGTGTCAGCACTGATCAGGAGTCAGCTATTCTGCCGTTGCCCACGTTTTGTGAATTTAATTAATTTTAAATTCTTTAACGAATATCACGATTTCCTGCTTTAATGATGTAGTTTCAAATTAATAAATTGCGGAAAGCTAATCGGAGTGGCTGCAATTAATTTTCTTTGGGTGAAATTTAGTTGTATGTAGACGTATGTATGTACGTACATACATACATATGTACGTATGTGTGTGCTTACCGCGGCAAAAATTATTATGGATGTACAAATTAAGTGACATAAATAATTTATGCCGATGGACTAATGATCAGCCCGTGGAGTGTGCTTTACACTTTAAGTTAAGGTAAGTGGTACTTTATATATATTCGCGATTATTAACCACTTTTACTTGCACGTTATAAAACAGCTGTTTTTACATTTATGTATGTAGCATGTGTATATACATACATACATATGTATTGCTATGCAATTGGACTTTTGGTCAATCAGAATTTCGAAGAATGGAAAAAAATGAACTGGAAATACAAATAGATCGGGTAATACCATGTAACCTTTGGGACAGGTCAGGTATGTACATACAAGTATACAAAAGTGTGCAGGTCGCTATGGAAGAGCGGGAAACCTCACACTATTATAAGTATGCAATGGGATATAATGTGAATGGGATTTTTAATAAGAAATGTTGTACTTATCAGGAATTTCGCCGTTGCAAGCTGGAGGAGCGGAAGGATATCCGGCTCGGAGGACCAATGTTCGTGGAGTGGCGGAAAGATTTGCTGGGGTACAACCTAGGCGGGTGGCAATTTCTTCTGGGGTCTGGTGAGTGATGAGTGAATTAAAACGCGCGAGAACTTCGTTTAAATTAGGTATGATGTTTATTTACAGAGTACCTGGCACACACGAAATGTTTCGGTTTAATAATATATACAGGATTGTCGAATGGAAAGAATGAGAAACTGAACGGGTGTTCGGATGAAAAACTCGTACGATATTGAAGATGGCGATTTACAGGAGAGCCCTTCGTCACCCTCCTCAGTATGACCGCATTCCGTTTTGGGAAAAACCCTACCCCTCACTCTCTGCTGTTCACCCGGTGCACAGTGGGCGATTTGGCTGATCTAGCGTAACGAAATACCAATTTTCAACATTTAAAATCATGCAAAATTTGATTTCCCTCCGATAGTAATATGTTCATTTAGCAAATCGATAGCATCTATATCGATAATATGTATATCGTTAATCAGCCCTGAGCTGACAAACACAAAAAAAAACTTTCACTCGTTGCAGAGAACGGACGTGTTTTTTTTTGCGCTTATCAACTTTTATTTTTTTCTCACGATTAATTTCTTTTCTATAATTTGTACATAAATTCATTATCGGCTAATATTTCCAGCATCCGAGTTTTATTTTCATTTCGCGAATTTTTGCTGTCGCTTTTGTGTATTTGTTTAAATTTAAATAAAATCAAAACTTATAGCAATACTTGCGTTATCGGTGGTGTTGTTTTGTTTATCTCTTTTTGCTTTTGTGTCTTTACCGTTTTAACTAACTCTCGCGCTCTTGCGTACAAATTGTTGCTGCATGTGCAGTGCTGCCAACATAGCCTTTTTCCGGCCATATCTGGCATTTTTCAACTGCCGAATGCAGGAAAAATTATGATCTAGCTGCTGGCGGGCAAATTAGCATTTTTGTAAATCAAACTGGCCTTTTATAGCATTATTTTAACATATGTCAGCACTGCCTAAAATTAGGAAACGGGGCATCACATTTATCGATAGCATGAAGTTGATGAAGCCTTCTTGCCATCTTTTTGTATATTTTTCCATCACTAACAAGAATTTCACGTTAATTGAACCCGTGAAAAAAAGAGGATCATTGAAATGCCGAAAGTTCAATATAAACAGAAACCGCGTGACACCTGGTTGCGAGATCCATCATTTAAGGATTTGTTAACAATAGATCCGAATGATGAGTCGAAATGCTATTGCAGATATTGCAAGTCAAGTATAGTATCAAAAATTTACGACTTGCAGGGGCATGCAAAAACAAGAAAACATATGGTGGCTACAAGCAGCTTCACACAAAAAAATAAAATTGTGTTCACATCGAATGTGCTTCCGAAAACTAAACAACAAGAAGCTGCCTTATGTTTGTACATTGCCACCCATTCTGCAATTTCACCAATTGATCACTTGGGTATATTGTGCGCCACAAAATTCGATGCAGATAAAATTAAAGTCCACAGAACGAAGTGCACGAATATAATAAAAAATGTTTTGGGACCA
Source organism: Drosophila paulistorum (assembly GCA_018152135.1). Lineage (NCBI taxonomy): Eukaryota > Metazoa > Arthropoda > Insecta > Diptera > Drosophilidae > Drosophila > Drosophila paulistorum. Next base: position 430,937 of record JAECXG010000713.1, read on the forward strand.
TGTTTTCTGGAAGAATTAAAAGCTGATATTGGTGATGCCCAATTCAGTCTATTGCTGGACGAAAGTACTGATGTCAGTGTTTGCAAGTCTCTTGGTAAGTTAAAAATAAATTTTATGAATTAATACGGATAAACCATACGATTCATCTTTTTAGGTATTGTAATTAATTATTTTAGTTCCCACCGGCAGTTAATGGTATCGACATTTTTGTCTCTTGTTCCACTTGAGGCAGGAGATTCGAAGACCATAGCTAACAGCCTCCATCAAGAGATAAAAGGATTAGGACTTAATATTTTAAACTTGATTGGTATTGGTACAGACAACACTAGCGTAATGGTTGGCTCAAACCAAAGCGTATATACTGAATTGAAGAAGGATGTACCGTCCTTAATATTAATCAAATGCGTATGCCATTCAGTTCAATTAGCAGTGAATTCGGCCTGTACAAAGTTTTTGAATATATTGTGTACGAAACCTTTCATTGGTTCTCGAAAAGCAGTAAACGCCAATCAGATTATCAAAAAATATATGAGTTGATTAATAGTGATAAAGTAAGTTAGAATATATGTTTTATGTGTTTGTGTGTGTTTGAGTACTCAATACATAGTTCCTTAAAATTTTTATATGTCTTTTCAGATATAACTAATCTGTATTGTGTTTGTCCAGTCTTATTTGTCTTGTCTTACTTTGCAGTCTTATTTCTCTATTTTCTAACACTTTTTATCATATTTAAGGCACCTCTTAAAATTCCACAAGTCTGCGAAACACGATGGCTATCCATTGAATCTGCAGTTGCCAGAATTTTGCATCAGTGGATTGAACTTAAGCTACATTTTAGTCTTGCAGCAACAAAAGAAAAATGTTTCAAAGCGCAAAGCTTGCATAAATTCTATAGCGATGAAATTAATTGGTTATACTTGACGTTTTTAACGCCAGTATTAAGCGAAATGCAGGCTATAAGCAAAAATTTCCAGGCCAACAATTCAAATGCAAGCAAACTTTTAACAGATCTTGTATTTGGAATAAATTCTTTAAAATCAAAAATAATATTCCCTGAAGACATAGTTGACGTTCTGAATACTGATTTTAAAGGACATGTCAAGAGGGATCTGCCTTTGGGTTATGGATTCGAAATGTTGCTCAAAAAAATAAAGGAAAATATTTCCGATGAAATAGAAATGGAAATTCGATTTACGTGCACGGAATTTATAATTTCACTTATAGATGAGCTTAAAAAGAGGTAAGTAATTTTCTATAAATGTAATTAAATAGGCTAACAATTTTTTTATTTTTTCAGATTACCAGAAAACTACCAAATACTATTAAAGCAAATCGACATTTTTTCTGTTGACAAAATTTTGAATGCCAAAAAGGGCTCTGTTATTGAAGTCCTAAACCATTTCAAATTGCCTGTCACTCAGATTGAAGAGCTCGTTCTGCAGTACAACACCATACATCTTTTGAAATGGGAAAATACGGATTGTACCTTGAAATTTTGGGCTGAAGCAAACAATTATATGGAATCGGGAGGTAATCACCGATTTAAATCATTAGCTACTTTTGTCTTGAGCTTACTATCGCTACCGTGGTCAAACGCGGAAGTCGAACGAGTGTTTAGTCAGATGAACATTGTAAAATCAAAGCTGAGGAACTCAATGAACATAGACACACTTAATTCGGTTTTACACATACGGTAATTAATAATTTTAACACAATACATATTAAAAATTTTAACTTCTTATTAAACGTAAATGTATATATATTTACAGTTATGGATTGTGTAGATCAAATAAATGTTGCCACAACTTGGAAGTGCCTCCAAAGTATTTGAATTTAATTGGAACAAACAACTCCTATACTCTTGAGGAGAATATGGACTTTATTGAGCTTGATAATTGTCTATCAATTTTCAAATAAAAAAATATGTTACTAAAACAAAAAAATGGCAATTTTTATGGATGTTTTTGAATTTGATCTAGCCGTCTCTAGCAGGTTTACAAAGTTAATTTAGCATTTTTTAGCCCAGAAGAGTTGGCAGCACTGTGCATGTGTTCAATTTGACGCGCTCTCCCGCTCTTTCCTATTCTTGTTTCATTTGCGCTCTCGTCTTTTGCCTACCCGCGACTCTGTGATACGTGTTTTTGTTTTTGTGTATTTTTGTAATTTCTTACTCTGCACATTAACCCTTGTGTCAGAACTGGTCAGTATATTCTTATACACAGATTTTTAACCTTTAGAATTTTTATTTTTTTGTATTTACTTTTTTAATTAAATTAATTAATTTTTGATAAAATGGTTGTCTGCTCAAAAATAATTGCATAGTTGCCACTAATGCGGTTGACTCCCATGATTATATTCTTTGTTGGTTGTGTGACAATGCGGTTCACGTTAAGTGTGCAGGTTACACAGGCAGAATCAAGGAGTCTATTGCTAAAGTGGTGGCTTAAAATATGGATGTGATAGATAGATAGAGATAGTTTTGACACTTTAAGGGCAGATTTTAATAAACTCCAAGCGGAGTTTACTGCGGTGGAGACTCAGTTCAGGAGTTTATCGCTTATGAATGAGTCTCCGAAACGTAAAAGAACCAGTCCTTGGGGTGTTTCTGTATCTGTAGACCCGCCAGCGTCTCTAATCGTCCACGATATTATAAGAAGTTTCAAAGAACATGCTCGTTCAAAATTCATGATGCTTAATACACAATGCGATAAGAATTATCTTCAGCGGTGTAAGCTTCAGTTTTCTTCTGACCCTAAACAATTTTATAATTTTGTCAATTCTAAACGTAAGACCTCCATGCACCCATCTTTTTTGTCTTTTCAAAATAAAAAAGCGAGCACTGATCAGGCAATTTCCGATATGTTTGCGAGTTTTTTCAAAACAACTAATTCCTCAACGGAATATCGAGCAACGTCCGTATCCTTATCATTTAAAAAAGGCTAATTGCATTTTCAATCCAGTGTTTGATGAAAGTTCTATTCTTAGCGAACTTAAATTAAACCTGTTTATTCTCCGGGGCCAGATGGTCCTTCTGGATGTGTACTCAGGTTCTGTGCAAACGCATTATGTAAACCCATTTTAAAATTGTTTCTATTGTCTGTCGAATCTTCCTCTTTTCCATCTATTTAGAAGGAGTCGTATATCATTCCTCTGCATAAAAGTGGCAAAAAGTCAGAAGCCTCTAACTATAGAGGTATCTCAAAATTGTCCGCTATTCCGAAAGCTTTTGAGAAAATTATAACTTCTCAATTGCAACATTTTTGCAGCTCTATTATTTCGCCATCCCAACATGGGTTTGTGAAACGTAGATCTACAACCACTAACCTTTTAGAATTTACATCAATAATTATCAAGGGGTTCAAAAATGGTAAACAAACTGATGTCATATACACTGACTTCAGCAAAGCCTTTGATTCCGTAAATCATACCCTATTACTTTCTAAGCTGAGCGACATTGGGTTTCCACCCCTTTTCCTCTCTTGGGTTCGAGAATATTTAACAAATAGAAAACAGAAGGTACTTTTTAAGTCTTCTTTTTCTGATTCCATTCCTGTGACTTCTGGTGTACCTCAAGGTGGTCTTCTTGGCCGTCTGCTTTTCACACTATTCATTAACGATCTTCCATCAGTCATTGTTCATTCGCGTGTGCTTATGTATGCTGACGATGTCAAGCTTTGTCTTACTTATAAAGATACAGATTCATTTAGTCAGCTACAAGCTGATCTTAAAAACTTTCAATCCTGGTGCCAGTTTAATCTACTAAATCTTAACACTACCAAATGTAAGGTAATGACTTTTTTCCGTAACTCTCCTCAACTGGTCACGTATTTTCTAAACAATAGTCCTTTAGGACGTCTAAATAATATGAATGATTTGGGCGTACTTATGGACCTTAAGTTAAATTTTAACACCCATATTTCCACCACGGTCGCAAAGGCCATGAGTGTCCTGGGTTTCATTAAAAGATGGTCAAAAGAATTTGATGACCCCTATACAACTAAAGTTCTTTTTACTTCGCTTGTCCGTCCTATTTTAGAGTATGCATCTTGCATTTGGTCACGTCAATATGAGTCGCACCAGATTAGACTTGAATCCGTTCAAAAGCAGTTCTTGCTATTTGCTCTTCGTGGCTTAAGCTGGGATCGCGATGTCAATTTGCCTTCGTATTCTAGTAGACTTCTCTTGATTAACCTTCCTTCCCTAACTAACCGTAGAATTATGATTGGTGTTATTTTTATGCACAAGCTCCTAATTGGTGATATCGACTCGCCTGAGTTATTAGCTCAGGTAAATCTGTCGGTACCATGTAGACGGAGTAGACATCCTTTGATACCTTTATCCCTTAGTCGTTGTTCTTCTAACTATGCTCTGCATGAACCTTTTAGAGTCCTCTGCTCTGATTACAACCTTCTATTCCCTGTAATCTGCTCAGAGTCTTCTATTAATATGCTTAAAACTTCTATCCTATCCCATTTAGTTAATAGATAGCTATAGTACCTAGTATTTGTTTGTCTGTTTTGTCTCGGTCGGTCGGGTGGGAGGTGGGCAGTTATCTGCTTGGGCTCGCGCGTAACATGCTTTGTCCTGGTGTCGTAGGGGCCACTTGAACGTACTGCGCATAGTATCGTCAACGTCCGCTAAAAAAAAACCACAAAATATTGAAACACAGCTTTTCGTTGCACTTTACCCACGTCTTTACACCGATCTTAGATTGTTGAAAAAAACGTTTTATTCATTTTTAATCCAGTTTTTTTGTATTACACAAAGTGAAGGTATGTATTTTAAGAATCTAGATGTTTTGTGACCTGTGAATATATGTTGTGTTGTTTAATTGTACTTTTAACCATCTGTCTCTCTAATACCCTGTTGTTAACCAATTTCATCTTCTGTAGAATAAAAAATTATGAGGCCCATATTGGCCCGTAAAAATTTTATTTTTGTGATATTATATTGTTTGTCCACTATGTGAATTGTCCAACATTAGCTGCCCTGAGCTGCCCATTCTAACAATGTAGCTTTTTTTAGGAACCATGTCGGTCTGCAAGCGGCAACTTTTTATAGTATGGTATGAGGAAAAATGCGCTTCAAATAAGTATTCCGAACTTGTCGACTACATTTTTTCTAATGTTCTCAAGAAATCGTACTGTAGTGTGCAGGACTACCATTCAATTATGGATAAACTCTAAATTTTTCACAAAAAATTGTCTAAAAAGTGGAAGAAAAACAATAGAGATAAGAATCGATTGGAGAACAACAACGCAGCCTGGCTCAACGACGATTTGGTTCTTCTGAGCCCTGAACAAAAATAGGCTCCAGGGCGAAAAACTCATACAAGCTATTGCAAGCAGGTACAAAAGCGCGAAAAGCTTATATTTTTCCAACATATGATGTTTTGCGATCGGCGAAAAAAAAATGTGCTATCCGGATTGCATTAGAACGGAAGAAAGTTGGACTGAAGTTCCTTTACAAAAAATGCTTACAAGAATTGTTGGTGCGCATCCCGAAGTTTTTAGCCAACTCTCGCATAATGGCGATAAAGTCTTTGAGCCTCATTTCTAAATGGGGTTGCGATGGGAGTTCGGAACACGCGACATATCGGCAGAGCTTCAGTAATCCGGAGCTTAAGATGGCAGATGAGCACATATTTTTCACATGCATAGTGCCGCTACAATTATAATTGGAAAGCAGCGGACCATTAAAAATAATGTTTGCCAAAGAGTCTACAGAATTGGTTAGAGCGGAAATTGAAAAAATGAATTCACAGATATTGAAAATTGTGCCTACGCGTTTAAGTAGCTTTCAAGTTTACCACAAATTGCAACTTACCATGATCGATGGCAAAGTTTTTAGCGTAATTGCCGAAACATCAAAAAACTCGCGTGTAAATACAATGGAGGATTTAATGAATTCATTATTAGTTGCTTCAGACCCACTTATAACAAGTTTGTGCAAAAACAAACGAAATAAAACTAGTAAGAATATAGGGTTTGATAAGGAAGTTCGAAGTCTGCTATTAAACTACCCTTCAGATTCACAAAATTCCGATTCGGAATCGGATATCTAATATTATTAATAATACACTGCGCGCCACTTGAATAGGACACCTCTAAAGTCGATTTTCTTTAGTTAATTTCTGCTAAGTCAAGACAACTATGAATATAATTTTTTTTTTTTTCTTAAAAAGTTTATTTTATTATATTTATTTGACGAAAATTTCAAAGTTATTCAAAAGTTGTAAGTATACAAAAAAACAGTGTTAACCATTAAGTAACAAAATGTTGAGTCTTAAATGTGCACCACTTGAATAGGACACTTTAACTTAAAATTGTTTAAGGATATTTGAATCCACTTCAAATAAAAATATTACTTCAAATGTAAGTTATTAGCATGTTTTTAAACAAAAAACAAATTTTTTAATAGTGTGTTGAGCCACCTTTTTTCTCCAAAACCTCACACATTCGGTCTGGAAGAGATTCATACAATTTTCCCAAATAATTCAAGCATATTGAGCCCCATGCTGATTTGATAGCTGCAATTAGCTCTGGAACGCTCGAATATTGCTGACCTGATCCATATACTTGACGTGTTAGCCATCCCCACACATTCTCAATAATATTCAAGTCCGGTGAATAGGGTGGCCAGTTTAATAGTTCTACGTTTTGGCTCGCTATATACGATTTAACAATCCGGGCCGTATGTATGGGAGCATTATCCTGCTGATAAATTCATTTTAGGTTGGCAAAAAGAGTTTGGAAGTGTGGAAAGGCCTCTTTCAATATACCATTATAGCACAACGCATTCATGGTGGTTGGAACAAATTTAAGCTCCAGGTGCCATAATAGGAAATGGCCCCCCACACCATAATACCTCCAGCACAGCTGTGCAACTTATCAAGATGGTGTGGTTCTTTCCGAAGATCATGAAAATAGTAGTTAGAGCCATCGGGGCCCTCCAAATTAAACCTTTTAGGAAGACAACACGATGCCACTCCGAAGTCCACATGTGCGCGAGCGAACTCAAGCCGTTGCAACTTTCGAACCGGGTTAAGGGGTGGCTTCTTCTTGATTTTTAGTCTCTTTAGGTGTGGAGCATTATTAATAACACGTCGCATGGTTGTCAAACTTACTCTAACGTTGCATTTTTCCCTCATCTTGGCCAAAGGGTCGTGTGAATTGGAAGCTTCTCGTAATATAAGTCGCTTGTCTGCGATAGTAAGCACACTGTGGGTGCGGCCCTTCATGTTTTTTCCATAATTAGCCTCATTATTTAAAAAATTGGTTATGACGTGACGGCTCCTGTCCATTTTTTTGCTATTTTGGCAATAGAAAGATTTTTCCCTTTTCCGACTCAGATAATGAAATGCCAGGACCCATTTTAATTTTTAAATTTAATATACACTTCAAATTAAGAAAAAAGTTTTACCTAACCAAAATTTGCGGGCGCGTGCCAACGATATTAATTAAATAAAATGCATGTTCTATTCAAGTGGCGCAAAAATTCCAATGAATTTTTGCGAATGCAAACATAAAACGTAAACAACTTTATAACGGTTCTATTCCAAAGCTTGGAACGCACCAGAAAGAGCGAAGAATGCTTGAAATAAGATAATATGAAAAAATACCGTTATTTTACCATTTCGTTTTCGAGTTATGAGCTGTTGTAAAGCGAGCATACAGGGTGTCCTATTCAAGTGGCGCGCAGTGTAATAATAGTTAAAATAATAGTTAAAAATGCAGACAATAAAAATGTTAAAAACATGTAAATAAAAAAAAAGCATAACAAAAATTTTTAAGTTGCAAAAAGTTATTAAATATTGTGCCTTGATGGGCCCAAATAATATAAAAATTACCATTATTGCAAAATTGTTTTTATGTTTTGAGTAATAAATTTTGTTACGCTAGGTCAGCCAAATCACCCACTGTGCGGTGGCGTGAACACATATAATGATCCTTCTTTCCAACAGTACTTGCAATCAGATCTCGATGCGTTCTGTGATTGGTGTCACGTTAATAAATTACGCCTTAATGCCTCTAAGTGCTCTTTTATGACTTTCAGTCGTTTGTCGCCGTTCCTAGCTCATTACTCTATTAAGTCTGTTCTGTTAGATTGTGTACCATCATTCAAAGACTTAGGCGTTATGTTTGACCCAAAACTTTCATTTAATGTTCATATATCTTCAATTGTCAATAGAGCATGCAGTCTTCTTGGCTTCATTAAACGTTGGGCCAAAGAATTTGATGATCCATATGTGACAAAGGTTTTATACACTTCGTTAGTTCGCCCTACTCTAGAATATTGCTCGCCAGTGTGGAACCCTCAATACGATGTTCACCAACGTAGTATTGAATCGGTACAGAAGCAATTCCTTAAGTTCGCGTTACACGGTCTTAATTGGGACCCGAGTCTTCGCCTACCTTCTTATTCTGACAGACTTCTCCTTATTAATCTTCCTTCACTTTACAACCGTAGGCTCGTATTTGGCATTCTCTTTCTCTATAAACTAGTCAATGGTGAAGTCATTTCTACGCTATATTTTTGTGTTCCCTCACGTCAGACCAGAAACTTTTTTCCTCTTCACCTTAGTAGATGTCTGATGAACTGTTCTCTTTACGAACCTTTTCGTGTTCTTTGCCAATCTTTTAACAACCTTTCTCACCTTATTTCTCCTTATCTATCTGTCACTTCTCCTCGCGCTATACTTTTTAATTATCTACAGCGAAACCACTGAAAATATTCAGAACTGGATATTGGATTGGCTGCAACTCATAGGGATGGTCAGGGACCACATTGGCTGTGAATCGGGGCATAGCTTGCACCTTGTTGCAAATAAAACACCTCCACCGGGTCGGAGATGTTTAGTTGTGCATAAAGATAAGCTACCTTCGTGTAGCTCGTCGACTGCTGATTTAGTTGACGTAAATAAATAAATGGTAGGCCATAGATGCCACAGCAAACAAAAGGCCCCGGTCTATTGGTGGAATGCATCTATAAACGAGGCGAGGAGCAGGTGCCCCCAATGCAGACGGCAATATCAGAGGGCGCGTGGAATGCCAGAGTTCTTTAGCCTCCAGGCCCAATACAAGCTAAGGCGAAGAAAACTAAAACTCGCCATTAAGGAGAGTAAATGCTTCTTAGAAATGTGCAACGCCGCCGAGAACGATATTTGGGGGGCTGCTTATAAATGGCCATGAAGAAACTCAACGCAAACAAGCCCTTGACTCACAACGAGTCCCAAATGAAACACATTGTAGAGACTCTGTTCCCGAAAACCTCAGCTGTATCGCCAAGACCCACTCGGATCGCTACTACACGAGATGTCTGCGATATTAGCCCCGAAGAAATTCTGGCAGTTGCCGCAAGGTTGCAGGATCAAAAGACCCCAGGCCCTGATGCGATACCAAACAAGGCGCTAAAACTGGCGGCCCGTCTCCAGCCTGAAAAATTTGCAGAAGTCTTTAATAAATGCATGCACGATGGCATATTCCCAGACATTTGGAAATTGCAAATTCTGATACTTCTGCCCAAGCCGAACAAGCCAGCCGAGGACCCATCAGCATCCAGGCCGATCTGCCTTTTACACTCGGTCTGGAAACTGTTTGAATAACTGCTGGTGAAGAGAGTTGAGTCCGCCATCAAGCACTCTGGCGACCTCTCACCAATGCAGTTTGGGTTTACACGCGCAAAGTCCACAATCGACGCGCTACAGTAATGCCATCGAGGGCCAGAGATGGAAGGGTGGCAAGAAGGAATACTGCTTGGTCACCACTCTAGATGTGAGAACCGCCTTCAATACGGCAACTGGAGCCGGATGCTAAGCTCTCTTCGAGTTTCGGGTACCAGAGTACCTAGTCCTCATGGTGGAAGATTATTTCCGAAATCGTATCCTGCGCTACAACACCCAAAGTGGCTGGCGAACACATGTCGTCAAAGGAGGTGTCCCGCAAGTCTCCGTTCTGAGACCAATCCTATGGAACGTGACGTATGATGGCTTGCTCAGGCTTTCTCTCCCACCTGGAAACCAGATTGTCGGCTTTGCATATGATGTGGCGATAGTGGTGGTAGCGAAGCAGCTACATGAGACGGAGAGCAAAAGTTGCAGGCCAATAAACCGAAGCTGTCTTGATCAGCAGTCGCAAAGTCGTGGAGGTAGCTGAAATTTCACTGGATACGTGCAAAATGAGGTCATCCAGGGCAATACGCTATTTAGGCATCTTATTAGACACCAGCCTTAGCCTCGAGGAACACCTGGTGCAATATAAAAGTTGCAGAAATAGGCCGCTGCATTACGCGGTTCGTGCTCAACTCCAGAGGCCCAAGCCAACGGCAACGGGTACTATTGGTAAATGTGGTGCGATCGATAATGCTCTATGGAGCTCCTATTTGGGCAACGGCTATGCGGCAAAAATCATATCGCCAAGGGCTTGAATCAACGTACAGATTTGGAGCCATCCGAGTGTGTCGAGGCTTCCGAACAATGTCCGACGAGGCTGCGCTAGTCATAGCTGGACTTACAGCTATCGATCTTCTGGCGAATCTACAGTTGAAGGCAAACTACAGAATGGACGCCACTGACAAAACAAAAGGCCAAAAGAGCAGCCAGAAGAGCAAACTTAGAAGACAAGCAAGATGGACATCCTCAATCAAAGGCAGATGGCCGTTTAGGCTAATCCCGAATCTGGAGTCCTGGCTCTCGAGACGTCACGACGAAGTAACATTCGAGTTAAACGAACTGTTAAGTGGCCATGGGTGATTCAACTCATACCTGCACCGATTTGGACACGAAAGCACTCTAGAATGCATGCTATTGTGAGGAACATTATAATTAACTATAATATCCCACACAACAAGCAAACAGCAGCACAATCCAACGATACAAATGAAGCACCGAATACAAGATACAGCCGAGACACAAACCTAAGTTACGATATACGACCAAGCCTGCTACTGGTCGATCGAACCGAGTCATAGAGAATGGCTTACGATCAAACCGGGTCGATCGAACCACACGTCACCGCTGGCGATTTCGTACAAGCGGGAAGATGCGTGGGAAGCGTAATGCAAAAAAACCAATATGCACGCATACGCAATGGGCAGCCAAGTCCAACATGGCTCGATCGAACCAACTCGAACCTATGACGTACGATCGAACCAATTCGAACCTATGACGTACGATCAAACCAAGTTGAACTCATGACGTACGATCAAGCAAGGCTCGATCGAATCAAAGGCGACCGCTGGTAATTTCGTAGTTGCGTAAGAGGCAGAATGCACAAAATCAACGATATAAGAGTAATGGAACCCGGCTTGAGGGCATAATTGCACACAAACGGGGGCATTGGCCTACTTATGCAAATTAAGAGCACAGAGAGGCAAATATGAATGCATGCATTAGAATACGCTGAATAAATATACACGCATGTCACACGTACACTATGCGTGAGGGAGAATACCGGTGACCAATAGCGCACTCTCTGCCTACGTCACGCTCATGAGAACGAAAGCAGTTAGATTGCGAGCAGTCAAAATCTTGTGAGCGAGAGACAGTAAAAGTGATGGCCAAGCAAGCCCGTGAGACGGGTGCGGGGCATGCATGCTTTGTATGAAGCAATGATGGTTTGTGGATTGGATAGGGGAATATGCGAACCGAAGGGGGAGGGATGAACAATGGGGAAGCCCTCTATCTAATAGATACGATATGCGTATGAAAGGGCATTGCATGGGAAATTAAACGATTTTGTATGTTAATTTAATCAAGATGATTATTGTTAAACAATAGCTTAAGTTAATATAATTATCATATATATGTATGTAAATATAATAAGGAGAGAATATGTGCGAAACTGGGTATGACGAGTGGATCAAAGGGAGCGACGGGCAAAGGCAGCGATGAAAGCAGAGAAAGTCAACGGGATACGATCGGCGGCCAATAGGAAGGCGACGCCAGCATAAGAAAGTGATGCAAGTCAATATGTACAAACGAGAAAGACAGGGACAAGGAATAAATGGGCGCGCAGCCACAGAGAAAGTGGACATATGCGCCAAGGATTTGCGGGACTTTCACCACGCATAGCAACAAGTGGATGCGTGGGTGAAAGCAGAGGGCCGATGGAAATGTACCAGCTGTATAGCGGTACCATACCAATATATTCCTGAGGCCATGGGAACTGCCTATATAAAGGCAACGTCTGTCGATCAAGTCATCAAGTCGTGATCAAGTAACAAGTAATTAAGGCCTTACGAGTAACCTTAAGAACTTATCAAGGAAATACAAGGAGCAGCAGAAAACTAGGAATTACACAGGCCTTACGAGTAACCTGTATAATTCCCCCAATAGCAACAAATCCTTAAATAAGGTGTTTAAGATTAAACATCGTGGTCAGCTGAAATGGCTTCACCAAATCAGATTGACCAAAGAAATATACACAAACGAAACATAAACAAAAATATGTCATAAAGATTCATATGGCAAGTATTGCTTAAAACCAAACAAACATGCATCCGCACTCTGTCGACACTTAACACTTAAGTCGCCAAGCGCTGAGCATGAAATATAAACAAATTCCAAACCCCGAAGACGTGGGGCATTAGAATAAGTATTTTTTAAGAACAATTGTCGCTTCTTAGAGTTTAAGATTTTTCAATAAAATCAGTTCATATTTTGAATTCAACGAATGAAGACTGGGTTATTTTCCTTCTCTTCGGAAATCCCTATTCATAAGGATAACAAGCATTAGAAACGAGTCCTTAAATAAGGATAGCGAACACCATACCCAAGCTAGAGTGAATTGGAGAGAAGCCAAGCATTTCCAGGAGTATCCAAAGTCAGTGGTAGGCACGAGGATATATCCTACTGCCGAAATTCCAGGATCTATATATCCTGACGATTACAAAGTGCTGAGGAATATCCTGCTTCGTGATAATAGCTGCGGGATTCGTCCCAGAGCCATAAAAGCAAAAGCCATCTCAACAAGCATAGCGAAAGGGGTACAGAGGTGTGGAGCAACAACCAAACGTACGGTACAGGCCGAGACAACAACCAGCAACGGCTACAGGAGCAAAAGGAAAGCAAGAAGGGACGACGAGGGATTCGAAGTGAATCGACAACGCTGTCCAAGACCAGACCTACCATAGAGAAACTTGTCATATCCAATCAAGCCCATAAACGATCGCAAATAAACGTATTACAAAACCAAATCAACAAACAAACCTGTTCTGATTTCACCGGGGCACAAAATAAATTTTGTTGTGCCGAACCTAGCCCGAGAGATATTGTAGATATCCCGAAGGACGAGAAAGGATCGTTACAGCTGGCGCCCAACGTGCTATACTGGTGAAATTTAGAAATAAAAATACAGTTTATAAATCATAAAAAGATCAAAAATGGGAAAAGGATGGATTTACCACATGAAGAAGGAGGATTTGGTACAGACAGGCCAAAGAATCGGGATCGAGATAAACGGCACAGTGGAGGAAATGAGGAGACAGCTAGGCGAGTGGATAGAAAGGAATGAAAAGGACCCAGACTGGAAGGAGGAAATAAATAGATTGGAAACAAAGTACTCGAAAAATATAAAAATGAAAACAATAGCAAGCACATCAAAAACATGCGAAAGTGAGGCTGAGGAATTCCAGAAAATAAACATCGCCACACTAGCAATCCCTCCATATTTACCACCAAGATGGGGAAGCGAAGGAGCCCTAGATAGCGCAGAGATAAAGAGGGACATAAGGAGACAAACGATAGACCCCAAGAAAACGGCACCACATACAACAAACAAGACCACCGAATACGCCAAGGTGGCAAAACAAGTGAGGGAGTGGACATTCAGATTCGACGGCAATTCTAGACCACTAGAGTTCATAGAACAGATCGAGTGGTCAGCAGACATGTATGGCATCGAACTGGACATGATCCCGAGAGCGATGCCAGAGCTACTGAAAGATAGGGCACTCAAATGGTACGTCGCAAACAATAAGCAGTGGCGAACATGGAAGGAATTTGTTGAGGGCTTCAAGAAATATTTCTTGCCGAAAGGATTCTTCAACAAATTGGCTGATCAAGTGAAAAATCGCAAGCAAAACAGAAACGAGTACTTCAAGGACTATATGGTGGATATGCAAACATTGATGAGACCCCTAAAAATACCAGAGTACGAACAATTGGAGGTCATATTGGAAAATTGCACTCCAGATCTAAAAATATTCGTTCGGCCGCACAGGGTCAGAGATCTAGATGAGCTGATGCAGTTGGCAGAAGAACACGAGATGCTCGAACAAGAGCGATTCGAGTTCCATCGCGAAAACAATGCTCAAAGAACACATAACAACCAATCAAACCACAGAGGAGGAAATAATCACGGGCCACCAGTCACACAGTGCCGAAGATGCCAGGACAACAGCATTCGAGACCAAACCAAGAAAACAAGAACGTCCGAGACGGAAAAGTCCTGAACCCGAATCAGGCGTGCCGCAGATGCGGGGGAGCCGGACACTGGGCCAGGGAATGCAACAATCAGAGACTCAATTTCTGCTGGCAGTGTGGAAAGGTGGGCAAAAGGACGAAAGAATGTTGTTGGAGTTTGGGAAACGAAAGGCGGTTCCAGTCTATCAGGGGCGAGCAGGGACCCAGCCAACAAGCTCCTCACCACTAATAGGCCAACTAGTAGAAGAAGAGGATCAATTGTCAGCGATTATCGAAGTAGCAGGAATACAGATGAAAGCGACAATTGACTCCGGAGCCACGAGTAGCTTCATCAGCAAGCAGATATTGGAAACAGTGAGGAATAAGGGAAAATGGGAGAACACACACAAACGGGTATACATGGCAGACGGAAAGGTGCGAGACATTGAAGAGCAATGGACAGGATGCGTGAGATTCGGACACAAGAAAATCCACATGCCATTTCTGGTCATGCCAGAAGGAATGGATGCGCTAATATTGGGGTGGAATTTCCTCCGGATTATGAACACAGAAATATCGTGTGGAGGCCACAAAGTGCGAATACCGACAGTAAGGCGAATACAGGGCAGGCGCGTAGAAAGAATATCCATCATGGTCACTCAGAAGAGTGATCAGCAAGAAATACAAAGCTTTCTGAGTCAGGAATTGAAGGAATTAGGGAAAGTTAAGGGACTGTCAAAGGTGGGGATACATCGCATAACGATGAAGGACGATATCCCAAAACAAAGATATTACCCGAAAAACCCGAAAATACAAGGAGAAATCAATGCAAAGGTCGACGAACTGTTGACAATGGGATGCATAGAACCATCGCAAAGCCCATATAGCTCACCCATAGTGATAGTGAGAAAGAAACAGACAGGCAAATGGAGATTATGCGTAGATTTTAGACAGATTAACGCAAAATCTATAAAGGATGCATACCCAATGCCACGCATCGATTACATCTTGAATCAACTACGCGAAGCAAAATTCATAAGCAGCTTAGATCTGGGTATGGTGTTCGCTATCCTTATTTAAGGACTCGTTTCCAATGCTTGTTATCCTTATTTAAGGATTTGTTGCTATTGGGGGAATTATACAGGTTACTCGTAAGGCCTGTGTAATTCCTAGTTTTCTGCTGCTCCTTGTATTTCCTTGATAAGTTCTTAAGGTTACTCGTAAGGCCTTAATTACTTGTTACTTGATCACGACTTGATGACTTGGCGGCGAGAAAATCTGCACAGACCGGCCGGCTGGACAGAGAACTCAAAACATGACTTAGAGCTGAAAATCTCAAAGCGCATCGCATCAGAAACAAATTATAGCAAAGTCACAAACCGCATCGCAGAGCACAATGAAGACGTGCGAATATCGTAATGACACGTATACAAGCATGCGAAAACGAATTTAGAAACTGGCAACGGATACCCGAATATCGTAACGATGCAGACAATATGCAGGCATAATAGAAAAAAACCAGAGATAGAACGAATGGGGACAACACCAACACATATACGCATACACCGCGAAAAGGGAGGGGAAACGCACCCACACATACGCACGATATGACGTATGTATTGGTGAGTCACCGCAATGCACATACACATGCGCATGCTATTATGCATATAATGGTGGAGCATCTCGGCGTTTTAAAATATGCCAAGAGAACAAGGGCAAGGAGGAGAAATCCTAAATATCGGTAAATATCAAAGAAATGACCGAAAGACGAGGTTTCATGCGTGCAATTGTCATAATCAGGAAACACTCAAAGCTTATCATTCGGCGAGTAAAGATAAAAAAAAAAAAAAAAAAAAAACCATGAACGCATTTAATGCAAATTTTGGCCAGGATGAAGGCGTAGCTCGACGAGGTGCGGCACCGCGGGCCAATATGGAACGCGGTGACTGGCACGTGTCCGAAGGGGAGTCCGACGACGATGATCTGGACATAATAAATCCAGGCATCGTCGCCTCTTCGGACGAGGAGTTCGTTGAGGACGAGGAGGTGGACAGCGGGTTCACGAGCGGAGGCACAACAGACGAGGATAGTGTATCGGAATCTGGACAAGATGATCACGAGGTAGACACGGACGAGGAGGCGATTTGGCGAGAGATCGACGACGTAATTGGGATGATGCAGCGTGACGACGACATGGAAGGGGAAAGCGTCACGTCGGAGAGGGCAGAGGCACGGAGCCCAGAGTATGCCCCGTGGCGGGATGACGAAGAATTGGAGCCGCCGGTACAAAGATGGGAGCCAGCGCGGCCGCCAACTCCGTGTCGTATGGTGGATGTAACATCGGATGCCAGCGAGACGGAGGAGGTGGCTGTGGCTGAGGAAGGAGAGGCTGAAGGAGAAGCCAGCTCACCTCCATCGGACTGGGCAGGCGAAGAAGCGCGGGCGGCAAACCATCATTGGATGAATTGGCTGGCGGAGGCAGAAAGGCAACAGCGACAGCAGCAACAACAGCAACAGCAGTATGAGCAACAATGGCAGCAACAGTTGCAGCAGCAGCAACAACTGCAGCAACAATTGCTGCAACAACAATTGCAGCCACAGCAACAGCAAAAACAGCCAGAGCAACAACAGCAAGAGCCACAGCAACAACAGCAACAGCAAGAACAGCCAGAGCAACAACAGCAACAGCAGTATGAGCAACATCAGCAGCAGCAACATCAACAACAGCAACTCGAATGCCAAGAGTGCCCGTGGGTGTGGCCAAGGCCGGCATTGAATAGACAAATGTCTGCACCCACGGGGCAAAATGAAAATGCTCGGCCCATATTGGCCAGGCAGTCATCTTGCCCAGTGCCATACGGGCATGAAAGGTATGAGGCAGTGGAGGAGAGCGAATGGCCGGAGACGGTCTCGGAAATGGTGGGGCAAATGGCCCAACATGAGGGGCCAAGAGCAGTAAGATTAGTGTGGGCGGGTAGAATTAGGTATAGAATTAGAATTGCACAGGGGATAGCTAGGGTATTTAGGGAAAAGCAATAAAAAAAAAAACACAAAACAAAAATTAGACATAAGTTAGAGTAATACTAGTAAGTAAGAAAAGATGCGGAACGTGCCAACAAAAAAAAAAAAAAACCCCAAAATGAAAAGATGCCCTAATCCGCCAACATTAACGAAAAGATACTCAGTAATCGCCAACAATAGAAGATGCCAAATGGCCAATAAAAGATGCGAGCTGAGTCCCAAAAACAAAAACAAGTAGAACACATGCCAAAACAAAGAAAAAAAAAGGAACAATGGTAATACATGAAAAAACACATACGTAAAACAAGCACAAGGTACAAGGGACAGGGGAGGGCAAATCCCTCCCGAAGAAGGGGGGGAGTGTGAGGAACATTATAATTAACTATAATATCCCACACAACAAGCAAACAGCAGCACAATCCAACGATACAAATGAAGCACCTAATACAAGATACAGCCGAGACACAAACCTAAGTTAGGGAAGATGCGTGGGAAGCGTAATGCAAAAAAACCAATATGCACGCATACGCAATGGGCAGCCAAGTCCAACATGGCTCTATCGAACCAACTCGAACCTATGACGTACGATCGAACCAATTCGAACCTATGACGTACGATCAAACCAAGTTGAACTCATGACGTACGATCAAGCAAGGCTCGATCGAATCAAAGGCGACCGCTGGTAATTTCGTAGTTGCGTGGGAGGCAGAATGCACAAAATCAACGATATAAGAGTAATGGAACCCGGCTTGAGGGCATAATTGCACACAAACGGGGGCATTGGCCTACTTATGCAAATTAAGAGCACAGAGAGGCAAATATGAATGCATGCATTAGAATACGCTGAATAAATATACACGCATGTCACACGTACACTATGCGTGAGGGAGAATACCGGTGACCAATAGCGCACTCTCTGCCTACGTGACGCTCATGAGAACGAAAGCAGTTAGATTGCGAGCAGTCAAAATCTTGTGAGCGAGAGACAGTAAAAGTGATGGCCAAGCAAGCCCGTGAGACGGGTGCGGGGCATGCATGCTTTGTATGAAGCAATGATGGTTTGTGGATTGGATAGGGGAATATGCGAACCGAAGGGGGAGGGATGAACAATGGGGAAGCCCTCTATCTAATAGATACGATATGCGTATGAAAGGGCATTGCATGGGAAATTAAACGATTTTGTATGTTAATTTAATCAAGATGATTATTGTTAAACAATAGCTTAAGTTAATATAATTATCATATATATGTATGTAAATATAATAAGGAGAGAATATGTGCGAAACTGGGTATGACGAGTGGATCAAAGGGAGCGACGGGCAAAGGCAGCGATGAAAGCAGAGAAAGTCAACGGGATACGATCGGCGGCCAATAGAAAGGCGACGCCAGCATAAGAAAGTGATGCAAGTCAATATGTACAAACGAGAAAGACAGGGACAAGGAATAAATGGGCGCGCAGCCACAGAGAAAGTGGACATATGCGCCAAGGATTTACGGGACTTTCACCACGCATAGCAACAAGTGGATGCGTGGGTGAAAGCAGAGGGCCGATGGAAATGTACCAGCTGTATAGCGGTACCACACCAATATATTCCTGAGGCCGTGGGAGCTGCCTATATAAAGGCAACGTCTATCAACCAAAGGCATCAAGTCATCAAGTCGTGATCAAGTAACAAGTAATTAAGGCCTTACGAGTAACCTTAAGAACTTATCAAGGAAATATAAGGAGCAGCAGAAAACTAGGAATTACACAGGCCTTACGAGTAACCTGTATAATTCCCCCAATAGCAACAAATCCTTAAATAAGGATAACAAGCATTAGAAACGAGTCCTTAAATAAGGATAGCGAACACCATACCCAAGCTAGAGTGAATTGGAGAGAAGCCAAGCATTTCCAGGAGTTTCCAAAGTCAGTGGTAGGCACGAGGATATATCCTACTGCCGAAATTCCAGGATCTATATATCCTGACGATTACCAAGTGCTGAGGAATATCCTGCTTCGTGATAATAGCTGCGGGATTCGTCCCAGAGCCATAAAAGCAAAAGCCATCTCAACAAGCATAGCGAAAGGGGTACAGAGGTGTGGAGCAACAACCAAACGTACGGTACAGGCCGAGACAACAACCAGCAACGGCTACAGGAGCAAAAGGAAAGCAAGAAGGGACGACGAGGGATTCGAAGTGAATCGACAACGCTGTCCAAGACCAGACCTACCATAGAGAAACTTGTCATATCCAATCAAGCCCATAAACGATCGCAAATAAACGTATTACAAAACCAAATCAACAAACAAACCTGTTCTGATTTCACCGGGGCACAAAATAAATTTTGTTGTGCCGAACCTAGCCCGAGAGATATTGTAGATATCCCGAAGGACGAGAAAGGATCGTTACAGCTGGCGCCCAACGTGCTATACTGGTGAAATTTAGAAATAAAAATACAGTTTATAAATCATAAAAAGATCAAAAATGGGAAAAGGATGGATTTACCACATGAAGAAGGAGGATTTGGTACAGACAGGCCAAAGAATCGGGATCGAGATAAACGGCACAGTGGAGGAAATGAGGAGACAGCTAGGCGAGTGGATAGAAAGGAATGAAAAGGACCCAGACTGGAAGGAGGAAATAAATAGATTGGAAACAAAGTACTCGAAAAATATAAAAATGAAAACAATAGCAAGCACATCAAAAACATGCGAAAGTGAGGCTGAGGAATTCCAGAAAATAAACATCGCCACACTAGCAATCCCTCCATATTTACCACCAAGATGGGGGAAGCGAAGGAGCCCTAGATAGCGCAGAGATAAAGAGGGACATAAGGAGACAAACGATAGACCCCAAGAAAACGGCACCACATACAACAAACAAGACCACCGAATACGCCAAGGTGGCAAAACAAGTGAGGGAGTGGACATTCAGATTCGACGGCAATTCTAGACCACTAGAGTTCATAGAACAGATCGAGTGGTCAGCAGACATGTATGGCATCGAACTGGACATGATCCCGAGAGCGATGCCAGAGCTACTGAAAGATAGGGCACTCAAATGGTACGTCGCAAACAATAAGCAGTGGCGAACATGGAAGGAATTTGTTGAGGGCTTCAAGAAATATTTCTTGCCGAAAGGATTCCTCAACAAATTGGCTGATCAAGTGAAAAATCGCAAGCAAAACAGAAACGAGTACTTCAAGGACTATATGGTGGATATGCAAACATTGATGAGACCCCTAAAAATACCAGAGTACGAACAATTGGAGGTCATATTGGAAAATTGCACTCCAGATCTAAAAATATTCGTTCGGCCGCACAGGGTCAGAGATCTAGATGAGCTGATGCAGTTGGCAGAAGAACACGAGATGCTCGAACAAGAGCGATTCGAGTTCCATCGCGAAAACAATGCTCAAAGACCACATAACAACCAATCAAACCACAGAGGAGGAAATAATCACGGGCCACCAGTCACACAGTGCCGAAGATGCCAGGACAACAGCATGGAGAATCATTCGAGACCAAACCAAGAAAATAAGAACGTCCGAGACGGAAAAGTCCTGAACCCGAATCAGGCGTGCCGCAGATGCGGGGGAGCCGGACACTGGGCCAGGGAATGCAACAATCAGAGACTCAATTTCTGCTGGCAGTGTGGAAAGGTGGGCAAAAGGACGAAAGAATGTTGTTGGAGTTTGGGAAACGAAAGGCGGTTCCAGTCTATCAGGGGCGAGCAGGGACCCAGCCAACAAGCTCCTCACCACTAATAGGCCAACTAGTAGAAGAAGAGGATCAATTGTCAGCGATTATCGAAGTAGCAGGAATATAGATGAAAGCGACAATTGACTCCGGAGCCACGAGTAGCTTCATCAGCAAGCAGATATTGGAAACAGTGAGGAATAAGGGAAAATGGGAGAACACACACAAACGGGTATACATGGCAGACGGAAAGGTGCGAGACATTGAAGAGCAATGGACAGGATGCGTGAGATTCGGACACAAGGAAATCCACATGCCATTTCTGGTCATGCCAGAAGGAATGGATGCGCTAATATTGGGGTGGAATTTCCTCCGGATTATGAACACAGAAATATCGTGTGGAGGCCACAAAGTGCGAATACCGACAGTAAGGCGAATACAGGGCAGGCGCGTAGAAAGAATATCCATCATGGTCACTCAGAAGAGTGATCAGCAAGAAATACAAAGCTTTCTGAGTCAGGAATTGAAGGAATTAGGGAAAGTTAAGGGACTGTCAAAGGTGGGGATACATCGCATAACGATGAAGGACGATATCCCAATAAAACAAAGATATTACCCGAAAAACCCGAAAATACAAGGAGAAATCAATGCAAAGGTCGACGAACTGTTGACAATGGGATGCATAGAACCATCGCAAAGCCCATATAGCTCACCCATAGTGATGGTGAGAAAGAAACAGACAGGCAAATGGAGATTATGCGTAGATTTTAGACAGATTAACGCAAAATCTATAAAGGATGCATACCCAATGCCACGCATCGATTACATCTTGAATCAACTACGCGAAGCAAAATTCATAAGCAGCTTAGATCTGGGTATGGTGTTCGCTATCCTTATTTAAGGACTCGTTTCCAATGCTTGTTATCCTTATTTAAAGATTTGTTGCTATTGGGGGAATTATACAGGTTACTCGTAAGGCCTGTGTAATTCCTAGTTTTCTGCTGCTCCTTGTATTTCCTTGATAAGTTCTTAAGGTTACTCGTAAGGCCTTAATTACTTGTTACTTGATCACGACTTGATGACTTGGCGGCGAGAAAATCTGCACAGACCGGCCGGCTGGACAGAGAACTCAAAACATGACTTAGAGCTGAAAATCTCAAAGCGCATCGCATCAGAAACAAATTATAGCAAAGTCACAAACCGCATCGCAGAGCACAATGAAGACGTGCGAATATCGTAATGACACGTATACAAGCATGCGAAAACGAATTTAGAAACTGGCAACGGATACCCGAATATCGTAACGATGCAGACAATATGCAGGCATAATAGAAAAAAACCAGAGATAGAACGAATGGGGACAACACCAACACATATACGCATACACCGCGAAAAGGGAGGGGGAAACGCACCCACACATACGCACGATATGACGTATGTATTGGTGAGTCACCGCAATGCACATACACATGCGCATGCTATTATGCATATAATGGTGGAGCATCTCGGCGTTTTAAAATATGCCAAGAGAACAAGGGCAAGGAGGAGAAATCCTAAATATCGGTAAATATCAAAGAAATGACCGAAAGACGAGGTTTCATGCGTGCAATTGTCATAATCAGGAAACACTCAAAGCTTATCATTCGGCGAGTAAAGATAAAAAAAAAAAAAAAAAAAAAAAAAAAAAACCATGAACGCATTTAATGCAAATTTTGGCCAGGATGAAGGCGTAGCTCGACGAGGTGCGGCACCGCGGGCCAATATGGAACGCGGTGACTGGCACGTGTCCGAAGGGGAGTCCGACGACGATGATCTGGACATAATAAATCCAGGCATCGTCGCCTCTTCGGACGAGGAGTTCGTTGAGGACGAGGAGGTGGACAGCGGGTTCACGAGCGGAGGCACAACAGACGAGGATAGTGTAGCGGAATCTGGACAAGATGATCACGAGGTAGACACGGACGAGGAGGCGATTTGGCGAGAGATCGACGACGTAATTGGGATGATGCAGCGTGACGACGACATGGAAGGGGAAAGCGTCACGTCGGAGAGGGCAGAGGCACGGAGCCCAGAGTATGCCCCGTGGCGGGATGACGAAGAATTGGAGCCGCCGGTACAAAGATGGGAGCCAGCGCGGCCGCCAACTCCGTGTCGTATGGTGGATGTAACATCGGATGCCAGCGAGACGGAGGAGGTGGCTGTGGCTGAGGAAGGAGAGGCTGAAGGAGAAGCCAGCTCACCTCCATCGGACTGGGCAGGCGAAGAAGCGCGGGCGGCAAACCATCATTGGATGAATTGGCTGGCGGAGGCAGAAAGGCAACAGCGACAGCAGCAACAACAGCAACAGCAGTATGAGCAACAATGGCAGCAACAGTTGCAGCAGCAGCAACAACTGCAACAACTGCAGCAACAATTGCTGCAACAACAATTGCAGCCACAGCAACAGCAAAAACAGCCAGAGCAACAACAGCAAGAGCCACAGCAACAACAGCAACAGCAAGAACAGCCAGAGCAACAACAGCAACAGCAGTATGAGCAACATCAGCAGCAGCAACATCAACAACAGCAACTCGAATGCCAAGAGTGCCCGTGGGTGTGGCCAAGGCCGGCATTGAATAGACAAATGTCTGCACCCACGGGGCAAAATGAAAATGCTCGGCCCATATTGGCCAGGCAGTCATCTTGCCCAGTGCCATACGGGCATGAAAGGTATGAGGCAGTGGAGGAGAGCGAATGGCCGGAGACGGTCTCGGAAATGGTGGGGCAAATGGCCCAACATGAGGGGCCAAGAGCAGTAAGATTAGTGTGGGCGGGTAGAATTAGGTATAGAATTAGAATTGCACAGGGGATAGCTAGGGTATTTAGGGAAAAGCAATAAAAAAAAAACACAAAACAAAAATTAGACATAAGTTAGAGTAATACTAGTAAGTAAGAAAAGATGCGGAACGGGCCAAAAAAAAAAAAAAAAAACCCCAAAATGAAAAGATGCCCTAATCCGCCAACATTAACGAAAAGATACTCAGTAATCGCCAACAATAGAAGATGCCAAATGGCCAATAAAAGATGCGAGCTGAGTCCCAAAAACAAAAACAAGTAGAACACATGCCAAAACAAAGAAAAAAAAAGGAACAATGGTAATACATGAAAAAACACATACGTAAAACAAGCACAAGGTACAAGGGACAGGGGAGGGCAAATCCCTCCCGAAGAAGGGGGGGAGTGTGAGGAACATTATAATTAACTATAACATCAACGCTCTCGATTAAGACGGACGTGTTTTTTTCAAGCTCCCGCGTTTTTAACTGATTTACATTTATTTTATTTTGTTTTATCGGCATCGCGATCGAAATATTAATTAATTAGTAAATCTAACCTGCACCGTATCACTCGTTGCGTTTTTGTGTGTTTGTGTTAACAATTTTTAACAACTTTAATTTCTGCTTATAACCTTTGTTGGTTTTTTTTTCTTTTTTTTTTCTCTTTCTTTTCTTCCTCTCTCTCCCACCTTAATCTCATTTTTTCTGCCTTGCAAATCACAAGCAACGCTCTGTTGTTGTTGTCTTGCAATTTCATAGTGTTCTTGTTGCAGTGTTTTGTTATTGTGATTTCTAACTCCCGCGCTCGCGCTCTTTGACTTTTTTTTTTTCTCTCGTTTTCGTTTTCACTCGTCGCCGTTATTTGCGCTCATATTGCAGTCTGTTGTGTGTCTGTAATTTAGAGTCTATATTCTCTTAGTCAGTGCTCTTTTCTTTTTAACCCTTGTGTACCCTCAAAATCTTTATTTCTTATTATTTCTGGACCTCAGAGTGAGTTATATATTTTAATACCAAACATTTCTCATTTTCAGTTTTATTTGTTTGATTACCAATTTCTTCTTAATACCTCATAATGACTGTTTGTTCGATTAAAAATTGTTTGCATCCCGCCCCACCCTTGAATAGTTTTATTTACTGT
This sequence comes from Drosophila paulistorum, assembly GCA_018152135.1. Taxonomy (NCBI): domain Eukaryota; kingdom Metazoa; phylum Arthropoda; class Insecta; order Diptera; family Drosophilidae; genus Drosophila; species Drosophila paulistorum. Next base: position 455,995 of record JAECXG010000713.1, read on the forward strand.
TGGTTGTGTAAAACTACAGTACATTTTAAGTGTGCCGGCTTTACATGCAGGGTGAAGGATCTTTTAGATCAAAAAAATGGTTTCAAATGGGGATGTGAGTCATGCCGGATCGTGGAAGATGAAATGGAACTTTTCATGCGGCAAACAAAGGATAACCTGATGAGTCTGTCTGCCAGTTTTCTTAAACTCTCGCAAGAGTTTAAAGCTGTTGAGTCTCAGTTTAGTAGTTTAACGCTACTGACTGAGTCTCGAAAGCGTAAGAAGGCGGGAGAGCAGACTCCTGATTTGTCCTTGCGTTTGCCGGTCTCCACATCTATATCGGTTCCGACCCCTTCTCAACCAATGCAAACTCCAACTCCACAGACGATGTCTGTAGTGTCCGTTTTGTCTGGGCAAGAATCTACACCCATGGATATTGCCGACAGGGATCCAAATGTTAGTAATGCCGGAGTGCCACTTGTTGCAACTGATGCTACAATTAATGCGGTAGCTGAGGCAATACCTGGAATGCCGAAACCATTGGTGGGAGTGCCTCCTAAAAAACACATTTTGTTTCGAGACTTCTCCCTGATGCTACATCGGATGATGTCATGGCCCACATTCGGGCAAAACTGAATGTCTCTAATATATCCATAGAAAGTTTAAATTTTCATATTCTAGAGAAATTTCATCTTTTAAAATCAGTGTTCCAATTGAATTCTTTGACTGTATCTGCAGTTCTAGCTTCTGGCCGAAAAGCTTAATTGTGAAGGAGTTTACATCCAGAAAAAGGAAGACACGGGGTCAAAGAAGGATTCCTTCACCATCTATTCCCTCTTTCCTCTTCATCTATTCCCACTCCTTCCTTATCTATTCTCTTCTTCTACTCTATCAAAAAACTAACAACTTCCTTCTCTGTCGGCTATCAGAATGTCAGAGGCCTTAATACTAAACTTACTAAACTCTTTGTAGATAGTCTGTCATTTGATTTTGACCTAATTGTCTTTACTGAGACTTGGTTAAAACCTGACGTTTTTGACGCCACAGTTTTACCCTCTAATTTCAACATTTTTAGACGTGATCGTACTGATCGTAGGGGTGGTGGAGTTCTTATTGCTGTAGATTCCGCCCTATCATCGGGTCTGATAACAATACCTGTCTCAAGTAGTATCGAATTTATATGCGTTAAGGTATCTTTTACTCGTTTTTCCATTTTTGTTACCTGTTCTTACATTCCGCCCCAATCGGAATGGCCAACCTACTTACTACACTTAGAATCTATTAAATTTATACTTGAACTACTTTCTGACAGAGACTCATTAATTGTCCTTGGGGACTTTAACCTGCCCACTATAACTTGGTCGACACTTAATGGTAGCAAACGTTGCTGCCCTCTGGGTGTCACGATTTTATTGATGGTCTGCTTGAGCTTTCGTTGGCCCAGCTGAATTCGATTCCTAATACGTCTGGCAGATTTCTGGATCTGATTTTTACTTCTGATCCCAGTTTTTGTGAAGTATCTAGAACTAGTCCAATGGTGTTACCAGAGGATAGTTTTCATCCAACTTTAGAGTTATCTATTGAGTTTCCCAGCCGCGAGCCCATGTCCGAGTGTGATCCTACGGTACGCACCCGATGTTTTCGGAAGACTGACTTTGTCGCACTAAACAATGCCTTTCTTAATACCGATTGGACTAATTTATATACTTGTACGGATATGAACTCCGCCATTTCTTTATTTTATACCACTGTTGACTCAATCTTTAATGACTGTGTACCCCTAGTGTCTCCTGTGGTGACGCAAAAATCACCATGGTTTACGCGGGGGCTGTCAAAACTGAAGAATCTTAAGTCTAGGTATTACAAAAGTATAAAGTCACGGGTCTATCATCGGATCTTTCTCGTTACTTGGTTGCTAAATCGAATTTTATTGTTTCTAATTCTAATTGCTATAATAATTACTTACAACGTTGCAAGTTGCAATTCTCTGAAAATCCTAAAGAGTTCTATAGTTTCGTTAACTCAAAGCGACATTCTATCTCCCTTCCATCATTTGCAGTTTTTAATAATGTTTCGGCCTCTTCTGATCAATCTATTTCTAATTTATTTGCTAACTTCTTCTCGACTACGTACACATCCACTAAGTACAACTCTAGTCAGATATATCCATATCCTATAACGAAATCCAACTGCATTCTTAATCCTATTATAACGGAAAGTTCGGTAGCTAAGGAACTAATGACGATTAAGCCGGTATACTCACCGGGTCCAGACGGTATTCCCGCTTGTGTCCTGAGGTTCTGTGCGGAGTCATTGTGCTCGCCTTTACTTAAGCTTTTGAGTTGTCCGTTACACTGTCCGAGTTTCCAACTATATGGAAGGATTCGTTTATTTTACCTCTTCACAAATGTGGCAATAAATCCGACGTCACTAATTACAGAGGAATTTCTAAATTGTCAGCGATACCTAAACTGTTTGAGAAAATTATGACGTCTCAAATACAGCATTTATGTAAATCTATTTTTCGCCATACCAGCATGGGTTTGTCAAGAATAGGTCTACCACAACTAACCTTCTACAGTTTACATCTTTTGTAATCCAAGGTTTTAAGAAACAAAAGCAAACTGATGTTATATATACGGATTTCAGTAAGGCTTTCTGATTCGGTAAACCATGCCTTACTATTACATAAGCTGAATTTAGTTGGCTTTCCGGATGCTCTGCTTGCTTGGATATCACAATATCTAAGCAATAGGAGGCAGAGGGTTCTTTTAAGTCCTCTCTTTCTAAGATCATTTGTGTTGAATCGGGGAGTCCCACAGGGCAGTCACCTTGGCCCATTACTATTCACCATTTTTATTAATGATCTCCCCACCGTTCTTTTAAATTCTAGAGTTCTTATGTATGCCGATGATGTAAAAATCGCTAATCGCATCGTAGATCTCTCTCATGTCATACCTTGCAAGCTGATCTGAATGCTTTTCAGGGGTGGTGTATGGCTAACTTGTTATCGTTAAACTGTTCTAAGTGCAAAATTATGTCTTTTTACAGAGGTTCTCCCCAAGTAACGAGTTACTTTTTAAACAATTTCCCGTTAGAAAGAATTAATAATACTTCATTGGTTGTAAAAGATTTGGGGATCTTAATAGACCACAAACTTAGTTTTAATCAGCATATATCGACTACTGTTAGTAGGGCTAAAAGTGTTCTTGGCTTTATAAAGCGCTGGTCGAAGGAGTTCAAGGATCCATATACTACCAAAATACTTTATACTTCTTTAGTCCGTCCCATATTGGAGTATGGATCTTGTGTTTGGTCTCCTCAATATGAGTTTTATCAAAACAAATTAGAATCTGTACAAAAACAGTTTTTACTCTTTGCCTTTCGTGATTTGCGCTGGGATCCAACTGTACAACTTCCATCTTATTCTAGTCGACTTCAGTTAATTAACCTTCCTTCTTTAGCTAATCGTAGAACTATGCTTGGTGTAACTTTTCTTTACAAACTTTTGAATGGTGAGATTGACTCTTCCGAGCTGTTGAGCCAAATTAACATTTCTGTTCCATTTAGAAGGACCCGCAATTTCACACCGCTTTTACTTCCCACTTGCACAACTAACTTTTCTCTGCATGAACCTTTTCGTATACTATGTAGTGACTACAACAGACTTTGGCACGTTATCGGTTCCGAAACATCGCTTCCCGGTATAAAAACTGCGATCTTGTTCTTCCTCGCTCGTAACTAGTTGTAATCATCTTTATTTTAACCTATCCTGTTTTCTTTTTATATGTAACTTATTATCTTATTACATTTAATATTTTCTATTTCTTTAGTTTAGTTTAATTTTATGTTTATATATGTAATACGCCTATGCCCTTAGGTCGGAGTGGGTAGAGGTTGTAACATTAACTTTACTTAGGGTCATTCGTAACAGGCCCGGGCCTGGTGTCATATGGGCCACTTGTTCGTACTGAGCGTTGTACGACTACGTCTATAAAAAAAAAAAAAAATATCCCACACAACAAGCAAACAGCAGCACAATCCAACGATACAAATGAAGCACCTAATACAAGATACAGCCGAGACACAAACCTAAGTTAGGGAAGATGCGTGGGAAGCGTAATGCAAAAAAACCAATATGCACGCATACGCAATGGGCAGCCAAGTCCAACATGGCTCTATCGAACCAACTCGAACCTATGACGTACGATCGAACCAATTCGAACCTATGACGTACGATCAAACCAAGTTGAACTCATGACGTACGATCAAGCAAGGCTCGATCGAATCAAAGGCGACCGCTGGTAATTTCGTAGTTGCGTGGGAGGCAGAATGCACAAAATCAACGATATAAGAGTAATGGAACCCGGCTTGAGGGCATAATTGCACACAAACGGGGGCATTGGCCTACTTATGCAAATTAAGAGCACAGAGAGGCAAATATGAATGCATGCATTAGAATACGCTGAATAAATATACACGCATGTCACACGTACACTATGCGTGAGGGAGAATACCGGTGACCAATAGCGCACTCTCTGCCTACGTGACGCTCATGAGAACGAAAGCAGTTAGATTGCGAGCAGTCAAAATCTTGTGAGCGAGAGACAGTAAAAGTGATGGCCCAGCAAGCCCGTGAGACGGGTGCGGGGCATGCATGCTTTGTATGAAGCAATGATGGTTTGTGGATTGGATAGGGGAATATGCGAACCGAAGGGGGAGGGATGAACAATGGGGAAGCCCTCTATCTAATAGATACGATATGCGTATGAAAGGGCATTGCATGGGAAATTAAACGATTTTGTATGTTAATTTAATCAAGATGATTATTGTTAAACAATAGCTTAAGTTAATATAATTATCATATATATGTATGTAAATATAATAAGGAGAGAATATGTGCGAAACTGGGTATGACGAGTGGATCAAAGGGAGCGACGGGCAAAGGCAGCGATGAAAGCAGAGAAAGTCAACGGGATACGATCGGCGGCCAATAGAAAGGCGACGCCAGCATAAGAAAGTGATGCAAGTCAATATGTACAAACGAGAAAGACAGGGACAAGGAATAAATGGGCGCGCAGCCACAGAGAAAGTGGACATATGCGCCAAGGATTTACGGGACTTTCACCACGCATAGCAACAAGTGGATGCGTGGGTGAAAGCAGAGGGCCGATGGAAATGTACCAGCTGTATAGCGGTACCACACCAATATATTCCTGAGGCCGTGGGAGCTGCCTATATAAAGGCAACGTCTATCAACCAAAGGCATCAAGTCATCAAGTCGTGATCAAGTAACAAGTAATTAAGGCCTTACGAGTAACCTTAAGAACTTATCAAGGAAATATAAGGAGCAGCAGAAAACTAGGAATTACACAGGCCTTACGAGTAACCTGTATAATTCCCCCAATAGCAACAAATCCTTAAATAAGGATAACAAGCATTAGAAACGAGTCCTTAAATAAGGATAGCGAACACCATACCCAAGCTAGAGTGAATTGGAGAGAAGCCAAGCATTTCCAGGAGTTTCCAAAGTCAGTGGTAGGCACGAGGATATATCCTACTGCCGAAATTCCAGGATCTATATATCCTGACGATTACCAAGTGCTGAGGAATATCCTGCTTCGTGATAATAGCTGCGGGATTCGTCCCAGAGCCATAAAAGCAAATGCCTTCTCAACAAGCATAGCGAAAGGGGTACAGAGGTGTGGAGCAACAACCAAACGTACGGTACAGGCCGAGACAACAACCAGCAACGGCTACAGGAGCAAAAGGAAAGCAAGAAGGGACGATTCGAAGTGAATCGACAACGCTGTCCAAGTCCAGACCTACCATAGAGAAACTTGTCATATCCAATCAAGCCCATAAACGATCGCAAATAAACGTATTACAAAACCAAATCAACAAACAAACCTGTTCTGATTTCACCGGGGCACAAAATAAATTTTGTTGTGCCGAACCTAGCCCGAGAGATATTGTAGATATCCCGAAGGACGAGAAAGGATCGTTACACTATGCCAAAACGGCGTAGTCGAGAACACAGTCAACATAATGTGTGTTAGCCAAGGAAAATGGTCCGCAGCCTGCACATTTGCAAAAAGAGTTATGGACACTCTTCGCCGCCTGGAGAGGCAGCGAAACGCTTGAGGAACATGAGGCCCGCCTTTTTAGCATGCGAAGCAATACCACCCGGCAGTTTAAATTGGCACCCAAAACTTCTATCTCTTCAATGACCTTTCGCACTTCTACCTTTTCCACACTATCTCCATCTTTCTCTAACTTTGTTACATTCTCTTTTGTTAAATAAATGAATTAAAAAAAAAAACACACATACACAGAAACACACTTGACTAAATGGGATACACACAAATTTTTTGAAAAAAGAGGAATGTGTTGTGAGGAACATTATATGTAAAATAATGTACCACACAACAACAAGCTATGAACTTACTCGAGCTCACTACGATATGCCAGATACAAGATACAGTCGAGACCCAAACCATCGGAGGCACGATAAAAGCATACGATACACCTGAATGCACCAGTGGGACCGGGCGAACTCAATCGAAGCATACGATATACGATCAAACTCAAGTATGGTGGATTGAACATCAAGCAACCGCTGACAAATTTTGTCCAAGCGGGAAGATGCGTGGGAGGCGTAGCACATGAAATCGGCTACGCGAGCACGAATGAAACAAGGCTGGAGGGCATAATTATGAAACGAAAGAGGGCATTGGTCTGACAATAAAACGCAAGAGCCAAAGTGAGAGAAACAATAAGAGAAGGCACGCACTAGGCTGGCGTGCGTGTGGCTTATAGAGCAATACATGAGAGAGCACACATGACACACATACGCTATGCGTGTATAACCGCAAGAGAGGGTACCGGCGGCCAATGTAAGTGCTCTCTGTCTGCGCTACGCATGCAAAAAGCAAAAACACGTAGATCGTGAAAAGCCGAAACTCGACGAACAAAAGAGAGCAAAAGTGATGTCCAAGCAAGCTCATGAGACGGGTGCGGAGGGCATGTGATGCCGAAACGAAATGAAGTGTGGGCTATGCTTGTGTATCGGGGAGTAGGGGGGAAAGAACAAATGCAAGAGCGAAAACGGCTTGTGGGTATGCGAGGGGAATATATGTACAAGTCGATGAAGGGGAAAGACACCAATATCCATTCGATTTATTCACAATAAGAAAGCCCATGTATGGGGCTAAGTATGCGTGATGAGATTAATATATGTATGTAAAATAGTAATACATAATTATAATAAACATGAAAAATAGTCATACTAAGTAAGATAAAATATAGACTAAGCTAATTATAGTCGAATATGTAAGGTCGTATGTGAGAGAGAAATGTAAAACTAGTGTGATGAGTGGATCGGGGGGAGCGACGGGCGACGGCAGCACCGGCAGACGAATGAAGGCAGCAAGATGATGCGTTAGAAAACGGGCGACCAATGGGAAGGCGTCGCCAATGAGAGAAGGCGACGAAAGCCGGCTATGCATCGAGTCGCTATGCAGGCAAGGGAGAAAGACAAGGACAAAGAGCAAATGGGCGCACAGCACCCCAAAGAAAGTGGACACAGCTGCGCCAAGGATTTGCGGGACTTTCACCACGCATATGTATCTATGCATGCACACTTGCCTGCCGAAAATGAATACATGCATACATATATAGATGTGTGTACGCAAGCGTTTTCAAGGCGAAGTGTGCACAAACATATAAACATGTACGTACGTACATACATACATATGTACGAACAAGAGCGTAGGTTTCAATTTTAGGGGGTCACTGAAGTGTAGCTGAATTTTGTTAATACATTTCGACTTGAAGTCTCACTAAATTGATCGCTATATTTGGGGAGGGGTGAAGTGGATGTAACACCCCATGCCAGTACTAGGCCCTTGTGTACACATACTTTGTATACCCTTGCAAGCAAAAAGGGTATATTAATTTTGGTCAGAAGTGTGCAACGCATAGAAGGAAGCATCTCCGACCATATAAAGTATATATATTCTTGATCAGCACGACGAGACGAGTTCAAATGGCCATGTCCGTCCGTCTGGAACGATGCGAACTCCTTCTAGACCGTTAGAGCTACAGAGCCGAAATTGTGCATGTAGGCTTCAATATACTGCAGGGTTTGTATATCTCAGATTCAGCCGGATCGGACCACTATATCACATAGCTCCCATACAAACGTCAAAGTCACGAACAGTGACTTTTCTGAATAACTTCGCTATCATCATGAAATTTTATATTGGTTAGTTTATTGCACCCATAAACAACTGTGCCAAATTTGATCAAGCTCGGGTGACTATATCATATACCTCCCATAGGAACGATCGGTCGAAAACAGTGACTTTTGTCAATAACTTCGTTACTTTTAACGCGATTGCTTTCAAATTAAACATTTGATAGTTAAATATAACTGTTAATGACTGTGCCGAATTTGGTAAAGATCGGGTAAATATATCATATAGCTCCTGTAGAAACGATCGGTGGAAAACAGTGACTTTCATCAAAAAGTTCGTTATATCCTATGCGAAGATTGAAGGCCGTTCTTTTGCAAACATTAGACTTTTTGGATAAAACGTTTTTACACTTTGATGGCTATGGGTAAGGAATGAATTACCAAAACAGTAGCAAGGGTATACAAACTTCGACGCGGTCGAAGTTAACACTGGCCCTCTGGTTTAAAGGTAACCCTGATACATATGTATGTACATATGTTCATATGTACGCACTTCCATATACATACATATGTATGCATACGTTTACAAGACTAAATCTGAAATGTACATACATACATACATATGTATGTATGTGCCTAGAATTGAAATCCGAATCTTGGGAAGGTTTTCGAGAAAAATGCATAAATATAAAGGCGCCTCGAAAAAATTAATTTCGCTTCAGCAATGCCAATTCGCTGCTCGATTTTGATGCTCGCGGCTCAATTTGAGATTCGCCGCTCAGCTCTCTTCTTCTTCCACCATATTATATCCCCATACAAAAAATGCCCCGACTTTGGAGCCAATGCACACTTTTCCTAGAACACAGCTCATTAAAGGTTGAATGCCAGAATGTTCACTGGACTTTCTAGAATATGTGCCTAGAATTGAAATCCGATTGTTGGGAAGGTTTTCGAGAAAAATGCATAAATGTAGGGGCATATATTTCTTCAGTAAAGCCAATTCGCCGCTCGATTTTTGAATAGGGAGGGGGGGAATTTTGTGCCGATGAAATGGGTTTTTGCATTGTGGTACACGACTGCCAAAAAAAATTTTGATTTTTTCTCAATAATAATTTTAGATATGTTTATGCAGGCTTTCCTTAAGAATATGAATGAAACTTAATGAAATATGTAATTGTTAAATTTGTCTTTCTCATTTAAGTTAAAATTGTTATGTATTTATATGAACATATACACATGTATGTTTGCTTTGTACAACTGGAAACAAATTTGCTGCAAACAAATAAGACTTGCACCATTGTATCATACTAATAATCTTTTCTCATATTTTATTTAAATAATTAACAAAACAAATTCAATCGTACTATTACAAAACAACAGCTTTCTTTATTATGAGAAAGAAATAATAAGCAAAGAAAGAAATTTTTATTAAAAAAAAAAAAATCGCCTCCCCTAGGATTCGAACCTCTATTCCTCTTATATATGCATATGAAAACAATGCGCCTAATAAAAAACATTATAAATTCTCCGCTGGGACTCGAGCCCATACACATTTTGTATATACGTATCATATACATGCGCCCCCATATATTTTTTTAGCTTCATTTTAATTTTTGTGTTTTTTTTAATATATAGTTTTTACAATCAGTCACTATTTGTATTTTTATTTATGGTTTTATAGGATATAAAAATACCAAAAAGGCGGTACACAGTGGTATGTATATATATATATATATATGTATGTATAGTGAAAAAAGTGTAATAGACACAGAGTGGTTGCAGAAATTATAATTATTTTGTGTTGTTCTTTATTGAGACCAATGGCGATTCAGTAACATACTTTCAATATATTAATTATGGAAATTTCCCAAATATTTGTATGTACATATGTATGTACATATGCATGTACACCATTCCAACTTAATCAGTATATTTTGGAAAAAGAACAGCGATCCACCTATGGCTGTGCAACATCTGCAACGATCCAATGATCTGGATATGGGTTACCGCCACAATGTTGGTAACTTCGGCCAGCAGCAAATGATGATCACCCAGCAGGGTGATGGTTACGGTATAAGTCAACATCAAAGAGGACAGTGTCAGCCCTTTATGCATTCTGATGTTATGTTTGCGGCTAAACGTCGCCGTTTAGAAGACAACATGACCGATTCGGGAGGCTTCCCCAGTAACTGGAGTAACTCTGTCAACCAAACTATGGAAATCAATATTCGAATTTCAACTTGCAGAATTTGGAGGGAAATTTTGGAGGTTCTCGCAGTGAAGACATGATACATTAGGGACACTCCCCCAATAACTGGAGTAATGGCGGCAACTACGGCAATCCATCGCAGTCCCTATGTCAACCAAACTATCGATCAGTCAATCTCAATTCTCGGCAAGATGAAGTTATGTTTAACCAAGGCGGAGGCAACTTTGGCAATGAGGGATTTCAGGGAAATATGATGTACCGTAATAACAGTGGAAATGTTGGCCAATCAATCGGGCCAAACAATTGGCAGCAACCGTCGATGGGAAATTCTAATCTACAAATGAAAAGTCAACAAACTGGGCCAGCAATTAAGAGAACTGTAGCCAAAATTGTGACGGCAACAAATAGCTCCCCATAGAATCATGTCCGTTCAGAGGACAATCCAGCAGATCTCCCTAACCGCGGCCTGAGTGCGCAGGAACTGGTACACAAAGATTTGTGGTGGCACGGCCCACCATGGCTACGGGAACCACAAGAGTCCTGGCGGCGAGCGACACCACTCCCACTAGACACTACCTTGGAGAAGCGGGTAGTGAAGGTCCACGTCGCGATCGCTAAGCCAGCCAACGAGATACTGTCTCGTTTTTCCAATCTGGCACGTGCCTTACGAGTGGAAGAATATGTGGTCCGGTTCGGCAGAAAGTGTCGTAAACTTACAAATGATTACTCCGGGGATGTGACCTCTAACGAGATCAATCAAGTACTCCAGGCGTTGATCCGAGTCACTCAGCGTGATTACTTTCCGACGGTACATCGGTGTCTACAGCAGAAGAAATCTCTGCCCACGTCTAGCACCATTCTCAATTTGAATCCGTTCATTGACACATCAGGTGCGATCCGAGCATGTGGGCGCGTGCAACAAGCAGCGGCCCTCAGTTACGATGAGCGTAACCCCATTCTGTTGCCAGTAGTAATTCCATTGTCCCTGTTGGTTGGCTGTTGGTGCTTTTCACGCATCAGATCTCTTTTCATGGGGGCAGTCAACTGCTAGTCCGTCTTATCCGACAGAGATACTGGATTCCAAGACTGCGGAATCTAGTCAAATCGGTGGTCAATTCATGCAAGGTCTGTGTGATTTACAAAAGAAGGCTGCAATCACAGCTAATGGGCACCCTTCCGTCCCAGCGAACTACTTTCGCACGTCCTTTCACGACCACCGGGATAGATTTCGCAGGTCCTTTCGATGTGTGTGTCTTTGTTTGCTTTTCCACCAAAGCCATTCACCTTGAGGCAACTTCGGACTTAAGTACCGAAGCATTTCTGGCAGCATGCTTTGTATCGAGGCGAGGGTGTCCCCAGCAAGTGCAGTCCGACAACGGTAAAAACTTCGTAGGTGCATCCAGAGTGCTTGAAAAAGATTTCCTAAGGTCTACCCAGCAGAAAATCTTATCCCACTACAGCCATCAGAATCTGTCCTGACATTTCATCCCTCCCGGGGCACCACAAATGGGAGGGTTGTGGGAGGCTGGAGTTAAGAGTTTTAAAACTCTGTTCTACAAGGCCACATCCAACCAAAAGTATACTTTTAAAGAGTTCTCTACGCTGCTGGCTAAGGTAGAGGCTTGTTTGAACTCGCGGCCGATTTCTCCTATGTCTGAAGACCCCACCGATTCTTTAGCTTTGACCCCAGGCCATTTCCTAGTGGGCGGTCCATTGCTATCCGTGACGGAACCTGAAATCAAGGATCAGGTTTCGTCTATCATTAACCGATGCAAAGACGAGTATCTGAAGCAGCTACATAAGCGCAATAAGTGGCGATTCCCTTCTAAAAATCTTGAAGTGGGCGATCTAGTGGTACTCAAAGACAACAATCTTCCATTTAATGAATGGCGTCTCGGGCGAGTCCACCGAACATACCCTGGCAGTGACGCTTATTGCTCGCGGTGTTGTGAAGCGTCCAGTAGCTCCAGAAGAAAGAATTCAAACTCATTACGTACAGCTACAGTAGCGTCCAGCACTTGGTCCTTCCTCCCAAATAAGAAGGGCCGAGCTGCCAGTAGTAATATGTGTATTCCATAGTCCTACATTAATCCGCTTTCTTCATTATTTGTCCAGGCAGCTTCCTGATATCCGTCACCCTATATCCCGTTTCCATGGCTCCGAGACCACGTTCAGTACAGGCATCGAGGGAGGAGCGCAGATGTTCGCGAGGAACTGAGTCCTTCCGTTGCCGAGTCTGTCGCGGAATCCATCCTCTGAAGCGATGCGGCTGAACGTGGAGAAGAGGATGAGGGCAGTGCTTGCGAACAAGTACTGCGCCAACTGCCTGACCCACCAACGCTCCGGAGGAAGCTGCATGAGCGGTGATAGGTGCCGATTATGTAAGGAGGACCACCACACGCTACTCCACTTACACGAACAGCAACGTTGACGCACTCCATGCTCCGTCGTACGCCGAGTCACCCCCGAGTCCTCCAGACGAAGGGTCGCACCAACGCCAGCCTCCGATCCTAAGACGGCACTGGCCACGGCCTTTAAATTGACAGCCGTCAATATTGGGGCGGAAAAAGCGGTGACAGCAGTGCATCGTTCTGGCGGATGACACATTCTACCGACCGTCGTCGGTGTCTTTGGTCCTGGGCGCGGACGTGATGACGGAGGTCATGTTAGAGGGAAGTCTACCCGGGGTTGGCAGGCGGCCAATTACGATGCGCACAGTCTTTGGCTGGACCCTGTCCGGAGCGTGCCATTAGACTGCCTGGGTCTTGCACTCCTGCAAGGGGAGAGCATGTTTATGCCCAAACGGGCAACACAAGGGTTAAGGTAGGCGGAAGCTTTCACCTCGCGCCGCTCTCCCGATGATGCCCATCGCTCTCCCCACAAAAGAACTCCTTACACTTCGCTCCAAGCGGGGCTTGGTGCCCTGCTCTTAATTAAGCTAGTTTTAGTTGAAAACTTACAAGTGAATAAAATACAACATAATAGAGGAATTGCTGCGTTACCCCATTTCTTTTACGAAGGAAGATTAACTCTCAGAAAATTCATTTAGCTGCCTACCAAGGAGATTCAACCCCTACAGAAACAACATTAATTAGATAAAAAATATCTTGATTTATATAAAAAAAAAGTATTTTTTTCCAATTAGTATATCCCACAAACTAAAGAAATTAAAGTATCAAATAAATAGTGCAGCCCTGAAAGTTTTCTCAAGCCCTAAAAGTTTGCTTTTGATTCTGTGCGCACGTGGCTTGAAGAAAGCAAAATTTAGTCAGCTTCCGTTTTGCTTCGTACCATCAAAAGTAATAGTCCAGTATATAAAAGTTACAATGGAAAATGTATGTAGCTCCAGGTTTGTTTTACTCAATCGTCTATGGTTTTCCTTGTTTAGATGTGTTTTGTCCTTTATTTTATGTGTTTTATGCTGTGTTGTTTTTAGCGTCCCTAACCTAAAAAAATAATTTTTGCTTCGTAGTGTAAAAGTTAGTGGATTGTTGTAATTGTTCATCAAATCATGTTTTCTGTTTAAAACACTAATCACTTTTTACCCAAATCCACCCGGTTCCGTACAATCACGAATTTCCTTAGGCATCTTTGAGTTCGGACATGCAGAACTGTTTGAGCATCATCAGTTTTTGAATGCATAATAAAAAAGTTCAATGGATCACTTTTGGAAAAAAAAGAAATAAAAAAAAAATCGAAGAATTTCGCAGCCTACGTAAATAAATGCTTTGCCCAATGCAATAACATGGCAGATCGCCTCAAAACATAAAAATTGGATGTCTTTAAGAATGTTAATTATAGTTGGAAATAATGAGCTAATAACAACACCAAAAATCGTAGGGCGTCCACGAGTTTCTTATTCTGACGGAAATGAACGGCTAAATATCAAAGAAGCTAACTTCGGCAATCGCGAAGTTTTTATACCCTTGCAGTCCTAATATTTTCAATGTCCGTCAAGTTACCGACACTGTTAAACTCGAGTTAGCGACGGTCCTCTGTTAACCCTCTGTTAAGTTTTTTGTATTTTTATTTTTCAATTTTTCAGCTATTTATAAACTTTTTTGAAAGAAATAAAGTGTTAAATTATTAAGAATAAATGAAATTTTTGTTTTAATTCAATTTAGGGAGTTTTTGAGCATTCCAAGTATTTACAATTTCTCCGCGAAAAAGTTCTTTTTTCGCATTCGTGTATATCCTTTCCAAAAACACGGCTCAATGAAGATTGAATGCCAGATTAATCCCTAGTTATTCATCTATATCCCCACCAAGTTTCATTATCTGGTTTCATACAGTTTTCGAGAAAATTGCATTTTTATGAACCAACCATGATTATCCCCATACAAAAAGCTCAATGAAGATTGAATGCCAGAATTCTTGAATGACTTTCTAGAGTATATCCGGAAAGCCTCAGTACCCAATAGCGTAACGTTTTCGAGAAAAATCCATAAATGTAAGGGTACCTCGGTAGGAAAAATTTTTCTTGACCAAAAGCAATTCGCCGATCATCTCTTCATCTTTTTCTTTAATTCGCTCACACAAATTGTGTGAAAAATGGGCTGACTTTGCTGTGCAAAAACTAGCTTCACAAAACACAGCTCATTGAAGATTGAATGCCAGAATCATTGGAGTTCTATTTGGAATATGTTTGTTATAGTCCCAATACCCAAGAGCGTAACGTTTTCGAGAAAATTGTCAAAATGTAGGGGCACCTTTTGCCCGCTAATTTTGTTTAAAGCGAATTCGCTCAGCCATTTGACTCAATTCGCCACTCAATCTATGTCACAAAATGTATGAAAAAATGGGCTGATTTTGCTTGGCAAAAACTAGCTTCAAAAAAGACAGCTTATTGAAGATTGAATGCCAGAATCATTGGAGTTCTATTTGGAATATGTTTGTTATAGTCCCAATACCCAAGAGCGTAACGTTTTCGAGAAAATTGTCAAAATGTAGCGGCACCTACAGCGGGAAAATATGTTTCCAACATTTCGCCGCTCAAGCTCGCTGAAATAGGGGGATCAGGTAAATACAGGTTCTCTCAAATAGGGGGGTTTGGTATAGTGGTACGACTGCACCAATAAATTGTGATTTTACTTAATATGAAATTTTAGGAAACAAGATTCAAGATTAATATATACTTATGTAGACTTTTCTAGAAAATTTGGAAAGTTAATGAAATAGATAATTGTTCAATCTGGTTTTATGTATACATACATATGTATACATGTATGTATGTATGTACATATGGTCTTTCAATTGCAAACAAATTTGCTGCAAACAAATACATATGTCTAGCACCTATGTATGTATGACCATTTGTATCACCATTGTTTTTTCGTAGTTTATTTCATTTATTATTTAGACACATTCTTTTACACTATTACAAAAAAAGCTCTCTCTAATACGAGAAAAAAATTAGAAGCAAAAAAAAGAAATTCTTATACTAAAAAAAATTTATCCTCCGCTAGGGTTTGAGGTTCGACATATTTTATATAAAAAATCATATACATGCGTACATGTTAACAACAAAATTTTTTGCTTTCTTTTAAATTTATTTGTAAATGCATATAAATATAAATTGACCTGTCTCTAATTGACTTCCTTCCTATCTTTTTAAAAAAGCTAAAAAAAAAAAAAAAAAAAGGAAACAAAAAATATTTTGCCTCCGCTAGGATTTGAGCCCCTGTAGAAACGTATCATATAAATGCGGTCCAGCGTGACCGCGCCGGACCAAACGAGAAATACCATCTTAGTCTCAAAAATATACTATAAAATACTATTTCATATTTTACAAAATACCACTATAAATACCATAACAAATAAATCGCCTGGAAATTCAAATTATATGTAAAAATAATAACTGACTTATTATAAATAGAAAAAATAAGGGTTTTCCCATTGCAAAAAATGTTTGTTGTTTATTTCATTTTAAAAAATTAATTATATTTCAGTCAAACATAAAACTAGAGCAATATGCATTCGTATTCCAATACGATTCCAATATATATTTAAAGTCTTAAAATTAATTAAATGCTCTAAATTCATTTTGTAACATTTTCTTAAAATAAAATAGTAAAGGAACTTCATTGTTCAGTCTTGTTAGTTTCACTTAAGATCAGAATATTACATTTAATTATATATACTAGCCTTCTTCGTCAGAGCAGCTTAAATTAAATTTGTTGAAATCTTTACATAACATTTGCTCATTGGGCTTAAAATTATTGCACCCATTTTCGCGCAATGATTGTTTTACATGTAATATATGTGATACATTTACATTTTTAAAGCGGTTTCGATTTTTCGTTTTGATTAAATTAATTTGAGAGAATATGCGTTCACACGACGCATTAGAAACGGGCAAAATTAACATAGATTGAGCAAATTTCGAAATATTCGAATATTTATAGCAATTATTTATATCTTTTAACTGACTCAATTCGTACCAGAATGTATCGCAATTGAGATTTTTAGTCAAAAGCATTTTAACCATGTCGTCAGTTTTCATTGTTCGATACTCATTGTCAATTATTTGTGGATCATTGATAAAATCGGGAAAGCGTTCATACAGCTTGAACAACGATTGACAATTTTGATTATTAAAATCATTTGGATCCAAAAAACTTAACATTTTCAGAAAGTTATCTTCTAATGGCAATCTTTTTTTTAGTTGTACGCATAACTCGATTAAAAATAACTGACTACGTTTCAAAAAAGCCAATTTATGTTCTTTGTCCAAGCTATTTGTCGAAAGTTCAGTTGCCACTTTTATTCCGAGATACATGTCTTTTATATGTACAAAATAAAATGTGTTTGTTGGCTCTATGGCATTTAAATCTGTATTATTTATATACATCTCCTGCATATAACAAGCCAATACACTTTTGTAAAATTCGGACATAGTTTTATAGAAATGATGTACAACAGATCGACTAGACTGGAATATGATATTGAATTTATTCACTAAAGCAAGTATATAATCCAAAAATAAAAGATAAAGTTTAACAGTTGGATTTTTTAAATTAGATAGAATATACTCAGCTGATAAATTGTTATCAACTTCATATTCTTCTTGGAAGAATGCAATGAGGGCATCCCACTGTTCTAGTATGCGTGAAACACAGGAATGAAACGATAGCCAACGTATCTCGTAGTGGTTAAGTATATTGTGTGCAGGAGAATCTAAGAAAGTTTGAAACTCTTTAAATTTTCGTCGACGCTTGGAACTTTTTGAAAAGTAGTTATATAGCTCTTTAATGGTTTGCTCTAAGTTTCGAGGCAGTTGCTTGCAAGCATAGCTTGAAGCAAGAGCAGACGAATGGCAAACACATTTTACAAAAAAACATGATTTGTTGACGTCTCGTATCTTCGTCATAATGCTATTGCGCTCACCATACATCACATTAGTTGTGTCTGCAGCAAATCCAATTATATTATTGATGTCAAAGCCATTAAGTTTGAGTCCATCGCTGAGTGCTGCAAAAAGGTCGACTGCTTTTTCACCCTCTAAGTCAATGGTGAACAAGAATTTTGTTCGCGCTTCATTGTCGAAATACATAACAGCACACGCCAAGACCTTTGTACACGAAACATCAGTCGATTCATCAATGATTATGGAGAACACAGGCCTTCCCGCTGCAGAAACGCACCGTTTCATGCTAGAGATCAGTTGCTCCTTCATCACAGGTGCCAGTACATTGTACGTAAGCGAAGCTGTTTTGGTGCGTTTGCAGTTAAACCCTTGCGCAATGGCACTATCGGGAAACGCATGCTTGATCACATCGCTAATATGGTCCATTGCTCTCATTGGTATGTTGTGTTCAGCAATCGCTGCAGCAAACATAATTTCCGCCTTCTTGATGGAGGTAGCTAGAGTGTCCGACTCTTTAAAAAACGATTGAATCTGAAAAAAGAATAGTTATTATTTACATATAATTTAAAAGCATATAAAGAACTCACCTTTGATTTTCCACAAAAGAATTTCATATTCTCTTTATGTTTTTGTGTAGCCGCGTGCTGCTTCAGTGACGCCAGCCTACTCAAAATGTCAGTCTGGCACGCTTTGCAGTGCGCATCCATATTATTCGCGCTCCTGCCCAGCCATTTTTCATTTTCCGGCAACGTCTCCCACTCAGGTCTATATTTTTGCTTATTGCTCATATTTTATATTTATTTGTTTTAAAATTAAGCAAGTCTTAATTCGATTCATTTAGACCTAAAATGTGACCAAACCAAAAATACCATATAATACCATAAAATCTAAGAAAAATGCTACTAAATACCTATATACCATTAAAATACTTTTGAGCAAAATCAGAGCTGATAAAATACCAAAAAGTATTTAAAATACCATATTCGGTCACGCTGATGCGGTCTAATAAAATTTCCAAAAACAAAACCAAATGTTCCGACACGGGCCGAGCCTCCGCTCAACATTTACTTCACTGACAAGCCCTTAGCTATCAGCACCAAACGACCCTTATGTGTTCAGTTTACCTTTTGCCGTCAAATTCTATTCTATTTCAATTCGCTCAGCCATTTTACTCAATTCGCCACTCAGTATGTGTCATTTCGCTCCTCACAAAAAGTGAAAAAATGGGCTGACTTTGCTGGGCAAAAACTCGACTATATAGTATCAGCTCAATGAAGATTGAATACCAGAAATTAGATATGACTTTCTAGAGTATGTTCAGAGAGTTTCAGCAAAATTCCTTATAACGTTTTCGAGAAAAATGCATTCATGTGGGGGTACCTTTTGCCGGCGAAATAGTTGCTGCATGTAGTTGTGTGAAATGTTTTACATACTATTATATGGCGCCATACAAAATTAAAAAAAAACGAGCTATGGAAGTTAACTTCGGCCTTGCCGAAGTTTATATACCCTTGCAGTTCTTTATTATATTTAATTCGATAAGAAAAGTGAAATTTCATACATCAACAGCATTAGTTGTCGTATTATGAATATGCTCAAATATTTTTCAAACTACTGAATTCAAAACACATTTAATGATTATTAAACAATATATGATATTGTAGTCCGATCCCGATGATTTTCATACTTTATCTCACACAGGTAATAAAGAGTCTCCAAAAAAAATTTCAACCCGATATCTCTTAAGATGGCTGAGTAAAACGCATACGCACAGACGGACGGACAGACGGACAGACGGACATGGCTATATCGACTCAGCTTCTCAAGCTGATCAAGAATATATATAAGTTAAGACCAGATATGCTTCACTATCATAATCACACTCACACCACGCCCATAGAGACCATTCAAGAGTTATCATAATGAGCACCGACGTAATGAGCATCGACATAATGAGCATCAGCATAATCATAGAAGGCAACGCCAAGAATGTCACCCGATAACCCTGCAACACACAATCGTCTTCACACAATCGCCAGACTAAACATTCCTAGGGTGATAGTGTCAAATTCGGTACATCAGACGGCAAGCCGCCCAATCCCATAAATCAATTCGGCAATAAGCATCATGTTCGGTGCACCAGCCATCACGTCGCCCAAATCAATTTCATGATAAACAGATCCCACGCTCGCGTTGGACCATTGGACTCAACAAGCGTCGCTGTCACCATCGACGCCCAAAATCAGAGGCTTCATTCAAACATAATCGATCTACACAATTCAGTCTTTAATCCTAGTACAAACTTGTCAGTTCGTTAGAGCTCCGCGATCTTGGTTCAGTCTAGTAGTCACAAAGTCTTCCAGTAACAAAGATAGATTGTCAAATGTGTACTCAATATTAAATAAACTCAAAATAAAACTTTATTTTTTTATGCGACTAACCAAGATTGTGTTTAATTGGCGCCCGAGCAGGGACCCCGCGTTTAAAAGTTGATCAAGTGAAGTAAACGGCAATTGTGATAAGTGTTAATCAAAGTAAACGCAAATAAATACGCCTTTAGAACGATAACCGAAATATACGCAGTGCCAACAAAACTTCGCTGAGGTCAGACGGGGTTATAATAAAACTGATCGCTGCATTCCTCTAGTATCCGTTCGGAGGAAAATTGGTACAACAAGTGTCTGGATTCGGAGCGTTAGTACCTCAACGTGGGAAAAGCGAGTACCCCTACCAACCAACCAATACAAGCACCGAAATGAAAATTATTCTAATGTAAGTTAAGCTAAAAGTTAAGAAAAACCACAAAGAAGAAAAGAAAGAAATAATATCTAAGAGAAAAATCAAAGAAAGAAATAATATTTAAGAGAAAAATCAAAAAACAGAAACGAACTAGCATCATAAGAAACGAGAAACTAACTAACATTTATAATAATTACCTCTACTAACAAAATTTTTTAAACCAAAAGCCATTTCCATCCAAAATTTTTTCTCTAAACGGTATCGCGTCGCGAACAAATTTTCTTGTCTTTCGAATAATTATTCGACGCGTAGTGCAAGCGTTTGTTTTTCTTGAAGTGAAGTAACCTCCTTTAAAATCAAAAATGTCTAAAAACGACAGTTGGGTAAAAGCCGCAGTTCTTCAGCCAGGAGGTCCTGCGACAGAGTCGCCGAGTGCGTCAACCTCAGCTGCCGCGAACAGAAGTATAGAGGCTTTATCCATACAAGGTTTAGATGCAGCCATTGATAGTCTTTTTAGCAGCTAGAATGGGGACTTATATCGAACAGATGAAACTAGCCCAGCCAGTAATCTCAGAATACAGAGACGTAACTCTAAATTTACAAGATAATTGGAATGAGGTAGATAAAGTTCCAGACTTAGTGAAAGGTCTAAAGGAATTCTCTGGTAATCCAGCAGAATTTACAACTTGGTTTGCTTCAACCTCGCGAGTAATGGATGCCTTTGCTCCTTTGCAAGGAACGGCAAAATACTTCGCGATTTTACTAACGGTCAGAGATAAAATTACAGGACACGCGAACACAGTACTGAAAGTGAACGACACCGCGTTACATTGGGAGGCAATCTCGAAATGCCTTCTAGAGGAGTATTCAGACAGACGAGACTTGGGAACATTAGAATATCAGTTGTTTTCTATGAGTCAGAGGAATAGCACAATTCACGAGTTTTATCTGGCAGTGAACCATCAAATGTCCTTAATTATTAGCCAAATGAAAAACATGGGACATGGTCCTGAGGTCATGGCAGTCTTGTCAAAACAGATAAGGGACAGAGCCTTAGATACCTTCATTAGGGGCCTGAACGGTGATCTATCGGATAGAATAAGTCTAGCGCAACCGCTTAACTTGAAACATGCGTTGCAGATGATAGAGGACTTAACCAATAAGCACACTAAAAACTCGATTGGCTCAGGTTATCAGCACCCTCGTCCAAACCTAACACACAAGACAGGACAATACACCAGAAGTAACGCTCCCCCACAGTGGTCATACCCTCCGGTACTTCCCCCTAAACCATACAACAATATGAACTGGTACAACCCCAGGCAGACTCAAAATAATTTCGCACCTCAAAACAATTTCCCACAGAATCATGGTATTCACCAAAATATCCCTTTCCGTAACAGTAACCAAACCTTCTTTAACGCACCACCTAGACCTCTCGCCCCAAAGCCGCAACCCAAGCCCACACCTATGGAAGTGGACGGTTCTATAATGACTAAAAACGTGAACTACATGAACAGACCAAACATAAATCCTTCACAACCAGTTTTATTAAAGAGAGTAAATCCGTTTAATTCGAATCTCCCAAACAAAGTTCAAAGACAGTTCCACATCGGAGCCGAGGTTCAAGACGGGCAATACAGTGCCCCACCACCAGAAGACTTTCAAGTCAATGTAACTGAAGCTCAGTTGTCCGAATACCAAGAACAGGAAGACTATTTTCAAACAGTTCCATACTCACAATTTTCGGAGTATGAACAACAACAAGAGTACCCCACCACTCAAGGTGGTATGTCCGAATTAAGTCCGCAAGATAGAGTAACAACACAACCTACAGTACAGGATCCTTATCCACAAATCGAGGATACGGTTAATTTTTTAGGATGAAGTGTTCCTCTTTGCCGTACTTTGTAGTCCGGGACAAAGACGGAACAGTATACAATTTCTTAATAGATACCGGTTCAAATAAAAACTATATCCAACCCGAGATAGCCAAGAATATAAAGCCAAATGAGCGTAATTTCTACGCGAATACTGTAAGTGGACGCATCCTGATTACGGAGCACGTACACCTAGGTCTCTTTAATGAACCTAACAAACCCATAATTTTTTTTCTACTCCCAAATTTAAAATCGTTTCATGGAATTCTAGGCAACGACACACTAAAAGAATTAAATGCCATTATAGACGTAGGAAAAGATTTGTTACAAGTCAACAACTCTCATGTTGTTAAAGTAAGACAGATGCGAGCTCAGCAGGTTCACACGATCAACTCAGATCAATTATTGAGTCACCAAAAGTTAAAACTAGAAGCACTCCAGGAGGAATACAAATCGTTATTTGCAACTCCGGACATGAGGTTGACTTATGCTACCAACGTCCAAGGTGAAATTCGAACATCGTCAGACTCTCCAGTCTACTCAAAACACTACCCGTACCCAGCCTCCTTGAAGGAAGTAGTCGAAGAGCAAATTCAAGAACTATTAAAAGATGGTATAATACGACCCTCACGGTCGCCCTATGGCTCTCCTGTATGGATCGTCCCAAAAAAAAGTGACAGTTCGGGAAAAAAGAAATATAGGATGGTCATTGACTACAGAAAATTAAATTCAGTCACCATCTCGGATAAATACCCTATCCCAGAAATTGGAGAAATGATTGCTCAATTGGGCAACAACAAATACTTCTCCGTCCTTGAGTTAAAGAGCGGATTTCATCAGATCCCTTTAAAGGAATCCGACATAGAAAAATCAGCATTTTTTATAAACGGAGGAAAATATGAATTCAGCAGACTCCCTTTTGGGTTAAAAAATTCCCCAGCTATATTCCAAAGAGCTCTCGATGATATTTTAAGAAAACATATAGGGAAAATATGCTACGTTTACATCGACGACATCATAATATTCAGCAAAACAGAGGAGGAACATTTTAGCCATCTGGCCCAGGTATTCTCTACCTTAGCAGAAGCAAACATGAAAGTGCAAGTCGACAAATGTAAATTTTTAAAACATAGTGTTGATTTCCTAGGAGTGGTAATATCGAGCGAAGGCGTTAAAACTAACCCAGAAAAGGTACAAGCTATAAAAAATTTTCCTGTACCAAAGAACTTGAAGCAACTAAGATCCTTTTTGGGCTTAGCTAGTTATTATAGGCGGTTTATTAAGGATTTCGCGAAGCTAGCAAGACCACTCACAAATCTACTGCGTGGCGAACACGGGAGAACCAAAAAGAATGTTTCCAACAAAATCGAAATTCGTTTTGGTAAGGAAGAATTAGACTCTTTTGGAAAGGTTAAGAATGCATTAGTTTCACAGGACGTATTACTAGCTTACCCCGATTTCAGTAAAGAATTTCATCTGACCACAGATGCCTCAAATATAGCGATAGGTGCCTCACTAGAACAAAACGGCAGACCAATCACATTCATATCCAGAGCATTGTCTAAAACAGAGGAAAATTACGCTACGAATGAAAGAGAAATGCTAGCCATAGTATGGGCCTTAGAAAAATTGAGAATGTACCTTTATGGGAAATCAAAAGTGACCATTTATACAGACCATCAACCGCTTACCTATGCACTTAGTCCAAAAAACAACAACACAAAGCTAAAAAAATGGAAGAGTTACCTAGAAGAATACAACTACGAGTTGAAGTATAAACCGGGTAGCTCAAATGTAGTAGCAGACGCACTTTCGAGAAATCCTACTAGCATAAATGCCAGTAGTACGTCAGCAGCTACTATGCATAGTGATGAAAGCTCAGGGCATGAACTAGTACCGACTATGGACATTCCTATCAATGTATTTAAAAATCAGTTAATTCTTCTCACAGGTGAAAATGAGAGCACGACATTCGAGTTACCATTTCCCACCTATCACAGGCACACGGTAGTTCGAAGAGACTATTCGGAAAGTGATCTTGTAGAAATCCTAAGGGCAAAATTAGATCCTAGGATAGTGAACGGTATTTTCACTTCAGAAGGTATCATGGGAAAAATTCAGTTGATATTTCCAGAACACTTTAGGAATTATAAAGCCAGATTTACGCAGGTTCAAACTACGGATGTCCACGAGGATAGTGAGCAGAAGGAAATCATAACCAAAGAACACACTAGAGCCCACAGAAATGCAATAGAAAATAAAAAACAGATTTTATCCAAAGTTTTTTTTTTCCTGGAATGAGGAAAAAATAGAAGCAATAGTAAAAGCATGCCAAACTTGTAAACTTTCAAAATACCAAAGACACCCCCCAAATCAAGAAATTCAATCAACACCAATACCATGTTATCCAGGAGAAATAATACACATAGACCTCTATTCGACCCAAAACAAAACCATCTTAACAGCAATAGACAAATTTTCAAAGTACGCACAAATAAAGTTAGTGAATTCAAAAGCAGCGGAACATTTAAAGGTACCACTACGTGAGTTATTAGTAGCCTTTGGAGCAACAAAAACAGTAGTGATGGACAATGAAAAATCGTTAAATTCCGCTTCGATAAAATTTCTTTTGAACGATCAACTGGGGATAAACGTACACACAACAGCACCGTATACTTCGTCTAGCAATGGTCAGGTAGAAAGATTCCACTCCACATTTACAGAAGTAATGAGATGCCTAAAAATTGAGCATCCGGAATTAGAATTCGAAGACCTAATATTCAGAGCAGTAGATGAATACAATAGGACTATCCACAGTACAACTAACAAGAAACCGATAGAAACCTTTTTTGCTTTAGAATTGACACACTCTCCAGAAAAGCTAGCATTGGAAAGAGAAAGAACTTCAAAAGAATTTCAGACAAACAACTCGCAGACTTACAATACCATAACCAAAACAGGGAGCCCATTAAAATCTATGACCCAGGTGAAATAATTTACGTCAAAATCAACAAAAGATTGGGTTCTAAACTAACACCGAGATACAAAAAAAGAAATAGTAGCTGAAGATTTGAACACAAAAGTTAAAACATTGTCAGGCAGGATAGTGCATAAGAACCAGTTGAAATACTGACCTATATCCATCTTCGACAGGTTAATGTTGATACCCCTCTGTTGGGGACACACAACTATCTTGGATTACTCGAAATCGAGAGTGGTAATGCTGGAAACTGGGACGGCAGCGAGGCAAAATGGAACGTTCAAAATTATACACGTTGTAGAGGTAGAAAAGTATGAACAGGCATTGTCGGTATTAAAAGAGGTCGTACGAAATTCAACGAAAACAAACCCGTATTACCCTTTCCTTATGTACGAAATAACTCGTATCGAAAATGAGATTAAAAGATTAAAGCCGATAAAGTTCAGAGCTAAACGCTCGCTTGACATACTTAGAACAGCGTGGAAGTGGCTCGCGGGTACCCCAGATCATCAGGATCACAAAATTGTAATCGACAAAATCAATGAACAGCTCAAAAATAATAACAAACAAGTAGTAATCAATAAACTAGTAGAAAACAAAATAAACGATTTAATTAAGATAACTAACACTCTATTACGTAAAAGCAAACCAGAGTCAGACGAAAATTAAAAGAAATAGAAGTAACAAAATTCCAACTGAGTCTCTTAAGAGAGGAAATCACAAATATCATTTATGCAATAGATTGGGCCAAGGCCAACACAATAAACTCTTTAATATTATCACCCGCAGAAATAAATATTATCGAAACTTATGCTGAGGAAAGCTTAACATTTGTAAATATCGAAGAGCTTATAGAGTTTGCTGAAGTAAGTGTTGCTTCAGATGGTAGAGCTCTTCTTTATATTGTCAGCATACCTAGGGTGATTAAAGAACAATGTAAAAAAATAATGGCATTACCCATAAAATTTGGAAAAACAATCGAAAAAATAGATTACAATCATATATTAAAATGCAACAAACAATACTTTGGTTTAACTAATAAGAATAAATGTAAGAATCAAAATAACAAAATATTATGTAAACTGGAAGATTTGATTGACTTGAAGAATAGCAAATGCATAGGGGCGTATTTCCACAGGAAAAAACCAACTTGCCCAGCAACTAATAATCAGCATGTGAAATCACACTCGGAGGTAGCTCCTGGCACGATCTTGCTCAACCAATTCGAGGGTATCATCAACGTCGATGGAGAAAATCTTACTTTGGACGGAACCTTTATAATCCAATCGCAGAATGCCACAATCAACATTGATGACTCGTGGTACGTCATGAAGACAAAGCGTGAAGTAGAAGTCCAACCCCCGTTACTTCAACTATTATCGGACAAACAGCACCAAGGGGAAACTCTATCTCTGGAAATGATCAAAGAACTGCATTTGAATAACACTAACAGCCTGGAAAAATCCAGACCGACAATGTCATAATGTCATCATCCTATTGGATCGCCATAGCAATTTTAGCGATCTCAGCAATCATATACTGGGTGATCAAGAAGAAATACAATCACAGGCCAGAGGAAAGCAGTCCATCAATAGTTATGCCGGTTACACCCGTACAATATGTGGTAGCGACCGAGGACGTCCGCACTTAAGAGGGGAGGAGTTAAGACCAGATATGCTTCACTATCATAATCACACTCACACCACGCCCATAGAGACCATTCAAGAGTTATCATAATGAGCACCGACGTAATGAGCATCGACATAATGAGCATCAGCATAATCATAGAAGGCAACGCCAAGAATGTCACCCGATAACCCTGCAACACACAATCGTCTTCACACAATCGCCAGACTAAACATTCCTAGGGTGATAGTGTCAAATTCGGTACATCAGACGGCAAGCCGCCCAATCCCATAAATCAATTCGGCAATAAGCATCATGTTCGGTGCACCAGCCATCACGTCGCCCAAATCAATTTCATGATAAACAGATCCCACGCTCGCGTTGGACCATTGGACTCAACAAGCGTCGCTGTCACCATCGACGCCCAAAATCAGAGGCTTCATTCAAACATAATCGATCTACACAATTCAGTCTTTAATCCTAGTACAAACTTGTCACTTCGTTAGAGCTCCGCGATCTTGGTTCAGTCTAGTAGTCACAAAGTCTTCCAGTAACAAAGATAGATTGTCAAATGTGTACTCAATATTAAATAAACTCAAAATAAAACTTTATTTTTTTATGCGACTAACCAAGATTGTGTTTAATTTATACTTCATGGGGTCGGAAACGTCTCCTTCTGTGCGTTACAAACATCTGACCAATTTTATAATACCCTCTGCAAGGGTATAAAAATTTTAAATTTAATGACCAAAAGCAGGAGATTAAGAGACCGCTTTGCCATGAAGACTGCGGCAAAATATTTGGACAACTTTCAAGATTACTTTCAATTAAAAATTCAAATTCGACTCAAAAAGTTCGATAACCACTCAATATATCGATAGCCAAAGTATCGATAATAAATAGCTTCCGATTAATGGCGAGCATAGAATGTGCCAGCTCTAATCATTTTCAACTATACCGGCGACTATAACATGAATTTTATTTTCAAAAATTGTGTAAGTATTTTTGTTTTTTTTTTTTGTATTTTTATTAACAAATATGGACTAATCTTTATTATTCTTCATTTTCAGACCGTCACCTTGAACGTGCCTGGTGGCCAGGGCCCAAGCCGCCCAAATAAACCGGCCAGTTTGCAGGGCCGCGGTGTCGCAAAGAAGCCGAACCCGAAGCGAGTCAAGATGCCGTGGAAGCCCAACCCGAAGCGGGTCGCGGCTAGTGTGGCCAACGCAGCGCCGACACCACCGCCACCGCCGCCACCACCGCCATCACCGCCACCAACGCCACCAACTCCACCAACTCCAATGAAGGAGTTGGAGAAAAAATTGAAGAATGAAGTAAGTAAGTCGTCGCACCGACTTTGGTATACCATGCACCAAGTAAAGCAATTGTTTTACCAATGAGTAAAGTGGCATCTTAAAGTCTGCATAATGTAAGTAAGATGGAAACATTTGCGAGTCTATTAATTACGTATACATATTATTGATTGGCATTGAACACATATTCGGAGAGATATAAATATAATGTATCTAAAAGTAATAAAAAAAAAAATTACAATTTATTGGAGTTCATTCAAATCCTGCATTACAAAAATATGGACAAATGGGGGTTATATTGTATATTTCAATATAAACAGGTACATATAAAATCGGTTGTACCTGCCGCCAAGGGTAGTACGGAATATCTTTACCTTTCCCCAGCGAAAATACCCGTGCTTGAGTTTTTGTCAATAGGTACTGGAAAGTACATTGCGCGATTTTAATATTTGCAGTTGTAGAGCAAAAAGGAAGTACCTGTGTGTGTTTCAAGTTTCGGTCAATGGGCGTTAGAAAATGGTTGCCTATAGGAAATTTCTTCATTGAGTCGCTATTTTCTCGCTGTTCATTCAAAATTTATCTTTCAAGTCGTAACATCGTTTTGTGCAAGTGTTTAAGTCAGTTTTTTATTTATAAAATGATTTTTAATTTTCCAAAAGTAATTCAAAGTGGTGTAAAGTGAATTGTGTTTTGTGCAGAAATGCGAACTATAGGAATATAGAACAGGCATCCGACACGCAACGGAGAGCAAATCGTAGACCAAGTTTGGGTTGTAGGGAAATTGAACAGGCACAAAATACAGTAGAGCATAGGGTGCGACAATCGAGTCCATCGAATAGGCAGGCAGAACAGGCGATGAATACGCAACACCGGTCAAATCGTAGAAGAAACTCTAACTATAGGGAAAGAGATCAGGCACAAAATACAGTAGAGGATAGGGTGCGACGATCGAGTCCATCGAATAGACAGGCAGAACAGGCGGTGGACACGAGACGCCGGTCAAATCGTAGAAGAAACTCTAACTATAGGGAAAGAGAGCAGGCACAAAATACAGTAGAGCATAGTGTGCGACGATCGAGTCCATCGAATAGGCAGGCAGAACAGGCGGTGGATACGCGACGCCGGTCAAATCGTAGAAGAAACTCTAACTATAGGGAAAGAGAACAGGTACAAAATACAGTAGAGCATAGTGTGCGACGATCGAGTCCATCGAATAGACAGGCAGAACAGGGACGCAATACTGCACGTAGATAGCAGAAATGAATGAACATGAACAACAAATGAAAGCAATGGTATTTTTCTGATAATTCTGATAAAATATAATATATTTCAGCTCACCGCAGTATTACAAAGCTTTATTTATTTATCATCGTTTAAATTTGGCTCGTTTAAATATTTTCCCGAATATTTTCGTTGAACCTAATTGTTCCCATACTCTATCACGGAAATGATTCGTTTATGGTAACTGAAATATGAAATGTATGTTTGTGATTGGATGTGGGTTAGAAAACGTGAAAAAGCAGCATCTATAGTTGTGTTATATCTTGTTGTAGATTCTGCAGGATTACTGCTCATTGTTAAATTTAATTCTTCGAAAAGAAAAGTTTTCGGCGGCGCAGACTTTTCATCTGCAAAATTGACATTGAAGTCTCCAGCCAAAATCAGTGGGAGTTTATGAAAATTTTGTCCAAGTAGACGAGAACCTTCCTCAGTATACTCCAGAAGTGTTCGGTGGATGAACAAAATTATGTCCTCAAGTCTATTACCCGGCGATATGTAAAGGACTACTATAACTAGTTCAGTACCGTCCTCCATCCTGCATGTGGCGGCACAAATGCCCCGTTTAAAGTTTAATAAACGATATTCCTTTACCAAGTCGAACTATAACTCGCAGGACCGAGGAAATAGGCCAATACTTATACTCAGAAACTAAAAGACGAATAGAGGACTGTGCCTTCCTTTCAATTTGTTTGGATGAAAGCATAGATATTAGAAATATTAGTCAAATGGTTATTTGTGTTAGGACTATTGATTACGACTTTAAAATTTGCGATGAATTTCTAAACTTACATTCTTTTCACAGTCATGTAAATGGAAAAAGTACGTTTGATGCCTTTGAGAAGCATGTACTTTCATTCCAATTATCATATAAAATGTCCTCAATTTGCACTGATGGTGCCGCCACCATGAAAGGAAAGAATGAAGGATTTCTTGGCCATGTCAATAGAAAAATAGGAGAAATATCATTTTTCCATTGTTACATCCATCAGCAAGCATTGTTTGCAAAAATTTTTTAAGTTGTGGATGCAATGGGTGTAGCAATTAAAATTATTAATCGCATTAAAGGTGGTCATAATTCGCTAACCCATAGAAAGTTTAAATACTTTCTCTCAGAATTCGGCGCTGAGTACGAGAATCTTTTTACTTTTTACTGATGTTAGGTGGCTGAGCCGAGGCCAAAGTTTAGACAGACTATACAGTCTTCGTAATGAAGTTATTTCTTTCTTAGAAAGCGAAAATTTAGAAAAAGATAAAGATTTGTTAGCTTCTCTAAAAAATCCATTGTTTATTTTAGACTTGACGTTTCTAACTGACATAGTCCTTTTCATTAATCAATTAAATCAGCAGCTTCAAGGCCGCAACAAACTTCCGTCCGATTTAATTGCAGCAATCAATAAATTTAGTCGCAAAATTAATGGTCTTCAAATTCAAATGAAAAACAATAACCTGTCCAGCCTTCAGCGAACTGCAGAAATTGTTGCATTGTACCCCAACCCTTCCCGAATTCAGGAGTACGCAGAGGCAGTTAATACCCTTTCCTCTGAAATAGCGGAAAAATTTTCTGATTTTAAACAAATCAATTGGCTCATTGCAGATTTTAATAACCCCATAGAAGCAGAATCTGAATCAATTCCAGAAGAAATTAGGGAGGAATTACAGGTCATGAAAACTGACTTGATGCTGCCACTAAGTAGTGGAATAGAATTTTGGCGAGAACTCCCGATAGATAAATTTCCGAATTGCAATAAGGCAATGTTAAAATTATGTTCTATGTTTACCACAACATATATTTGTGAAACAACATTTTCCACAATGAAATTAATAAAAAATTCTATTCGAAACAGTCTAACTGATAGCCATTTAGAAGATAAAAAGTTATCCAAATAATATAGAAGTAAATGAAATAGTTGAGATTAAAAAAAAATGATTCAAAATTATTGGTTTTCCATCGCATTTTACATTTTTCTTGCTTTTCTTGCACACATACAACTACACTTTTTAAACAGGTACACATAAAATCGGTTGTACCTGCCGCCAAGGGTAGTACGGAATATCTTTACCTTTCCCCAGCGAAAATACCCGTGCTTGAGTTTTTGTCAATAGGTACTGGAAAGTACATTGCGCGATTTTAATATTTGCAGTTGTATAGCAAAAAGGAAGTACCTGTGTGTGTTTCAAGTTTCGGTCAATGGGCGTTAGAAAATGGTTGCATATAGGAAATTTCTTCATTGCGTCGCTATTTTCTCGCTGTTCATTCAAAATTTATCTTTCAAGTCGTAACATCGTTTTGTGCAAGTGTTTAAGTCAGTTTTTTATTTATAAAGTGATTTTTAATTTTCCAAAAGTAATTGAAAGTGGTGTAAAGTGAATTGTGTTTTGTGCAGAAATGCGAACTATAGGAATATGGAACAGGCATTCGACACGCAACGGAGAGCAAATCGTAGACCAAGTTTGGGTTATAGGGAAATTGAACAGGCACTAAATACAGTAGAGCATAGTGTGCGACGATCGAGTCCATCGAATAGACAGGCAGAACAGGGACGCAATACTGCACGTAGATCACTAAATAGGCAATCAAATGTAGAAAGAAACATTGTAGAAAGAGAGCAAGACAGATTTCGTAGATCCCAGGTTAGAAGAAACGAAGAGTGTAGGGTGATTGAGCGGGCATGCAACACTTTGGCTCGTCGAAGTGCAAGAATTGCAGCACAGCAGGCGAATCGGGATGCTATTATAAACGTTAACATGCGAGTTAGTCAGTATAGAAACGTCAGTGAAAATAAAATAGCAGAAAATAGGAGAAATGCATTGCGTAATAGGCAGGAACGTGCGAATAACCTTCGGGATCTTAGAGATCCAACACGTCGACCTAATTTAGAATCTCTCATAATTCAATTTAACAGAATAGTAAAGCTTGGTCCAAGTCAGATATGTTATTGTTGTAAAGGTCTCTGGTTTCCCCATAAGGTCAAGGTAAAATCTCGCGACTTCTTAGAAAATAATTGTCAGTTTAGCACTTCGATTTTTGAAATCGCCAATCAGTTTCCTCCCATTGATGGCAATTTTACTTTTTGTTCCACTTGTTTTGTCCATATTTCAAGAAACACCCTGCCCAAGTTTGCTATATCACCAGGTTTAGATTTCAACACACTTCCAGATTGTCTATTAGATTTGCCTATTATAGAGGAACGCGTAATTTCTCCTCGACTTCCTTTCATGATTATTAGGGCAACAGGACATGAGCGTCAAAGCGCAGTAAAAGGCGCTGTAGTCAACGTCCCAATTCCTGTCGGTAATATAGTTACTTCGCTCCCACGAGCATTTAATGATACCGAGGTCATTGAGCTCCATCTCAAATGTAGAATGGAATATGGTCACGATTTTATGGCAGAAACCGTCAGACCCGTTAGAATCGAAAGGGCACTTAGATTTTTAGTTAACACAGAGTTGTATAGGAAACATAATATTACAATTAATGAGCAAAGGCTCATCCGAAGTAGTTCCATTTTATGCTAGTGAGGAAGATAGGGAATTTGTAGAAGGAATTCTACATCAAAATGAAGAATCTGCTCAATTCATAAACCAAGACAATTCTGTAGAGGAAGCTGAGGAGCTCAACCCCGGCGGTCAGGAAACAATGCTAGAAAATATTCAGGTAGATGACGCCGGCATACAAAGGATAACCATAGCTCCAGGAGAAGGGCAAAGGCCTTTAGATATGATATTAGATTCCGATTGTGAAGAATTAGCCTTTCCTACTATTTATGCCGGCACTAAGAGAAAAACTTCATCAAGCTACGCAACCATAGATAGATCCGAGCTTAGGAATGTAGATAGAAGAGGTTGCAGGACAGATAAGTTGTTCTTCGATTACAAGAAATTAGAGCTGATAACGATTCGGAATAATACTTCCATATGCTTACGCAAACATAGCGCTCCACGCGCAGTCACAGCTTCTAATTTACTTAGGGAAGATTTTGTTAATAATTTAATTCGACATGATGAAGGTTATAGGGTTCTAAAGGGTATTCGCACTTCACCAGCTCATTGGGAGGATAAGAGAAAAAAAAGTTTTGGCTATGATTCGCCAATTTGGACTTTTTTTATAACTTTGTCAGCTGCCGAGACAAAGTGGACAGAGTTGCTTGTTATACTTAGGAAAACAGTAGATAGGGTAGAAATTACGGAAGAAGAAGCTTCATGTTTGTTGTTTAGTGAAAAAGCTCGACTTATTCGATCAGATCCCGTTACGTGTGCAAGGTATTTCGAACATAGGTATAGGGCGTTGTTAAAAGTTATGAAAAGTCCAGGAGGTATTTTTGGCGAGCATTTTGTAATAAAATATTATTGGCGAGTTGAGTTTCAGCAAAGGGGCTCTCCTTATATTAATGGCATGTTTTGGCTGAAAGATGCCCCTATAGTAGATCCAAATAATGAAGAGTCGATTCCGCCGGCCCTAGCTTTCATCGACCAGTTCGTTACCACAGATGTAACAAATTCAGAATTAGCTCCCTTTTTAATTTACCAAACACATAGTCACAGTTTTACTTGCCTCTGAAAATATAGAGGGCAAGAAATTTGTAGATTCGGGATACCCAATCCTCCAATGCCCCAAACAGAGATCTTGAGGCCAATTTCTGATGAAGCTGAAAATAGACCTCGTCATCGAGAAAATTTTCAGCGGATTAAAAATTTCCTGAACACTAGTTTTTCTTCTGACATTATTTCCCACTTGAGCAATTTTGAAAACTTTCTGTCACATGAAAATGTGAACCTCAGTTATGAGGAATATAAACTTGCTCTAAGGTCTAGCCTAAAAAAGCCGCAAATCTTTCTGAAAAGAACTTTTGCGGAAATTAAGGTTAATGCTTATAATAAGCACATTCTCTCTATGCAGAGGGCCAATATGGACATTCAGTTCATATTGGATCCGTATGCTTGCTGTAGCTCTATAATATATTATATAAATAAATCCCAAAGAGGCATTTCAAAGCTAATGAGGGAAGCTGTTGCTAGTGTTGAGAGAGGAAATTTAACTATTAGGGAAAAGTTACAATATATAGGTCATAAATTCATTTGCGGCACTGAGATCTCTGCTCAGGAAGCTGCCTATTGCTGTTTAGGGATGTCAATGTCCAATATAAGCCATAAAGATAAATTTATTAATACTAGTTTACCAGATCTTCGAGTTAAAGTGCTCAAATCTAGACAGCAATTGCAAAGTTTGCCTCAGGATTCAACTGACATCTTTGTAAAGGGGCTTCTTGACCATTATGTAGAAAGGCCAAATATTCTCGAGGAACTCTGTTTAGCGGATGTTGCAGCCAATTATGAATTTAGCATTAGGTCTCGTCGAAATACTAGGAGTGAGGAAGAAGGAGAGGTTACAGGAGGTAGTATTGCTTTGCGAGATGGTAGTGGCTATATCTCTTTAAGAAAATGGCCTTGCACAATTAGGTATAGGAAATATAATATTAACAGTTATGTTGTATTTTCCATGGAGCGAGCAAATTGAATTAGTTCAGAGAAATTGTGAGTAGTTTTACAATGAAAATGAGGAAGTTATTAGGGCCGGTTTCAACAAATACAATGTATTAGACAATTTAGAAGACACACTTAGAAGACCAATGGAAAATGAATGTACAGATTTAGAAGATAACCTAGAAGAACAAGTTCTACTTGACGAGGAGTTTAGAGTTTTATTATTTCCTGAAATTAGCTCTCAGCTCAATTTGTTTAATTTAAATGGCAATGACCAACCACAGGATACAGATAATGATATCCAAGTTATTAAACTCCCGCCAATAATTTCGCCTGAAAATCTGGCAAGTGTTGTTAGGTCACTTAATATTAGGCAGAAAAATTTTCTCACTCATGTTCTTCACAACGTGAAGAACAATGAAATTTTCCATGAGTTTGTAGGTGGCGGTGCAGGTGTTGGCAAAAGTAGGCTTATTTCTGCAATTTTTCAGTCGCTTTCTGTAGAGTATAATCGTTGGAGAGGAAGCGACCTAAATACTGTTAAGATTCTTTTGTGCGCTCCAACAGGAAAAGCTGCTTTTGGAATAGGAGGTTCCAAACTACATTCGATGTTTTCTCTTCTGATCTACTGAATACTCTTCGAACTTAATAACTTTCACTCGTTGCAGAGGACGGACGTGTTTTTTTTTGCGCTTATCAAATTTTATTTGTTTCTCGTGATTAATAACTTTTCTTTAACTTTTAAAATCATTATCGGTTTAACTATAATTTTAATATTCGAATTGTATTTTCATTTCGCGATTTCTTTTAGTCATTTTTGTGCTTTTTGTTTCAATATATGTACATAAATTTAACTTGCAACAATTACTTGCATTAGCGGTGTTGTTGTTTAGCTAATCTCTTTTGCTTTTGTGTCTTTACCGTTGTAG
This sequence comes from Drosophila paulistorum, assembly GCA_018152135.1. NCBI lineage: Eukaryota > Metazoa > Arthropoda > Insecta > Diptera > Drosophilidae > Drosophila > Drosophila paulistorum. The sequence goes on from JAECXG010000713.1 coordinate 491,975, forward strand.
CTAACTATCGCGCTCTTGCGTACAAATTGTTGTTGCATGTGTTCAATTTGACGCGCTCTCCCGCTCTTTCCTATTCTTGTTTGATTTGCGCACTCGTCTTTTGCCTACCCGCGACTCTGTGAAACGTGTTTTTGTTGTTGTGTATTCTTGTAATTTTTATTCTTTAGTTGTGAAGGCTTACTCTGCACATTAACCCTTGTGTCAGAACTGGTCAGAATATTCTTATACACAGATTTTGAACCTTTAGAATTTTTAGAGCGAAGCTCTCTTAGGCGCGTTGGGGTAGGAAATTTTTTTTAAAAAACGTCAGATCTGCAGCGCGTCAGCCGAACACGTTCGGCACCTCTGCGTGTAAGCCGAACGGCTGCCGAAGTCCTCACACAAAAAAATCAAAAGCCACCCTCATGCTTTTAGTTTCTCTCAGCATTTCGAGAGAGAACACACATGAAAAAATTGATCGCTGCTTTGTTTTTCTATCTTTTTCTTGCATCAGATTATCGGCTGCGTTCGTTTTCTTGATTTGATATAGAATTTGATGAATTTTCATTTTTTGCAGTGTAAAGCAACATACGCACACAAGCAAGTGCACACATACACATGGTACATCCCAAACGTAACGGAGTGGACGGAGAGAAAACATGGCCAAGTTTCCTTCCAACTCACACAACTGCTTTCAGGTCACGGATGCTGCAGATCATATCTGCACCGGTTTGGGCATGAGCAGGTACCCTTTTGCTTGGCCTGCGGCAGCAGCACAGTCGAAGACGCAAGACATATCTTGTTTGAATGCGTCAGGTTCAACAACGAGCGACAAAGGGTGGCAGACCTGATCAACACTGCCCTTACACCTGACAACTTGGTCACAGCTATGCTGGCCAAATCGGCGATCTGGGACGCAGTTTGCGGCTTTGCGGGTGTGGTCTGTCAAGTCCTCAGACAAGAGGAACGCGCAAGAAATTCCCCCTGGGACGTCCCGCAAAAATTGTTTCGTATTATGCCTGCAGTCCGATAGAGAACATTGTATATTCTTATGTTATTGTTTTTATGTTATAAATAAATGAATTAAAAAAAAAAAAAACACATACAACTACACTTTTTAAGCAACATACGCACACAAGCAAGTGCACACATACAACTACACTTTTTAAGCGCTCTCTTTGTGCCGGGCCCTGGAATAGTCTATCTAAATCAGGGCCCGGCACAAAGAGAGCACTAAAAAGATGTAGTTGTGAGTATGTGTTTTTTTTTTTTAATTCATTTATTTAACAACGATAGTATAACAAAGTTAGATTAAGATGAAAGGGTATAGTGTGGAAAAGGTAGAAGTGGAAAAGAAGAAGTATTGGGTGCCAATTTAACCTGCGGGACTGCCGGGGGGTATTGCTTCGCAGGCTTAAAAGGCGGGCCTCATGCCCCTCAAGCGTTTCGCTGCCTCTCCAGGCGGCGAAGAGTGTCCATAACTTTTTTAGCAAATGAGCAGGCCGCAGACCATTTTTCTTGGCTAGCACACATTGTGTTGACAGTGTTCTCGACCGTAGGTAGTTCCCCAAAGGTTTCTTCGAGCTCATGGCGATCACTCAGGCACCTCCTCCTCGCCTCGCTTATAGATGCGTTCCACCAATAGACAGGAGCCTTTTGCTTGCTGTGGCATCTACGGGCAGCCATACTGGCATCACAGGCTGCTAGTACGGCATCTACAAGCGTTTTAGCGAACTTATTTGCGTCGCCAGTGAATTCTGGGATTCTGAAGGATTCCTTGAATGTTGTAATATTTAGAGTATCCACTCTAGACATTTTAGCGTTTTGCTCTGTGGTTACGTTTTCTGCGGGACCGCTGCCGATAGTGAACAAAATGGCTTGATGGTCGCTAGCCGTGTAGTGGCTACATAATTGCCAGTTGGTCTGTGCTGCTATCTGCCGGCTTGCAAATGTGACGTCAATCACTGATCCGTAGCCAGCTCTGCAGAACGTGTGTTTGTTGCCCGGGTTTAGCACAACAAGTTCGAGTGAGGCGAGGTTCTCGAGAATTGTGCGGCCCCTGGAGTTTGTTCGGTCACTACCCCATTCCGTGGACCACGAGTTGAAGTCGCCTGCAACGATTGTTTTGCCCTTTCCTCTTGCATCCAGAGCCAGCTGGTCCAGTGTCGACTCGAATTCTTGGAGAGTAAGACTTGGTGCCAAGTAGCAGCTGTACACCCATATGTCGCCTATGTATGCTCTGACAAATCCTCTATTTGCGTAGATGTGCTGCAAAGGCGGAGTACGATTGCCGCACAACCAGATTGCAGCTTTCCCTGAAGAGTCTGTTGCCCATGAGCTGCCAGGCCGAATTCTATATGGCTCGCTCAGAATCGCCACGTCTATATTTAACTCCCTTAATGGTTGCGCTAGTAAATCATGCGCCGCCGCACAGTGATTCAAATTTAATTGTAGAAACTTCATAGCGTTTGCTGCTGCTTCGCTCCTGCACTCGCCATTGGGCAACGTCGGCTGCCAGTGTAATGCCCCACCTGTTGTCGTTTGGCGTCTAAGCAGTTGAAGCAGACTGGAAAGTTGCTGCATGAGGCAGCCTTGTGATCTGTCGCCCCACATTTGAGGCACCAATTGGTGCGATCTATTGAGCTATTGCACTTTGCCGCCGTGTGGCCGAAGTTTAAACATTTGTAGCATCTTTGCTTTGATTGCCGTTCCCGAATCGGGCAGAGCGTCCATCCTATTGCAATTTTTCCCATCTTGAGTAAGGAGTCAGCAGTCGAGCGCGGCATTGATAAGACAGCCAGCTGTGTATCACCAAAAGTGTGGCGCAAGCTTCGGACACGCACGTTTGCGGTGGCATCGCCAATAATTTCCGTTATGGCTTCTGTAATGTGGTCTGCTGATACCAAGGTGTCGAGATTGCGTATCTCGATCCAAACTTCGGTTCCTACTGCCCTTACCGACGCTTGCTGGCCTAGAACTTGGCTAAGCTCGTTTCTTAGTTTTTAGCAGTCAGGAACGCCGTCTCGCTTGAGTTCTAGAAGCAGCTCGCCCTTGGCAGTCTTCCTTGTACGCTTTACATTACTCTTGACTCCATCGAGTTTGCCGTCGGTTCGTCTTGTAACCATACCAAGAATCTGAGCGTAGGAGAAGCCTTCTTGGGCCTGTATCACAATGGCCGCGGGCTTGTCCCTTCGAGCTGGTTGCTTGCTAGGCCGCTTTTGAGACACCGTCTGCCATTCTGCATCCGCTTCGGCTGCGTTGACTGAATTGGCCCACGATGTGTTTGTATTGGCCAAGTTGTTAACCAGTTGTTCTGGACGAGAACCCTGCGTCGTTCTTCCACGTTTTGGTGGGGTTTTCCGCTGAATGGCGGCATCCTCTCTCTGTCGTTTGGGCGTAGCCGTTTTAGCTGGCTGGCTCAGACTTATCGGAAGACCCAGATGTTTATTCTTCCCCGGTGTTGTTTGCGTGGCGATGTCGCCCTTTTGGACCATTTTTGCGGGGTGGCTATCGGTAATTTTTCGGCACAGTGTTTCGTGCAGCTCCATCATACGCACTATCGAGTTCTTTGTACTCAAATTTACATGGCGAACTGGCTTTCTCCCATCGTCAGCTCTATTGAACATACTGTCCATCTGCCAGATCAGGTTTCCTAGCTCGTTTAGCTCTTCTATTTGTGAGGTTACTGTTGGGGCATCAAAGTTGTTAATTTCATGCACCTGAATAGCTCGTGCCTCTGTATTTTTAGCAACATTCGCATTTGCCGGCGTGTCTGTGCACGGAGGCGGTGACCGCAAGAGCCGTGGACGACTGCCGAAAGCAGACACTTCCCCTTGTATATTCTGCACATCTGCCATTGCGCATCGGGCTTGATGGTCGATGGATACCACAGATTTATTCATATGGCTGGCGAGTATCGGTTTCAACTTGTGACATTTGAATTTAAATTTGAATTCGGCGGAAGAAGAAGCTTTAAAGCGGTTTGCCCAGAGGCGCCACCTGCCGATTTCTGGCTAGGGGAGCCCCTATAATTCTATCCTCGTTTTCCAACACTGGTACGATCAGCTGGTACGTAGCGGTGTGAAGATATGGAAGACGTTGCCCAACAGCAAAGAAAATTTTGGAGAAAGCTGGATAAAAAAGATATTTCTCACCCACACCAGCAAAAACAGGAGCAAACGATGAGAGAGGCGGGAAGAAAAAGTAAAGAGAGACGATCTGCAGCCTCCCCTCACCACTACCCGCGCCAATGGTCCAGCCAAGTGGAGGTTGGACAAACAAGTGTCAGGGCCAGCACACAAGTGGCAGAGGAGTCCCCGCAACGAGGTACGTAGGTAGTCCTATAGAGGCCCTCCCCGACCCGTCGAAATCAAACCTCAGGCCCTCTGGATACACAGGAAAACGATTTTAAAAGGGAGCGCCCGAGTTATGTAGTCGAAGTTCTCTCTCTCTCTCTTTCTTCATCTACATTTAACTAGCTCGATCTAAAGATCAAAAGCTCAAAAGCTCTATATCGACTATGAAAAAGCTTTTGATCTCACTCTTTAAAAAAATGTGAACAAGTGAGGAACAAAAGTAATCAAATAAATAGCTTAATACAATCAAAAAGAAAAACAAAGATATTATTTTGTTTAATTAAATGATAACAAAACTGGCGCAGTCGACGGAGTAACCAAAAACATTAAACTCACTTAAGTGCAGTTTGTGCGAATTCGTGCATATGTACATATGTACATATGTATGTAATTTCATACATACCAACCTTGTGCAAAAGACACATAACCTGAAAGGCACGTTTTGTCAAAACATACCGGCTTTGACAAAGACATTCGCAAAAGTGTGTACAGCCGAATAAAAACCAACTAAGTGTTTTTTTCTACATCGGATATTTGCTGCATCCCGTACAAATTCGTGTTTAACCTGGAAACATCTTGTGCATTTTCTATGTAGCGTGCCGGCATTTGAAACTGTATTTTCTTTCTAAAGAACTACAGCGGCTACTAATTCTTTGGTAGCGATGGCAAACGAGTTCACCTTATCGTTTGGAGACATCCTTAAGGATGCCCACCACATTCACGAGTACAGAGGAGACAACTCAAGGGCTCTATCATCATTTATTCGAGAAGTGGAGATGATATTTTCACTAGTACCTCCCAAATCTACTGCAGGAGTCTACGTCTTTCGCCGTGTCATCCTCAACAAAATCCAAGGCGCAGCTCTACATGTTGTAAGAACCATCGAGAATGCCGAGCCGTCGTGGGACGACATCAAAACGACTCTTATTCGGAATTTTGGCGTAAAGGAATCTTATAATCAACTTTACCAAGAAGCGTTCATGTTAAGTAACAAAAACGATATTACAGAATATTTTAAATCTTTAAGAAATATAATGTGTAAAATTAATGAAAAATATGAATATGATAGTGTAAAGCATTCTGAGTTTAGTCCCAAAAATGTTGAAGAAGCTATGTTAAGAACATTCTTGAAAAATATCGATGTAAATTTAGCTTCAGTCATAATTAATAGGAATGTTAAAAATTTAAGAGAAGCTTTCAATTTATTAGAAACTGAAGGTCTTGTTAGAACTCAAAATATTAAACAAAAATTTTCACAATGTAACGAAAAATCGAACTAAACGGAAAATCAAAACTATCAATATCAAAATAATAATACAAATAATCAAAGAGACCGATCTCACAAATCAAATTACAATAACCAAGATCAAAATGCTAAACATAATAACATTTACCAAAATGTAAAATCTAATTCAGGAAACTTTCGATCAGGAACACAAAATTTAAATTCAAATCAAAACTGTACAAGCCAACAAAGCCATGTTTCAAAAATGAGCATTGATCATGTCCAAGCTGATAAAGCTGATTGTAGTAAATTCAATAATGATAATCAAAACCAGAACATCACTTCTGAATCAATGTCTGAGCCAATGAATTGTTCTTGCCATACAAATTTTCATATAACTGCCTCGAAAAATCACTTCCCTTGATTAAGTTAACTGTAAACAATGAAAGCATCACTGCCCTGATTGATACTGGTTCAACAACATCCATATTAAATAGGGACAAGTTATTACAATACCCCCGAAGAACTTTGTGTCATCCAATATCATTTTCATCTCTAAATTCAAAATCGCTAATAACGCAAGAAATTATAACTGATCTGCCTATCGAATTCAAAGAAGATGCCACAATGAGTTGGAAATTGACAACATTTAATAACAAATCGTTTGATGCTATTATAGGGCAAAACATTCTTAAGCCATTAAATGCTATTATTGATTTTTATCAAAATACAATCACAATTAATAATAGCACTATTAAATTTCAAAATAGTTTACCATACTCTGAGGAGGTATATCAAATTGAACCAATTAAAATAGACGATAGAACACAGAAAATTCTTTTCAATGATTTAAATCAAGAGGAAAACAATGCACTAACTCAAATTCTAAGTAGATTTAAAAAGTTAATATTTCTTGAAGGTCAGTGTCTTAGCAATACAAACATTATTGAACATCAGATAAAAACAGTAGTGGATAAACCTATATATTGCAAGATTTATAGATATCCTCAAATTCATGAGCAAGAAATATATAAACAAATTGAAGAAATGCTACAACAGGGAATAATTCGTAAGAGCAATTCTCCATATAATGCACCTTTATGGCTCGTACTCAAAAAAGCTGATAACAGTGGAAAAAAAAAATGGCGTATTGTCATTGATTATCGCAAATTGAATGAAAACACAGTAGATGATAAATTTCCTATCCCCAATATAGACGGTATATTAGACAAGTTAGGAAGAGCGCAATATTTTTCTACTATAGACCTCGCGAAAGGCTTTCACCAAATTCTTGTTCAGGAACAAGACAGGGCAAAGACAGCGTTTTCTACCCCCCACGGGCATTACGAGTTTAATAGGATGCCATTTGGGCTCAAAAACGCCCCTGTCACATTTCAACGCCTTATAAACACAGTCTTAAAAGAAGAAATAAATAGAATTTGTGTCGTCTATCTTGATGACGTCCTTATTTTTTCCACTAGTTTTTCAGAACATGTTGGCCATATTCATACAATTTTTAAAAAACTTTGTGAAGCAAATCTTAAGATTCAAATCAACAAATGCAATTTCTTCTCCAAAGAAACTCAATTTTTGGGTCATGTTTTAACCCCCGAAGTAATTAAGCCTAACCCAACAAAAGTTAATAGCATTCTTCAGATTAAAATTTCGAGAAATATTAAACAAATTAGAGCTTTTCTAGGATTCACTGGGTACTATAGAAAGTTCATAAAGGATTATTCTCAAGTTGCTTATCCATTAATTAAATGCCTTAAAAAGGATGCTAAGATCGATGTTGAGGAGCCTAACTTCATAATTGCATTTGAGAAATTGAAAAAAATCATAACTGAGGCACCGGTACTTAAGTATCCGGATTTCAAAAAGAAATTTCAGCTTATCACTGATGCTAGTAACATAGCTTTAGGTGCTGTTTTGCAACAAGATGGTCATCCTATTTGTTATGCAAGTCGTACATTGAATGACCATGAGAAAAATTATTCTTCTATACAGAAGGAATTACTAGCTATAGTGTGGGCAACAGCATATTTCCGTCCATATCTCTATGGAGTTAAATTCGACATTTTGTCCGATCACCAACCACTTAAATGGCTACTAATTAAATATAACGGAAAAGAACTTAATGAAATGCTTTATAGATGGCTTGTTAAGCTTAGCGAATTTAACATAAATGTATCATACATTAAAGGAAAGAATAACCAGGTAGCTGATTTTTTAAGTCGAATACGTAAAGTCGAAATTTGTGCCGTAAACATATCTGAATCTCATAGCTCTTTAGAAAACAATGTTGATGACATTAGTACACAACATACACAGGCTGAAGATTTTGGGGTCACAACTATTTTAGGTATATTAGAAACAGTTGTTAATAGATTTAAAATACAAATAATCCTAACAGAGGAAAAAACTATGGAGTTCGAATATAAAAATAGAAATAAGAAAATTTATTTAAATTCAAATGATCTTGAAAATGGAATGGAATAAACATACAACAAATTTCAAAACAAAATCATCCAAATTTTCGAAGGCAATAAAAATGTAAAATTTGTAAAATGCCCATTCCACGCAAAAGATATTGAAAACGAAGAAGATTTGTATAAAGAAATTGATCGATTCCATAAATATGATACTGGTCATTCCGGTATAAATGGAAATTACCAAAGTTTAAAAAAGATTATTTACTATCCAAACCTTCAACACTACATCCAAAAGTATATTAACAATTGTGACATTTGTAATCGGTGTAAATATGATAGGAACCCAGTTAAAGAAAAATTTAAATATACAGAAACACCAAACGATACAAGAAAAATTGTTCATATGGATATCTATACAAATTCAAAATGTAATTTTCTAACTTTTATTGACCGATTTTCAAAGTTTGCTACTGATTTCTACCTTGAGGATCGGAATAATCAAACTATAATCGAAAAAATGCGCTCGTACAAATCCCAAAGAGGAAATTTTGAAAAATTAATAACTGATAACGAATTTAATAGCGTAAATATAAAAGAATATTTAAGGAATGAGAATACAGAAGTTCATTTTGTGAAACCGAACAGTCATACTGGCAATGCAGACGTTGAAAGGTTTCATAACACTCTAACGGAAAAGATAAGAATTATATATCTTGAAAACAAAGATCTATCAATCAAAGATAAAGTTAGTAAGGCTATAGAATATTATAATAACAGCTATCACTCTACAATACAAGATACGCCACTGAATATTGAATATGGAAATTGTGACAAAAAAATTATATATAATAACATTCTAAAATATAAGGAACACTATATTACATCTGTAAATCAAACAAGAGACGACTTTGAAGAAGCTAGAAACGAAGGATATATAAAAAACTATAAGTCTCTAAGGCACAAAAATGAACCGAAATATAGAAAATTTAATTTAAATAATGTACATAGCTCCAACATAAAAAGAAAGAAGAAATATCAGACTTGAAGTATAACATAATCTATCAGAATGGTATTCCGAACTAGAGGTGGGCATGGGCCGAAATTTTGCACCCAACCCGATCCAGCCCATGGGCCGAAGAGCAAAATTTTACCCGCACCCGAAAGCTAAAAAAATTTTGCAACCCGAACCCAACCCGCCCGCCCGAAAAAAATTAAAAAAATTTTTTTTATGAAAAATACAATTTTTTATGCTTCTGCGAAACAGTACTTTCATTATATACATTTATTAAGCAATAGTAGAAGCGAAAATTAAATTTTTTATGCTTTATCCAAATCAGCACTTACATTATAAATATTCCTTAAGTATTAGTAAAAATGAAAAACAAAATTAGGCTTTCTTCAAAGCAGCACTAAAATTACATATTCATATAAAAAAAAAAGCAACTTATCGAGATTCGCGCTTGACAATCTTGTGCGCCTTTCGTTTAATATTTTGCCCGATGACGAAAAAACCCTCTCGCTTGTCGCAGAGCTCACAGGGATACATAAAATATGTTTGGCCACCACTTGTAACAATTTCAAGTTGGTTGCCTGCTTCCAAAAATCTAAAATTTCCATATTTGAACAAGTAGTTGTGGCATAGTACTTTTCTATCTCAAAATCGATCGAATTTTTTTCAAGTTTCATTTTTTTGGTTGATTTGCATCAAAATATTCTTCGAATTCGTAGTTTGTATTTGGCGAAGAGTTTTCAATTTTCGAGTCGTCAACTGTGTCACTTGCGATTTCATAAATTTCAAGCATCATGCTTTTAACAGTTTCCAAAACATGATTTTTTTTTTTCTTCAGTCAAAAAACTAAGTTCTTTGAATGGAGGGTTTAAAAATAACCCAACCAAATGCACTGAAGTTGGCTGAAAACGCATTTCCAAAGAACTTAAAGTTTTTTGTTTTAGTTGTTCTATAACATTGGAATCAAATATTTCTATTTTACATTGTTTTTTAAGCTTTTCATACCATAATGCATATATATGAATTGTTGGCTCTTTTTCAGAAGATAATTTTTCGGAACAATCTTTAAACGGTTTTAAAAATGTGATTAAATTTTCTATTAAAGCGAAATCAATATTAGCTATACGTTTTACCTCATTTTTTGATAAAAGTAAACTTTTGATTTCCTGCTGAACCTCACAAATACTTTCAAGCATAATATATATAGAGTTCCAACGAGTTTTTACTTCCTGCTTTAGAGATTTGCTTAATTTGCGATTGAGTTCGGAATGCTTGAAAAATTTTACAAGATTTTTCGAATTGTCTATTAAAAATGTAATATCTTCAATGGGATTCTTTTCCATAACATCATCCATTACTAAGTTTAAGTTATGGCAGGCGCAAGAAAGCCTTTTGTAATTTTTGAACGCGGCAACCACGTTTGCCCCATTGTCAGTAACAATTACAGAATTTCTTAACTTACTTTCTAAGTTGTAATCAAGCAATATTTGCTTAATGTGATCGAAAATATTAACGCCGGTTTTTTTGTCTTCCAAGAATTCTTTAACACCTAGAATCGACGTTTTTAAACAAAATGACTCATCAATATAATGTGCACTTAAGCACGGAAAGCTTTTCTGAGTATATTGGTCCGTCCACATATCCGTAGTAAATGCCATGTATTTGTTGGATAACGTAGTCGTCAGCAGATCCTTAATTCGATTGTATTCGGCAACCATCACATTGCCTGTAAGTTTTTTCCTGGACACAATGATGTCATTGCAGTTTTGCGTTCCGTATTGGGCGCCTATGTTCAAAACAGCTTGAACATATTCACGAAAACCATTTCCTATAAATTTAGCAAATATAACATTGATATAACATTGATGAATATATAAAATTTAACTAAGACTTACCCTCAGTGACATTTAATGGCAACAAATCTTTTGCCACAAATGTTAGCTGCTTTCTAGCTAGCTCATCGAGAACTTTTTTGGGACAGCCTTTGATGAAAAGTTCACCTTTGGTTGATTAGGCGGAGCAACAAAAGTGCATTTGTGACGAGCAAGTGTTGTGGTGCCGTGCTTTGCACTAAAAGCAAACACAGTTTTGCATTTGCAACAGCACACAAAGTCTAGACGCTTGCCGTCGCACTCCACGTGCTTAAAATTTTTCCACACATCACTTTTTCCAACCGTATTAGCAATTAGTTTATATCGAGCGTCAACGGCACTAATAGCTCTCTGAACTTCAGCTTTCGTTTTCGCAATTTTTGATACACATTCGTCAGTTTCATTACTATTTGCGTCCGACATTTCTTTTTCACGTTGTTTTTTCCTCCGCTCTTTTTTCTTAGTGATCACAATTGTAATAGATGGTGATGATAATTGTAATTGAAACAATCGATAACAAACGTGATCGATAGTGTACACAAAGTTAAGAAAAGAAAACACTTATAAATTTCACAATTGCGTTCTCATATGTCCAAATGAATTTTCGGGTTGAGCGACCCAACCCATACCCGCCCGCACCCAACCCGAAATTAGATTTTCCAGCCCATACCCACGGGTACCCGCGGGTACCCACGGGTACCCGACAAAAACCCAGCCCATGCCCACCACTATTCCGAACACTAATATATATATATAAATGAATTGTAAAACTCAGGAGAGTCTTAATTTAAGAGATAGGGAAGTTATGTAGTCGAAGTTCTCTCTCTCTCTCTTTCTTCATCTACATTTAACTAGCTCGATCTAAAGATCAAAAGCTCAAAAGCTCTATATCGACTATGAAAAAGCTTTTGAGCTCACTCTTTAAAAAAATGTGAACAAGTGAGGAACAAAAGTAATCAAATAAATAGCTTAATACAATCAAAAAGAAAAACAAAGATATTATTTTGTTTAATTAACACCACTTTCCACTTGCGAAACATCTTTTGTAAGTATGTGTGCGCTTGCTTGTGTGCGTAAGTTGCTTTACACTGCGTAAATTGCATGTGACGAAAGCAAGAAAAATGTAAAATGCGATGGAAAACCAATAATTTTGAATTCATATTTTTTTTTTAAACTCAACTATTTCATTAACTTCTATATTATTTGGATAACTTTTTATCCGAAGGAGATCTTCTAAATGGCTATCAGTTAGACTGTTTCGAATAGAATTTTTTATTAATTTCATTGTGGAAAATGTTGTTTCACAAATACATATATGTTGTGGTAAACATAGAACATAATTTTAACATTGCCTTTTTGCAATTCGGAAATTTATCTATCGGGAGTTCTCGCCAAAATTCTATTCCACTACTTAGTGACAGCATCAAGTCAGTTTTCATGACCTGTAATTCCTCCCTAATTTCTTCTGGAATTGATTCAGATTCTGCTTCTATGGGGTTATTAAAAACTGCAATGAGCCAATTGATTTGTTTAAAATCAGAAAATTTTTCCGCTATTTCAGAGGAAAGGGTATTAACTGCCTCTGCGTACTCCTGAATTCGGGAAGGGTTGGGGTACAATGCAACAATTTCTGCAGTTCGCTGAAGGCTGGACAGGTTATTGTTTTTCATTTGAATTTGAAGACCATTAATTTTGCGACTAAATTTATTGATTGCTGCAATTAAATCGGACGGAAGTTTGTTGCGGCCTTGAAGCTGCTGATTTAATTGATTAATGAAAAGGACTATGTCAGTTAGAAACGTCAAGTCTAAAATAAATAATGGATTTTTTAGAGAAGCTAACAAATCTTTATCTTTTTCTAAATTTTCGCTTTCTAAGAAAGAAATAACTTCATTACGAAGACTGTATAGTCTGTCTAAACTTTGGCCTCGGCTCAGCCACCTAACATCAGTAAAAAGGCAAAGATTCTCGTACTCAGCGCCGAATTCTGAGAGAAAGGATTTAAACTTTCTAAGCAGGTACACATAAAATCGGTTGTACCTGCCGCCAAGGGTAGTACGGAATATCTTTACCTTTCCCCAGCGAAAATACCCGTGCTTGAGTTTTTGTCAATAGGTAGTGGAAAGTACATTGCGCGATTTTAATATTTGCAGTTGTAGAGCAAAAAGGAAGTACCTGTGTGTGTTTCAAGTTTCGGTCAATGGGCATTAGAAAATGGTTGCCTATAGGAAATTTCTTCATTGAGTCGCTATTTTCTCGCTGTTCATTCAAAATTTATCTTTCAAGTCGTAACATCGTTTTGTGCAAGTGTTTAAGTCAGTTTTTTATTTATAAAGTGATTTTTAATTTTCAAAAGTAATTCAAAGTGGTGTAAAGTGAATTGTGTTTTGTGCAGAAATGCGAACTATAGGAATATAGAACAGGCATCCGACACGCAACGGAGAGCAAATCGTAGACCAAGTTTGGGTTATAGGGAAATTGAACAGGCACAAAATACAGTAGAGCATAGGGTGCGACGATCGAGTCCATCGAATAGGCAGGCAGAACAGGCGATGAATACGCAACACCGGTCAAATCGTAGAAGAAACTCTAACTATAGGGAAAGAGAGCAGGCACAAAATACAGTAGAGCATAGGGTGCACCGATCGAGTCCATCGAATAGGCTGGCAGAACAGGCAGTGGACACGAGACGCCAGTCAAATCGTAGAAGAAACTCTAACTATAGGGAAAGAGAGCAGGCACAAAATACAGTAGAGCATAGTGTGCGACGATCGAGTCCATCGAATAGGCAGGCAGAACAGGCGGTGGATACGCGACGCCGGTCAAATCGTAGAAGAAACTCTAACTATAGGGAAAGAGAGCAGGCACAAAATACAGTAGAGCATAGGGTGCGACGATCGAGTCCATCGAATAGACAGGCAGAACAGGCGGTGGATACGCGACGCCGGTTAAATCGTAGAAGAAACTCTAACTATAGGGAAAGAGATCAGGCACAAAATACAGTAGAGGATAGGGTGCGACGATCGAGTCCATCGAATAGGCAGGCAGAACAGGCGGTGGATACGCAACGCCGGTCAAATCGTAGAAGAAACTCTAACTATAGGGAAAGAGAACAGGCACAAAATACAGTAGAGCATAGTGTGCGACGATCGAGTCCATCGAATAGACAGGCAGAACAGGCGGTGGATACGCGACGCCGGTCAAATCGTAGAAGAAACTCTAACTATACGGAAAGAGATCAGGCACAAAATACAGTAGAGGATAGGGTGCGATGATCGAGTCCATCGAATAGGCAGGCAGAACAGGCGGTGGATACGCAACGCCGGTCAAATCGTAGAAGAAACTCTAACTATAGGGAAAGAGAACAGGCACAAAATACAGTAGAGCATAGTGTGCGACGATCGAGTCCATCGAATAGACAGGCAGAACAGGGACGCAATACTGCACGTAGATAGCAGAAATGAATGAAAATGAACAACAAATGATAACAAAGGTATTTTTCTAATAATTCTGATAAAATATAATATATTTCAGCCCACCGCAGTATTACAAAGCTTTATTTATTTATCTTCGTTTAAATTTGGCTCGTTTAAATATTTTCCCGAATATTTTCGTTGAACCTAATTGTTCCCATACTCTATCACGGAAATGATTCGTTTATGGTAACTGAAATATGAAATGTATGTTTGTGATTGGATGTGGGTTAGAAAACGTGAAAAAGCAGCATCTATAGTTGTGTTATATCTTGTTGTAGATTCTGCAGGATTACTGCTCATTGTTAAATTTAATTCTTCGAAAAGAAAAGTTTTCGGCGGCGCAGACTTTTCATCTGCAAAATTGACATTGAAGTCTCCAGCCAAAATCAGTGGGAGTTTATGAAAATTTTGTCCAAGTAGACGAGAACCTTCCTCAGTATACTCCAGAAGTGTTCGGTGGATGAACAAAATTATGTCCTCAAGTCTATTACCCGGCGATATGTAAAGGACTACTATAACTAGTTCAGTACCGTCCTCCATCCTGCATGTGGCGGCACAAATGCCCCGTTTAAAGTTTAATAAACGATATTCCTTTACCAAGTCGAACTATAACTCGCAGGACCGAGGAAATAGGCCAATACTTATACTCAGAAACTAAAAGACGAATAGAGGACTGTGCCTTCCTTTCAATTTGTTTGGATGAAAGCATAGATATTAGAAATATTAGTCAAATGGTTATTTATGTTAGCACTATTGATTACGACTTTAAAATTTGCGATGAATTTCTAAACTTACATTCTTTTCACAGTCATGTAAATGGAAAAAGTACGTTTGATGCCTTTGAGAAGCATGTACTTTCATTCCAATTATCATATAAAATGTCCTCAATTTGCACTGATGGTGCCGCCACCATGAAAGGAAAGAATGAAGGATTTCTTGGCCATGTCAATAGAAAAATAGGAGAAATATCATTTTTCCATTGTTACATCCATCAGCAAGCATTGTTTGCAAAAATTTTTTAAGTTGTGGATGCAATGGGTGTAGCAATTAAAATTATTAATCGCATTAAAGGTGGTCATAATTCGCTAACCCATAGAAAGTTTAAATCCTTTCTCTCAGAATTCGGCGCTGAGTACGAGAATCTTTTTACTTTTTACTGATGTTAGGTGGCTGAGCCGAGGCCAAAGTTTAGACAGACTATACAGTCTTCGTAATGAAGTTATTTCTTTCTTAGAAAGCGAAAATTTAGAAAAAGATAAAGATTTGTTAGCTTCTCTAAAAAATCCATTATTTATTTTAGACTTGACGTTTCTAACTGACATAGTCCTTTTCATTAATCAATTAAATCAGCAGCTTCAAGGCCGCAACAAACTTCCGTCCGATTTAATTGCAGCAATCAATAAATTTAGTCGCAAAATTAATGGTCTTCAAATTCAAATGAAAAACAATGACCTGTCCAGCCTTCAGCGAACTGCAGAAATTGTTGCATTGTACCCCAACCCTTCCCGAATTCAGGAGTACGCAGAGGCAGTTAATACCCTTTCCTCTGAAATAGCGGAAAAATTTTCTGATTTTAAACAAATCAATTGGCTCATTGCAGATTTGAATAACCCCATAGAAGCAGAATCTGAATCAATTCCAGAAGAAATTAGGGAGGAATTACAGGTCATGAAAACTGACTTGATGCTGCCACTAAGTAGTGGAATAGAATTTTGGCGAGAACTCCCGATAGATAAATTTCCGATTTGCAAAAAGGCAATGTTAGAATTATGTTCTATGTTTACCACAACATATATTTGTGATACAACATTTTCCACAATGAAATTAATAAAAAATTCTATTCGAAACAGTCTAACTGATAGCCATTTAGAAGATAAAAAGTTATCCAAATAATATAGAAGTAAATGAAATAGTTGAGTTTAAAAAAAAAATGAATTCAAAATTATTGGTTTTCCATCGCATTTTACATTTTTCTTGCTTTTCTTGCACATATACAACTACACTTTTTAAACAGGTACACATAAAATCGGTTGTACCTGCCGCCAAGGGTAGTACGGAATATCTTTACCTTTCCCCAGCGAAAATACCCGTGCTTGAGTTTTTGTCAATAGGTACTGGAAAGTACATTGCGCGATTTTAATATTTGCAGTTGTAGAGCAAAAAGGAAGTACCTGTGTGTGTTTCAAGTTTCGGTCAATGGGCATTAGAAAATGGTTGCCTATAGGAAATTTCTTCATTGAGTCGCTATTTTCTCGCTGTTCATTCAAAATTTATCTTTCAAGTCGTAACATCGTTTTGTGCAAGTGTTTAAGTCAGTTTTTTATTTATAAAGTGATTTTTAATTTTCCAAAAGTAATTCAAAGTGGTGTAAAGTGAATTGTGTTTTGTGCAGAAATGCGAACTATAGGAATATAGAACAGGCATCCGACACGCAACGGAGAGCAAATCGTAGACCAAGTTTGGGTTATAGGGAAATTGAACAGGCACAAAATACAGTAGAGCATAGGGTGCGACGATCGAGTCCATCGAATAGGCAGGCAGAACAGGCGATGAATACGCAACACCGGTCAAATCGTAGAAGAAACTCTAACTATAGGGAAAGAGAGCAGGCACAAAATACAGTAGAGCATAGGGTGCACCGATCGAGTCCATCGAATAGGCTGGCAGAACAGGCGGTGGACACGAGACGCCGGTCAAATCGTAGAAGAAACTCTAACTATAGGGAAAGAGAGCAGGCACAAAATACAGTAGAGCATAGTGTGCGACGATCGAGTCCATCGAATAGGCAGGCAGAACAGGCGGTGGATACGCGACGCCGGTTAAATCGTAGAAGAAACTCTAACTATAGGGAAAGAGATCAGGCACAAAATACAGTAGAGGATAGGGTGCGACGATCGAGTCCATCGAATAGGCAGGCAGAACAGGCGGTGGATACGCAACGCCGGTCAAATCGTAGAAGAAACTCTAACTATAGGGAAAGAGATCAGGCACAAAATACAGTAGAGGATAGGGTGCGACGATCGAGTCCATCGAATAGACAGGCAGAACAGGCGGTGGATACGCGACGCCGGTTAAATCGTAGAAGAAACTCTAACTATAGGGAAAGAGAGCAGGCACAAAATACAGTAGAGCATAGGGTGCGACGATCGAGTCCATCGAATAGACAGGCAGAACAGGCGGTGGATACGCGACGCCGGTCAAATCGTAGAAGAAACTCTAACTATAGGGAAAGAGATCAGGCACAAAATACAGTAGAGGATAGGGTGCGACGATCGAGTCCATCGAATAGGCAGGCAGAACAGGCGGTGGATACGCAACGCCGGTCAAATCGTAGAAGAAACTCTAACTATAGGGAAAGAGAACAGGCACAAAATACAGTAGAGCATAGTGTGCGACGATCGAGTCCATCGAATAGACAGGCAGAACAGGGACGCAATACTGCACGTAGATAGCAGAAATGAATGAAAATGAACAACAAATGATAACAAAGGTATTTTTCTAATAATTCTGATAAAATATAATATATTTCAGCCCACCGCAGTATTACAAAGCTTTATTTATTTATCTTCGTTTAAATTTGGCTCGTTTAAATATTTTCCCGAATATTTTCGTTGAACCTAATTGTTCCCATACTCTATCACGGAAATGATTCGTTTATGGTAACTGAAATATGAAATGTATGTTTGTGATTGGATGTGGGTTAGAAAACGTGAAAAAGCAGCATCTATAGTTGTGTTATATCTTGTTGTAGATTCTGCAGGATTACTGCTCATTGTTAAATTTAATTCTTCGAAAAGAAAAGTTTTCAGCGGCGCAGACTTTTCATCTGCGAAATTGACATTGAAGTCTCCAGCCAAAATCAGTGGGAGTTTATGAAAATTTTGTCCAAGTAGACGAGAACCTTTCTCAGTATACTCCAGAAGTATTCGGTGGATGAACAAAATTATGTCCTCAAGTCTATTAGCCGGCGATATGTAAAGGACTACTATAACTAGTTCAGTACCGTCCTCCATCCTGCATGTGGCGGCACAAATGCCACGTTTATAATTTAATAAACGATACTCCTTTATCAAGTCGAACTATAACTCGCAGCACCGAGGAAATAGGCCAATACTTATACTTAGAAACTAAAAGACGAATAGAGGACTGTGCCTTCTTTTCAATTTGTTTGGATGAAAGCATAGATATTAGAAATATTAGTCAAATGGTTATTTGTGTGCGTAAGTTGCTTTACACTGCGCAAATTGCATGTGACGAAAGCAAGAAAAATGTAAATTGCGATGGAAAACCAATAATTTTGAATTCATATTTTTTTTTAAACTCAACTATTTCATTAACTTCTATATTATTTGGATAACTTTTTATCTTCTAAATGGCTATCGGTTAGTCTGTTTCGAATAGAATTTTTTATTAATTTCATTGTGGAAAATGTTGTTTCACAAATATATGTTGTGGTAAACATAGAACATAATTTTAACATTGCCTTTTTGCAATTCGGAAATTTATCTATCGGGAGTTCTCGCCAAAATTCTATTCCACTACTTAGTGGCAGCATCAAGTCTGTTTTCATGACCTATAATTCCTCCCTAATTTCTTCTGGAATTGATTCAGATTCTGCTTCTATGGGGTTATTAAAAACTGCAATGAGCCAATTGATTTGTTTAAAATCAGAAAATTTTCCGCTATTTTAGAGGAAAGGGTATTAACTGCCTCTGCGTACTCCTGACTTCGGGAAGGGTTGGGGTACAATGCAACAATTTTTGCAGTTCGCTGAAGGCGGGACAGGTCATTGTTTTTCATTTGAATTTGAAGACCATTAATTTTGCGACTAAATTTATTGATTGCTGCAATTAAATCGAACGGAAGTTTGTTGCGGCCTTGAATCTGAAGATTTAATTGATTAATGAAAAGGACTATGTCAGTTAGATACGCCAAGTCTAAAATAAATAATGGATTTTTTAGAGAAGCTAACAAATCTTTATCTTTTTCTAAATTTTCGCTTTCTGAGAAAGAAATATCTTCATTACGAAAACTGTATAGTCTGTCTAAACTTTGGTCTCGGCTCACCCACCTAACATCAGTAAAAAGGCAAAGATCCTCGTACTCAGCGCCGAATTCTGAGAGAAAGGATTTAAACTTTCTATGGGTTAGCGAATTATGACCACCTTTAATGCGGTTAATAATTTTAATTGCTACACCCATTGCATCCACAACTTGAAAAATTTTTGCAAACAATGCTTGCTGATGGATGAAACAATTATAGCGAGTAAAACACGTCTATCTCTGGTGAGCTCTCCATAAAAACTGAGCCGCTCTAATTCTTTTTATTTGAACCTCTCTGTTCTTTTCTTTAAAGTGAGACAGCACGCTTCTCGTACTGTACCACTGCATAAAACTTAATACTAATTTGTAACAAAGAAAAGAGTAAGATATACTTAATTCTAAACATATTGCACTGGGGCAAAGAGTAAGATATACTTAATATTAATACATATTGCTACAATTCGGCCATTCTGACAGTAAGGATCACCTGATCCTAGTCTTCTTTATGACGACCTTTGCTTAACATACTGACTTTTTCTTTAATAGAATTTTCATTTACATTTAGGTTTGTATTTATTTTTATCTGTTCATTCGTATTTTCATCTTTCTCTATATTTACGTTAACTTTATTAGTTTCATCTGACCAATTGAACCATGGCTTCATATTTGCGACAGACCAAATTCCAGTATAAGGAATCTTCGACTGCTGAAATCCGTCGACGTCACTTACAACGTATCGATCATTTTCGAGGCACTTAACGATTTTAAAAGGCCCTTTGAATCTCGGCACTAATTTTTTGGATACCCCTTTGTGAGTGTCAAAATTTTTTACTACCACATAGTCGCCTGGCTTAAAAACTTTTGGCCCTCGTCTTTTTCGATTCGCTAGACATTCATTATACTCTTGAAGTTTCTTTTCTTTTTCTTTAGCTTTCGCTCGTACCGACTCCAAATTTCTTTCCACAGACCTGTCTTCTAACAAGTAGTCTTTTAATTCATCTACTTGTCGTCCTTTTTGGCCGACGCCAAATAGTACGACACTTGGATGCTGTCCCAATGACCTATGAATAGTGTTATTCATGGTATACTCTACTATCTCTATGGCCTGACCAAAACTAACATTTTCTTCTGAGGCTAATAATTTTGCCAACATAGGGCCTAGACTTCTATTTATTCTTTCAACCTGGCCATTATTACAAGACTCTAAAAAGCTAGAAAATTCGTTAGACGTAAAACACGTTCCACGATCCGACAATATGCACTTTGGCCTACTATAGGATCTAAAATACTCTTTAAGTGCTTCTATTGCTTCCTTAGATTTTGTGGTTTTCGCTAAGTAAAGTCTGACAAATTTCGTACACGCGTCAACCATCACTAATACGTGTTTCTTTGTGCTTCCTTTGACATCGATTGGTCCGAAGTGATCGATATGAACCACTTCGAATGGCACATCAGGTTTAGGTATATTGTGGATATGACCCTCTTGTTTTCCATTTTTTGACGAAAAGACTATACACTTTAGGCAATTATTTACATGTTGTTCTACTTTTTTCCGTAACTTTGGAAACCAATACGACTTTGTGATAACTTCTACAACTTTGTCTATGCCTGTGTGGCCTAACTCATTATGATATTTAAACAGGACATGTGACTCCATATTTTTCGGTACGTAAAAAGCAAGGCAACCATTTTGTAGTTTTTATACCATACACCCATAGGGTGAAATGGTATATTAAAGTCGCCAAAATGTATGTAACAGGCAGAAGGAAGTTTTTCCGACCCCATAAAGTATATATATTCTTGATCAGGATCAACAGCCGAGTCGATCTAGCCATGTCCGTCTGTCCGTCCGTCCGTCCGTCTGTCCGTCTGTCCGTCTGTCCGTCTGTCCGTCTGTCCGTCCGTATGAACGCCTAGGCAAATGGGCAAATGCATTTGTTAATACAAATTTGAAATATTTGTTTTACTGGTGTATGGTATACCTAAGTCGGCGAGACGACTTACTTACTTCATTTATAAATTAAACCGTTTCGCATTTCATACGAACTGTGTTCAGACCTTTCTAACATTGACTTTAATCTTAAAATTTCATCATCTTGGTTCTGACATATTACTAAGTTATCTTCAAATGAGTTAGTTTCCACAACCATAATGTTAGTATTTCTACTTAAAGCATCTACATGTTGCATTCTCGTTGCCGGCCTATGCTCTAGCACATAATCGTAGTTTTCTAACTCTAGAGCCCAACGGGCTATTCTGGGGTTAACTTCTCTTTTGCTAAGTGTCAACGTAAGCGAGTTACAATCTGTCGCGATCTTGAAATGCTTTCCCTGCAAATATACACGAAATCGTTTTAACGAATAAATTATCGCCAATGTTTCTAACTCAAAGCTATGATATCTAGATTCCACATCGGTAGTTCTTTTAGAAAAATAGAAAACTGGATGCCATTCACCATCGCTTTTCCTTTGTAGCAAAATCGATCCGAAACCAATAGAACTTGCGTCACAATGCAGTTCGGTTTCATCATTTGGGCTATAAAGCGCAAGTATTGGGGCCTCTGTTAACTTAGACTTTAGATTTTCAAACGTACTAAGTTCGATGTTCCCAAACATGAACTTTTTGTCTTTTCTAACTAGGTCATATAATGGCTTGGCAATAGTAGCAAAATCTTTAATAAACCTACGAAAATAGGAACATAGTCCTAAAAAACTTTGAACCTCGCTGACTTTAGTCGGAACTGGAAAATCCTTTACTGCTTGTATACCCTTATCGTCAGCTTTGATGCCTTTGCCTGTAATCGAATACCCTAGGTACTTAACACTCGTCTGCAGAAATTCGCACTTATCTAATCTCAACTCCAATTTATTGTCAACCAATCGGTCAAATACTTCTTTTAAAATTTCTAGATGCGTATCAAAATCTTTTGTTGCTACCATAATATCGTCTAAATATATAATAACTTTTTCATCCCTGATCATATCGGCAAATATCCTGTTTATAAACCTTTGAAATGTAGACGGCGCATTTCTGAGGCCAAATGGCATACGAAGAAATTCAAACTGACCAAGCGGTGTCGTGAATGACGTAAACTTCACTGAATCCTCATGCATGTATACATGGAAAAACCCATTCTTTAAATCGAGTTTCGAAAATAAGGTTTTTCCTGCAAGTCTATCTAACAGATCATCAATAAGTGGAATAGGATAACTATCTTTTGAAGTCGCCTTGTTTAATTTTCTAAAATCAACGCACATTCTAAGTTCACCTGTAGTCTTTTTTACGAGCACGATTGGGGAAACATATTCTGACTCACTCGGCCTAATATATTCTTTGCTTAAGTATTCGTCAATTATTTTTTGCAATTCAGCCTTTTCGCTATAAGAAAGTCGTCTTGGATTACAGCTAAACGGACTTATGTCATTGATTGTGAGTTTCATTTCGCATTTAACCTTTGGTTCATTTGGTCGATTTCTTTCCAGATAAAATTTAGAAAAAATATTTTCAAACATTGTCGTTTCATTGAAACTTAAACTTTTGCCAACAGAATATTTTGAATTTACCACGTTACAATCAATATTTAGCATTTGGTTTTCAAAATTATCTTCTTTGCTCAAGTCATGGCTTAACTTAATACTTTCGGCCATTGACTCTTTACACAGATCATCGTCAAGCTGCAGTACAATTTTAGCTTTACATATTTTCATAAAATCTCTACCTAACAGTATTGGACTTCCCATAGACTCGTTGGAAACAATCAGTAGTCGAACGTAAACATTTTTATTTAATATTTCAACGTAACATAAAATACTTCCAAAGACTTCAAGTTTACTTTTATTTAAACCAAAATATGTATGTTCAGGACCGGGTTCCAATTTAATTTCATCTGAAACGAACTCCTTTTTAATTAAGCTAACTGCGCTTCCCGAGTCTATGAGGCATCCTAGGGAAAATACATCATTACCTATGTGAACTTTTACAATTCTTATATTATCCAAACTTACTGATATTGCTGCGGGCTTCTTCTTATTTTGACTGCAATCTGCCACTCGGTGACCCATTTCACCACATCCAAAGCAAGCACCAGTTGCTCTTATTGGTTTGTTACAGTCGGCTGCTAGGTGACCCAGGCAGTTACAGTTGAAGCACCTGAATGTGGGCTTCTTCTTTGCGGAAACATTTGTCAGAGATACAGGTTTTTCCCGCTGCAGCACTATGTTGACAAATGCTGCCAACACGTCATCCTTAGACCCAAAACGCTGCATACAAGCCATCTCTCGCAAGTGACGGTCTGGTATTCCGTCAACAATATACTCGACCATCTCGTCCTCCGGCAAACGCAAGCCGCCAGCCAAGCCAATTTTGTCGTTAAAGTAATTCAGGAACGGTTCGCCGACGCACCACTTGCGTGCCTCAAACTCTCTTCGAATTATTACATTGGTCTTCTTTGATCCGAAGACTTTTCCCATAGCATCGAATATGGTTTTCACAGGATGACACAAACACTCAGGGTTTGAGTGTATCCAATCCAAAGCTTTGCCCTTTAGTTTACCGAAGACAAGCAAACGTAAATTATTTTCGTTCAAGTTGAATGATCTTTCCAAATGAAGCACGGAAGATATCCAACTATAAACATTTCCATTACCGTCAAAATCGAGTACAAAATCTTTCACATCTTTGGCCAAGACCTGGTCACCTGTCTTCGTCGCCAGCCAGCTGCTTGAGTGGCCAGACTCAGGGTTGCCAGCAAGGCGCAAAAACTCGTTCTGTCTACGAACCAGTTCGATTTCTTTGCAAAGTAGTTCCAGCTTTTTTTCCAAAGTGTACTTTACTATGTTTTCTTCTTTTTGGCTCTCTTCATTCGACTTCTCATTTGTTCCATTGCGCTCTCCGTTGTTACTCTTTTCATTTGACTTCTCATTTGTTGCGTTGCGCTCTCCGTTGTTGCTCTTTTCATTTGACTTCTCATTTGTTGCTTTTGATATTTCTTGCGGTTCATTCGTAATGCTCTCGTTTTCTGTCTGCGTCTCGCTTTCTGCATCGTTTTGATCATTTTCTGCTTCGTTCTGTTCGTTTGCCGTTACTTCTTGCTGCTGTTGACCTTGGAACAAGTCTGCCTCGAAATTTTGCGTCTGACCGGCGCCATCGTCCGATGAATACAAAATGCTCTTTAGGTGCTCCAAGCAATCTTTTTCAGGGGGATCCGCGCGTTTACTTAGGCCTCCGTTAGGAGCAGCTCCATCTTTTGGATGTTGCCCTCTCGCTACAGAGCTAAGTTGGTTTAAACGTTCGGCTAGCACATTTTTAGTGCCAGTATCTGGTAAACCTAAGTTTTTGCACCAGATTTGTAACTGGGACTTCGAAAAATCGTCAGGATTTATTGAATCCATTATTGTTTTTTAATATATATTTTTTCTTTGCTAAATTATAGCTATTTCACTGTTTTTTTCACTGGGTTAACTATGACCACTTCTGAAATTATAGCGAGTAAAACACGTCTATCTCTGGTGAGCTCTCCATAAAAACTGAGCCGCTCTCATTCTTTTTATTTGAACCTCTCTGTTCTTTTCTTTAAAGTGAGACAGCACGCTTCTCGTACTGTACCACTGCATAAAACTTAATACTAATTTGTAACAAAGAAAAGAGTAAGATATACTTAATTCTAAACATATTGCACTGGGGGAAAGAGTAAGATATACTTAATATTAATACATATTGCTACAAATGGAAAAATGGTTTTTCTCCTATTTTTCTATTGACATGGCCAAGAAATCCTTCATTCTTTCCTTTCATGGTGGCGACACCATCAGTGCAAATTGAGGACATTTTATATGATAATTGGAATGAAAGTACATGCTTCTCAAAGGCATCAAACGTACTTTTTCATTTACATGACTGTGAAAAGAATGTAAGTTTAAAAATTCATCGCAAATTTTAAAGTCGTAATCAATAGTCCTAACACAAATAACCATTTGAATAATATTTCTAATATCTATGCTTTCATCCAAACAAATTGAAAAGAAGGCACAGTCCTCTATTCGTCTTTTAGATTCTAAGTATAAGTATTGGCCTATTTCCTCGGTGCTGCGAGTTATAGTTCGACTTGATAAAGGAGTATCGTTTATTAAACTATAAACGGGGCATTTGTGCCGCCACATGCAGGATGGAGGACGGTACTGAACTAGTTATAGTAGTCCTTTACATATCGGGTAATAGACTTGAGGACATAATTTTGTTCATCCACCGAACACTTCTGGAGTATACTGAGAAAGGTTCTCGTCTACTTGGACAAAATTTTCATAAACTCCCACTGATTTTGGCTGGAGCCTTCAATGTCAATTTTGCAGATGAAAAGTCTGCGCCGCTGAAAACTTTTCTTTTCGAAGAATTAAATTTAACAATGAGCAGTAATCCTGCAGAATCTACAACAAGATATAACACAACCATAGATGCTGCTTTTTCACGTTTTCTAACCCACATCCAATCACAAACATACATTTCATATTTCAGTTACCATAAACCAATCATTTCCGTGATAGAGTATGGGAACAATTAGGTTCAACGAAAATATTCGGGAAAATATTTAAACGAGCCAAATTTAAACGAAGATAAATAAATAAAGCTTTGTAATACTGCGGTGAGCTGAAATATATTATATTTTATCAGAATTATCAGAAAAATACCATTGCTTTCATTTGTTGTTCATGTTCATTCATTTTTGCTATTGTATATGACTGTAGTTCATCGTTTACTCGACGAATTCCTAGAGGGCTTCGCTCTACCCGGGTGTCCTGTGACACCTCATTGCTTTTTTTATTTTTTATTTATTCTAAAAATATATTCACTTAGCCCTTTCTTATTTGTTATTCAAAATCTTTTATGCTAACAGAAATGCCACAATGATAACTATAAATTGTTTGAAATGTGCGACCAATTACTCTAGTACTTGAAATATTGGAAAAAGCCCAATCGATGTGGGTATTTCCATTTGTTGTGGATTCTCAGGGAGCAGTATAGTTGAAATTATTTACAAGAAAATCATAAATATTTCTTTTACAGCCTGAGAGGCATTGAAGATTAATATTAAAATCTCCAAAAATGAAAGAACTGTTGCCTAATACATTTGAATTTTCCTAAACAAGTCTCTCAAACTCAACTTTAAATCTTGACAAAGGATATGTTGGACTTCTATAAACAACCAAAATACCTAAAGAGCTATACTTCATAAATGCAAATTCAAAAACAGGGGCGGTTTAGCTATTCGATCTAGCATAGAATCGACCACTAGAGCAAAGACTGGTATTCTGCAATAAATCATTTCTAATAAATCATTTCTAATAAATATAAGAATACCTCTTTTATGTCGAACGCCGCTGGCTAATAAAGGGCAATTAAGTCTTACTGCTGTAGAGTAACCCGGAATTTCGTAAGCCTCATTGTCAAACGTGGAAGTCTCCACGAAACACAGTATAGATGACTGGAGCATCAATTGATTAGAAGATACATCCCCAATATGACAGTGCAAATTTTCCGTATTATGGAAGAAAACATTAAAATTGGAGCTATCAAATAGTGGATTAAAATGTGCTTGAAGTGCCTTTTCAGTACGTAACTTTTGTAGTTCCACCTCAGCTAATGACTCTTGGCCAGATCTTGGGGGAGTGAATTGTCCTACAATAAAAAGGCCTGCGGCACTAGTTGCCCTACTACATGCTACATATAATGCTTCACGATGCATTCCCAAACTTGTGTGGACCACTACTCTTTCATATGTAGCACCCTGACTTTTGTGAATAGTTATAGCTTCTGCAGCTATAACCGGAAACTGTTTCCTATCTATAGTGACTTGCTCATTGGATCTAAATTGAAAACTTTTGACTGTTTTTTGAATTGGGGTCCAAGAATTTTGTGCACGATGGTGAAGTTTTGCTCGAGCGTTCACTCCTACACTGTCGTCTAAGAATTTTATCCAAAGAATAAGGGGAAGATTGGATGTACTAAAATCTATATCCATTAAGGTACCCGTGGCTCCATTCACGAGACCATCTGAGGTGTCCACATTGACAGTCATCATATATTTGGCAGTGGTTTTCAAAATAAGACGACAACATAAACCCTGAGTGTCAGAAGTTTTAAAACCTTTGACATCTTCTAAATACTTATTTTTAGCTGTTTCAGTTAAATGAGCAGCTTTAATACAATCTACAGCATCAGAAATGTATTCGTCAGTGGGAATAGAAGATAATTTTGCGCTGTTATAAAAATCTGTATCCCTATTACTAAGAAACAGATGAATTGCTTCATCTGGAACTTGACTAGCGTTAAAAGCTCTCGACCTAAACAAATCAATATCTACTAGGATCATTTCGCCGGATGCCATGTTATTTAATGCTAAAGCAAAAGGTTGGTCGTCGCGCTGTCGCTGTGAGTTCAAAAAACCTAAAACGTTCCCACAAAGAAGGACCAACAAGGATGCTATAAGGGTCGTGGGGTGAAGATGTAGATTGAAAAATCCAACGGTCACCTACAGGACGTAGTTGTCTGAGATCGCCGAACACGATTACAGAAATGCACCCAAAAGGAGAATCTCGATTATGAAAAATTTGCTTGAGGCGAGAATCTAAATAAGAAAACATTTTAGCACCCACCATAGATATCTCATCAATAATTAAAAGTTTTAGATCTATGAACCTAGTTTAGCGGACGTTGACGATACTATGCGCAGTACGTTCAAGTGGCCCCTACGACACCAGGACAAAGCCTGTTACGCGCGAGCCCAAGCAGATGACTGCCCACCTCCCACCCGACCGACCAAGGGGTGTAGCCGTATAACGCACGGCACGAATCGCGTGGACAAATACACAATAGAAAAAACAGACAAACAAATAACTAAATAATACTATAGCTATCTATTAACTAAGGGATAGGATAGAAGTTTTAATCATGTTAATAGAAAACTCTGAACCGATTACAGGGAATAGAAGGTTGTAATCAGAGCAGAGGACCCTAAAAGGTTCATGCAGGGCATAGTTAGAAGAACAACGACTTAGGGATAAAGGAATCAAAGGATGTCTACTCCGTCTACATGGTACCGACAGATTTACCTGAGCTAATAACTCAGGCGAGTCGATATCACCAATTAGGAGCTTGTGCATAAAAATAACACCAAGCATAATTCTACGGTTAGTTAGGGAAGGAAGGTTAATCAAGAGAAGTCTACTAAAATACGAAGGCAAATTGACATTGCGATCCCAACTTAAGCCACGAAGAGCAAATAGCAAGAACTGCTTTTGAACGGATTCAAGTCGAATCTGGTGCGACTCATATTGAGGTGACCAAATGCAAGATCCATACTCTAAAATAGGACGGACAAGCGAAGTAAAAAGAACTTTAGTTGTATAGGGGTCATCAAATTCTTTTGACCATCTTTTAATGAAACCCAGGACACTCATGGCCTTTGCGACCGTGGTGGAAATATGGGTGTTTAAATTTAACTTATGGTCCATAAGTACGCCCAAATCATTCATATTATTTAGACGTTCTAAAGGACTATTGTTTAGAAAATTAGTGACCAGTTGAGGAGAGTTACGAAAAAAAAGTCATTACCTTACATTTGGTAGTGTTAAGATTTAGTAAATTAAACTGGCACCAGGATTGAAAGTTTTTAAGATCAGCTTGTAGCCGACTAAATGAATCTGTATCTTTATAAGTAAGACAAAGCTTGACATCGTCAGCATACATAAGCACACGCGAATGAACAATGAGTGATGGAAGATCGTTAATGAACAGTGTGAAAAGCAGAGGGCCAAGATGACTACCTTGAGGTATACCAGAAGTCACAGGAATGGAATCGGAAAAAGAAGACTTAAAAAGTACCTTCTGTTTCCTATTTGTTAAATATTCTCGAACCCAAGAAAGGAAAAGGGGTGGAAACCCAATGTCGCTAAGCTTAAAAAGTAATAGGGTATGATTAACGGAATCAAAGGCTTTGCTGAAGTCAGTGTATATGACATCAGTTTGTTTACCATTTTTGAACCCCTTGATAATTATTGATGTAAATTCTAAAAGGTTAGTGGTTGTAGATCTACGTTTCACAAACCCATGTTGGGATGGCGAAATAATAGAGCTGCAAAAATGTTGCAATTGAGACGTTATAATTTTCTCAAAAGCTTTCGGAATAGCGCACAATTTTGAGATACCTCTACAGTTAGAGGCTTCGGACTTTTTGCCATTTTTATGCAGAGGAATGATATACGACTCCTTCCAAATAGATGGAAAAGAGGAAGATTCGACAGACAATAGAAACAATTTTAAAATGGGTTTACATAATGCGTTTGCACAGAACCTGAGTATACATCCAGGAAGACCATCTGGCCCCGGAGAATAAACAGGTTTAATTAATTTAAGTTCGCTAAGAATATAACTTTTATAAAACACTGGATTGAATAAGTTGTTTTGAAAAAACTCGCAAACATATCGGCAATTGCCTGATCAGTGCTCGCTTTTTTATTTTGAAAAGACAAAAAAGATGGGTGCACAGAGGTCTTACGTTTAGAATTGACAAAATTATAAAATTGTTTAGGGTCAGAAGAAAACTGAAGCTTACACCGCTGAAGATAATTCTTATAGCATTGTGTATTAAGCATCATGAATTTTGAACGAGCGACTGTATACAGAGCATAATCTGATGAACGACGTGTTTTTTGAAACTTCTTATAATATCGTGTCTTCACATTTTTCAAATTGGATAACTCACGAGAGAACCAGGGAGGTTTGTTAAGCCGCTCCAGCCTACCAAGAGGCACACAAATATCAAAGAGTGAATTCAGAGTATCATAGAAAAACGAACAGCTGAGTTCATATCTCTACAATTGTACAGATAAGACCAATCGGTAGTAGTAATGTTTTCATTAAGGCTGACAAAGTCAGTCTTACGAAAGCACCTAGTTAGAGGTAACTGATTTGAACCAAGTAATGGTGAAAGCAAGGGCAGATCAATTTTTAAATTTAATGTAGGATGAAATTTGTCTTCTGGAAGAACAAATGGTTCGGTCCTAGAAACCCCACAATAAGAAGAATCCAATACAAAAATAAGATCTAACGATTTTCCATTAGAATTTAAGACAGGATTGACTTGGGATAAAGATAAGCCTAGAAGGCCATCAATAAAGTCATGTGACAAAGAGGGCAGCAACATGGTAGATTCATCTGTTAGTGACCATGCTAAAACGGGTAAATTAAAATCACCTACAACTATGAGCATGTCTTGACTAAAGACTAAAGACGAGACAAACTGAATTGCCTGTAAATGATTTAAATATACCACCATGTCTGACAATGGTGGAATATAGGAACAAGTAATGAAAGCATTAAAAGATTTAAAATTTACTTTAACACCGACAAACTCAATCTCCTGGGTACTAGAAAATTGAATCATTTCAGATGATAAAGCAGCATCAACAGCTATCAGAACGCCACCACCTATGCGAGAAATCCGGTCACGTCTGAATATAGAAAAGTTTGTGGAAAAAACCGATGCATCAGCAATATCAGGTTTTAGCCACGTCTCTGTAAAAGCTAGAATGTTATGCTCAAAAGAATGACTATCTACATAGAGATTAAGAAGTTTAGATTTCAGTCCTCTAACGTTCTGGTAAACCAGGTTAAGGGACGAAGCTAGTTTTTTGACACATCAGCAGATGCTGATGTGGCAGGAATAGTATTAGTTGTTGTTGTTGGCAAGCGAATCGGTTGCCGATTTTTCTTTTTTACAGTATATTCCTTAACTATTATATGTTTCGGCCAACAATCTTCTCGACATATAGTGCAGAAACACTAATTTTAAAGGACGAAATGTCCCGAGAATAAGAAAATTTAAACTTCTCCCCCACAATATTCGAGACGTTAACTTTCTTCCGAATATAGGCTATTACATCATCAGATGTGACAACAGGGTCTAGCCTAGAAACAAATATATGTTTCTTTGGTGGTATGCCAACGAGAGGCCGCGGTCCCGATACTGAAACACCCCAAGGAATGGTTCTTTTACGTTTCGGAGACTCATTCATAAGCGATAAACTCCTGAACTGAGTCTCCACCGCAGTAAACTCCGCTTGGAGTTTATTAAAACCTGCCCTTAAAGTGTCAAAACTATCTCTAGTCCGCCTCATGAAAGAGCGCATCTCATTCTCGACCTCCCGGCAAGCATCACATCCATATTTTAAGCCACCACCTTTAGCAATAGACTCCTTGATTCTGCCTGTGTAACCTGCACACTTAACGTGAACCGCATTATCACACAGCCAACAAAGAATATAATCATGGGAGTCAACCGCATTAGTGGCAACTATGCAATTATTTTTTGAGCAGACAACCATGTAACTAAAAAGTTTAATTTAAATCTTCAGCTTCAAGGCCGCAACAAACTTCCGTCCGATTTAACTGCAGCAATCAATAAATTTAGTCGCAAAATTAATGGTCTTCAAATTCAAATGAAAAACAATGAGGTCATTGTTCTTCAGCGAACTGCAGAAATTGTTGCATTGTACCCCAACCCTTCCCGAATTCAGGAGTACGCAGAGGCAGTTAATACCCTTTCCTCTGAAATAGCGGAAAAATTTTCTGATTTTAAACAAATCAATTGGCTCATTGCAGATTTGAATAACCCCATAGAAGCAGAATCTGAATCAATTCCAGAAGAAATTAGGGAGGAATTACAGGTCATGAAAACTGACTTGATGCTGCCACTAAGTAGTGGAATAGAATTTTGGCGGGAACTTCCGATAGATAAATTTCCGATTTGCAAAAAGGCATTGTTAAAATTATGTTCTATGTTTACCACAACATATATTTGTGAAACAACATTTTCCACAATGAAATTAATAAAAAATTCTATTCGAAACAGTCTAACTCACAGCCATTTAGAAGATCTCCTTCGGATAAAAAGTATAAATATAGAAGTTAATGAAATAGTTGAGTTTAAAAAAAAAATATGAATTCAAAATTATTGGTTTTCCATCGCATTTTACATTTTTCTTGCTTTCGTCACATGCAATTTGCGCAGTGTCAGGCAACTTACGCACACAAGCAAGCGCACACATACAACTACATCTTTTTAGTGCTCTCTTTGTGCCGGGCCCTGATTTAGAATCTAAATTTTAGATAGACTATTCCTTTATTGATAGGTATAGATAGTATAGATATTTATGTACAGAGGAAAAAGATGTCATAAAGGGAGCTTGATCCTAGGGGACGTCCTCGTGGGAATTGCTTCCTAGGGTCGGTGGCTCTCTCTACGACGCTCCAGCTCTCATGCGTTCGGATTGTCGCAGATCCCGCATTACATATGCTGCAAAACTGTTGACCGCTTCCCATGTTTGTGGGCTGCCAACCATTGAATCCACGAGGTTGTTTACCGTTAATACAGCCCCTGCAGTGAGTTCTAGGTGCCTTCTTTGGGACTCATAGCGCCGACACCTGAAGAGAATATGTTGTGCGTCTTCTACGCTGTTATCGCCGCAGACTGTGCACATAGGCGATTCTTCGTGTCCAAAGCAATGGAGATATTGCCTAAAGCATCCATGACCGCTTAGTATCTGGGTTAGGTAGAAATTTACTGACCCATGCTTTCTGCCTAGCCACTTCTCTATATTTGGGATCAGCAGGTGGGTCCATCTGCCCTTCTGTGACGCATCCCATCTTCTCTGCCATGTTATTAGGCTTCTGCCTCTAGCCTGTGCGCGTGCCAGTTTCTTCGAGGGCTTATAACTAGGTGCTGCAGCTACGACTGTGTCTTCATCCGCCTGAATGTCAAGTGGCAGCATCCCAGCTAACACTAATATTGCGTCGTCAGATACCGTTCTAAACGCGCAGCAGACTCTGAGTGCACAAAGTCTGTGGGTTGACCGTATGCCCCTGCTGTAGCTTTCTACTAATAAAGCCGATTTTCAGATCCGGGCCGCATAAAGTACAATGGAGCTGTGTACTGTCGTCAGCAGCTTTCTCGTCTCTTGTTTTTGGCCCCTCGTGTTTAAGAGGATCCTTGACAACGAACGCACGCATACAGATGCCTTCTCCTGAATGTTTGCTAGGTGTTCTCGAAAGGTTAGTCGAGTGTCTATCCACACGCCAAGATAGCGGATAGCTCTTTTGGACTGGACCGTAGTCCCCTCAACAGTAATTTGTGCTGTCTCAACAAGTTTCCTGCTTGAAATTAGAACGGCCTCTGTTTTTTGCGCCGCTAATTTGAGTCCCACGGAGCCCAGCCATTCTACTATCTTTGCGATGGCCATGTTTGCTGCAGCCTCTGCTTGCTTAATATCTTTTTTAACGACGACTAGTGCAACATCATCTGCATAGCCTATTAGTTGACAGCTATCACAGAGTGTCAACCTCAGGACGCCATCATACATTATGTTCCATAGTAAAGGGCCCAGAACGGATCCTTGGGGAACCCCGCCAGATATGAAATGCAGCACTCTTCCAGCATCGGATGTATACTCCAACTGCCTCCTTCCGAAGTAGCTCCAGGTGATGGCATGAATGTGGGCCGGGACTCCAAAGTTTTGCAGTGCGTCAATAATAGATCCCCAATCGGCAGTGTTAAAAGCGTTCTTTATGTCGAGGGTGACCAGCAGGCAATATTTTTTTGCACCTCCTTTCCATCTCTCACTTTTAATAGCTTCTGAGGCAATATCGACCACTCTTGAAATGGCATCAGTTGTGGACTTACTTTTCCTAAAGCCATATTGATTGGGTGACAAACCGCCGCCTAGCCTGATGGCTGACTCTAGCCTCGCACATATAATAGATTCCAGGACCTTGCCTATGGTGTCTATTAGGCAAATTGGCCTGTATCCTGATGGCTCATCTAGGCTTTTGCCTGGTTTTGGCAGCAGGACCAACTTTTGCAGCTTCCATATGTCCGGAAAGCAGCCCTCCCGGAGGCATTGGGAATACACCTGTGCAAATATATCTGGGTTCAGCATCATTGCCAGCTTTACGGCGCGATTTGGTATGCCTTCTGGCCCTGGAGCTTTACTAAGGTTGAGGCGTCCAGCCGCGGCCTTTATCTCTTCATTTGAGACTACATCGACAGCAAAATGTGTCTGCATCGGTCTTCTGCACGTTAGTGCATCGCTTCTAGCTGGAAACAGAGATTGTACTATATCCCGCAGCTGCTCCGGATTTGTTGGTGCAGTTTTTTTATTTGCATACACACGCTTCACTACAATCTTATAGGCCTTGCCCCACCTTATCTGCTGAGTCACACAGCTCAAGGAAGCATTCCCGTTTGCTAGAATGTATGGCCCGTTTTAATGCCTTGCGAGTTCTTGCAAAAACTATATGAAGAGAGGGCCAGTTGCCATCATTCCTTTTTCGCGCCCGTTGGTAGCACCGTCTTGCCCTAAAGCAAGCCCGCCGTGCTTCTGCAATGCTATCATTCCACCAGAATACCGATCTATGGTGGCCTCGGTAAGCTTTACGTTCCTGCATGCTTTTGCCACACGCCTCGTCTAACTTACGAGCCAATTGGTTTGCCATACTCTGGGCTGATTCCGTTGCCAACCCTATACCAGTTATAGCGGCAGTGAATTGGGGAACATTCAGGGTATCCGCTTTGTACGTTTTACATGCCACCGGATGCACATCTCGCTGACGGATTGATCCTCCGATCTCGAAAAGGATCGCCTCATGGTCGCTAGCCGTGTAGAATTCGCCGATTTTCCAGGAGGAGCGCCGAAAAATGCTGCAGCTGACAAAAGTGAGGTCAATGACCGATCCTACACCCGCTCGGCTGAATGTATTTTGATTGCCACTGTTTAGCAGGGCAATATCTAGTAGGGCAAAAGCCTCCCATAAGGCACGGCCTCTAGCATTGTTCGAAACGCTGCCCCACTCTAAGGACCACGCGTTGAAATCACCAGCTATAATGAGTGGGCTGTGGCTTCTTGCGTCGGTAGCCAGCTCATCCAGCGCTGCGCAAAATTCTTGGTGATTGATGCTAGGTGGCATGTAGCAACTATACACCCAGAACCGGTCTATCTTAGCCCGTACAAAATGTGCAAAAGCCCGGGTTTGAGACATTTGCAGCGGTCGCACGCTAGTTAGCAAGATCGCGGCTTTTCTT
Source organism: Drosophila paulistorum (assembly GCA_018152135.1). NCBI lineage: Eukaryota > Metazoa > Arthropoda > Insecta > Diptera > Drosophilidae > Drosophila > Drosophila paulistorum. The sequence continues at coordinate 527,494 of JAECXG010000713.1, forward strand.
TGCGTACTACAGGTCGTGTTGTTGCCGCCATGGAGTCTGTATGGCTCGCTTACGATGACTACATCAATGTTTTGTTCCCTCGTCGTTTGCTTCAGCATATCATGTGCTGCTTCACAGTGGTTTAAGTTAATTTGCATGAACTTAACCATGATTAACATTTTTTGTGAGAGCGTTCTGGCCACAACGGGGCCCATAAGGACAACGCTGGCTCCCGGCAACATGACCCGCTTCTTTCATGCCATTTGCAGTGCATAGGAAACACTTCGCTGCGTTTTTACAGCCTCTGGCTTTATGCCGCTTTTCGCCGCACCGTAGGCACCAGTCGCTTCTGTCTTCTTGGCATTTGCATTGTGCTGAAACATGCCCAAATTCGTGGCATCTGAAGCATCTAACAGGTGTATTGTCTATTCTAATGCGGCTTTCGTTCAGCCTAATCTTGATTCTGCCCACATTGAGGATATCTTTGGCTAGGGCTGCCTGAACGCTGATGGTCGCCCTCTGTGTACCAGCGAATGCTGGTCGTAGACTCTTTATCGCCAGAGTAGTAATTTGGAACCCAAACTGGCTCGAAAATTCAGCCGCTAGCTCGTCCTTAGACACCATCTCATCCAAGTCTCTGACATCAAGCTTGATGAAATCTGAGAGTGCTTTGGCCTCAATCTGAGCACCGAAAGCTACTTCGATATCTTTCGTAAGCTTCTGGAGGTTTTCAGCCATCGGCTTGTTCATCTCCAATAAGAGGTCTCCATTCGCTGTGCGTCTTGCCTTGCGTACATTAGCGCCAATCGAGCGCACTTTGTCATCTTCACTAGACGTTACCATTTTTAGCATATCGCTATATGACAAATTGGCTTTATTTGCTAACAAAATAGCGTCTGGCCGTTGCCTAGGGAAATCCTTTTTCGCTGGTGGTTTTTTGTTCGCACGTTTGTACGTAACTTGTTGCCATTAATGGCGATTTGGTCTGGATCGCGCTCCTTTCCTACCTGCCGTGGGGCAGATGTTTGTTCCCGCATTAATTTTTCCCTAGGAATTGTCGCTCCTCGGTGTTTTTTTGGGGGAGTATTTCGACTTGGTACTAGCTCTTCTCTGCGGCGCTTGGCGGAGTCATGATCACTCCCCATTATAGGCCTATTTGGCTTAGAGCCCGATTTTGCTGGCGTAATTTGTGTGCTTTTGTCGCTGTTATGCGGGGTTTTGCGAAACTCACCCGCAAGCACTCTGAGGCAGAGCAGTTCCTGCAGCTCCTTCATTCGCACAATGGCTTGCTTAGTGCCCATGTTCACGTGTCGGACTGGCTTTCGTGGCTTATCGTCCGCCGAGATGCCTTGGTTAAAGGTGTTGTCCAGCTGCCATATCAGTGATCCCAGTTCATCCAGCTCTGGAATGTGCGAGACCACTTGAACAGTTGGGCCATTCGGTGCCAAACATGGACTGTCTGGCAGTAACCCAGCCTCTGCAGCCGCTTGAGGTGCGCTGCATGCCGATGTTGTCGCTGTCGGTGGCGATCGCATGAGCAGCGGTCGTTTACCGAAAATCGTCTCTTCTGGTGCAGCAGTGCCTAGAAGATCTTCACTAATACGGGATTGATGCTCCACGGATGCAGCGAACTTATCCATGGGGACAGGCTTGGAAACAGACCAAATTTGAAATCAGTTTTAAAATTATAAATTCAAATTTAAATCTGCCGCCCAAGTATGCCCGGAGGCGCCGCCTGCCGAGTTCTAGGTAGGGGCTCCCCTTTGCTCTCCTCGTTTACCAACACTGGCAAGATCAGCTGTGTTGATGCAGTTTTGACTAGGAAAAAGTTGGTGCAACAACAAGACGCACAATTCTGGAAGTAATTCGGATAAAAAACTCTCACCCACACCAGGAAATATTTGGTGATGAGAGGCGGGAAAAAGAAAAGAGAGGAAAAGAGAGGCAAGTAGCCGTCACCCTTCGCCCCCTCCACCATCAGTGGACCGGCCTGCCGCAGAAGCAAAGATTGCTACTGGGCCAAATATTGAGGGCTGCAGCGGGGCTCCAACGACGTGGTATGTATTTAGTCTCCCTTGGAATCAATCTGACTCCTTTTTTGACTTTTACAGGCGTTCCGGACACCAGTTTATGAAAGTTTAGACGGAGCAAAATATATACCGACAGTACCGCGGTTCACTTCCACCCGTGTGTCTGTCGTAGTTGTATGTGTGCACTTGCTTGTGTGCATATGTTGCTTTACACTGCAAAAAATGAAAATTCATCAAATTCTATATCAAATCAAGAAAACGAACGCAGCCGATAATCTGATGCAAGAAAAAGATAGAAAAACAAAGCAGCGATCAATTTTTTCATGTGTGTTCTCTCTCGAAATGCTGAGAGAAACTAAAAGCATGAGGGTGGCTTTTGATTTTTTTGTGTGAGGACTTCGGCAGTGTTCGGCTGACGCGCTGCAAATCTGACGTTTTTTAAAAAAAAATTCCTACCCCAACACGCCTAAGAGAGCTTCGCTCTAAAAAATTTTAAATTAAAATAATTAAGAAAAAAGAAAAAAAGGTATATCTATATTGTTAACATAGTTTAAGTCGACTTAAAGCCTCCACGTGGCGTTTCCTGGGTGCTGACTTATTTATCGTGTCGATAGAAAATTTAAGCGGCGTATTGTATAGCAAATTATAGTTTTATAAAACATCGAGATCGCTTAAATTGCAGCGGAGGGTTTATTCATACCAAATTTGATGTCTCTAGCTATTATCGTCTTTTAGAAAAACGGTTTTGTTTAAATTACAGGGGCGGAGGGGGGCGTGGCAAAATTTTTCAACAATGAATGTTTGCGCGCTTAGTAAAGGATTATTCATACCAAATTTGATGTCTCTAGCTATTATAGTCTTCAGGAAAAACGGTTTTGTTTAAATTGCGGGGGCGGTAGGGGGCGTGGCAAAATTTTTATACATACGAAGTCTGCGCATTTACTAAGCAAATATACATACCAAATTTGGTGTCTCTAGCTATAATAGTTTTTGAGATAAACGTTTTTTTTTTAATTGCGGGGGCGGAAAGGGGCGTGGCAAAAATTTGAAATAAGCTTGATCACTCTACATACTACATGAGCCCACATACCAAATTTGGTGGCTCTAGCTTTTATAGTCTCCGAGATCTAGGTGTTCATACGGACAGACAAACGGACGGACAGACGGACATGGCTAGATCGACTCGGCTGTTCGTACTGATCAAGAATATATATACTTTATGGGGTCGGAGAAGCTTCCTTCTGCCTGTTCCATACATTTTGGCGACTTTAATATACCATTTCACCCTATGGGTGCATGGTATAAAAATAAAATATAAATTAAATTAATCAATTTCTTAAAATCTTTATTTTTTTGTGGGCGGATGGGAAGGGATAGGAGCGGGCGTGAGCCAGAATTCCCGGAATTAGTATTCCGAGAAAATAGGCTCTGAAGCCTATGTATGTTGTAGGCATATATATATGTATGTCATACATATGTATATGCATACATACATACATGTATGTACATACATACATACTTGACAGACAGACAGATATTTGTTTAGAGTGCGGACGCGTTTTCATCTTCGCTCCCAAGTATTCGTCTATATCGTGTTCTACCTGTGAATAAAAGGCTCGAGTTGGTAGTGCAAGTATCCGCGTCAAGTGTCTACTTGCCAGAATCCAAATCTTGTCCGGCGGTCGTCGAATACCTGGTGACCAAGGCCTGCTGTGTGCATCGGTCCATGAGCCTGCGCTTTCCTTGGGCGACCAGGGGGGTGAGAGGTACTCTGCCCCGTCCCGTTACTTGTGGATGTGTCTTTCGGTTCCCGCTTTTGTACCTCTTTGCCTACACAAATTCGTTACTGCGGGATAGAATCACCAGCTGATACCAGGTTTGCCAGATCAGTATTTAACTAGCCGTTAACAGCGCCCGCTGCGCTAACAACACCCTTTACCACACGATCGGCCTCTGTTAACTGTGCACCCTGTAAACTGTGCACTCTGTAAACTGTGCACTCTGTAAACTGTTAACAGTTGGGCACTTTCGCTTCTGTATTGCACGTAATCCGATACTCGAACCCGCTCGTAACATAGCTGAGTTCTAGCACCAAGCTACATATTTGCTCGGTGGCGTTGTACGAGTCGCGCAAGTCGCTGGCGCATGGGCCGCTGGTTCAACTCCGCGCTGGGGATTCTTGAATTTCTTGGATTATTTGTAATTTGAAATAAAAAATATAAGAATATAATATAATAAATACAACAAAACTATTTATATTATATATATATAGCTATCTATTCAATTGTCACCCAATTGAATTTCCCCCACTATACTATACTATACACATATATATAGGTATATTTTTTTTCGTTGTTGCTTGCTGTTGACGGCACCGGTAGGTCAAGACTCAAATCCGCTGGAAGCATCTGGAAATTAAATATATTTTTCTCCTTTTGCTTGTTTTTTCTCTTATTTATTTTACTTGTTTTTTAAATAAATAAAGATCTAGGAAGAAGTTCCCGAGTCGGAGCGGTATAACTCCCATCGCTAGGCAGGGGGAAATACTTGTCCGCCGAGGGAATGCCAGTACAGCGGCCGCCTCCGCCAACAGGGCAAGCGCCAGAACAGCAGGTTGCCTCAAGTCTCGTGGCTCAAAATGCGGCGCTGTCGGTGGCGACTTGTCAAGACGCGACCCCGAAGCGATCTAGAGACTCCCCAGCGCATAGTCCTAATAGCGGCGGTAAGGTACCCCCAAAAAAATCGAAGGTACAGCCAAAGGTCAAGGCACTGGACGAAATGAGTATCCTCCTGGACTCAATTGCTGTCCACTACTCTAAGGAGAAAGATGCTAGCGGCAAAATAAACCGCAGCATCACAAACACCTTTAGGGAAAAGGTCGCCAGACTGCAAGAACTAGTCGTGGTTGTCAGCGCGATATTTCACGGTCGAGAACTACGTGCCACAACAGAGCCGAAGTGCGTAACCTGTAGTAGACCGCCTCCCAAGCGCGTGAGTCGCTACCAGCAAACGGAAGAGGCAGTCCCTCCACTTAAACAGGACAAGCCGACGCAAGTGTCACCCAGAGTAAGGGACATCAAAGAGGCGAAAAAGAAGTCTGCACAGCAGCCTGCTGATAAGCGAGAGGAGCAACCCCACGACCCTGTCCAGAAGGACAACAGTACGTGGCAGCGGGTCGGTGCGTAATCGCGGGCGTCCCGTCAAAAATCTGGGGTACCTCGCAGAGTCAAGCCGGAAGCTCTCTTGGTCCAGCCAGCATCGGGCTGCAGCTACAGCGAGGTCTTGGCCATGGTAACGAGGCGTAGTGATGATAAACTCAAACGCGTATGTGAGCAAGTCGTCAAGATTCGACGTACCGTCAAAGGCGGGTTGTTACTCGAGCTAAAGGGGGCCCCTGAGAACAAGCAGTTGCTGAAGGACGAGCTGAAGCACGTCCTAGGGGATTCAGCCGGAGTACGTGTCCTTGCTCCAACCAAACACGCAATTATCCGCGAACTAGATGAATTTACTGAGCCTAGCGACCTTATTGCCGCATTGGTAAATCAAGCAAGTGTCGACGAGGACTGCTGCACTGTCAGGAGTCTACGCCGCGGGCTCTCCGGGTCCAAAGTCGCAGTCATCAGTGCAGCTGAGACGGTGATGAAGAAGATACTGGCATTAGGCAAAGTCCGTGTTGGTTGGTCCTGTTGCCGTATAAAGGAGCTGGACGAGCTGCCTAAGCGTTGCTACCGCTGCCTCAGGACTGGGCATATATCGGCGAAGTGCCCCAGCCAAGTGGATAGGTCCAACTGCTGCCTGAGGTGTGGAGCGGAAGGACACAAAGCCGCGAGCTGTGGACTAAAAGACCCCACCTGCTTCCTGTGCCAAGAGGAGGGCCTTCAGCCTACGAACCACTTTGCGGGCAGTCATCGCTGCCCCCTTAATGGAACAAAGAGGCAACCACGGGCCCATCAATGATGCGCCTAAAATTCATCCAAGTGAACCTTAATCACTGTGCCGTCGCACAGGATCTCCTCCATCAGACGGTTCGGGAAGGCGGCTACGACTTGGCCCTATTCAGTGAGCCGTATAGATCGGAGAGGAACGCCGACTGGGTATCCGACATCAACGGAAAGGCTGCTATTTGGTCCTGTGGGACTAGCAGGCTCCCAATTGAGGAAGTCGCCCAGATGAAGGGCTTCGTCCGGGCCAAAATTTGAGGGTACTGGGTCTATAGCTGTTACCTGCCTCCCAGCTACACCCTACAGAGGTTTGAATGTACCATCGACGCCATTTCTGTCGACGCTAGGGGCCGACAAGGTGTCATCATTGGCGTCGACTTTAATGCTTGGGCAATTGAGTGGGGCAGTACTCGCTCCGACGCACGGGGCCGCCTTTTGCTCGAGTGTTTCTGCAATCTCAGTGTCTCGCTGCTCAACTCCGGCACAAGATTCACTTTCAGTAGAGCCGGTGCAGGTTCCATTGTCGACCTTACGTTCACCAGTGACTCCATAGCGTCACAGTCGAATTGGGAAGTTGGGCGTCACTACACCGGTGACCACGCGGCCATTGTCTTCACCGTTGGGACAACCATGCCACGAGCTGAGCGAACGCCTCCCACCGGGAAAAACTACAAGATTGAGTCCCTAAACTTGTACACGTTTAGTAGAGTGCTGGAGAGTTTACGTGATGTACGCCTAGGAGATGCAGACACGGTAGCGAAAAGGCTCTCAAAAAGGCGATCAAAGACAGCAAACGCGAGTGCTTCCTGGCCCTATGCGACTCCGCAGAGCAGGACCCATGGGGAAAGGCGTACCAGACTGTCGTGAAGCGCTTGCATATAGACAAGACTCCGGCACCAAAGGACGCCCAGACCGCTCGGGGCATAGTAGATACCCTCTTCCCTCAAATCGTAGACGAATTGCCAGTCCTGCATCCCCCGCTTCACCCACAAATAGAGGAATGCACAGTGGACGAGGTACTCGACATAGTCCGGAATCTTAAACCAGCGAAGGCTCCGGGTCCCGACGGAATCACCAACCAAATACTCAAGATCGCGGTGTCGTTACAGGCTGAGTCCTTTGTGGACTTGTACAACAGTTGCATGAGGGAAGGTGCGTTCCCATCCAGATGGAAAAAGCAGAACCTAGTTTTGCTTACGAAGCCAGGGAAAACTTCGCTCGACGCGTCTTCGTTCAGGCCGATCTGCCTCCTGGACTCGGCAGGTAAAGTTCTAGAGTCCCTAATTTGCGCAAGGCTTAGCTCAGCCATCCAAGCCAACGGAGGACTTGCGGAGCAGCAGTTCGGTTTCCGGAAGGCTAAGTCCACAACTGATGCCATTGCACGCGAGGTTAACATTGCGGCGGACGCGATCGCCGGTGCTAGATGGAAAGGGGGGTTGAAAGAGTATTGTCTGGTAACCACCCTAGACATAAGAAACGCCTTCAACTCGGCCAGATGGAGCCGTATCCTAGTCGCATTAGCCGATTTTGGAGTCCCACACTACCTCCTTAGTTGTGTGCGACAATATTTCCAAGGAAGGACCATCTGCTACACCACAAATGATGGCCCAGTAGTGCGGACAGTGTCTGGAGGAGTGCCTCAAGGCTCGGTGCTGGGACCTTTACTCTGGAATACAACGTACGACGGAGTCTTACGCCTGCGGTTTCCGCCTGGCACCCACATCACAGGGTTCGCGGATGACATAGTCCTTGCCGTGGTCGCTAAGACCGTCAAGGAAGTTGAGGAACGCTCGAATGCCGCCATTAGAAGCGTCGAGCAGTGGCTTCAGGCCGCCGGCCTCCAGTTGGCAGCTCACAAGACGGAGGCAGTGCTTATCAGCAGCAGGAAGACCGTGGAATCCGCAAAAGTATGGGTGGACAACGCTGTGATAGAATCCAAGAGAGCTATTAAATATCTCGGCGTTCTACTGGACACAAGGCTCAGTTTTAGGGAGCATCTGCAACATGCTGGAGAAAAAGCAGCCAAATCCGCACGACCTTTATCGCGCATCCTCTTAAACACACGCGGCCCGAGGCAGGGACGACGGCTACTGCTCTCGACCGTCACCACATCGACGGCGCTTTACGCAGTACCAGCGTGGATCGACGGCATGAAAGTGAAAAGCTACCGACGAGGACTCGAAGCAACCCACCGGCTAAGCGCGATAAGAGTCTGCAGTGCATTCCGCACGATCTCGGATGATGCGGCGCTCGTTATCGCAGGAATGATGCCGATCGAAGATCAAGCAGCGATCATAGAGGCAGTCGCTAAGGCCAGACGAGGTAGCTCAGTTGGACTGGGAGTAACACGCAGCCTAGCGCGGCAACAAAGTATACGGATGTGGCAAGAGCGCTGGGACACCTCGACCAAGGGAAGGTGGACGCACACGCTCATCCCTGACATTAGCACGTGGGTTCTGCGTAAAGACGGCGAGGTAAACCAATACCTGACTCAACTGCTGAGTGGTCACGGCTGCTTCAGGATGTATCTGAAGAGATTCGGCCACGAAACGTCGGACGAATGTACCTGGTGCGGCAGCGGAATACCCGAAGACGCCGAGCATGTTTTGCTGCATTGCCCCAGGTTTGAAGCGGCGAGAAATTCCATGGAGTGTGCAATGGGGCATCGCGCAACACTGGAAAATTTTACCAGGCTGATGGTCGCTGACCCCCGAGCCTGGGATGCCGTCAGTATTTTCGCATCGGTTGTGATGAAGGAGCTCAGGAGGCTCGAGCGCAAAAGGCACGAGGAATGATCGCCCAGGGCCCTGCGAAGCAGTACCCAAAAGTAGTTCCGATTGACCCTGTATTTGTATCCACCTCCCCCCCTCTAACCTCACGAGTGTATTGTACTGTTCTTTCCTTGATTTGTGACGCTAAAATTTATTGTTTATTATATCCTTTTTATATATGTTACGTTAATAAGTTGTTATGTATGATAAATGGAAAAAAAAAAACATACATACTTGTATGTACATATGTATATGTGTATACAAGCATATTTGTATGAAGAAACGCCATCACCTTCGCCGCAATATCCGATGGAAGAATTAAGAGGACAGTTCTTAAATAACAAAATATATACCCTAAATAAATATAAAGAAATACAGTATAAATATGAATATAAAATTTTTAATTTTTTTTGTTGGGAGGGCAAATGGAAAGGGATAGGAGCTGGCGTGAGCCAGGATTCCCGGAATTTGGCTCTGAATGTTGTAGGTTTGCGATAAATATCGTACTGTGACACTGCGATGTTGCCCAACGCCAAAATTCTTCCAGTTAAGTTTTGCGACCACGCTACAAAGAGCGATAGTGAAAATTAGTAAGTTATACAAATATAATATATATTCAAGAAGTGAAAGTGAAGAAAAAAAAAAATAAGATGCCAGGAAAAGTAAATAATTTGTCCAAAAAGTAAGTGCTAGTTTATATATATTTACGTTTAAGTACTTATGCATGTATGTACATACATACATATGTACATTTGTGGAATCTTTTGTACATATGTATGTATATATACTAATGGTACAATAGTTGGTTCTTCAATATCCATAATTATTTGCGAATTGTCTTGATCTTCTTTTACAAACCCCGATTCTTTAAAGCAGTTGAGAATCGTTTGGGGTGTTACAGCTCTCCATGGCTTGTCAATCAGTAAAATAGCTGTTAGAACAGTAATATTCGTAGTTTGCTGCTTGACGAGAGATTCCAAAATGATCTTAACAATTTCTTTGCGGTACAACGTCTTTAAATTATGGATGATCCCTTGGTCCAATGCACTATGGAATATTCGGACGATTTTGAAGCATTTAATTCAAAAATCTATTTAACAATAATTTTCATTCTCATTGCATTGGGTGAAGTAATAAATATGTTTTGCAATTGTTTTTCGACAAAATGGGTGTGGCATCTCGCCTCCACGGTCAAAAAACCGTATTTTGCCCAAAAAAGTATGCCAAGTATAACAGCTTATATAGCATATGTAGGAATTTATTTTATTCCGTATATTTTTTTGTAGTATTTTAGTTTATTTTAACGTAAAACTATTTATTTGATTATTTTAATTAGATTTAGTTGGAAATTAGTCGTCTTTACTGCTCTGCGTCGTTTCGTCTTTTTTGCAACTGCGCTCGCTCGTCTCTTCAGTTCGACTGCTCGTCTTTAGCTCAATTCGCCCCGCTCACCAGAGTTGCCAGACCCAATTCCACAACTCGGCCATCCTAGTATGCATTCGCCTCGAATGCATCCTGGTCGTCTATATCACAGGAAACCCACGGCTTCATATAGGCAGCGCAAGTCGTAGTTCGCCTAGGACCATCGTTGAATAACGTATCTTTGATCACGTAATATGTATCTCTGGCCTTTACCATGGTAATTCGGTACGGACCTAAATATTTGGGCTTCAGCTTCAAACCTCCTACAAGTTGGGTTCTTTTAACAGCTACCAGATCACCGACTTTGTATATAGAAGCAGGTCTGCGACGTAAGTTGTAGGTCTTTTTATTTTCTTCTTGCATACGAAGGATCTGCTGCTTCGCTATATTACGTAGATCATTTCTGTTGTCGTTCAAAATCTGAATCATCTCATCGTGAATTATTTCTTTCAGCTTAAGGTCGTCTTTTGTGTACATCTTTATACCAATCAGTAGTTCGAGCAGCGTTGAATGTGTGCTTCTGCTGTACGTTGAGTTAATCGTTTGTTGCACTTTGCCGACAAACTTATACCATTTGCTAGGGTCTTCTATCGAAATCTTAGACAACACGGATATAATAACAGCGTTAAGGCGTTCGACTTGTCCGTTCGCTTGTGGAAGACCAGTCGTAACTGCGTGAAGTTCGATATTTTCTGCCTTGCAATACTCTTTAAACTCGTCAGAAGTAAACGCAGAACCTCTGTCAGAAATAATTTGAACTGGATTTCCAAAAATTAAACTTTGTTGTTGTAGTCTTGTGATTACTTCCTTCGTAGATGTCGTTTTCGTCGGGTACAACCAGCAAAATTTTGTAAAGCCATCGATAACTGCAAGAATGTGCTTATACTGCTTGTAAGTTAACTCTAAGGGTCCAAGAAAATCGATGTGGAACGTCTGAAAGGGCAGTTCTTCTTTCGGCAGTGGATGCAGTTCTCCTTCTTTTTTTCCAAGCTTTCGATTAAGTGTTAGACATGGAATGCAGCATCTTATTTGGTGTTGTATTTTCTCATCTAATTTTGGGATATAATACTCCTTTGCAATTATTTCTTTCGTCTTTTTCACAGAAAAGTGACCTCTTTCGTGAGCATGTTTAATAATTTCCCGTTGCAGAGTAGAGGGAACTACAATTAGTTCTTCATCATCGACCAATTTATAAAGTATGCCAGCTTTCATAAAATAGTTGTTATGAGAAGTTTTCTGAGCAAGGATATCGATTATGGCCTTCAAATGGTCGTCTTGTGCTTGGACATTCTTTAATTTACTGTGTATGTAATCTTCTGATATAATCATAACGGGGTAGAAACTAAGCGCATCTGCATGGCGTATACAATTTCCTACACGGTGCTCAACATCAAAATCAAATTCTTGGATCTCAAGAATCCATTGTGCGACTCTAGTGCACACATCTTTTTTATCCATCGTTTTTGCAAACGCATTACAATCGCTTATGACTTTAAAATGCATACCTAGTAGGTAAACTCGGAACTTACGAAATGCTTCAACTACCGCCAAAATCTCTAATTCGTAGCTAGTGAATTTCCTTTCCGCTTCAGTCGTCTTTTTGCTCATGTAGTATACAGGGTGCAATTCTTTATCATCAGGTAACTTTTGTAATAAAATTGCTCCGAAGCCATCAATCGATGCGTCTGTATGTACTTCTGTTTCAAACTTGGGGTTAAATATTTGCAAAACAGGTTTCTGACTTATCAATTCTTTAAGCAAATTGAATGATTTTATCTGACTCTCGTTGAATATAAATTGTACATAATTTTTTAATAAATCAGTAAGAGGCTTGGCTATAATCGAAAAATCTGCAATGAACTTGCGAAAATAACCAACCAGGCCAAGAAAACTTTGGAGCTGCTTTTGATTCATCGGCATAGGAAATTTGTTTACAGCTTTGGTCTTTGCGTCTGAGATACATATCTTCTGATTCTTTATAGTATGCCCCAAAAATTCTATTTCTCTCTTCAAAAAACAACATTTCTTTAAGTTAAGGACTAAACCATATTCTTCACATCGCTTCAAAACATTTCTCAGATTGGAGACGGCTTCCTCCTCAGTTTTCCCAGGGATTATAATGTCGTCGACGTATGGGATAGCCGTACCAGCACGGGTCAAATCACGAAAAGTGGCATTAACGTGTCTCTGAAATACCCCAGGGGAGTTCGTCAATCCAAAAGGAACTTTTAAAAACTGGTACTGTCCGTTGTGTGTAACGAACGAGGTGAATCTTCGACTCTCTTTTTCAACATCTACATGGAAAAATCCATTCTTTAAATCGATTGTGCTGAAAACCGTTGCTCCTTGTAGCCGATCCAATTGATCTTCAATCAGAGGTAATGGAAAATGGTCTTTTACTATTACCTTGTTTATTCGTCTGTAGTCAATGCACAGCCGTGGAGTGCCATCGCGTTTTTTACTAATACGACCGGACTGCTGAATTCAGACTCGGATTGTTCTATTATTTCGTCTTTCTGATCGACTTGGTCATGTATTATGCACCGTTCAGCAAAAGCGAATCTGCGTGGTCTCGAATAAATTGGACTATCGTCTTTTAGAACAATACGCATTTCAACATTTGTCTATTTTAACTTTTCCGGCTTATAGTTTTTGATAAGTTCGTTCACTTCGCACTTTGTACTTTTCGATGCGTTTGAGTCAATCTCAATTTCGTCGTTTTCGACCTTTATTCTCATTACCGAACTTAATTCCGTTTCATCATTATATTTCCCGATTTGTACGCCATCACGATTGATTTTTGTTTCGGCTTGCTTACAAAAGTCCTCTCCCAAAATCACTTCATCATCCAGGAATTCAGATGATACCACTAAAAAAACCAAATCAAACTGTTCTTGGCTTACGAAAAGCCTTCCCGTAAACGAACCGATAGGTACGACTTTCTTTTTATCTCCGAAACCGTATAGAACTTTATAAACTTTAGCGAGCTTAGGTTTTTTCAAACGATTATAAATTGTTTCGTTTACGATATTATATTTGCTACCAGTATCAAGCAAGGCTATACACTTTTCATTGTTGATTGATACTTCTTTACACATAAACATATGATCAGCTGATATTTTATTAGTATTACGAACATCTGTGCTATTTTCAGGCTTTTTATTTGGACAGTCTTTTGCTATGTGACCAAAATTATTGCAACCAAAACACTTTCTTCCTTTAATCTTATTGTCACAATTCTCAGATATATGTCCTTTTTGCCCACAGTTATAGCATTTTATACCACTTTCTTTATTTTCGTATTTCATTACACTTTTTTTTGATTTGAACGTTCTTAGACTCACTTTTTGATTACTCGACTTTTCCCGCATTTTTTCATAACACTTTATTTTCTCTTTAAACTCTTTTAGGTTATTAGCATTGTACAATATTGCTTTGTTCATACTCAAGTCATTAATTCCGTCAATCACATACTGCATAAGAGCACTGTTCTCAATATTACCCCGTGATGCCATCTCTTTCATTTTCAACAAATATTCTTGAACACTTTCACCTTTTTTTATTTTCCGTTCTGACAATTGCTTATGTAACTCCGCGCTATTTATTACTGTTTTAAACTCATTTAAAAGTGATTCTTTCAATGTCGACCAATTTTTAATTCCGCGTTCACTCAGAATAAACATTTTAGCAAGTCCCTTAATAGCTCTTTTAGCAAAAATAAATTTTTGTAAACTATCCCATTGCATCAAGTCAGCAATGTCTTCGAAATCCTCAATCCAGACTTCAACTGATAAAGTTTCATCGCCATGGAAAGGTCGTAAAGAGTCCTCAACGTCCCGAAAATTCAAAGCGAACCTCGGTGGTAGCATGTTGACATTTACTGCACTTATTATCAATATTGTTGGCCACGACTGTAGAGTTTGCCCTATTCATTTTGTTTCGCATATTTTCGTTTGTTGCAGCTGTTCTAAAATTCGTTTCGTCGCTCATTACTGACAACATTTCGTCTTCGTCTTGCATATTGCCTACATCGCCATCTCTTTCGCGGTCATCGTCATCATCTTCGTTCTGATCATTCTCTGTGTCAAGGTCAGCTAGCAAATTTCCAGCTTGCAAATTGCGAAATGAATGGGAAGTTAGATTCGATTTATCATGCGATAAACCCAAAACGTTACAAATAATCACTAAATCGTTATTTGTTAAATTCTTTTCCACATAAGACACTTTACTTTTATACAAATCGCTGTCGTAATCAAAATTAAACCCTTCAAACTTTCTTAGTCTTTGGCGATTTGCACGATCACCTTCTTCTTCGTATATAAACTTGTGAAACAATGTAATATTAGATTTCTTTTCAGTTTTCAGTGCCTCTTGCACATTTCCAAAGTCTTCAAGTTTGCTCATAGTTCTAATATTGTATATGTATATATACGTCGTTTGCCACCACAGTTATCGTCGTATTCAAACACTTTCTCGTCGTTCGTCAAAAACTTTTTCACCGTTTCTTTGCCGCTTTTTCGTCGTTAGCCGCCAATTTTTCGTCGTTTGATGCTAATTCTTATTCGTTTTCGCGCTGTTTTTTCGTCGTTTGATTCCACTGTTGCGTCGTTTTGTGTATGTTTGTCTCTTTCTCACTCATTGATATTACTTTTTTACTTCTATATACATACATACATAAGTTGAATCATGCCTATTTTGTGGGTTGAGCCCCCATATTTGTAGGAATTTGTTTTATTCCGTATATTTATTTGTAGTATTTTAGTTTATTTTAACGTAAAACTATTTACTTGATTATTTTAATTAGATTTAGTTGGAAATTAGTCGTCTTTACTGCTCTGCGTCGTTTCGTCTTTTTTGCAACTGCGCTCGCTCGTCTCTTCAGTTCGACTGCTCGTCTTTAGCTCAATTCGCCCCGCTCACCAGAGTTGCCAGACCCAATTCCACAACTCGGCCATCCTAGTATGCATTCGCCTCGAATGCATCCTGGTCGTCTATATCACAGGAAACCCACGGCTTCATATAGGCAGCGCAAGTCGTAGTTCGCCTAGGACCATCGTTGAATAACGTATCTTTGATCACGTAATATGTATCTCTGGCCTTTACCATGGTAATTCGGTACGGACCTAAATATTTGGGCTTCAGCTTCAAACCTCCTACAAGTTGGGTTCTTTTAACAGCTACCAGATCACCGACTTTGTATATAGAAGCAGGTCTGCGACGTAAGTTGTAGGTCTTTTTATTTTCTTCTTGCATACGAAGGATCTGCTGCTTCGCTATATTACGTAGATCATTTCTGTTGTCGTTCAAAATCTGAATCATCTCATCGTGAATTATTTCTTTCAGCTTAAGGTCGTCTTTTGTGTACATCTTTATACCAATCAGTAGTTCGAGCAGCGTTGAATGTGTGCTTCTGCTGTACGTTGAGTTAATCGTTTGTTGCACTTTGCCGACAAACTTATACCATTTGCTAGGGTCTTCTATCGAAATCTTAGACAACACGGATATAATAACAGCGTTAAGGCGTTCGACTTGTCCGTTCGCTTGTGGAAGACCAGTCGTAACTGCGTGAAGTTCGATATTTTCTGCCTTGCAATACTCTTTAAACTCGTCAGAAGTAAACGCAGAACCTCTGTCAGAAATAATTTGAACTGGATTTCCAAAAATTAAACTTTGTTGTTGTAGTCTTGTGATTACTTCCTTCGTAGATGTCGTTTTCGTCGGGTACAACCAGCAAAATTTTGTAAAGCCATCGATAACTGCAAGAATGTGCTTATACTGCTTGTAAGTTAACTCTAAGGGTTCAAGAAAATCGATGTGGAACGTCTGAAAGGGCAGTTCTTCTTTCGGCAGTGGATGCAGTTCTCCTTCTTTTTTCCAAGCTTTCGATTAAGTGTTAGACATGGAA
Organism: Drosophila paulistorum; assembly: GCA_018152135.1. Taxonomy (NCBI): domain Eukaryota; kingdom Metazoa; phylum Arthropoda; class Insecta; order Diptera; family Drosophilidae; genus Drosophila; species Drosophila paulistorum. Next base: position 543,542 of record JAECXG010000713.1, read on the forward strand.
TGCAGCATCTTATTTGGTGTTGTATTTTCTCATCTAATTTTGGGATATAATACTCCTTTGCAATTATTTCTTTCGTCTTTTTCACAGAAAAGTGACCTCTTTCGTGAGCATGTTTAATAATTTCCCGTTGCAGAGTAGAGGGAACTACAATTAGTTCTTCATCATCGACCAATTTATAAAGTATGCCAGCTTTCATAAAATAGTTGTTATGAGAAGTTTTCTGAGCAAGGATATCGATTATGGCCTTCAAATGGTCGTCTTGTGCTTGGACATTCTTTAATTTACTGTGTATGTAATCTTCTGATATAATCATAACGGGGTAGAAACTAAGCGCATCTGCATGGCGTATACAATTTCCTACACGGTGCTCAACATCAAAATCAAATTCTTGGATCTCAAGAATCCATTGTGCGACTCTAGTGCACACATCTTTTTTATCCATCGTTTTTGCAAACGCATTACAATCGCTTATGACTTTAAAATGCATACCTAGTAGGTAAACTCGGAACTTACGAAATGCTTCAACTACCGCCAAAATCTCTAATTCGTAGCTAGTGAATTTCCTTTCCGCTTCAGTCGTCTTTTTGCTCATGTAGTATACAGGGTGCAATTCTTTATCATCAGGTAACTTTTGTAATAAAATTGCTCCGAAGCCATCAATCGATGCGTCTGTATGTACTTCTGTTTCAAACTTGGGGTTAAATATTTGCAAAACAGGTTTCTGACTTATCAATTCTTTAAGCAAATTGAATGATTTTATCTGACTCTCGTTGAATATAAATTGTACATAATTTTTTAATAAATCAGTAAGAGGCTTGGCTATAATCGAAAAATCTGCAATGAACTTGCGAAAATAACCAACCAGGCCAAGAAAACTTTGGAGCTGCTTTTGATTCATCGGCATAGGAAATTTGTTTACAGCTTTGGTCTTTGCGTCTGAGATACATATCTTCTGATTCTTTATAGTATGCCCCAAAAATTCTATTTCTCTCTTCAAAAAACAACATTTCTTTAAGTTAAGGACTAAACCATATTCTTCACATCGCTTCAAAACATTTCTCAGATTGGAGACGGCTTCCTCCTCAGTTTTCCCAGGGATTATAATGTCGTCGACGTATGCGATAGCCGTACCAGCACGGGTCAAATCACGAAAAGTGGCATTAACGTGTCTCTGAAATACCCCAGGGGAGTTCGTCAATCCAAAAGGAACTTTTAAAAACTGGTACTGTCCGTTGTGTGTAACGAACGAGGTGAATCTTCGACTCTCTTTTTCAACATCTACATGGAAAAATCCATTCTTTAAATCGATTGTGCTGAAAACCGTTACTCCTTGTAGCCGATCCAATTGATCTTCAATCAGAGGTAATGGAAAATGGTCTTTTACTATTACCTTGTTTATTCGTCTGTAGTCAATGCACAGCCGTGGAGTGCCATCGCGTTTTTTTACTAATACGACCGGACTGCTGAATTCAGACTCGGATTGTTCTATTATTTCGTCTTTCTGATCGACTTGGTCATGTATTATGCACCGTTCAGCAAAAGCGAATCTGCGTGGTCTCGAATAAATTGGACTATCGTCTTTTAGAACAATACGCATTTCAACATTTGTCGATTTTAACTTTTCCGGCTTATAGTTTTTGATAAGTTCGTTCACTTCGCACTTTGTACTTTTCGATGCGTTTGAGTCAATCTCAATTTCGTCGTTTTCGACCTTTATTCTCATTACCGAACTTAATTCCGTTTCATCATTATATTTCCCGATTTGTACGCCATCACGATTGATTTTTGTTTCGGCTTGCTTACAAAAGTCCTCTCCCAAAATCACTTCATCATCCAGGAATTCAGATGATACCACTAAAAAAACCAAATCAAACTGTTCTTGGCTTACGAAAAGCCTTCCCGTAAACGAACCGATAGGTACGACTTTCTTTATCTCCGAAACCGTATAGAACTTTATAAACTTTAGCGAGCTTAGGTTTTTTCAAACGATTATAAATTGTTTCGTTTACGATATTATATTTGCTACCAGTATCAAGCAAGGCTATACACTTTTCATTGTTGATTGATACTTCTTTACACATAAACATATGATCAGCTGATATTTTATTAGTATTACGAACATCTGTGCTATTTTCAGGCTTTTTATTTGGACAGTCTTTTGCTATGTGACCAAAATTATTGCAACCAAAACACTTTCTTCCTTTAATCTTATTGTCACAATTCTCAGATATATGTCCTTTTTGCCCACAGTTATAGCATTTTATACCACTTTCTTTATTTTCGTATTTCATTACACTTTCTTTTTTGATTTGAACGTTCTTAGACTCACTTTTTTGATTACTCGACTTTTCCCGCATTTTTTCATAACACTTTATTTTCTCTTTAAACTCTTTTAGGTTATTAGCATTGTACAATATTGCTTTGTTCATACTCAAGTCATTAATTCCGTCAATCACATACTGCATAAGAGCACTGTTCTCAATATTACCCCGTGATGCCATCTCTTTCATTTTCAACAAATATTCTTGAACACTTTCACCTTTTTTTATTTTCCGTTCTGACAATTGCTTATGTAACTCCGCGCTATTTATTACTGTTTTAAACTCATTTAAAAGTGATTCTTTCAATGTCGACCAATTTTTAATTCCGCGTTCACTCAGAATAAACATTTTAGCAAGTCCCTTAATAGCTCTTTTAGCAAAAATAAATTTTTGTAAACTATCCCATTGCATCAAGTCAGCAATGTCTTCGAAATCCTCAATCCAGACTTCAACTGATAAAGTTTCATCGCCATGGAAAGGTCGTAAAGAGTCCTCAACGTCCCGAAAATTCAAAGCGAACCTCGGTGGTAGCATGTTGACATTTACTGCACTTATTATCAATATTGTTGGCCACGACTGTAGAGTTTGCCCTATTCATTTTGTTTCGCATATTTTCGTTTGTTGCAGCTGTTCTAAAATTCGTTTCGTCGCTCATTACTGACAACATTTCGTCTTCGTCTTGCATATTGCCTACATCGCCATCTCTTTCGCGGTCATCGTCATCATCTTCGTTCTGATCATTCTCTGTGTCAAGGTCAGCTAGCAAATTTCCAGCTTGCAAATTGCGAAATGAATGGGAAGTTAGATTCGATTTATCATGCGATAAACCCAAAACGTTACAAATAATCACTAAATCGTTATTTGTTAAATTCTTTTCCACATAAGACACTTTACTTTTATACAAATCGCTGTCGTAATCAAAATTAAACCCTTCAAACTTTCTTAGTCTTTGGCGATTTGCACGATCACCTTCTTCTTCGTATATAAACTTGTGAAACAATGTAATATTAGATTTCTTTTCAGTTTTCAGTGCCTCTTGCACATTTCCAAAGTCTTCAAGTTTGCTCATAGTTCTAATATTGTATATGTATATATACGTCGTTTGCCACCACAGTTATCGTCGTATTCAAACACTTTCTCGTCGTTCGTCAAAAACTTTTTCACCGTTTCTTTGCCGCTTTTTCGTCGTTAGCCGCCAATTTTTCGTCGTTTGATGCTAATTCTTATTCGTTTTCGCGCTGTTTTTTCGTCGTTTGATTCCACTGTTGCGTCGTTTTGTGTATGTTTGTCTCTTTCTCACTCATTGATATTACTTTTTTACTTCTATATACATACATACATAAGTTGAATCATGCCTATTTTGTGGGTTGAGCCCCCATATTTGTAGGAATTTGTTTTATTCCGTATATTTATTTGTAGTATTTTAGTTTATTTTAACGTAAAACTATTTACTTGATTATTTTAATTAGATTTAGTTGGAAATTAGTCGTCTTTACTGCTCTGCGTCGTTTCGTCTTTTTTGCAACTGCGCTCGCTCGTCTCTTCAGTTCGACTGCTCGTCTTTAGCTCAATTCGCCCCGCTCACCAGAGTTGCCAGACCCAATTCCACAACTCGGCCATCCTAGTATGCATTCGCCTCGAATGCATCCTGGTCGTCTATATCACAGGAAACCCACGGCTTCATATAGGCAGCGCAAGTCGTAGTTCGCCTAGGACCATCGTTGAATAACGTATCTTTGATCACGTAATATGTATCTCTGGCCTTTACCATGGTAATTCGGTACGGACCTAAATATTTGGGCTTCAGCTTCAAACCTCCTCCAAGTTGGGTTCTTTTAACAGCTACCAGATCACCGACTTTGTATATAGAAGCAGGTCTGCGACGTAAGTTGTAGGTCTTTTTTATTTTCTTCTTGCATACGAAGGATCTGCTGCTTCGCTATATTACGTAGATCATTTCTGTTGTCGTTCAAAATCTGAATCATCTCATCGTGAATTATTTCTTTCAGCTTAAGGTCGTCTTTTGTGTACATCTTTATACCAATCAGTAGTTCGAGCAGCGTTGAATGTGTGCTTCTGCTGTACGTTGAGTTAATCGTTTGTTGCACTTTGCCGACAAACTTATACCATTTGCTAGGGTCTTCTATCGAAATCTTAGACAACACGGATATAATAACAGCGTTAAGGCGTTCGACTTGTCCGTTCGCTTGTGGAAGACCAGTCGTAACTGCGTGAAGTTCGATATTTTCTGCCTTGCAATACTCTTTAAACTCGTCAGAAGTAAACGCAGAACCTCTGTCAGAAATAATTTGAACTGGATTTCCAAAAATTAAACTTTGTTGTTGTAGTCTTGTGATTACTTCCTTCGTAGATGTCGTTTTCGTCGGGTACAACCAGCAAAATTTTGTAAAGCCATCTGAATAGGGATTCCCGGAGAGAAGGAAAATAACCCAGTCTTCATTCGTTGAATTCAAAATATGAACTGATTTTATTTACAAAAGTACGGAGTTTATATAGGAATTATCTTAGGCTCTAGTAGGTAACAATTGTTCTTAGAAGATCTTATTTTAGACTCACACCCACGTATTCGGGGGTTGAAAAATTATTATTTTGGGCACATCGTCGGCCACTTGACATCCTGTCGTTGTGATCTTTTGGGTTAGTTTAGAATTACAAGTGTTTTTCCCACACCGCGTGTGGCAGATTGTATTTCTAGTCATATGCTAGGTTAGTTGTTTGGTACAAAGGTACAGTTGTATTGTATTTTCTTTAGTGCATCTGATTTGGTGAAGCCAGTTCAGATGAACACGATGTTTATTCTTAAACATTCTGCAAAGGGCCACCAAATGCGGCGTTTCGGACTTTATTTTTATAGTTAGTTGTCTTATAAAAATTATTATTAATATTATCATTAGTAAGATAACTATTGTTAAAGAAGCATGACCAGTTACATGATGGACGTTAAACCTAGTCAATCTGATGTTCCTTTGCCATTGTCACTGACTTCCTATTCTTACCAATTCTCCCGTATGTATTACTGAGTTGGCTTCTACTGGTTTTTATAATATTTGGCATATTACCTAATGATTTCTGTTTCGGGATATCTACCCATTCCTGATGTGTATTACTGTGCTGACTTCTAGCCTTTTTATAAGCTGGAGAATTTAAAAAAGAACTATCTTTCCTTTTTGAATTGTACCAATGTGATCTTCGCTGATGTTATCCTTTTATAAATATTTTGCCATATCTGCCTTTTTGGTACTATAGTTTCGGACAATTTGTTACCGGAATCTTTTTTGATATTATTTTTTAGATAATCATTATCTAATTGACCCATTGCTCTCTGAATGTTCTCATTTTGTATTGGCTCTGGGATATATACTTTTTGTTCCCCAATTTTCACTTTACCTCCAATGTGAGGTCCTGCCGGGGGCCATAAATTTATTTTTTGAGTTTTGCTGTTGCATTTCTTTGGGATTGTGTCGTTTTTACTTTGAAATTTACCTTTCCTCTCCCAACGTTGTTCAAAACCTGTGACATCTATTGTTGTTGCCACTACAGATTTATTCTGATTTGATTTGGTGCATCCCGAGACGATCCAACCAAATTGAGTATTTTGGCCTAGCAGGCCATCAATCTTTGTAATTCCCCTTTTTAAGATTTGGGTATATACGTTTACCCCCATTATTATATCAACCCTACCAGGTTTATTGAAGCTAGGATCAGCTAGCACGTAAGTTTGCCATTTTGACATATCCACGTTTGCAATTTTTAATGGAAGAGCTTTCATTAACTTTGGCAACACAATTGCCTCAACCTTTAGATGTCCTTTCCAAGGATTTCTCGTCTTTACATCTATTTTTACCTTATATTTTGATTTATTAGATTTTATTGAGGACACGCCACTTATTTCTGTATACTGTTTAATTTTAGGTAGTTTTAATATTTGAGCGGCCTCTTCAGACAAAATGGTGCTCTGTGAACCACAATCAATAAGGGCTCTTAGAGTCTTATATCCTCCATTTATATTTTTGACTTGTATTACAGCTGTGGCCAACAGTGTTGGTTGTGCGAATACTGGTTACACAAGTATTTACTTTCTCCTGTTCTTCGTCAAAATGAAGTAAAGTATGGTGTTCCTTACTACACAATGAACAGACCATTTCATTAGTGCACACCTTATTGCTTGAATGGTTCAAGCATCTTATGCAAAGCTGCACTTTTTTGGCTGTTTCATACCTTTCAGTAGGTGTCAATCCTTTAAACTTATAGCACTTATACGCTTTATGCCCGGCAATTTTGCAAATCGGACATTTATCTTCGACATCCGCATAACTTAATACAGTTTGTAGCGGTTTTTTCTCTTCTTTTTTTATGGCACTTAGTGAGCAATATCTTTGCTCCAAGTATTCCATGACATCAGATAGAATTTGAATTTGCCTTGTTTTTCTAATTTGACTCTCATATAATTGTAGAGTCTCCCTGTCAAATTTCCGAAGTATGAGTTGAGCGACTATTACGTCAACTTCATCGGACAAATTTGCTTTAATTTTAATTAAGTGTATTGACTCATTTATTATGTCAATCACTCCTTTTACGCTTTTTGCGGATTCATTGTTGATCATCGGTAAATCAACGATCCGACTTAATTGTTCGGAAAATACCCTCCGATTATTTTCATACCGCTTGGTTAACAGTTCCCAAGCGGCACTATAGTTATCAGCTGAACCTGACAATAGATGAGCTACCATGCTCCTCGCTTCCCCCTTTAAAGCGGATTTTAAATAATTGAATTTAAGAGCAAGACTTAAATCTCTCTTTTTTTCAATAAGTTCCGCAAATAATTCCACAAACAGGTCCCATTCTCTAGGTTCTCCAGAAAACGTGGGTACCTGTATTTTCGGCAATACCGGTAGTTCGCCTCTCACGGTTACATTCTCAATCTTACTTTCCTTCTTGTTTATTTTCATTTCTAACACTGATACAGAATTCCGAACATCGAATTCTAACTCCTCCATAGTATTTTTAAATTTTGCATCTTTCAACGCAGCCTGGCACGCCTGTACTTTCTCCCATAAATAATTGATCTTATTAATATATATTATGCATGCCTCATTGCCTGTTGAATTATCTATAGTGCGTAAATCTTTGGTTACCCTATCCAAATATTCCTGGAGCTGTCGAACTTTATCCATAAATATCTCCTGATTACCACTAGCGTTTTCATTACTGGAGGTCGCATTCCCTCGCGACTCTCCTTTGCTATCCTCAAACATTTCAGACATATCTGCTTCTGCTTCGACTAACACTGACTTACTAGTGCCTGGTTTTTCTGACTCTCCTGTAGCTATTATTTTGGCAACTATCTTTAAAACCTCTTCATGTACTTTATCTCTGTAGTACTGATGATCGAAAACCCCCTGCTGGAACAATTTCTCATGGTTAGGCATCCATCGGCTACTAATCACTTTTACTTCCTCAATCTCCTTGTTAGTAATGTTTCTGGGATTTAGTGCTTCCAACTGCCTTAACCTGGTATGCAACTCTACCTGCTTCTCTAACAATTTCCCAGTCTTATTAGTGAACATTTTATCTTGTGCGAATATTAGGATATCGATATAAATATATAATAATAAAAATAGATAGATGTACTTATAACTATCTTAATTTGTATCTTATCTGATGATCCTGTTGACACCGTTCGCCACTGTTGTCCGCCAAGTAGGATTGCCAAGTAGGTTTTGCCGATATTCTGCTGCTGCTTGTCTGCCAATGGGTTGGATTTGCCGTTTCTTTATATTTGCCTCGCCTCCAGTCGCCTCTTCTTTGCAACTGTCTTGTTGCTCTGCTGCTATTTCTAGTTGCCCACTTGCAACTGTATAATATACAGTGTATATAGTGTGTATGTACACTAGTAAATTCTTTTTTTTTTTTACTTTCGATATTAGGGCTTCGAATACGCCGCACACAAAAACTCCCGCCGCCGAAATTACTACAGTTGCTCCACTAGCCAAACTGACTTTAAAATCGGACGCACGCACTTTTTATTTATTAAGCAAAATTTTGCCTTTTGTATTATACTCTGTCTCTTACCACTGGTGGGGGAAAACAAGAGTTAATTTATTTTGCTACCTATAGCTGATCTTAGCATTTACACTTGCATAAGAATTCAGACTTTAAGGAGCTGATTCACTCTCTGAGTCTCTTACCACTGGTGGGGGAAAACTGCAGAGTTCCTTTTTCGAAGGACCAAAAATGAATAGGGATTTAGAACCACAACTAAAAAACCCAATCTTCATTCGTTGAATTCAAAATATGAACTGATTTTATTTACAAAAGTACGGAGTTTATATAGGAATTATCTTAGGCTCTAGTAGGTAACAATTGTTCTTAGAAGATCTTATTTTAGACTCACACCCACGTATTCGGGGGTTGAAAAATTATTATTTTGGGCACATCGTCGGCCACTTGACATCCTGTCGTTGTGATCTTTTGGGTTAGTTTAGAATTACAAGTGTTTTTCCCACACCGCGTGTGGCAGATTGTATTTCTAGTCATATGCTAGGTTAGTTGTTTGGTACAAAGGTACAGTTGTATTGTATTTTCTTTAGTGCATCTGATTTGGTGAAGCCAGTTCAGATGAACACGATGTTTATTCTTAAACACCATCGATAACTGCAAGAATGTGCTTATACTGCTTGTAAGTTAACTCTAAGGGTTCAAGAAAATCGATGTGGAACGTCTGAAAGGGCAGTTCTTCTTTCGGCAGTGGATGCAGTTCTCCTTCTTTTTTTCCAAGCTTTCGATTAAGTGTTAGACATGGAATGCAGCATCTTATTTGGTGTTGTATTTTCTCATCTAATTTTGGGATATAATACTCCTTTGCAATTATTTCTTTCGTCTTTTTCACAGAAAAGTGACCTCTTTCGTGAGCATGTTTAATAATTTCCCGTTGCAGAGTAGAGGGAACTACAATTAGTTCTTCATCATCGACCAATTTATAAAGTATGCCAGCTTTCATAAAATAGTTGTTATGAGAAGTTTTCTGAGCAAGGATATCGATTATGGCCTTCAAATGGTCGTCTTGTGCTTGGACATTCTTTAATTTACTGTGTATGTAATCTTCTGATATAATCATAACGGGGTAGAAACTAAGCGCATCTGCATGGCGTATACAATTTCCTACACGGTGCTCAACATCAAAATCAAATTCTTGGATCTCAAGAATCCATCGTGCGACTCTAGTGCACACATCTTTTTTATCCATCGTTTTTGCAAACGCATTACAATCGCTTATGACTTTAAAATGCATACCTAGAAGGTAAACTCGGAACTTACGAAATGCTTCAACTACCGCCAAAATCTCTAATTCGTAGCTAGTGAATTTCCTTTCCGCTTCAGTCATGAGCAAAACTCATGTAGTATACAGGGTGCAATTCTTTATCATCAGGTAACTTTTGTAATAAAATTGCTCCGAAGCCATCAATCGATGCGTCTGTATGTACTTCTGTTTCAAACTTGGGGTTAAATATTTGCAAAACAGGTTTCTGACTTATCAATTCTTTAAGCAAATTGAAAGATTTTATCTGACTCTCGTTGAATATAAATTGTACATAATTTTTTAATAAATCAGTAAGAGGCTTGGCTATAATCGAAAAATCTGCAATGAACTTGCGAAAATAACCAACCAGGCCAAGAAAACTTTGGAGCTGCTTTTGATTCATCGGCATAGGAAATTTGTTTACAGCTTTGGTCTTTGCGTCTGAGATACATATCTTCTGATTCTTTATAGTATGCCCCAAAAATTATATTTCTCTCTTCAAAAAACAACATTTCTTTAAGTTAAGGACTAAACCATATTCTTCACATCGCTTCAAAACATTTCTCAGATTGGAGACGGCTTCCTCCTCAGTTTTCCCAGGGATTATAATGTCGTCGACGTATGGGATAGCCGTACCAGCACGGGTCAAATCACGAAAAGTGGCATTAACGTGTCTCTGAAATACCCCAGGGGAGTTCGTCAATCCAAAAGGAACTTTTAAAAACTGGTACTGTCCGTTGTGTGTAACGAACGAGGTGAATCTTCGACTCTCTTTTTCAACATCTACATGGAAAAATCCATTCTTTAAATCGATTGTGCTGAAAACCGTTGCTCCTTGTAGCCGATCCAATTGATCTTCAATCAGAGGTAATGGAAAATGGTCTTTTACTATTACCTTGTTTATTCGTCTGTAGTCAATGCACAGCCGTGGAGTGCCATCGCGTTTTTTTACTAATACGACCGGACTGCTGAATTCAGACTCGGATTGTTCTATTATTTCGTCTTTCTGATCGACTTGGTCATGTATTATGCACCGTTCAGCAAAAGCGAATCTGCGTGGTCTCGAATAAATTGGACTATCGTCTTTTAGAACAATACGCATTTCAACATTTGTCGATTTTAACTTTTCCGGCTTATAGTTTTTGATAAGTTCGTTCACTTCGCACTTTGTACTTTTCGATGCGTTTGAGTCAATCTCAATTTCGTCGTTTTCGACCTTTATTCTCATTACCGAACTTAATTCCATCACGATTGATTTTTGTTTCGGCTTGCTTACAAAAGTCCTCTCCCAAAATCACTTCATCATCCAGGAATTCAGATGATACCACTAAAAAAACCAAATCAAACTGTTCTTGGCTTACGAAAAGCCTTCCCGTAAACGAACCGATAGGTACGACTTTCTTTTTATCTCCGAAACCGTATAGAACTTTATAAACTTTAGCGAGCTTAGGTTTTTTCAAACGATTATAAATTGTTTCGTTTACGATATTATATTTGCTACCAGTATCAAGCAAGGCTATACACTTTTCATTGTTGATTGATACTTCTTTACACATAAACATATGATCAGCTGATATTTTATTAGTATTACGAACATCTGTGCTATTTTCAGGCTTTTTATTTGGACAGTCTTTTGCTATGTGACCAAAATTATTGCAACCAAAACACTTTCTTCCTTTAATCTTATTGTCACAATTCTCAGATATATGTCCTTTTTACCCACAGTTATAGCATTTTATACCACTTTCTTTATTTTCGTATTTCATTACACTTTCTTTTTTGATTTGAACGTTCTTAGACTCACTTTTTTGATTACTCGACTTTTCCCGCATTTTTTCATAACACTTTATTTTCTCTTTAAACTCTTTTAGGTTATTAGCATTGTACAATATTGCTTTGTTCATACTCAAGTCATTAATTCCGTCAATCACATACTGCATAAGAGCACTGTTCTCAATATTACCCCGTGATGCCATCTCTTTCATTTTCAACAAATATTCTTGAACACTTTCACCTTTTTTTATTTTCCGTTCTGACAATTGCTTATGTAACTCCGCGCTATTTATTACTGTTTTAAACTCATTTAAAAGTGATTCTTTCAATGTCGACCAATTTTTAATTCCGCGTTCACTCAGAATAAACATTTTAGCAAGTCCCTTAATAGCTCTTTTAGCAAAAATAAATTTTTGTAAACTATCCCATTGCATCAAGTCAGCAATGTCTTCGAAATCCTCAATCCAGACTTCAACTGATAAAGTTTCATCGCCATGGAAAGGTCGTAAAGAGTCCTCAACGTCCCGAAAATTCAAAGCGAACCTCGGTGGTAGCATGTTGACATTTACTGCACTTATTATCAATATTGTTGGCCACGACTGTAGAGTTTGCCCTATTCATTTTGTTTCGCATATTTTCGTTTGTTGCAGCTGTTCTAAAATTCGTTTCGTCGCTCATTACTGACAACATTTCGTCTTCGTCTTGCATATTGCCTACATCGCCATCTCTTTCGCGGTCATCGTCATCATCTTCGTTCTGATCATTCTCTGTGTCAAGGTCAGCTAGCAAATTTCCAGCTTGCAAATTGCGAAATGAATGGGAAGTTAGATTCGATTTATCATGCGATAAACCCAAAACGTTACAAATAATCACTAAATCGTTATTTGTTAAATTCTTTTCCACATAAGACACTTTACTTTTATACAAATCGCTGTCGTAATCAAAATTAAACCCTTCAAACTTTCTTAGTCTTTGGCGATTTGCACGATCACCTTCTTCTTCGTATATAAACTTGTGAAACAATGTAATATTAGATTTCTTTTCAGTTTTCAGTGCCTCTTGCACATTTCCAAAGTCTTCAAGTTTGCTCATAGTTCTAATATTGTATATGTATATATACGTCGTTTGCCACCACAGTTATCGTCGTATTCAAACACTTTCTCGTCGTTCGTCGAAAACTTTTTCACCGTTTCTTTGCCGCTTTTTCGTCGTTAGCCGCCAATTTTTCGTCGTTTGATGCTAATTCTTATTCGTTTTCGCGCTGTTTTTTCGTCGTTTGATTCCACTGTTGCGTCGTTTTGTGTATGTTTGTCTCTTTCTCACTCATTGATATTACTTTTTTACTTCTATATACATACATACATAAGTTGAATCATGCCTATTTTGTGGGTTGAGCCCCCATATTTGTAGGAATTTGTTTTATTCCGTATATTTATTTGTAGTATTTTAGTTTATTTTAACGTAAAACTATTTATTTGATTGTTTTAATTAGATTTAGTTGGAAATTAGTCGTCTTTACTGCTCTGCGTCGTTTCGTCTTTCGTCTTTTTTGCAACCGCGCTCGCTCGTCTCTTCAGTTCGACTGCTCGTCTTTAGCTCAATTCGCCCCGCTCACCAGAGTTGCCAGACCCAATCCCACACATATGTATTACCATGAGTACAAATATCTTTTTGAGGAGCAACAGTTATTACTAAATTTTTATCAGCTATTCGATATCTTGGATTAGATTTCGTTTAACTCGATTTTGTAATTTTTATTTTAATTTGTTTCAACCTTAGTAATAATACACTTAATATTTCTTTGTCAAAGGGGATCAAATAATCATACGAATAGAACTAGTAATTATGCTAGGATATTTATATGGAGATACGTTGAATACTAACATCTGTTATCAAAAGCCATTTGAAGCGCTATATTTTATTCCGATTTACTGTTTTTGACTGAGTTTTCAAATTTTCACACAACATTCTTCAAATGCCAAATGCTGTTTAATCTACCTTTAAGCCGAAAATAAAAGTTTGTCGTTCAATATTTTAATAATATGAACACAATAAAAGGAACATTTAATAACGCGAAATTTTGAATTTTCGTATTTTGATTTCTTTTGTGATTTTCTTAGTGTATTTTTGAAGAAAGATGACAGTGTAAAGCCAAAAGTGTGTGTTTGTGTGTATGTGTAAGACTGAGGACTGAAAATAATCATTACCATGAATACGAATTATTGAAACTAAATTGATGAACCTAATGCACCTTCACATACACTAAAAGTTAAAAATATTATTCTAGAATAATTTTCGTAATTTAATAAATTCAAATAAATAAATAACAAAAAAAAAAATAATATTAAAACAAGAAGAGATGTCTTGTTGGAACACGTGACCCTTCACCCCTCCGAATTCTTCGAGGGATACTTGTTATGGAAAAGCACTACTAACGTATATTAAAATGAAAGTTTATTGGAGTGAGTGATACATGTATGCAGGGATGCGTTCCTTGTATTTGATTACTATTTAATATGATATGTTGTAATTTATAGACTGTTGTAAACAAGAGCCAAATACAGACTCTCCTTTCAAATAAATTTTTTTCAAAAATTATAATTTACTGTCAATATTTATTTTATACATATGTACTTAATGACACTTTTCGTCGTTAGATATTAGGTTTCTTAGGAATTTGGGGTTTAGGCATACTTTGTAATTTTCTTTCCAAACTTTTTCATTAAGCATTTTCTAATTCCAGTTTTTAAATTTTCTCTTTTAGGAATAAATCGATGGAAATTGCAAAAGCAATAGAAGAAGCCATGTCTAATGGTCTTCTTGAAAGTTATTTGGGCTTAACAGATGACAATTATTTGCAAATTGCAAATATTGTCAATAGTAGGATTCTAAAGGGAGCCATTCAAGTAAACGGTACAACCCGAAAGTGGCGTTTACTTGTCAATAAAAGCATTCAGAGAATTTTATTGGCAAAAACTTCCAAAAATTGTAATAATTCCGAATTCATAGTCACAGAAGAATTGTGTGCTAATGAGATTCAATTTCCGCTAAACGCGGATAGTTCTTTAAATGTTGAAGAAATAGATATACATATCTGCTGACGTTGTTCAGAAAGATGTATCACAATTAGAGTTGTCGTTGGAACCATATTTTCCCCGCTGTAGGTGCCTCTACATTTTAATAATTTTCTCGAAAACGCTACGCTCTTGGGTATTGGGACTATAACAAGCATATTGCAAATGGAACTCCAATGATTCTGGCATTCAATCTTCAATGAGCTGTGTTTTGTGAAGCTAGTTTTTGCACAGCAAAGTCAGCCCATTTTTCACACAATTTGTGTGAGCGAATTAAAGAAAAAGATGAAGAGATGATCGGCGAATTGCTTTTGCTCAAGAAAAATTTTTCCTACCGAGGTACCCTTACATTTATGGATTTTTCTCGAAAACGTTACGCTATTGGGTACTGAGGCTTTCCGGATATACTCTAGAAAGTCATTCAAGAATTCTGGCATACAATCTTCATTGAGCTTTTTGTATGGGGATAATCATGGTTGGTTCATAAAAATGCAATTTTCTCGAAAACTGTATGAAACCAGATAATGAAACTTGGTGGGGATATAGATGAATAACTAGGGATTAATCTGGCATTCAATCTTCATTGAGCCGTGTTTTTGGAAAGGATATACACGAATGCGAAAAAAGAACTTTTTCGCGGAGAAATTGTAAATACTTGGAATGCTCAAAAACTCCCTAAATTGAATTAAAACAAAAATTTCATTTATTCTTAATAATTTAACACTTTATTTCTTTCAAAAAAGTTTATAAATAGCTGAAAAATTGAAAAATAAAAATACAAAAAACTTAACAGAGGGTTAACAGAAGACCGTCGCTAACTCGAGTTTAACAGTGTCGGTAACTTGACGGACATTGAAAATATTAGGACTGCAAGGGTATAAAAACTTCGCGATTGCCGAAGTTAGCTTCTTTGATATTTAGCCGTTCATTTCCGTCAGAATAAGAAACTCGTGGACGCCCTACGATTTTTGGTGTTGTTATTAGCTCATTATTTCCAACTATAATTAACATTCTTAAAGACATCCAATTTTTATGTTTTGAGGCGATCTGCCATGTTATTGCATTGGGCAAAGCATTTATTTACGTAGGCTGCGAAATTCTTCGATTTTTTTTTTATATCTTTTTTTTTCCAAAAGTGATCCATTGAACTTTTTTATTATGCATTCAAAAACTGATGATGCTCAAGCAGTTCTGCATGCCCGAACTCAAAGATGCCTAAGGAAATTCGTGATTGTACGGAACCGGGTGGATTTGGGTAAAAAGTGATTAGTGTTTTAAACAGAAAACATGATTTGATGAATAATTACAACAATCCACTAACTTTTACACTACGAAGCAAAAATTATTTTTTTAGGTTAGTTACGCTAAAAACAACACAGCATAAAACACATAAAATAAAGGACAAAACACGTCTAAACAAGGAAAACCATAGACGATTGAGTAAAACAAACCTGGAACTACATACATTTTCCATTGTAACTTTTATATACTGGACTATTACTTTTGATGGTACGAAGCAAAACGGAAGCTGACTAAATTTTGCTTTCTTCAAGCCACGTGCGCACAGAATCAAAAGCAAACTTTTAGGGCTTGAGAAAACTTTCAGGGCTGCACTATTTATTTGATACTTTAATTTCTTTAGTTTGTGGGATATACTAATTGGAAAAAAATACTTTTTTTATATAAATCAAGATATTTTTTATCTAATTAATGTTGTTTCTGTAGGGGTTGAATCTCCTTGGTAGGCAGCTAAATGAATTTTCTGAGAGTTAATCTTCCTTCGTAAAAGAAATGGGGTAACGCAGCAATTCCTCTATTATGTTGTATTTTATTCACTTGTAAGTTTTCAACTAAAACTAGCTTAATTAAGAGCAGGGCACCAAGCCCCGCTTGGAGCGAAGTGTAAGGAGTTCTTTTGTGGGGAGAGCGATGGGCATCATCGGGAGAGCGGCGCGAGGTGAAAGCTTCCGCCTACCTTAACCCTTGTGTTGCCCGTTTGGGCATAAACATGCTCTCCCCTTGCAGGAGTGCAAGACCCAGGCAGTCTAATGGCACGCTCCGGACAGGGTCCAGCCAAAGACTGTGCGCATCGTAATTGGCCGCCTGCCAACCCCGGGTAGACTCCCCTCTAACATGACCTCCGTCATCACGTCCGCCCCCAGGACCAAAGACACCGACGACGGTCGGTAGAATGTGTCATCCGCCAGGACGATGCACTGCTGTCACCGCTTTTTCCGCCCCAATATTGACGGCTGTCAATTTAAAGGCCGTGGCCAGTGCCGTCTTAGGATCGGAGGCTGGCGTTGGTGCGACCCTTCGTCTGGAGGAGTCGGGGGTGACTCGGCGTACGACGGAGCATGGAGTGCGTCGACGTGGCTGTTCGTGGAAGTGGAGTAGCGTGTGGTGGTCCTCCTTACATATTCGGCACCTATCACCGCTCATACAGCGTGAGTGTTGGTGGGCCAGGCAGTTGGCGCAGTACTTGTTCGCAAGCAAACGTGACAAACGTTGTCCATGTGCAGGGTGGCTTATTTAACCACGACAGTACCACGGTGGAGTCTGACCAATAAAATGCCTCCGCATTATCAACTGGAAGTTGCGGAAGAACTGCAGCTGCTAGTTCAGCTATAAGCGTGGCTCCGCATAATTCAAGGCGGGGCAATGAAACCGTTTTAACCGGGGCTACTCTAGATTTCGCTGCAAGAAGGCAGCACTATATGACTTGGTCATTGCTAACGCGCACGTAAATTGCGGCACCATAAGCCCGCTGTGACGCATCGCAAAAACAATGGAATTAAATGTCGCAATTTGGATCATGGAGAACCCACCGTGGAATTCGGATCCGGTCAAGGAAGGAGTAGCTCTTTGTAAAATCCTGCCACCTCTGATGGAGTTCACTGGGCAATTGATGATCCCACCCTAGCTCTTGTAGCTAAAGCTCTTGCATAAACACTGTAACGATCCTTTCTCGTCCTTCGGGATATTTATAATATCTCTTGGGCTAGGTTCGGCACAACAAAATTTATTTTGTGCCCCGGTGAAATCAGAACAGCTTTATTTATTGATTTGGGTATTATAATATGTTTATTTGCGATCGTTTATGGGCTTGATTGGTTATGACGAGTTTCTCTGCGGTATGTCTGGACTTGGACAGCGTTGGTGAGTCGTTTCGAATCCCTCGTCGTCCTTGCTTGTCTTCCCTTGACTGCGTATGGTACTTGTTATCCTTATTTAAGGATTTGTTGCTCTCGAATGAACTGTACAGGTTACTCGTAAGGCCTGTATAGTTCCTAGTTCCTTTTCTGCTCCTTGTGTTTCCTTGGTAAGTTCTTAAGGTTACTCGTAAGGCCTTAATGACTTGTTTGTTCCTTGTATTTTCCCTGGTAAGTTCTTAAGGTTACTCGTAAGGCCTTAATTACTTGTTACTTGATCATGCCTCGATGACTTGATGCCTTGATCTGATTTGTGCCGCCTTTATATAGGCAGCTCCTCTGGCCTCTGGCACTGGCTGGTGTAGTACCGCTATACAGCTGGTATTTTTCCATCGGCCTCCTACTTTCACCCACGCATCCACTTGTTGCTATGCGTGGTGAAAGTCCCGTAGTTCTTGGCGCATATGTGTCCACTTTCTTTGTGGCTGCGCGCCCATTCGTTTCCTTGTCCTTGTCTTTCTCCCTTGTATGCATTGGCTTCTATCACTTTCACTCCGTTGGCGTCGCCTTTCTATTGGCCGCCCATCGTATCCCGTTGACTTTCTCTGCTTTCTTTTCTCTGTCGGCGCTGCCGTCGCCCGTCGCTCTCTTTGATCCATTCGTCATACCCAATTTCGCCCATATTCCTTCCACATTATGCTTATACATACATATATTAGTTATATTAACTTAAATTATTGCTTAATAATGATTAGCCTGATTAAATTAATACACGAAATCATTTAATTTCCCATACAATCCCCTTTCATACATATATCGTATCTGTTGGATAGAGGGCTTCCCCGTTGCTCATTTCCCCCCCTTCGGTTCGCATATTCCCCTATCCAATCCACAAACCATCATTGCTTCATACAAAGCATGCATGCCCCGCACCCGTCTCATGGGCTTGCTTGGCCCTCACTTTCATTTTCTCTCGCTCTTCAGATTTCGGCTGCTCGCAGTCTAACTGCTTTCATTCTCATGAGCGTGACGTAGGCAGATAGTGCGCTATTGGTCATCGATACTCTCCCTCACGCATAGTGTACGTGTGACATGCGTTATTCAGCGTATTCTAATGCATGCATTCATATTTGCCTCTCTGTGCTCTTAATTTGCATAAGTAGGCCAATGCCCCCGTTTGTGTGCAATTATGCAGTCAAGCCGGGTTCCATTACTCTTATATCGTTGATTTCTTACATTCTGCCTCCCACGCAACTTCCCGCTTGTACGAAATTGCCAGCGGTCGCCTGTGATTCGATCGAGCCTTGCTTGATCGTACGTCATGAGTCCAACTTGGTTTGATCGTACGTCATGAGTCCAATTTGGTTTGATCGTACGTCATAGGTTCGATCGCACGTCATAGGTTCGATCGAGCCATGTTGGTCTTGGTTGTCCCTTGCATATGCGTGTATATTGGTTTTTTCGTGTTATGCTTCCCACGCATCTTCCCGCTTGTACGAAATCGCCAGCGGTGATGTGTGGCTCGATCGACCCGGTTTGATCGTAAGCCATCGGTTTGATCGACTAGTAGCAGGCTTGGTCGTATATCGTAACTTAGGTTTGTGTCTCGGCTGTATCTTGTATTCGGTGCTTTATTTGTATCGTTGGATTGTGCCGCTGTTTGCTTGTTGTGTGGGATATTATAGTTAATTATAATGTTCCTCACACTCCCCCCCTTCTTCGGGAGGGATTTGCCCTCCCCTGTCCCTTGTACCTTTGCTTGTTATCTATATGTGTTTTTCTTATTTATGTATTATCTTTGTTTCTTTTTTTTTTTGTTTTGGCATGTGTTCTACTTGTTTTGTTTTTGGGACTCAGCTCGCATCTTTTATTGGCCTTATGGCATCTTCTATTGTTGGCGATTACTGAGTATCTTTTCGGTAATGTTGGCGGATTAGGGCATCTTTTCATTATTCGTGTTTCCCCTTTTTTTTTTTTTTTTTTTTTTTGGCCCGTTCCGCATCTTTTCTTCCCCGACGCGATGCGTTTTTAGATTTTCAGCTCTAAGTCATGTTTTGAGTTCTCTGTCCAGCCGGCCGGTCTGTGCAGATTTTCTCGCCGCCATGTCATTCGAGTCGTCCATCCTCATTGCTCATCACTTTTCGTGCCATCCGCTTCTTCGCATATTTGTTGTTTGTGGTGCCGTTTTCTTGGGGTCTATTGTTTGTCTCCTTATGTCCCTCTTTGTCTCTGCGCTATCTAGGGCTCCTTCGCTTCCCCATCTTGGTGGTAAATATGGAGGGATTGCTAGTGTGGCGATGTTTATTTTTTTTTTGGAATTCCTCAGCCTCTCTTTCGCATGTTTTTGATGTGCTTGCTATTGTTTTCATTTTTATATTTTTCGAGTATTTTGTTTCCAATCTATTTATTTCCTCCTTCCAGTCTGAGTCCTTTTCATTCCTTTCTATCCACTCGCCTAGCTGTCTCCTCATTTCCTCCACTGTGCCGTTTATCTCGATCCCGATCCTTTGGCCTGTCTGTACCAAATCCTCCTTCTTCATGTGGTAAATCCATCCTTTTCCCATTTTTGATCTTTTTATGATTTATAAACTGTATTTTTATTTCTAAATTTCACCAGTATAGCACGTTGGGCGCCAGTTGTAACGATCCTTTCTCGTCCTTCGGGATATTTATAATATCTCTTGGGCTAGGTTCGGCACAACAAAATTTATTTTGTGCCCCGGTGAAATCAGAACAGCTTTATTTATTGATTTGGGTATTATAATATGTTTATTTGCGATCGTTTATGGGCTTGATTGGTTATGACGAGTTTCTCTGCGGTATGTCTGGACTTGGACAGCGTTGGTGAGTCGTTTCGAATCCCTCGTCGTCCTTGCTTGTCTTCCCTTGACTGCGTATGGTACTTGTTATCCTTATTTAAGGATTTGTTGCTCTCGAATGAACTGTACAGGTTACTCGTAAGGCCTGTATAGTTCCTAGTTCCTTTCTGCTCCTTGTGTTTCCTTGGTAAGTTCTTAAGGTTACTCGTAAGGCCTTAATGACTTGTTTGTTCCTTGTATTTTCCCTGGTAAGTTCTTAAGGTTACTCGTAAGGCCTTAATTACTTGTTACTTGATCATGCCTCGATGACTTGATGCCTTGATCTGATTTGTGCCGCCTTTATATAGGCAGCTCCTCTGGCCTCTGGCACTGGCTGGTGTAGTACCGCTATACAGCTGGTATTTTTCCATCGGCCTCCTACTTTCACCCACGCATCCACTTGTTGCTATGCGTGGTGAAAGTCCCGTAGTTCTTGGCGCATATGTGTCCACTTTCTTTGTGGCTGCGCGCCCATTCGTTTCCTTGTCCTTGTCTTTCTCCCTTGTATGCATTGGCTTCTATCACTTTCACTCCGTTGGCGTCGCCTTTCTATTGGCCGCCCATCGTATCCCGTTGACTTTCTCTGCTTTCTTTTCTCTGTCGGCGCTGCCGTCGCCCGTCGCTCTCTTTGATCCATTCGTCATACCCAATTTCGCCCATATTCCTTCCACATTATGCTTATACATACATATATTAGTTATATTAACTTAAATTATTGCTTAATAATGATTAGCCTGATTAAATTAATACACGAAATCATTTAATTTCCCATACAATCCCCTTTCATACATATATCGTATCTGTTGGATAGAGGGCTTCCCCATTGCTCATTCCCCCCCCTTCGGTTCGCATATTCCCCTATCCAATCCACAAACCATCATTGCTTCATACAAAGCATGCATGCCCCGCACCCGTCTCATGGGCTTGCTTGGCCCTCACTTTCATTTTCTCTCGCTCTTCAGATTTCGGCTGCTCGCAGTCTAACTGCTTTCATTCTCATGAGCGTGACGTAGGCAGATAGTGCGCTATTGGTCATCGATACTCTCCCTCACGCATAGTGTACGTGTGACATGCGTTATTCAGCGTATTCTAATGCATGCATTCATATTTGCCTCTCTGTGCTCTTAATTTGCATAAGTAGGCCAATGCCCCCGTTTGTGTGCAATTATGCAGTCAAGCCGGGTTCCATTACTCTTATATCGTTGATTTCTTACATTCTGCCTCCCACGCAACTTCCCGCTTGTACGAAATTGCCAGCGGTCGCCTGTGATTCGATCGAGCCTTGCTTGATCGTACGTCATGAGTCCAACTTGGTTTGATCGTACGTCATGAGTCCAATTTGGTTTGATCGTACGTCATAGGTTCGATCGCACGTCATAGGTTCGATCGAGCCATGTTGGTCTTGGTTGTCCCTTGCATATGCGTGTATATTGGTTTTTTCGTGTTATGCTTCCCACGCATCTTCCCGCTTGTACGAAATCGCCAGCGGTGATGTGTGGCTCGATCGACCCGGCTTGATCGTAAGCCATCGGTTTGATCGACTAGTAGCAGGCTTGGTCGTATATCGTAACTTAGGTTTGTGTCTCGGCTGTATCTTGTATTCGGTGCTTTATTTGTATCGTTGGATTGTGCCGCTGTTTGCTTGTTGTGTGGGATATTATAGTTAATTATAATGTTCCTCACAACACCTTGGCTTGAATTACAAAGGGAGCCAGCCAGCCAGCGGGATCGAATAACTTGGCGATCTGCCCGAGGACTTCTCGCTTAGTATAAGCTGATTTGATATCTTGGGGTGAGATGACAAAATGAAACTCATCCGTAGTCGCTTTCCATCTGATTCCCAGTGTTTTTGCTGTGCTAGCCTCTTCGATATCGAGGAAATCAGCATTCAGCAAATGACACTTTGGAATGCAGCAGAGCACGCTCTTCACATTCAATGTCCACTTGCGCAAAGGAAAGCCAGCTGAACCATAAGCGTCTAGAAGTTCATTGACCATTGCGATTGCCGTTGCTTCATTGTGAGCCCCTGCCAGGACATCATCGACATACATATAGGACTTGATAATATCGCCAGCCAAAGGAAATTTGGATTGTACATCACTTGCGACTTGCTGAAGTACTCGGATGGCTAAGAACGGTGCACAGTTAATGACAAACGTGACGGTATTAAGCTCGTAATCACCAAGTTGCCCCTCTTTCTTTCGGAACAGAATCCTCTGAAATGGCGTGTGGATTGGATCGACCTTAATTTGGCGGTACATTTTTATGATGTCGGCATTGAAAACTACTCGGAAAAAACGTCACTTGAGAATCTGAGTAGTGAAATTTTTTTAGGAGACGGCCTTCATTTTTTAGGAACTGAGCCAATGCCCCTGGTCTGGAGTGACCAAGGTTGATGTTGGTTGGATCTTGAAACGGAAGTGAGAGCGTATATCTCCCCGAAACATCTCTTCTTGTGGTCTTCTGGCAATTAACCTGACCGGTAGATCTTCCACCTTACAAAACCTTGTGAGAAGAGTTTCAAGTGCCTCCTCTCTGCTAACAGCGACCCTCGTGGTGAACGCGGCACACGAACTAAAGGGGACCACTTGCAACGGGCCTGAAATGACCCAACCGAATGCTTATGTGACAGACCTTCAAGGTTCTATTGACCTTTCCGTTAATGCTTGTCCCTTCGGCCCTCACAGTTTGGATTGGTAACTTCATGAACCGGAACATTCTTTCGGATATAAAATTGGCTTCCGAAGCCGGGTCTAATAGCGCCCGTGAAGCATAAGTAGTGCCCTTGTGCCAAAAGTCCACGATGCCTGTACCTAGCAACTTATCTCGTGAGGACCTTGCCTCAGAGCGAAGTGAGGGGAGTTCTTTTGTGGGGAGAGCGATGAGCATCATCGGGAGAGCGGCGCGAGGTGAAAGCTTCCGCCTCCCTTAACCCTTGTGTTGCCCGTTTGGGCATAAACAAATGTAAAAAAAAAACCAATTTGGGACCATAGTGGACTGGCTGGATTCACAACGACTATTTCAGACTTGGGGTCAATTTAAGGATGCTCTACTAAACGATTTTCCAAGAGTAGCAGGCTTGCTCACTAAAGACGGTAGTACTCATTCTATCAGAGAGAGAACATGCTCGTCTCTAAATTAAGGTGAGGCATCCCATAGCCCGTGCGGGCACTTTTGCTCGGCAATTGCTCTTGCGGCCGTCTGTGTGCATGTCGATGTGAGCACGAAGTACAAGTTGGGACCATAAAAAAAAAAACTAGTGTCGCACAGACTTTTGTCGAAAGCAGTAATATGTCGCTTTGTTACGCAGCTACACACAGAAAAATTAATGCTTCATTTTCTTACATGTGCACATATATACATATATAGTATGAAAAATATGCCTAATAGCCGATACAAAATATGCAATCATTTTTATGACATATAGGTAAAAGGAACCCAAGGCTCATAACTGTACTTTGTTTTAATGTTTTATTCGTTTCTTCACATACGATTTGCGCAGTGTAAAGCAGGTTACGCACACAAGCAAGCTCACGCATACATCGACAATTTTCGTTGGCTTTCTTTGTGCCTCACCCTGCTCTAAATGAGAGCGAATTACGAGTGAATGTCCAGTCAGTCTGGGTTGAACGAGCTTGCGAATCGGTCGTGCTAACGAGGATATACATACATGTACATAGATCAGAGAATAAGCTCTCACTTACTTGTAATAAAGATACATATATAAACAATTTAAACGCATCAACCAATTACAATATCAGAAGTGGTCCTAGCCCAAAACCATGAGTAACGCAAGTCAACTATCCGATTTAACCCTCGATCAACTAAAACAATGGCTAGCAACTTTAGACATGCCAACAAACGGCTCAAGAACCGAATTAGTGCTGTATAGCGTACCAGTCGAAACACGTGGTCATGCCCCACTTTGTTGGAACGAACATGATAATTCAGAGCATAATTTAGACGACATTCAATTGATGCAGCCTATGCCAGACCAATTAAATAAAGCGTCAATTGGCGACGCAATTCCGAGAAGCGTACAACAAGAAGCGGTGAACTCCAATTTCAACAACAAAAACGATGTCGCGTTGGTTCAACAATTGCTACAACAACTTCAACTGCTGATTCCTAGAACAGAGCATGGTCACGATTTGGGCAGATCTTTCCAGAATTCTTGGATGACGGCGTTATGCTCAGTTTTTGTCGGTATATTTTTTAGGAGACGGCCTTCATTTTTTAGGAACTGAGCCAATGCCCCTGGTCTGTAGTGACCAAGGTTGATGTTGGTTGGATCTCGAAACGGAAGTGAGAGCGTATATCTCCCCGAAACATCTCTTCTTGTGGTCTTCTGGAAATTAACCTCGCAAACGAAATCAGAATCTTCTACCGGTTTGACCGGTAGATCCTCCACCTCACGAAACCTTGTGAGAAGAGTTTCAAGTGCCTCCTCTCTGCTAACAGCGACCCTCGTGGTGAACGCGGCACACGAACTAAAGGGGACCACTTGCAACGGGCCTGAAATGACCCAACCGAATCTCGTCTCTTGAGCCATTAAAGATCCGCACACTTCGGTCTGGATGCCGGAGAGGGTCACCGCTAATATGACATCAATGCCAAGAAGTAGATTGATCTTTGCCTTTAATCTGAAGAAGAGGTCGGCTAGAGGAATATTGGGCATTCCTTCCAGTGTGGCTTGGGCTATCGTACATGACGGCAAAACATCAGCAACTTGGGACAAGACAAAAGCTTCTATCTCTATCTGGACTGGAGGTCCATGCGATGACCGAATGCTTATGTGACAGACCTTCAAGGTTCTATTGACCTTTCCGTTAATGCCTGTCACTTCGGCCCTCACAGTTTGGAATGGTAACTTCATGAGCCGGAACATTCTTTCGGATATAAAATTGGCTTCCGAAGCCGGGTCTAATAGCGCCCGTGAAGCATAAGTAGTGCCCTTGTGCCAAAAGTCCACGATGGCTGTACCTAGCAACTTATCTCGTGAGGACCTTGCCTTAGAGGTAAAGTATGTCCGGACAATATTGTGAGAACTGGGCTGCGCTGGGACCGGCGTTGGACTATTCTCCGGTCGGGCATCCTTGTGCAAGAGCCCCTTGCACGTGAAGCAATTGTGCTGACTCGGACAATCTTTTACTTGATGTCCTCTTGCAAAACAGAGATCACTGGATTTTGGTTTGGTGGTCACCTTGGCTTCAAATGTATTAGCCTTTCGGGTGGCTGGAAGCGGATTTCGCGGAGGTTTCGTGGGAACCGAAATAGCCATTGCAGTTGTATTTTCAACTGCTTCGAGCGTACGAAACCGCTCAGTGAGGAAATCGTCCATCATTTGCCACTCCGGACTCATGGGAAATTCGAGGCAGGTCAAGAAGTGCTCGGAATTGGCTGTTCACGATAAGTCGCTTATTTTCGAAACGCTGTTTGAGTGCATTCCATGCCGTTTCAAAACCATCATTTGTAAGCGGGAATTTTGCTACAATGAGGTTGGCTTCACCCTTCGTTTTTGCTAGGAGATGGCACAGCTTTTCAACGGGGGAAATTCGCCAATCGCTTATGTAGATGGCTGTAAACAAGTCACAGAACGTAGGACTTCTGTGTCAATGGGTGGCAATCGACAGCCTCGTTCTGCTGATGTAGAGGTAGACCCATGACGGCTCGGAGGAGTAGGAGCAAACGCTTCGTGGATAAGCTCGCTTAATCGAGCCGTGCATCGCTCGTAAACTTGATAGCATTTGTCATATTTAGCTTGGATGGCTAAATCTTCAGAGTTATCGTCTTTACCTTCTGGGAGTGCCTCGCATTTCTCATATTCCTGCTCGACATTCTCCCACAACGCTTGAACTCGATCACGACGGTAAAGTGACGTGGATGTCGACTTCAAACTGAATTAGTTTATCGCTAATGGAGACAAACTTCTTCAAAGCCATGGTGGAAGCAACTAAAACCCTTTTGGTTTCGGACCGAGGGACTCTTTGGGCGGTTACCAAAATCTATGAAAGTGGTATCAATGATTTGACCTCCTTTTGGCTTGCTCGTCGTGGCTCTGACGTGGCTTGCTGAAAGGTCGTGCTTGATGGTGCGGACGTGAGAGCTAATGGACTAGAGAGGGTCTGAAATGCTCGGGAAGCAGTAGTAGGGCTGGTACTCCTCTGGCGCTGACTTGGAGCAGCAATTGAGGATTTGCTCGTGGCCGCAGTGTTCTCAGCTTCTTTCTCGTCTTTTGACGGGCTCGTGCTCATAACCCCAGAGAATGGCGGTTATAAAGTAGTGAACAGGTTTGGCACGGCTTGAAAATTAGCGAAAAAGAGCGTTTGGGAAAAAACTGGAACACTACCAAACCACTCAAAGAACGGCTTTAAAACGCCTTGAAATAGACTAAAAATCCAGAAAACGTGCTGGTACGTTTGGAACACTAGGAACGGCCTAGGAACGGCTTCAAACGCCTTGGAATTGAAATATAAAACCTAAAGATACGACTTGGGACACTTGGAACTACCTTTGAAATTAAATATATAACCAAAGATACGACTTGAAACGAGTGGAAACACTTTGGAATTGAAATATAACCAAAGATACGACTTGGAACGCGTTTAAACATTTTGGAATCGAAATCTAATTCCAAAGATTCGACTTGGAACGCGTGGAAACCCTTTGGAATTGAAATCTAACTCCAAAGATACGACTTGGACCGTGTGGAAACACTTTAGAAATGAAATCTAATTCCAAAGATACGACTTGGAACGCGTGGAAACACTTTGGATTTGAAATAACCAAAGAGACAACTTGGATCGTATGGAAACACTATGGAACTAAAATCTAACTCCAAAGATACGACTTAGAACGCGTGGAAACACTTTGGAATTGAAATCCAACTCCAAAGATACGACTTGGAATGCGTGGAAAAACTTTGGAATTGAAATATAACCAAAGAGACGACTTGGAACGCGTGGAAACACTTTGGAATTGAAATCAAACTCCAAAGATACGACTTGGAACGAGTGGAAACACTTTGGGAGTTCAATATATAAAAAAAAAAAGCAATGAGGTGTCACAGGACACCCGGGTAGAGCGAAGCTCTCTAGGAATTCGTCGAGTAAACGATGAACTACAGTCATATACAATAGCAGAAATGAATGAACACGAACAACAAATGAAAGCAATGGTATTTTTCTGATAATTCTGATAAAATATAATATATTTCAGCTCACCGCAGTATTACAAAGCAATATTTATTTATCTTCGTTTAAATTTGGCTCGTTTAAATATTTTCCCGAATATTTTCGTTGAACCTAATTGTTCCCATACTCTATCACGGAAATGATTCGTTTATGGTAACTGAAATATGAAATGTATGTTTGTGATTGGATGTGGGTTAGAAAACGTGAAAAAGCAGCATCTATGGTTGTGTTATATCTTGCAGACTTTTCATCTGCTAAATTGACATTGAAGTCTCCAGCCAAAATCAGTGGGAGTTTATGAAAATTTTGTCCAAGTAGACGAGAACCTTCCTCAGTATACTCCAGAAGTATTCGGTGGATGAACAAAATTATGTCCTCAAGTCTATTACCCGGCGATATGTAAAGGACTACTATAACTAGTTCAGTACCGTCCTCCATCCTGCATGTGGCGGCAGAAATGCCCCGTTTATAGTTTAATAAACGATACTCCTTTATCAAGTCGAACTATAACTCGCAGGACCGAGGAAATAGGCCAATACTTATACTCAGAAACTAAAAGACGAATAGAGGACTGTGCCTTCTTTTCAATTTGTTTGGATGAAAGCATAGATATTAGAAATATTAGTCAAATGGTTATTTGTGTTAGGACTATTGATTACGACTTTAAAATTTGCGATGAATTTCTAAACTTACATTCTTTTCACAGTCATGTAAATGGAAAAAGTACGTTTGATGCCTTTGAGAAGCATGTACTTTCATTCCAATTATCATATAAAATGTCCTCAATTTGCACTGATGGTGCCGCCACCATAAAAGGAAGGAATGAAGGATTTCTTGGCCATGTCAATAGAAAAATAGGAGAAATACCATTTTTCCATTGTTTCATCCATCAGCAAGCATTGTTTGCAAAAATTTTTCAAGTTGTGGATGCAATGGGTGTAGCAATTAAAATTATTAATCGCATTAAAGGTGGTCATAATTCGCTAACCCATAGAAAGTTTAAATCCTTTCTCTCAGAATTCGGCGCTGAGTACGAGGATCTTTGCCTTTTTACTGATGTTAGGTGGCTGAGCCGAGGCCAAAGTTTAGACAGACTATACAGTCTTCGTAATGAAGTTATTTCTTTCTTAGAAAGCGAAAATTTAGAAAAAGATAAAGATTTGTTAGCTTCTCTAAAAAATCCATTATTTATTTTAGACTTGGCGTTTCTAACTGACATAGTCCTTTTCATTAATCAATTAAATCTTCAGCTTCAAGGCCGCAACAAACTTCCGTCTGATTTAACTGCAGCAATCAATAAATTTAGTCGCAAAATTAATGGTCTTCAAATTCAAATGAAAAACAATGACCTGTCCAGCCTTCAGCGAACTGCAGAAATTGTTGCATTGTACCCCAACCCTTCCCGAATTCAGGAGTACGCAGAGGCACTTAATACCCTTTCCTCTGAAATAGCGGAAAAATTTTCTGATTTTAAACAAATCAATTGGCTTAATGCAGTTTTTAATAACCCCATAGAAGCAGAATCTGAATCAATTCCAGAAGAAATTAGGGAGGAATTACAGGTCATGAAAATTGACTTGATGCTGCCACAAAGTAGTGGAATAGAATTTTGGCGGGAACTTCCGATAGATAAATTTCCGATTTGCAAAAAGGCAATGTTAAAATTATGTTCTATGTTTACCACAACATATATTTGTGAAACAACATTTTCCACAATGAAATTAATAAAAAATTCTATTCGAAACAGTCTAACTCATAGCCATTTAGAAGATCTCCTTCGGATAAAAAGTATAAATATAGAAGTTAATGAAATAGTTGAGTTTAAAAAAAAAATATGAATTCAAAATTATTGGTTTTCCATCGCATTTTACATTTTTCTTGCTTTCGTCACATGCAATTTACGCAGTGTAAAGCAACTTACGCACACAAGCAAGCGCACACATACTTACAACTACATCTTTTTAGTGCTCTCTTTGTGCCGGGCACTGATTTAGATAGACTATTCCAGGGCCCGGCACAAAGAGAGCGCTTAAAAAGTGTAGGTGTATGTTTTTTTTTTTTTTTTTTCCATTTATTACTCATACATAACAACTTATTAACGTAACATATATAAAAAAGAATATCATAAACAATAGATTTTTTAGCATCACAAATCAAGGAGAGAACAATACAATACACTCATGAGGTTAGAGGGGGGGGAGGTGGATACGAATACAGGGTCAATCGGAACTACTTTTGGGTACTGCTTCGCAGGGCCCTGGGCGATCATTCCTCGTGCCTCTGATGCTCGAGCCTCCTGAGCTCCTTCATCACAACCGACGCGAAAATACTGACGGCCTCCCAGGCTCGGGGATTAGCGACCATCAGCCTGGTCAAATTTACCAGTGTTGCGCGATGCCCCATAGCACACTCCATGGAGATTCTCGCCGCTTCAAATCTGGGACAATGCAGCAAAACATGCTCCGCGTCTTCGGGTATTCCGCTGCCGCACCAGGTGCATTCGTCCGAAGTTTCGTGGCCGAATCTCTTCAGATACGTCCTGAAGCAGCCGTGACCACTCAGCAGTTGAGTCAGGTAATGGTTTACCTCGCCGTGTTTGCGCAGGACCCACGCGCTAATGTCGGGGATGAGCGTGTGCGTCCACCTTCCCTTGGTCGAGGTGTCCCAGCGCTCTTGCCACCTCCGTATACTATGTTGCCGCGCTAGACTGCGTGTTGCTCCCGGTCCTACTGAGCTACCTCGTCTGGCCTTAGCGACTGCCTCGATGATCGCTGCCTGATCTTCGATCGGCATCATTCCTGCGATAACGAGCGCCGCATCATCCGAGATCGTGCGGAATGCACTGCAGACTCTTATCGCGCTTAGCCGGTGGGTTGCCTCGAGTCCTCGCCGGTAGCTTTTCACTTTCATGCCGTCAATCCACGCTGGTACTGCGTAAAGCGCCGTCGATGTGGTGACGGTCGAGAGCAGTAGCCGTCGTCCCTGCCTCGGGCCGCGCGTGTTTAGGAGGATGCGCGATAAAGCGTGTGCGGATTTGGCTGCTTTTTCTCCAGCATGTTGCAGATGCTCCCTAAAACTGAGCCTTGTGTCCAGTAGAACGCCGAGATATTTAATAGCCCTCTTGGATTTTATCACAGCGCTGCCCACCCGTACTTTTGCGGATTCCACAGTCTTCCTGCTGCTGATAAGCACTGCCTCCGTCTTGTGAGCTGCCAACTGGAGGCCGGCGGCCTGGAGCCACTGCTCGACGCTTCTAATGGCGGCATTCGAGCGTTCCTCAACTTCCTTGACGGTCTTAGCGACCACGGCAAGGACTATGTCATCCGCGAACCCTGTGATGTGGGTGCCAGGCGGAAACTGCAGGCGTAAGACTCCGTCGTACATTGTATTCCAGAGTAAAGGTCCCAGCACCGAGCCTTGGGGCACTCCTCCAGACACTGTCCGCACTACTGGGCCATCATTTGTGGTGTAGCAGATGGTCCTTCCTTGGAAATATTGTCGCACACAACT
Source organism: Drosophila paulistorum (assembly GCA_018152135.1). Taxonomy (NCBI): domain Eukaryota; kingdom Metazoa; phylum Arthropoda; class Insecta; order Diptera; family Drosophilidae; genus Drosophila; species Drosophila paulistorum. Next base: position 574,744 of record JAECXG010000713.1, read on the forward strand.
GAGGAGGTAGTGTGGGACTCCAAAATCGGCTAATGCGACTAGGATACGGCTCCATCTGGCCGAGTTGAAAGCGTTTTTTATATCTAGGGTGGTTACCAGACAATACTCTTTCGACCCCCCTTTCCATCTAGCACCGGCGATCGCGTCCGCCGCAATATTAACCACGCGTGCAATGGCAACAGTTGTGGACCCAGCCTTCTGGAAACCGAACTGCTGCTCCGCAAGTCCTCCGTTGGCTTGGATGGCTGAGCTGAGCCTTGCGCAAATTAGGGCCTCTAAAACTTTACCTGCCGAGTCCAGGAGGCAGATCGGCCTGAATGAAGACGCATCGAGAGAAGTTTTCCCTGGCTTCGTAAGCAAGATTAGGTTCTGCTTTTTCCATCTGGATGGGAACGCACCTTCCCTCATGCAACTGTTGTACAAGTCCACAAAGGACTCAGCCTGTAACGACACCGCGATCTTTAGTATTTGGTTAGTGATTCCGTCGGGGCCCGGAGCCTTCGCAGGTTTAGGATTCCGGACTATGTCGAGCACCTCGTCCACTGTGCATTCCTCTATTTGCGGGTGAAGCGGGGGATGCAGGACAGGCAATTCGTCCACGGTTTGGGGGAAGAGGGTATCTACTATGCCCCGAACGGTCTGGGCGTCCTTTGGTGCCGGAGTCTTGTCTATATGCAAGCGCTTCACGACAGTCTGGTATGCCTTACCCCATGGGTCCTGCTCTGCGGAGTCGCATAGGGCCAGGAAGCACTCGCGTTTGCTGTCTTTGATCGCCTTTTTGAGAGCCTTGCAGCACTGCTTGTATTCCAGATATAGGTCTGAGAAGGCTAGCGTCCCTCTAGCACGCTGGTACATGCGCCTCGCGCGGAAGCATCTGCGGCGAACGTCGGCGATACTGTCATTCCACCAACAGACTGGTTTGTGGTGCCTTCTGTATGCCTTGCGCTGGGACATACTCTTATCACAGCCCCTCTCCAGTGTCGACATGAAAGAGTTCGCTGCCGTGTCTGCATCTCCTAGGCGTGCATCACGTAAACTCTCCAACACTCTGCTAAACGTGTACAAGTTTAGGGACTCAAACTTGTAGCTTTTCCCGGTGGGAGGCGTTCGCTCAGCTCGTGGCATGGTTGTCCCAACGGTGAAGACAATGGCCTCGTGGTCGCTACCGGTGTAGTGGCGCCCAACTTCCCAATTCGACTGTGAAGCTATGGAGTCACTGGCGAACGTAAGGTCGACAATGGATCCTGCACCGGCTCTACTGAAAGTGAATCTTGTGCCAGAATTGAGCAGCGAGACACTGAGATTGCAGAAACACTCGAGCAAAAGGCGGCCCCGTGCGTCGGAACGAGTACTGCCCCATTCAATTGCCCAAGCATTAAAGTCACCGCCAATGATGACACCTTGGCGTCCCCTGGCGTCGACAGAAATGGCGTCGATGGTACAACCAAACCTCTCTAGGGTGTAGCTGGGAGGCAGGTAGCAGCTATAGACCCAGTACCCTCCAATTTTTGCCCAGACGAAGCCCTCCATCTGGGCGACTTCCTCAATTGGGAGACTGTTAGTCCCGCAGGACCAAATAGCAGCCTTTCCGTTGATGTCGGATACCCAGTCGGCGTTCCTCTCCGTTCTATACGGCTCACTGACTAGGGCCAAGTCGTAGCCGCCTTCCCGAACCGTCTGATGGAGGAGATCCTGCGCGACGGCACAGTGATTAAGGTTCACTTGGATGAATTTTAGGCGCATCATTGATGGGCCCGTGGTTGCCTCTTTGTTCCATTAAGGGGGCACCGATGACTGCCCGCAAAGTGGTTCGTAGGCTGAAGGCCCTCCTCTTGGCACAGGAAGCAGGTGGGGTCTTTTAATCCACAGCTCGCGGCTTTATGTCCTTCCGCTCCACACCTCAGGCAGCAGTTGGACCTATCCACTTGGCTGGGGCACTTCGCCGATATATGCCCAGCCCTGAGGCAGCGGTAGCAACGCTTAGGCAGCTCCTTTATACGGCAACAGGACCATCCGACACGGACTTTGCCTAATGCCAGTATCTTCTTCATCACCGTCTCAGCTGCACTTATGACTGCGACTTTGGACCCGGAGAGCCCGCGGCGTAGACTCCTGACAGTACAGCAGTCCTCGTCGACACTTGCTTGATTTGCCAATGCGACAATAAGGTCGCGAGGCTCGGTCAATTCATCTAGTTCGCGAATAATTGCGTGTTTGGTTGGAGCAAGGACACGTACTCCGGCTGAATCTCCTAGGACGTGCTTCAGCTCGTCCTTCAGGAACTGCTTGTCCTCAGGGGCCCCCCTTTAGCTCGAGTAACAACCCGTCTTTGACGGTGCGTCGAACCTTGACGACTTGCTCACATACGCGTTTGAGCTTATCATCACTACGCCTCGTTACCATGGCCAAGACCTCGCTGTAGCTGCAGCCCGATGCTGGCTGGACCAAGAGAGCCTCCGGCTTGACTCTGCGAGGTACCCCAGATTTTTGACGGGACGCCCGCGATGACGCACCGACCCGCTGCCACGTACTAGTGTCCTTCCGGGCAGGGTCGTGGGGTTGCTCCTCTCGCTTATCAGCAGGCTGCTGTGCAGACTTCTTTTTCGCATCTTTGATGTCCCTTACTCTGCCTCTTCCGTTTGCTGGTAGCGACTCACGCGCTTGGGAGGCGGTCTACTACAGGATACGCACCTCGGCTCTGTTGTGGCAGGGAGTTCTCGACCGTGGAACATCGCGCTGACAACCACGACTAGTTCCTGCAGTCTGGCGACCTTTTCCCTGAAGGTGTTTGTGATGCTGCGGTTTATTTTACCGCTAGCATCTTTCTCCTTGGAGTAGTGGACAGCAATTGAGTCCAGGAGGATACTCATTTCGTCCAGTGCCTTGACCTTTGGCTGTACCTTCGATTTTTTTGGGGGTACGTTACCGCCGCTATTAGGACTATGCGCTGGGGAGTCTCTAGATCGCTTCGGGGTCGCGTCTTGACCAGTCGCCACCGACAGCACCGCATTTTGAGCCACGAGACTTGAGGCAGCCTGCTGTTCTGGCGCTTGCCCTGTTGGCGGAGGCGTCCGCTGTACTGGCATTCCCTCGGCGGGCAAGTATTTCCTCCTGCCTAGCGATGGGAGTTATACCGCTCCGACTCGGGAACTTCTTCCTGGATCTTTATTTATTTTAAAAAATAAAATAAATAAGAGAAAAAAACAAGCAAAAGGAGAAAATATATTTAATTTCCAGATGCTTCTAGCGGATTTGAGCCTTGGCCTACCGGTGCCGGCAACAGCAAGCAGCAACAAAAATAATATATGTATATGTGTATAGTATAGTGGGAGGAAATTCAATTGGGTGACAATTGAATAAATAGTTATATATAATTTGTTTTGTTGTATTTATTTTATTATATTTTATTCAAATTCCAAATAACAAATAATCCAAGAAATTCACGAATCCCCAGCGCGGAGTTGAACCAGCGGCCCATGCGCCAGCGACTTGCGCGACTCGTACAACGCCACCGAGCAGATGTGTAGCTCGGTGCTAGAACTCAGCTATGTTACGAGCGGGTTCGAGTATCGGATTAAGTGCAATGCAGAATCGAAAGTGCAGTTTACAGAGTGCACAGTTAACAGAGGCCGATCGTGTGGTAAAGGGCGTGCTGTTAGCGCAGTGGGCGCTGTTAACGGCTAGTTAACTACTGGTCTGGCAAACCTGGTATCAGCTGATGATTCTATCCCGCAGGAACGAATTTGTGTGGGCAAAGAGGAACAAAAGCGGGAACCGAAAGAAATGGCAAACCCGACGCACACCAACACCGACGCATCCACAAGTAACGGGACGAGGCAGAGCAGCTCCCACCCCCTGGTCACCCAAGGAAAGTGCAGGCTCATGGACCGGTGCACTCAGCAGGCCTTGGTCACCGGGTGTTCGACGACCGCCGGACGAGATTTGGATTCTGGCAAGTAGACACTTAACGCGGGCACGTGCACCACCAACTCAAGCCTTTTATTCACAGGTAGAAACACAATATAGATGAATAATTGGGAGCGGAGACGAAAACGCGTCCGCACTGTAGACTATCTGTGTGTGTGTCCTGTGTAGTTGTATGTGTGCACTTGCTTGTGTGCGTATGTTGCTTAAAAAGTGTAGTTGTATGTGTGCACTTGCTTGTGTGCGTATGTTGCTTTACACTACAAAAAATGAAAATTCATCAAATTCTACATATATCAAATCAAGAAACGAACGCAGCCGATAATCTGATGCAAGAAAAAGATAAAAAACAAAGCAGCGATCAATTTTTTCATGTGTGTTCTCTCTCGAAATGCTGAGAGAAACTAAAAGCATGAGGGTGGCTTTTGATTTTTTTGTGTGAGGACTTCGGCAGCCGTTCGGCTTACACGCAGAGGTGCCGAACAGTGTTGCCATTTTAGCTTATTTCAAGCTAGATCTAGCATATTTCAAACCTCAATTGCTTGAAAATTTCTGAAAATGCTTATAGCCTGAAATCTAGCATATTTTCTATTTCAAAATGTTTATTTTAGCCTGAAAAAAATTTGCTCCCAAAACATTGTTTTTTATAATTGATACTTCTTTTTGGTAATTTTAAGAGTGTAATCGACTAAAAATAGTATATATTGAACGCGTTTTGGTTATTTTAAGAGCGTAATCGGTTAAAAATCGAAAAATCGCGTTTTGGTATTTTTTTGCACATCACTTATTGTAAGCGTGTTTAGAAATTGTGTTTATTGCTGTGGTTAATAAAATGCCGAAAACTATTTACAAACAACATTTTCGCGATGCATGGCTGGAAGATTCGGAATTTAAGGAGTGGTTGCGGAAAGTGCCTGGCGACCAAGGCAAAGCATACTGCTGCTTTTGTAAATGCACAGTCTCTGCTAAATTGTTTGACATTCGACAGCATGCAGCAGCTAAAAAGCATACGGTGGCAGTTGGTGCAGGTACTCAAAGCAACAAATTAAACTTTGTTAAAAAATCTTCGAAAACGGAGGAACAAGAAGAGGCATTATGCTTATATATCGCTGAGCACTCGTCCATAGCGCCAATTGACCATTTGTCAGAGGGACATTGGCGCATCAAAATTTAGCTTAATGCTGGACGAGTCCACTGATATAAGTGTGACAAAATTGCTTGGTAAATATAAGTTATAAAATTTGTACTTGAACTCGTTTGAATTTGTTCGTTTAAATTTTAAAGGGCAGTGTTTACATATATATGTGTGTCTTTTTTTAATATATAGGTGTAGTAATTAATTACTTCAGCGTTGATAAGAAAATCATGGTGACAACATTTTTAAGTTTAATTCAAATCAATACTGGGGATGCAATGACTATTGCAGAGGCAGTAAAGTCCACTCTTCATAATTGGAATATAAATATATCCAATATGATTGGAATTGGTACGGACAACGCAAGCGTCATGACAGGCGTTAAAAAAAGCGTATTTACCGAATTAAAAAAAAGTGTGCCAAATCTTATACTGATAAATTGCGTTTGCCATTCCGTCCAATTGGCTGTAAACCATTCGACGAAAAACAATTTTCCAGACCAATTGGAATTTCTCATTTCGGTTACGTACTCATGGTTTGCAAAAAGTTCCATGAGGCAAATGAATTACAGAGTTTTGTATGAGTGTATAAATAATGGGCAGGTACATGTTTATATGTTTTTTGTGGAGTTTTGTCAACCGTGCTCGTCAAAAAATTATATATGTTTATGTTTAATTTCAATGTTTATCTCAATTTTTTGTAAGTAGACTAACCTTCTTTTAGTTTCGTAAATATATTTTTCGTGTAAATATTTTATCTTTCTTTGTTGTAACCTAGGTACCCTTAAAAAAATTCCGAAGGTTTGTGAGACAAGGTGGTTATCGATAGAAACTGCAGTTTCACGCATAGAAGAACAATGGGATGAGCTAAAACTCCACTTTGGTTTAGCTGCGAGTTCCGAAAAGTGCCACAAGGCAAAAATACTACATGGGCTTTACTGTGACAGTAAAAACAGGCTTTATTTAATGTTTTTAAAGCCAATACTACACAGCATGCAGAATTTAAACAAATTATTTCAAAGAGAAGAGGCGGAATCCTCAAAACTACTTAATGAAATCATAACTTCTATCAATTCGCTCAAATCCAAAATAATACCTCCCGATGCGAATATAGATGTTATAAAAGATGATTTAAATTGTGCCGTTTCTGATTTGTATATGGGTTATGCTTTTGAAAAAGAAATTAAAGAACCTCAATACATGGACGACAAGACTGAAATTAGAAATAGGTGCATGCACTTTATAAAGGAGCTTATTATCCAGCTCAGAAATAGGTAAGCTTTAAAAACATTTGATTAAAATAATATATTATCTATTCTAATCTTCCATTCAAATTTCAGACTACCTGATAACTATGAGGTATTAAATAAATTGCAAGTTTTTTCGGTTGAAAATGTACTGCGAACAACCAAAAATACAAAAGATATTATATCTGTATTAGAAAATTTTCAGTGTGAAGAAATAGATAAAATTATGTGCCAATTTGAGAAAATTCACCTAATTCCATGGGAAAATACAAGGAATACTATTCAGTTTTGGGCTGAAGTATAAAATTATAAAGATGCGGGCCAAAACAAATCCTTCGAAGAAATTGCATTATTTGCAGTAAAAATCCTTTCGTTACCGTGGTCAAATGCAGCGGTTGACCGTGTGTTCAGTCAAATGAACGTTATTAAAACCGAGCTGAGGAATAAAATGAATGTGAAAACGCTCAACTCAATATTAAGCATACGGTTTGTTTTAAAAATGTTTAATTGTTCAATGTATACTAATCAATTATTTAAGCAGATATGGATTGCGTCGTCATGGCAAATGTTGCCATAACTACCAGCTGCCCACATATTATTTAAATTTAATCCGTACAGCGGAAAGATGAAGAAGTGGATGAAATAATTCCATTTATTTAACAAAAATTCTAATTTATCTGGTTTTTTTTTTGGTTAGCTTATTTTTTAGCCGATTTTAAATTTTTTTTAGCTTATTCTAGCTTTTTTTTTTTGGAAATATAGCTTATTTTGACCCTTAAAATCTGGCAACACTGGTGCCGAACGTGTTCGGCTGACGCGCTGCAGATCTGACGTTTTTTAAAAAAAATTTCCTACCCCAACGCGCCTAAGAGAGCTTCGCTCTAAAAACCCAAGATACGACTTAGAATCGATATATAGAAAAAATATATAATATATATATAAAATAAAAAAAGCAATGAGGTGTCACAGGACACCCGGGTAGAGCGAAGCTCTCTAGGAATTCGTCGAGTAAACGATGAACTACAGTCATATACAATAGCAGAAATGAATGAACATGAACAACAAATGAAAGCAATGGTATTTTTCTGATAATTCTGATAAAGTATAATATATTTCAGCTCACCGCAGTATTACAAAGCAATATTTATTTATCTTCGTTTAAATTTGGCTCGTTTAAATATTTTCCCGAATATTTTCGTTGAACCTAATTGTTCCCATACTCTATCACGGAAATGATTCGTTTATGGTAACTGAAATATGAAATGTATGTTTGTGATTGGATGTGGGTTAGAAAACGTGAAAAAGCAGCATCTATGGTTGTGTTATATCTTGCAGACTTTTCATCTGCAAAATTGACATTGAAGTCTCCAGCCAAAATCAGTGGGAGTTTATGAAAGTTTTGTCCAAGTAGACGAGAACCTTCCTCAGTATACTCCAGAAGTATTCGGTGGATGAACAAAATTATGTCCTCAAGTCTATTACCCGGCGATATGTAAAGGACTACTATAACTAGTTCAGTACCGTCCTCCATCCTGCATGTGGCGGCACAAATGCCCCGTTTATAGTTTAATAAACGATACTCCTTTATCAAGTCGAACTATAACTCGCAGGACCGAGGAAATAGGCCAATACTTATACTCAGAAACTAAAAGACGAATAGAGGACTGTGCCTTCTTTTCAATTTGTTTGGATGAAAGCATAGATATTAGAAATATTAGTCAAATGGTTATTTGTGTTAGGACTATTGATTACGACTTTAAAATTTGCGATGAATTTCTAAACTTACATTCTTTTCACAGTCATGTAAATGGAAAAAGTACGTTTGATGCCTTTGAGAAGCATGTACTTTCATTCCAATTATCATATAAGGTGTCCTCAATTTGCACTGATGGTGCCGCCACCATGAAAGGAAAGAATGAAGGATTTCTTGGCCATGTCAATAGAAAAATAGGAGAAATACCATTTTTCCATTGTTTCATCCATCAGCAAGCATTGTTTGCAAAAATTTTTCAAGTTGTGGATGCAATGGGTGTAGCAATTAAAATTATTAATCGCATTAAAGGTGGTCATAATTCGCTAACCCATAGAAAGTTTAAATCCTTTCTCTCAGAATTCGGCGCTGAGTACGAGGATCTTTGCCTTTTTACTGATGTTAGGTGGCTGAGCCGAGGCCAAAGTTTAGACAGACTATACAGTCTTCGTAATGAAGTTATTTCTTTCTTAGCAAGCGAAAATTTAGAAAAAGATAAAGATTTGTTAGCTTCTCTAAGAAATCCATTATTTATTTTAGACTTGGCGTTTCTAACTGACATAGTCCTTTTCATTAATCAATTAAATCTTCAGCTTCAAGGCTTCAGCTTCAACAAACTTCCGTCCGATTTAATTGCAGCAATCAATAAATTTAGTCGCAAAATTAATGGTCTTCAAATTCAAATGAAAAACAATGACCTGTCCAGCCTTCAGCGAACTGCAGAAATTGTTGCATTGTACCCCAATCCTTCCCGAATTCAGGAGTACGCAGAGGCAGTTAATACCCTTTCCTCTGAAATAGCGGAAAAATTTTCTGATTTTAAACAAATCAATTGGCTCAATGCAGTTTTTAATAACCCCATAGAAGCAGAATCTGAATCAATTCCAGAAGAAATTAGGGAGGAATTACAGGTCATGAAAATTGACTTGATGCTGCCACAAAGTAGTGGAATAGAATTTTGGCGGGAACTTCCGATAGATAAATTTCCGATTTGCAAAAAGGCAATGTTAAAATTATGTTCTATGTTTACCACAACATATATTTGTGAAACAACATTTTCCACAATGAAATTAATAAAAAATTCTATTCGAAACAGTCTAACTCATAGCCATTTAGAAGATCTCCTTCGGATAAAAAGTATAAATATAGAAGTTAATGAAATAGTTGAGTTTAAAAAAAAAATATGAATTCAAAATTATTGGTTTTCCATCGCATTTTACATTTTTCTTGCTTTCGTCACATGCAATTTACGCAGTGTAAAGCAACTTACGCACACAAGCAAGCGCACACATACTTACAACTACATCTTTTTAGTGCTCTCTTTGTGCCGGGCCCTGATTTAGATAGACTATTCCAGGGCCCGGCACAAAGAGAGCGCTTAAAAAGTGTAGTTGTATGTGTGCACTTGCTTGTGTGCGTATGTTGCTTAAAAAGTGTAGTTGTATGTGTTTTTTTTTTTTTAATTCATTTATTTATAACATAAAAACAATAACATAAGAATATACAATGTTTACTATCGGACTGCAGGCATAATACGAACCAATTTTTGCGGGACGTCCCAGGGGGAATTGCTTCGCAAAAACGTGTTGCTAGCATACTTATCCGTTTCTTGCGCGTTCCTCTTGTCTGAGGACTTGACAGACCACACCCGCAAAGCCGCATACTGCGTCCCAGATCGCCGAATTGGCCAGCATAGCTGTGACCAAGTTGTCAGGTGTAAGGGCAGTGTTGATCAGGTCTGCCACCCTTTGTCGCTCGTTGTTGAACCTGACGCATTCAAACAAGATATGTCTTGCGTCTTCGACTGTGCTGCCGCCGCAGGCCAAGCAAAAGGGTACCTGCTCATGCCCAAACCGGTGCAGATATGATCTGCAGCATCCGTGACCTGAAAGCAGTTGTGTGAGTTGGAAGGAAACTTGCCCATGTTTTCTCTCCGTCCACTCCGTTACGTTTGGGATGAGGAGATGCGTCCACCTTCCCTTGCTAGAGGCATCCCAGCGTCTTTGCCAAGTCACAAGGCTCCGAATTCTCGCCTCAGAGCTGGCCTCTTTTTGGGTGTGCCGCGGCTGACAGCTACGGCGATCGCCTTGGCTTCGTCGGCAAGTAGGTCGATTGGGATCATACCCGCAATTACCAACACAGCGTCCTCCGAAACGGTCCTGAAAGCGCTGCACACTCGAAGTGCGCATAGACGGTATGTGGCTTTAATGCCTCTGCTATATGACGGGACGTGCAGAGCGTGCGACCATACTTGCGCTGAATACAATATCACTGACTTTAGCACACTCGCTAGCAGCAGCCGCTCCTGTTTCGGGCCTCTGGTATTTAACATGATTCGGGACAAGGCCTGCCCAGTACTCGCCGCCTTGGTATGTACGTGACTCAGATGTTCCCGAAAGCATAGACGAGTGTCTAACCATACGCCCAGGTAACGTATAGCCCGCTTTGAGACAATCTCTGATCCCTCTACTAGTATCCTCGCAACTTCCACTGTCTTCCTGCTACTAATAAGCACCGCCTCCGTTTTGTGCACTGCCAGTGAGAGACCGACTGAGTGAAGCCAGCTCGTAATTTTTTCAATCGCGCCGGATGCAAACGCTTCAGTCGTCGCCAGATCCTTGGCTACGATCACTAACGCCACGTCATCTGCGTATCCGATGGTTTCGCATCCTTGTGGTAGAGCGATCCTCGGAATGCCGTCGTACATTATGTTCCACAGTAGCGGGCCCAATACGGACCCTTGTGGAACTCCGGCAGAAATGTGGCGACTGTCGCAGCCCTCATCTGTGTTGAATCGCAGCACTCTCCCATCAAAATAACTCCGTATGATGGCTTGCAGGTAAACCGGCGCTTCCAGCCTACACACCGAGCCCAGGATGCAGCCCCAGTCCGCTGTGTTGAAGGCGTTCTTAACGTCTATTGTGACGACCAGGCAGTATTTTTTAGAGCCGCCCTTCCACCGGGAGCCCTCGATTGCATCTGCAGCAATATTAACTACTTTGCTGATTGCGTCTATCGTCGACCTTGCCTTCCGAAAGCCGAATTGGTTTTCCGAGAGGCCATTGCTCCTGCTGATTAGATCGTTTAACCTGGTGTTGATTAGTCCTTCCAGGACTTTGCCGACTGTGTCTATTAGACAAATCGGCCTGTAGGAGGATGCTACGTCAGGTGGCTGCCCCGGCTTTGGCAGCAATACCAGTTTTTGAACTTTCCACTGCGTTGGAAAAACTCCCTCCAATAAGCATTTATTAAAGGTTTCAACAAATGCTTCTGGGCGTAGCATCATAGCCAGTTTGACTGCACGATTCGGGAATAAATCCGGGCCTGGGGCCTCACCGGGCTTAAGCGATTTGGCTGCGACTAAAATTTCTTCTGTGGAGACTGCATCGATGGTAGAAAGCCTTGCAGGTGCGATGGGCAGTGCGCTAAAGGGGTTCGATCGGCTTGGAAAGAGAGCGTCGACTATTTTTTTGAGGTCTGCGGCACCTGTTGGCGCGGATTGCCGGTTTGCATGGATACGTTTTACTACTATTTTATAGGCCTTACCCCAGGGGTCGTGCTCAGCTGAGTCACACAAATTGAGGAAAACCTCTTTTTTGGCTGCAAGGATGGCCTTCTTCAGTGATTTTCTCGCATGGCTAAAAGAGGAGTGCATCTGTGGCCAGTTTACGTCCAGCCGCTTCCTTGCCCTTTGGTACCGCCTTCTAGCGGTTAGACAAGCCCTTCGTAGATCTCCAATTTCATCATTCCACCAGAAGACTGGTTGGTGATGTTTATTGAATGGTCTGGAGCGGGCCATACTCGCATCGCAGACTGATGCCAGCATGCCACATAGCTGGTCTGCCATGCCTTGAGCAGATCCAGCAGCCAGCGTCGCATCGTAAATTGCAGCTGTAAATGCCTGGGTGTTGAGCGTGTCAGCTTTATATGGTAATTCCACTGCCTGGGTACGCGTCTGTTGTGGTCGAGCTGCCTGTCCAAGGGAAAAAATTATGGCATCATGGTCGCTGGCTGTGTAGTTGTCATCCAGCCGCCATGTAGCAAATCTCGCCAAGCTGTTGCTGACGAAGGTAAGGTCGATTATTGATCCTCTGCCTGCGCTGTTGAACGTGTTGCGAGAGCCGCAGTTTAGAAGTGCGACGTCTAATGAGGCTAGCGACTCTAGAACGGCGCGCCCGCGAGCATTTGTTATGCTGCTGCCCCATTCTTGGGCCCACGCATTGAAGTCTCCAGCTATTACGGACGGGCTGTGCGCTCTCGCGTCCGCCGCTAGTTCGTCCAGCGATTCGCAGAAGTCCAGATAGTCTAGACTAGGCGGGAAATAGCAGCTGTAGATCCACTTGCCGTTTATTAAGGCTCTGACAAAATGCCCGCCTGCTAGCCTCGAACGCAGTTGTACACTGGGATTGCCACATGCCCAAAGCACGGCCTTGCCGGAATTACTGCTTATCCAATTCTCAGCAGGCATCCTGCGAAAAGGCTCACTTATGATTGCCACGTCAGACCTCGTTTCGCGCACCCGCTGCTTCAGCAGCTCGTGAGCCGCTTCGCAGTGATTCAAGTTTAATTCAAGTAGTTGTATGTGTGCACTTGCTTGTGTGCGTATGTTGCTTTACACTACAAAAAATGAAAATTCATCAAATTCTACATATATCAAATTAAGAAAACGAACGCAGCCGATAATCTGATGCAAGAAAAGGATAAAAAAACAAAGCAGCGATCAATTTTTTCATGTGTGTTCTCTCTCGAAATGCTGAGAGTAACTAAATCCACCCTCGTGCTTTTGATTTTTTTGTGTGAGGACTTCGGCAGCCGTTCGGCTTACCCGCAGAGGTGCCGAACAGTGTTGCCATTTTAGCTTATTTCAAGCTAGATCTAGCATATTTCAAACCTCAATTGCTTGAAAATTTCTGAAAATGCTTATAGCCTGAAATCTAGCACATTTTCTATTTCAAAATGTTTATTTTAGCCTGAAAAAAATTTGCTCCCAAAACATTGTTTTTTATAATTGATACTTCTTTTTGGTAATTTTAAGAGTGTAATCGATTAAAAATAGTATATATTGAACGCGTTTTGGTTATTTTAAGAGCGTAATCGGTTAAAAATCGAAAAATCGCGTTTTGGTATTTTTTTGCACATCACTTATTGTAAGCGTGTTTAGAAATTGTGTTTATTGCTGTGGTTAATAAAATGCCGAAAACTATTTACAAACAACATTTTCGCGATGCATGGCTGGAAGATTCGGAATTTAAGGAGTGGTTGCGGAAAGTGCCTGGCGACCAAGGCAAAGCATACTGCTGCTTTTGTAAATGCACAGTCTCTGCTAAATTGTTTGACATTCGACAGCATGCAGCAGCTAAAAAAGCATACGGTGGCAGTTGGTGCAGGTACTCAAAGCAACAAATTAAACTTTGTTAAAAAAATCTTCGAAAACGGAGGAACAAGAAGCGGCATTATGCTTATATATCGCTGAGCACTCGTCCATAGCGCCAATTGACCATTTGTCAGAGGGACATTGGCGCATCAAAATTTAGCTTAATGCTGGACGAGTCCACTGATATAAGTGTGACAAAATTGCTTGGTAAATATAAGTTATAAAATTTGTACTTGAACTCGTTTGAATTTGTTCGTTTAAATTTTAAAGGGCAGTGTTTACATATATATGTGTGTCTTTTTTAATATATAGGTGTAGTAATTAATTACTTCAGCGTTGATAAGAAAATCATGGTGACAACATTTTTAAGTTTAATTCAAATCAATACTGGGGATGCAATGACTATTGCAGAGGCAGTAAAGTCCACTCTTCATAATTGGAATATAAATATATCCAATATGATTGGAATTGGTACGGACAACGCAAACGTCATGACAGGCGTTAAAAAAAGCGTATTTACCGAATTAAAAAAAGTGTGCCAAATCTTATACTGATAAATTGCGTTTGCCATTCCGTCCAATTCGCTGTAAACCATTCGACGAAAAACAATTTTCCAGACCAATTGGAATTTCTCATTTCGGTTACGTACTCATGGTTTGCAAAAAGTTCCATGAGGCAAATGAATTACAGAGTTTTGTATGAGTGTATAAATAATGGGCAGGTACATGTTTATATGTTTTTGTGGAGTTTTGTCAACCGTGCTCGTCAAAAAATTATATATGTTTATGTTTAATTTCAATGTTTGTCTCAATTTTTTGTAAGTAGACTAACCTTCTTTTAGTTTCGTAAATATATTTTTCGTGTAAATATTTTATCTTTCTTTGTTGTAACCTAGGTACCCTTAAAAATTCCGAAGGTTTGTGAGACAAGGTGGTTATCGATAGAAACTGCAGTTTCACGCATAGAAGAACAATGGGATGAGCTAAAACTCCACTTTGGTTTAGCTGCGAGTTCCGAAAAGTGCCACAAGGCAAAAAATACTACATGGGCTTTACTGTGATAGTAAAAACAGGCTTTATTTAATGTTTTTAAAGCCAATACTACACAGCATGCAGAATTTAAACAAATTATTTCAAAGAGAAGAGGCGGAATCCTCAAAACTACTTAATGAAATCATAACTTCTATCAATTCGCTCAAATCCAAAATAATACCTCCCGATGCGAATATAGATGTTATAAAAGATGATTTAAATTGTGCCGTTTCTGATTTGTATATGGGTTATGCTTTTGAAAAAGAAATTAAAGAACCTCAATACATGGACGACAAGACTGAAATTAGAAATAGGTGCATGCACTTTATAAAGGAGCTTATTATCCAGCTCAGAAATAGGTAAGCTTTAAAAACATTTGATTAAAATAATATATTATCTATTCTAATCTTCCATTCAAATTTCAGACTACCTGATAACTATGAGGTATTAAATAAATTGCAAGTTTTTTCGGTTGAAAATGTACTGCGAACAACCAAAAATACAAAAGATATTATATCTGTATTAGAAAATTTTCAGTGTGAAGAAATAGATAAAATTATGTGCCAATTTGAGAAAATTCACCTAATTCCATGGGAAAATACAAGGAATACTATTCAGTTTTGGGCTGAAGTATAAAATTATAAAGATGCGGGCCAAAACAAATCCTTCGAAGAAATTGCATTATTTGCAGTAAAAATCCTTTCGTTACCGTGGTCAAATGCAGCGGTTGACCGTGTGTTCAGTCAAATGAACGTTATTAAAACCGAGCTGAGGAATAAAATGAATGTGAAAACGCTCAACTCAATATTAAGCATACGGTTTGTTTTAAAAATGTTTAATTGTTCAATGTATACTAATCAATTATTTAAGCAGATATGGATTGCGTCGTCATGGCAAATGTTGCCATAACTACCAGCTGCCCACATATTATTTAAATTTAATCCGTACAGCCATAACTACCAGCTGCCCACATATTATTTAAATTTAATCCGTACAGCCGAAAGATGAAGAAGTGGATGAAATAATTCCATTTATTTAACAAAAATTCTAATTTATCTGGTTTTTTTTTGGTTAGCTTATTTTTTAGCCGATTTTAAAATTTTTTTAGCTTATTCTAGCTTTTTTTTGGAAATATAGCTTATTTTGACCCTTAAAATCTGGCAACACTGGTGCCGAACGTGTTCGGCTGACGCGCTGCAGATCTGACGTTTTTTAAAAAAAATTTCCTACCCCAACGCGCCTAAGAGAGCTTCGCTCTAAAAACCCAAGATACGACTTAGAATCGATATATAGAAAAAATATATAATATATATATAAAATAAAAAAAAGCAATGAGGTGTCACAGGACACCCGGGTAGAGCGAAGCTCTCTAGGAATTCGTCGAGTAAACGATGAACTACAGTCATATACAATAGCAGAAATGAATGAACATGAACAACAAATGAAAGCAATGGTATTTTTCTGATAATTCTGATAAAATATAATATATTTCAGCTCACCGCAGTATTACAAAGCAATATTTATTTATCTTCGTTTAAATTTGGCTCGTTTAAATATTTTCCCGAATATTTTCGTTGAACCTAATTGTTCCCATACTCTATCACGGAAATGATTCGTTTATGGTAACTGAAATATGAAATGTATGTTTGTGATTGGATGTGGGTTAGAAAACGTGAAAAAGCAGCATCTATGGTTGTGTTATATCTTGCAGACTTTTCATCTGCAAAATTGACATTGAAGTCTCCAGCCAAAATCAGTGGGAGTTTATGAAAGTTTTGTCCAAGTAGACGAGAACCTTCCTCAGTATACTCCAGAAGTATTTGGTGGATGAACAAAATTATGTCCTCAAGTCTATTACCCGGCGAAATGTAAAGGACTACTATAACTAGTTCAGTACCGTCCTCCATCCTGCATGTGGCGGCACAAATGCCCCGTTTATAGTTTAATAAACGATACTCCTTTATCAAGTCGAACTATAACTCGCAGGACCGAGGAAATAGGCCAATACTTATACTCAGAAACTAAAAGACGAATAGAGGACTGTGCCTTCTTTTCAATTTGTTTGGATGAAAGCATAGATATTAGAAATATTAGTCAAATGGTTATTTGTGTTAGGACTATTGATTACGACTTTAAAATTTGCGATGAATTTCTAAACTTACATTCTTTTCACAGTCATGTAAATGGAAAAAGTACGTTTGATGCCTTTGAGAAGCATGTACTTTCATTCCAATTATCATATAAGGTGTCCTCAATTTGCACTGATGGTGCCGCCACCATGAAAGGAAAGAATGAAGGATTTCTTGGCCATGTCAATAGAAAAATAGGAGAAATACCATTTTTCCATTGTTTCATCCATCAGCAAGCATTGTTTGCAAAAATTTTTCAAGTTGTGGATGCAATGGGTGTAGCAATTAAAATTATTAATCGCATTAAAGGTGGTCATAATTCGCTAACCCATAGAAAGTTTAAATCCTTTCTCTCAGAATTCGGCGCTGAGTACGAGGATCTTTGCCTTTTTACTGATGTTAGGTGGCTGAGCCGAGGCCAAAGTTTAGACAGACTATACAGTCTTCGTAATGAAGTTATTTCTTTCTTAGAAAGCGAAAATTTAGAAAAAGATAAAGATTTGTTAGCTTCTCTAAAAAATACATTATTTATTTTAGACTTGGCGTTTCTAACTGACATAGTCCTTTTTATTAATCAATTAAATCTTCAGCTTCAAGGCTTCAGCTTCAACAAACTTCCGTCCGATTTAATTGCAGCAATCAATAAATTTAGTCGCAAAATTAATGGTCTTCAAATTCAAATGAAAAACAATGACCTGTCCAGCCTTCAGCGAACTGCAGAAATTGTTGCATTGTACCCCAATCCTTCCCGAATTCAGGAGTACGCAGAGGCAGTTAATACCCTTTCCTCTGAAATAGCGGAAAAATGTTCTGATTTTAAACAAATCAATTGGCTCAATGCAGTTTTTAATAACCCCATAGAAGCAGAATCTGAATCAATTCCAGAAGAAATTAGGGAGGAATTACAGGTCATGAAAATTGACTTGATGCTGCCACAAAGTAGTGGAATAGAATTTTGGCGGGAACTTCCGATAGATAAATTTCCGATTTGCAAAAAGGCAATGTTAAAATTATGTTCTATGTTTACCACAACATATATTTGTGAAACAACATTTTCCACAATGAAATTAATAAAAAATTCTATTCGAAACAGTCTAACTCATAGCCATTTACAAGATCTCCTTCGGATAAAAAGTATAAATATAGAAGTTAATGAAATAGTTGAGTTTAAAAAAAAAATATGAATTCAAAATTATTGGTTTTCCATCGCATTTTACATTTTTCTTGCTTTCGTCACATGCAATTTACGCAGTGTAAAGCAACTTACGCACACAAGCAAGCGCACACACACTTACAACTACATCTTTTTAGTGCTCTCTTTGTGCCGGGCCCTGATTTAGATAGACTATTCCAGGGCCCGGCACAAAGAGAGCGCTTAAAAAGTGTAGTTGTATGTGTGCACTTGCTTGTGTGCGTATGTTGCTTAAAAAGTGTAGTTGTATGTGTGCACTTGCTTGTGTGCGTATGTTGCTTTACACTACAAAAAATGAAAATTCATCAAATTCTACATATATCAAATCAAGAAAACGAACGCAGCCGATAATCTGATGCAAGAAAAAGATAAAAAAACAAAGCAGCGATCAATTTTTTCATGTGTGTTCTCTCTCGAAATGCTGAGAGTAACTAAATCCACCCTCGTGCTTTTGATTTTTTTGTGTGAGGACTTCGGCAGCCGTTCGGCTTACACGCAGAGGTGCCGAACAGTGTTGCCATTTTAGCTTATTTCAAGCTAGATCTAGCATATTTCAAACCTCAATTGCTTGAAAATTTCTGAAAATGCTTATAGCCTGAAATATAGCATATTTTCTATTTCAAAATGTTTATTTTAGCCTGAAAAAAATTTGCTCCCAAAACATTGTTTTTTATAATTGATACTTCTTTTGGTAATTTTAAGAGTGTAATCGATTAAAAATAGTATATATTGAACGCGTTTTGGTTATTTTAAGAGCGTAATCGGTTAAAAATCGAAAAATCGCGTTTTGGTATTTTTTGCACATCACTTATTGTAAGCGTGTTTAGAAATTGTGTTTATTGCTGTGGTTAATAAAATGCCGAAAACTATTTACAAACAACATTTTCGCGATGCATGGCTGGAAGATTCGGAATTTAAGGAGTGGTTGCGGAAAGTGCCTGGCGACCAAGGCAAAGCATACTGCTGCTTTTGTAAATGCACAGTCTCTGCTAAATTGTTTGACATTCGACAGCATGCAGCAGCTAAAAAGCATACGGTGGCAGTTGGTGCAGGTACTCAAAGCAACAAATTAAACTTTGTTAAAAAATCTTCGAAAACGGAGGAACAAGAAGCGGCATTATGCTTATATATCGCTGAGCACTCGTCCATAGCGCCAATTGACCATTTGTCAGAGGGACATTGGCGCATCAAAATTTAGCTTAATGCTGGACGAGTCCACTGATATAAGTGTGGCAAAATTGCTTGGTAAATATAAGTTATAAAATTTGTACTTGAACTCGTTTGAATTTGTTCGTTTAAATTTTAAAGGGCAGTGTTTACATATATATGTGTGTCTTTTTTTAATATATAGGTGTAGTAATTAATTACTTCAGCGTTGATAAGAAAATCATGGTGACAACATTTTTAAGTTTAATTCAAATCAATACTGGGGATGCAATGACTATTGCAGAGGCAGTAAAGTCCACTCTTCATAATTGGAATATAAATATATCCAATATGATTGGAATTGGTACGGACAACGCAAACGTCATGACAGGCGTTAAAAAAAGCGTATTTACCGAATTAAAAAAAAGTGTGCCAAATCTTATACTGATAAATTGCGTTTGCCATTCCGTCCAATTGGCTGTAAACCATTCGACGAAAAACAATTTTCCAGACCAATTGGAATTTCTCATTTCGGTTACGTACTCATGGTTTGCAAAAAGTTCCATGAGGCAAATGAATTACAGAGTTTTGTATGAGTGTATAAATAATGGGCAGGTACATGTTTATATGTTTTTGTGGAGTTTTGTCAACCGTGCTCGTCAAAAAATTATATATGTTTATGTTTAATTTCAATGTTTGTCTCAATTTTTTGTAAGTAGACTAACCTTCTTTTAGTTTCGTAAATATATTTTTCGTGTAAATATTTTATCTTTCTTTGTTGTAACCTAGGTACCCTTAAAAATTCCGAAGGTTTGTGAGACAAGGTGGTTATCGATAGAAACTGCAGTTTCACGCATAGAAGAACAATGGGATGAGCTAAAACTCCACTTTGGTTTAGCTGCGAGTTCCCGAAAAGTGCCACAAGGCAAAAATACTACATGGGCTTTACTGTGATAGTAAAAACAGGCTTTATTTAATGTTTTTAAAGCCAATACTACACAGCATGCAGAATTTAAACAAATTATTTCAAAGAGAAGAGGCGGAATCCTCAAAACTACTTAATGAAATCATAACTTCTATCAATTCGCTCAAATCCAAAATAATACCTCCCGATGCGAATATAGATGTTATAAAAGATGATTTAAATTGTGCCGTTTCTGATTTGTATATGGGTTATGCTTTTGAAAAAGAAATTAAAGAACCTCAATACATGGACGACAAGACTGAAATTAGAAATAGGTGCATGCACTTTATAAAGGAGCTTATTATCCAGCTCAGAAATAGGTAAGCTTTAAAAACATTTGATTAAAATAATATATTATCTATTCTAATCTTCCATTCAAATTTCAGACTACCTGATAACTATGAGGTATTAAATAAATTGCAAGTTTTTTCGGTTGAAAATGTACTGCGAACAACCAAAAATACAAAAGATATTATATCTGTATTAGAAAATTTTCAGTGTGAAGAAATAGATAAAATTATGTGCCAATTTGAGAAAATTCACCTAATTCCATGGGAAAATACAAGGAATACTATTCAGTTTTGGGCTGAAGTATAAAATTATAAAGATGCGGGCCAAAACAAATCCTTCGAAGAAATTGCATTATTTGCAGTAAAAATCCTTTCGTTACCGTTGTCAAATGCAGCGGTTGACCGTGTGTTCAGTCAAATGAACGTTATTAAAACCGAGCTGAGGAATAAAATGAATGTGAAAACGCTCAACTCAATATTAAGCATACGGTTTGTTTTAAAAATGTTTAATTGTTCAATGTATACTAATCAATTATTTAAGCAGATATGGATTGCGTCGTCATGGCAAATGTTGCCATAACTACCAGCTGCCCACATATTATTTAAATTTAATCCGTACAGCCGAAAGATGAAGAAGTGGATGAAATAATTCCATTTATTTAACAAAAATTCTAATTTATCTGGTTTTTTTTTGGTTAGCTTATTTTTTAGCCGATTTTAAAATTTTTTTAGCTTATTCTAGCTTTTTTTTTGGAAATATAGCTTATTTTGACCCTTAAAATCTGGCAACACTGGTGCCGAACGTGTTCGGCTGACGCGCTGCAGATCTGACGTTTTTTAAAAAAAATTTCCTACCCCAACGCGCCTAAGAGAGCTTCGCTCTAAAAACCCAAGATACGACTTAGAATCGATATATAGAAAAAATATATAATATATATATAAAATAAAAAAAAGCAATGAGGTGTCACAGGACACCCGGGTAGAGCGAAGCTCTCTAGGAATTCGTCGAGTAAACGATGAACTACAGTCATATACAATAGCAGAAATGAATGAACATGAACAACAAATGAAAACAATGGTATTTTTCTGATAATTCTGATAAAATATAATATATTTCAGCTCACCGCAGTATTACAAAGCAATATATTTTTATCTTCGTTTAAATTTGGCTCGTTTAAATATTTTCCCGAATATTTTCGTTGAACCTAATTGTTCCCATACTCTATCACGGAAATGATTCGTTTATGGTAACTGAAATATGAAATGTATGTTTGTGATTGGATGTGGGTTAGAAAACGTGAAAAAGCAGCATCTATGGTTGTGTTATATCTTGCAGACTTTTCATCTGCAAAATTGACATTGAAGTCTCCAGCCAAAATCAGTGGGAGTTTATGAAAGTTTTGTCCAAGTAGGCGAGAACCTTCCTCAGTATACTCCAGAAGTATTCGGTGGATGAACAAAATTATGTCCTCAAGTCTATTACCCGGCGATATGTAAAGGACTACTATAACTAGTTCAGTACCGTCCTCCATCCTGCATGTGGCGGCACAAATGCCCCGTTTATAGTTTAATAAACGATACTCCTTTATCAAGTCGAACTATAACTCGCAGGACCGAGGAAATAGGCCAATACTTATACTCAGAAACTAAAAGACGAATAGAGGACTGTGCCTTCTTTTCAATTTGTTTGGATGAAAGCATAGATATTAGAAATATTAGTCAAATGGTTATTTGTGTTAGGACTATTGATTACGACTTTAAAATTTGCGATGAATTTTGTAAACTTACATTCTTTTCACAGTCATGTAAATGGAAAAAGTACGTTTGATGCCTTTGAGAAGCATGTACTTTCATTCCAATTATCATATAAGGTGTCCTCAATTTGCACTGATGGTGCCGCCACCATGAAAGGAAAGAATGAAGGATTTCTTGGCCATGTCAAAAGAAAAATAGGAGAAATACCATTTTTCCATTGTTTCATCCATCAGCAAGCATTGTTTGCAAAAATTTTTCAAGTTGTGGATGCAATGGGTGTAGCAATTAAAATTATTAATCGCATTAAAGGTGGTCATAATTCGCTAACCCATAGAAAGTTTAAATCCTTTCTCTCAGAATTCGGCGCTGAGTACGAGGATCTTTGCCTTTTACTGATGTTAGGTGGCTGAGCCGAGGCCAAAGTTTAGACAGACTATACAGTCTTCGTAATGAAGTTATTTCTTTCTTAGAAAGCGAAAATTTAGAAAAAGATAAAAATTTGTTAGCTTCTCTAAAAAATCCATTATTTATTTTAGACTTGGCGTTTCTAACTGACATAGTCCTTTTCATTAATCAATTAAATCTTCAGCTTCAAGGCTTCAGCTTCAACAAACTTCCGTCCGATTTAATTGCAGCAATCAATAAATTTAGTCGCAAAATTAATGGTCTTCAAATTCAAATGAAAAACAATGACCTGTCCAGCCTTCAGCGAACTGCAGAAATTGTTGCATTGTACCCCAATCCTTCCCGAATTCAGGAGTACGCAGAGGCAGTTAATACCCTTTCCTCTGAAATAGCGGAAAAATGTTCTGATTTTAAACAAATCAATTGGCTCAATGCAGTTTTTAATAACCCCATAGAAGCAGAATCTGAATCAATTCCAGAAGAAATTAGGGAGGAATTACAGGTCATGAAAATTGACTTGATGCTGCCACAAAGTAGTGGAATAGAATTTTGGCGGGAACTTCCGATAGATAAATAATTTCCGATTTGCAAAAAGGCAATGTTAAAATTATGTTCTATGTTTACCACAACATATATTTGTGAAACAACATTTTCCACAATGAAATTAATAAAAAATTCTATTCGAAACAGTCTAACTCATAGCCATTTAGAAGATCTCCTTCGGATAAAAAGTATAAATATAGAAGTTAATGAAATAGTTGAGTTTAAAAAAAAAATATGAATTCAAAATTATTGGTTTTCCATCGCATTTTACATTTTTCTTGCTTTCGTCACATGCAATTTACGCAGTGTAAAGCAACTTACGCACACAAGCAAGCGCACACATACTTACAACTACATCTTTTTAGTGCTCTCTTTGTGCCGGGCCCTGATTTAGATAGACTATTCCAGGGCCCGGCACAAAGAGAGCGCTTAAAAAGTGTAGTTGTATGTGTGCACTTGCTTGTGTGCGTATGTTGCTTAAAAAGTGTAGTTGTATGTGTGCACTTGCTTGTGTGCGTATGTTGCTTTACACTGCAAAAAATGAAAATTCATCAAATTCTACATATATCAAATCAAGAAAACGAACGCAGCCGATAATCTGATGCAAGAAAAAGATAGAAAAACAAAGCAGCGATCAATTTTTTCATGTGTGTTCTCTCTCGAAATGCTGAGAGAAACTAAAAGCATGAGGGTGGCTTTTG
The DNA here is from genome assembly GCA_018152135.1 of Drosophila paulistorum. NCBI lineage: Eukaryota > Metazoa > Arthropoda > Insecta > Diptera > Drosophilidae > Drosophila > Drosophila paulistorum. Next base: position 598,329 of record JAECXG010000713.1, read on the forward strand.
ATTTTTTTGTGTGAGGACTTCGGCAGCCGTTCGGCTTACACGCAGAGGTGCCGAACAGTGTTGCCATTTTAGCTTATTTCAAGCTAGATCTAGCATATTTCAAACCTCAATTGCTTGAAAATTTCTGAAAATGCTTATAGCCTGAAATCTAGCATATTTTCTATTTCAAAATGTTTATTTTAGCCTGAAAAAAATTTGCTCCCAAAACATTGTTTTTTATAATTGATACTTCTTTTTGGTAATTTTAAGAGTGTAATCGATTAAAAATAGTATATATTGAACGCGTTTTGGTTATTTTAAGAGCGTAATCGGTTAAAAATCGAAAAACCGCGTTTTGGTATTTTTTTGCACATCACTTATTGTAAGCGTGTTTAGAAATTGTGTTTATTGCTGTGGTAAATAAAATGCCGAAAACTATTTACAAACAACATTTTCGCGATGCATGGCTGGAAGATTCGGAATTTAAGGAGTGGTTGCGGAAAGTGCCTGGCGACCAAGGCAAAGCATACTGCTGCTTTTGTAAATGCACAGTCTCTGCTAAATTGTTTGACATTCGACAGCATGCAGCAGCTAAAAAAGCATACGGTGGCAGTTGGTGCAGGTACTCAAAGCAACAAATTAAACTTTGTTAAAAAATCTTCGAAAACGGAGGAACAAGAAGCGGCATTATGCTTATATATCGCTGAGCACTCGTCCATAGCGCCAATTGACCATTTGTCAGAGGGACATTGGCGCATCAAAATTTAGCTTAATGCTGGACGAGTCCACTGATATAAGTGTGACAAAATTGCTTGGTAAATATAAGTTATAAAATTTGTACTTGAACTCGTTTGAATTTGTTCGTTTAAATTTTAAAGGGCAGTGTTTACATATATATATGTGTCTTTTTTAATATATAGGTGTAGTAATTAATTACTTCAGCGTTGATAAGAAAATCATGGTGACAACATTTTTAAGTTTAATTCAAATCAATACTGGGGATGCAATGACTATTGCAGAGGCAGTAAAGTCCACTCTTCATAATTGGAATATAAATATATCCAATATGATTGGAATTGGTACGGACAACGCAAGCGTCATGACAGGCGTTAAAAAAAGCGTATTTACCGAATTAAAAAAAAAGTGTGCCAAATCTTATACTGATAAATTGCGTTTGCCATTCCGTCCAATTGGCTGTAAACCATTCGACGAAAAACAATTTTCCAGACCAATTGGAATTTCTCATTTCGGTTACGTACTCATGGTTTGCAAAAAGTTCCATGAGGCAAATGAATTACAGAGTTTTGTATGAGTGTATAAATAATGGGCAGGTACATGTTTATATGTTTTTGTGGAGTTTTGTCAACCGTGCTCGTCAAAAAATTATATATGTTTATGTTTAATTTCAATGTTTGTCTCAATTTTTTGTAAGTAGACTAACCTTCTTTTAGTTTCGTAAATATATTTTTCGTGTAAATATTTTATCTTTCTTTGTTGTAACCTAGGTACCCTTAAAAATTCCGAAGGTTTGTGAGACAAGGTGGTTATCGATAGAAACTGCAGTTTCACGCATAGAAGAACAATGGGATGAGCTAAAACTCCACTTTGGTTTAGCTGCGAGTTCCGAAAAGTGCCACAAGGCAAAAATACTACATGGGCTTTACTGTGATAGTAAAAACAGGCTTTATTTAATGTTTTTAAAGCCAATACTACACAGCATGCAGAATTTAAACAAATTATTTCAAAGAGAAGAGGCGGAATCCTCAAAACTACTTAATGAAATCATAACTTCTATCAATTCGCTCAAATCCAAAATAATACCTCCCGATGCGAATATAGATGTTATAAAAGATGATTTAAATTGTGCCGTTTCTGATTTGTATATGGGTTATGCTTTTGAAAAAGAAATTAAAGAACCTCAATACATGGACGACAAGACTGAAATTAGAAATAGGTGCATGCACTTTATAAAGGAGCTTATTATCCAGCTCAGAAATAGGTAAGCTTTAAAAACATTTGATTAAAATAATATATTATCTATTCTAATCTTCCATTCAAATTTCAGACTACCTGATAACTATGAGGTATTAAATAAATTGCAAGTTTTTTCGGTTGAAAATGTACTGCGAACAACCAAAAATACAAAAGATATTATATCTGTATTAGAAAATTTTCAGTGTGAAGAAATAGATAAAATTATGTGCCAATTTGAGAAAATTCACCTAATTCCATGGGAAAATACAAGGAATACTATTCAGTTTTGGGCTGAAGTATAAAATTATAAAGATGCGGGCCAAAACAAATCCTTCGAAGAAATTGCATTATTTGCAGTAAAAATCCTTTCGTTACCGTGGTCAAATGCAGCGGTTGACCGTGTGTTCAGTCAAATGAACGTTATTAAAACCGAGCTGAGGAATAAAATGAATGTGAAAACGCTCAACTCAATATTAAGCATACGGTTTGTTTTAAAAATGTTTAATTGTTCAATGTATACTAATCAATTATTTAAGCAGATATGGATTGCGTCGTCATGGCAAATGTTGCCATAACTACCAGCTGCCCACATATTATTTAAATTTAATCCGTACAGCCGAAAGATGAAGAAGTGGATGAAATAATTCCATTTATTTAACAAAAATTCTAATTTATCTGGTTTTTTTTTTTTGGTTAGCTTATTTTTTAGCCGATTTTAAAATTTTTTTAGCTTATTCTAGCTTTTTTTTTGGAAATATAGCTTATTTTGACCCTTAAAATCTGGCAACACTGGTGCCGAACGTGTTCGGCTGACGCGCTGCAGATCTGACGTTTTTTAAAAAAATTTCCTACCCCAACGCGCCTAAGAGAGCTTCGCTCTAAAAACCCAAGATACGACTTAGAATCGATATATAGAAAAAATATATAATATATATATAAAATAAAAAAAGCAATGAGGTGTCACAGGACACCCGGGTAGAGCGAAGCTCTCTAGGAATTCGTCGAGTAAACGATGAACTACAGTCATATACAATAGCAGAAATGAATGAACATGAACAACAAATGAAAGCAATGGTATTTTTCTGATAATTCTGATAAAATATAATATATTTCAGCTCACCGCAGTATTACAAAGCAATATTTATTTATCTTCGTTTAAATTTGGCTCGTTTAAATATTTTCCCGAATATTTTCGTTGAACCTAATTGTTCCCATACTCTATCACGGAAATGATTCGTTTATGGTAACTGAAATATGAAATGTATGTTTGTGATTGGATGTGGGTTAGAAAACGTGAAAAAGCAGCATCTATGGTTGTGTTATATCTTGCAGACTTTTCATCTGCAAAATTGACATTGAAGTCTCCAGCCAAAATCAGTGGGAGTTTATGAAAGTTTTGTCCAAGTAGACGAGAACCTTCCTCAGTATACTCCAGAAGTATTCGGTGGATGAACACAATTATGTCCTCAAGTCTATTACCCGGCGATATGTAAAGGACTACTATAACTAGTTCAGTACCGTCCTCCATCCTGCATGTGGCGGCACAAATGCCCCGTTTATAGTTTAATAAACGATACTCCTTTATCAAGTCGAACTATAACTCGCAGGACCGAGGAAATAGGCCAATACTTATACTCAGAAACTAAAAGACGAATAGAGGACTGTGCCTTCTTTTCAATTTGTTTGGATGAAAGCATAGATATTAGAAATATTAGTCAAATGGTTATTTGTGTTAGGACTATTGATTACGACTTTAAAATTTGCGATGAATTTCTAAACTTACATTCTTTTCACAGTCATGTAAATGGAAAAAGTACGTTTGATGCCTTTGAGAAGCATGTACTTTCATTCCAATTATCATATAAGGTGTCCTCAATTTGCACTGATGGTGCCGCCACCATGAAAGGAAAGAATGAAGGATTTCTTGGCCATGTCAAAAGAAAAATAGGAGAAATACCATTTTTCCATTGTTTCATCCATCAGCAAGCATTGTTTGCAAAAATTTTTCAAGTTGTGGATGCAATGGGTGTAGCAATTAAAATTATTAATCGCATTAAAGGTGGTCATAATTCGCTAACCCATAGAAAGTTTAAATCCTTTCTCTCAGAATTCGGCGCTGAGTACGAGGATCTTTGCCTTTTTACTGATGTTAGGTGGCTGAGCCGAGGCCAAAGTTTAGACAGACTATACAGTCTTCGTAATGAAGTTATTTCTTTCTTAGAAAGCGAAAATTTAGAAAAGATAAAGATTTGTTAGCTTCTCTAAAAAATCCATTATTTATTTTAGACTTGGCGTTTCTAACTGACATAGTCCTTTTCATTAATCAATTAAATCTTCAGCTTCAAGGCTTCAGCTTCAACAAACTTCCGTCCGATTTAATTGCAGCAATCAATAAATTTAGTCGCAAAATTAATGGTCTTCAAATTCAAATGAAAAACAATGACCTGTCCAGCCTTCAGCGAACTGCAGAAATTGTTGCATTGTACCCCAATCCTTCCCGAATTCAGGAGTACTCAGAGGCAGTTAATACCCTTTCCTCTGAAATAGCGGAAAAATTTTCTGATTTTAAACAAATCAATTGGCTCAATGCAGTTTTTAATAACCCCATAGAAGCAGAATCTGAATCAATTCCAGAAGAAATTAGGGAGGAATTACAGGTCATGAAAATTGACTTGATGCTGCCACAAAGTAGTGGAATAGAATTTTGGCGGGAACTTCCGATAGATAAATTTCCGATTTGCAAAAAGGCAATGTTAAAATTATGTTCTATGTTTACCACAACATATATTTGTGAAACAACATTTTCCACAATGAAATTAATAAAAATTCTATTCGAAACAGTCTAACTCATAGCCATTTAGAAGATCTCCTTCGGATAAAAAGTATAAATATAGAAGTTAATGAAATAGTTGAGTTAAAAAAAAAATATGAATTCAAAATTATTGGTTTTCCATCGCATTTTACATTTTTCTTGCTTTCGTCACATGCAATTTACGCAGTGTAAAGCAACTTACGCACACAAGCAAGCGCACACATACTTACAACTACATCTTTTTAGTGCTCTCTTTGTGCCGGGCCCTGATTTAGATAGACTATTCCAGGGCCCGGCACAAAGAGAGCGCTTAAAAAGTGTAGTTGTATGTGTGCACTTGCTTGTGTGCGTATGTTGCTTAAAAAGTGTAGTTGTATGTGTGCACTTGCTTGTGTGCGTATGTTGCTTTACACTGCAAAAAATGAAAATTCATCAAATTCTACATATATCAAATCAAGAAAACGAACGCAGCCGATAATCTGATGCAAGAAAAAGATAGAAAAACAAAGCAGCGATCAATTTTTTCATGTGTGTTCTCTCTCGAAATGCTGAGAGAAACTAAATCCACCCTCGTGCTTTTGATTTTTTTGTGTGAGGACTTCGGCAGCCGTTCGGCTTACACGCAGAGGTGCCGAACAGTGTTGCCATTTTAGCTTATTTCAAGCTAGATCTAGCATATTTCAAACCTCAATTGCTTGAAAATTTCTGAAAATGCTTATAGCCTGAAATCTAGCATATTTTCTATTTCAAAATGTTTATTTTAGCCTGAAAAAAATTTGCTCCCAAAACATTGTTTTTTATAATTGATACTTCTTTTTGGTAATTTTAAGAGTGTAATCGATTAAAAATAGTATATATTGAACGCGTTTTGGTTATTTTAAGAGCGTAATCGGTTGAAAATCGAAAAATCGCGTTTTGGTATTTTTTTGCACATCACTTATTGTAAGCGTGTTTAGAAATTGTGTTTATTGCTGTGGTTAATAAAATGCCGAAAACTATTTACAAACAACATTTTCGCGATGCATGGCTGGAAGATTCGGAATTTAAGGAGTGGTTGCGGAAAGTGCCTGGCGAAGAAGGCAAAGCATACTGCTGCTTTTGTAAATGCACAGTCTCTGCTAAATTGTTTGACATTCGACAGCATGCAGCAGCTAAAAAGCATACGGTGGCAGTTGGTGCAGGTACTCAAAGCAACAAATTAAACTTTGTTAAAAAATCTTCGAAAACGGAGGAACAAGAAGCGGCATTATGCTTATATATCGCTGAGCACTCGTCCATAGCGCCAATTGACCATTTGTCAGAGGGACATTGGCGCATCAAAATTTAGCTTAATGCTGGACGAGTCCACTGATATAAGTGTGACAAAATTGCTTGGTAAATATAAGTTATAAAATTTGTACTTGAACTCGTTTGAATTTGTTCGTTTAAATTTTAAAGGGCAGTGTTTACATATATATGTGTGTCTTTTTTTAATATATAGGTGTAGTAATTAATTACTTCAGCGTTGATAAGAAAATCATGGTGACAACATTTTTAAGTTTAATTCAAATCAATACTGGGGATGCAATGACTATTGCAGAGGCAGTAAAGTCCACTCTTCATAATTGGAATATAAATATATCCAATATGATTGGAATTGGTACGGACAACGCAAGCGTCATGACAGGCGTTAAAAAAAGCGTATTTACCGAATTAAAAAAAAGTGTGCCAAATCTTATACTGATAAATTGCGTTTGCCATTCCGTCCAATTCGCTGTAAACCATTCGACGAAAAACAATTTTCCAGACCAATTGGAATTTCTCATTTCGGTTACGTACTCATGGTTTGCAAAAAGTTCCATGAGGCAAATGAATTACAGAGTTTTGTATGAGTGTATAAATAATGGGCAGGTACATGTTTATATGTTTTTGTGGAGTTTTGTCAACCGTGCTCGTCAAAAAATTATATATGTTTATGTTTAATTTCAATGTTTGTCTCAATTTTTTGTAAGTAGACTAACCTTCTTTTAGTTTCGTAAATATATTTTTCGTGTAAATATTTTATCTTTCTTTGTTGTAACCTAGCTACCCTTAAAAATTCCGAAGGTTTGTGAGACAAGGTGGTTATCGATAGAAACTGCAGTTTCACGCATAGAAGAACAATGGGATGAGCTAAAACTCCACTTTGGTTTAGCTGCGAGTTCCGAAAAGTGCCACAAGGCAAAAATACTACATGGGCTTTACTGTGATAGTAAAAACAGGCTTTATTTAATGTTTTTAAAGCCAATACTACACAGCATGCAGAATTTAAACAAATTATTTCAAAGAGAAGAGGCGGAATCCTCAAAACTACTTAATGAAATCATAACTTCTATCAATTCGCTCAAATCCAAAATAATACCTCCCGATGCGAATATAGATGTAGAAGGGCTGAGTCCACTGGACCAAAATAAAATACTCTTCACACCACTTTGCTTTTATGTATTTAAGCTTATTATATTTATTTAATTATTAACAAAAGAAAAAGAAAACTTCTTATTGAACACTTTTAATTTAACGAGACCAACACAACCTCTTCGTCCACCAACTCAAGCCTCTCTCCCCTATCGATTATCAACCTATCGATATCTATCAAACCAGTCGTTATCGGCATTCCTATATCGTTAGGGATTCTCACGCAATCCTACATTCGGCCATTCTACAACCTCATTCGTCCCGAATGATGGATTCCACATCTTCATGTTCTCCGCTACGGTATTGGTCCTATTTGGGCCCTCACCATCTCCAATCTTCTCCACTCCATCTACCACGTCTTAACTTCCTAACAATTTTATACGGCCCTAGATAGTTCTTCTTAAGCTTCAGCCCTGCTCCAAACTGGGTACGCTTTATAGCAACCATATCACCCACTTCGTATTTTGTTTCGGACTTTCTGAACTTGTTATATGACTTACGATTTTCTTCCTGTATTTTTGCTATATTATCTTTTGCTAATCTACGAATTTCATCTTTCTCCCGTTGCAACTCTATAAGTAATTCTTCCTCTAACTGAGACTTTAACTCTTGATCATATGTCGTTCTCATTTCAATACCAGTCAAAATTTTAAAAGGCGAGATCTTAGTACTCCGGGGTGGCGAGGAGTTGATGAACTGTTGTACTCTGCCAACGTTTTTATACTAGGACTTGGGTTCCTCCGCACATAACTTGGTCAATAGAGTTGAAACAGTCCTATTGAGACGCTCGACTTGCCCATTTCTACGAGGTACTCCTGTAGCAATAAGTAAATGCTGAATCTTTTTGGAGGTACAGTATTCTTTAAACATGTTGGAAGTGAAAGCAGTTCCTCTGTCAGTTATAAAACGTTTCGGGTTCCCGAATACTTCCGATTGTCTTTGCAGACGATCAACAACTTCTTCAGATCCTGTGCTCTTAGTGGGATATAGCCAGACGAACTTAGAGAAAGCATCTACTATGACCAAAACATGGTTATACTGCTTTTTTGTCGATTCCATGGGGCCTATATGATCTAGGTGAAACGTTGTCAATGGCTCATCACCTTTGTCGATGACATTTAAAAATCCTTCCTTCCTTCCATGCTTATGCTCGCTCACAATGCACTCCACACACGATTTGATAACCACCTCAACTTTGCTGGCAACGTTTGATATATAATAATCTTTTCCTAGAACATCTATGGTCTTCTTAATTCGAAAATGCCCCTGGCGGTGCGCCATAGTTAGGATTTCTCTTTCCATTGCCGACGGTATAACTATAAGTTCTTTAATCGGGTCTTTATGTAAAATATCGTACTGCAAATAAAAGTCGTCATAAGTCCCGTTTTCCAATGCCTTTCTAACCGCATTAATCCATTCATCCAAAAGCTGAGCCTGTTGTATCTTGTGTCTCAGAGAATTTTCGAGCAATAAGCAATGAATTCTGCTTAACGCGTCCACGTGTTTCATTTTAGTTCCAGGTCGATGTTCGATCTCGAAGTCGAAATCTTGTAGAAATATCGCCCATCGAGCCACTCTTAAAGGCACTTCTTTTTTTTTAATGGTCATTGCGAATGCATTACAATCTGTAACGATTTTTATCTTCTTCCCAAGTACGTACACCCTCCACTTTGACAAAGCCTGAATTATGGCGAGCACTTCCAACACATATGAGTGATACTTCTCCTCTGCTGGTGTAGTCTTACGACTCATGTACTCCACAGGATAAAAATTCTGGTCTTCAGAATTCAATTGTAGTAACATAGCGCCATAACCATACATGCTAGCGTCACAGTGAACTTCGGTAATACCCATCGGATTAAACAAACGTAACACTGGCGGATTTGACAAACATACCTTTAACTGTCTAACGGATGCAAGTGCTTCTTCATTCATCATGAATGGTACCTCTTTTTTCATCATATTCGTCAACGGCCTAGCGATTGTTGCAAAGTCTTTCACAAATCGGCGAAAATACGAAGTAAGACCTAAGAACCTTTGTAAGCCGTTTTTGTCTCTTGGGATTGGGTAATTTTCCACAGCCATAGTCTTTTCTCTGGACGGTTTAATAGTCGAATTTTCAATTATGTATCCTAAAAAATTGACTCGCCTTTGCAAAAATTGGCATTTTTCCCATTTAATTTTAAGTCCTGAAGTCTCGGCTAGATTTAATACTCTTTTCAGCTTATTTAATCCATCTTCCTCATCATCTGATGGTATGATAATGTCATCCATGTACAAAATAACAATCCCTTCATCGATAAGTGGCCTTAAGACTGCAAATATGTATCTCATGAATACAGCTGGCGAATTGGTTATCCCAAATGGCACGAAATTAAACTCGAACTGGCCGTTTTGAGTAACAAACGATGTAAACTTCCGTGAGCTTTCTTCTACGGGAACGTGGAAGAATCCATTGCATAAATCGAGGGTTGTAAACACCTTTCCTCTCTGCAGTTTATGCAAAACGTCGTCAATTAATGCTGTCGGAAAATTGTCTTTTATTATTTTCTGATTCAGCTTCCTGTAATCGCAGCATAATCTTTTCTTGCCATCTTTTTTTGAAACTAGCACAACAGAAGATGAATACTCGGAAAAGCTTTGACGAACAATTCCAGCCTCCATCCATTCCTTTATCTGCTGATTCACTATCGCTTGATCCTGATATGGTAAACGTCTTGGCCTTTGAGAAATCGGAATATCATCTGTTACCACAATCTTCATTTCCACTGAAATAGTAGGTTTTAGCGGTTTATATGACTTCAAAATTTCTAATATATCTGCTTTTATACCTTCGTCTAAATGGATGAGATCAATTTCTAGTGGAGCGTCTTCATCCAAGGTCATTGTCATAATTTTCTCAAACGTTGTCTGCAATTCAGAAATTTTTGTCTTAGTTTGCACTTCCCTGCTTATTGGCTTTGGTATTTCGTCTTCTTTGTGGAACACGATTCGTTTTTTTCCAATAGTTACATTCAAGTTCTCCAGAACATCATTGCCGATCACTCCTTTATACAATGTGTCTTTATCCCGAACAACATGAAAGTCTATTTCTACTGCGTTGCCATCTAACTCTGTTTTGATATTGAAAAATCCCAGTGTACGAATCTTTTTTCCTCCTACGCCAATTACCTCCTTGCATTCACGATTTAAGTTAACCGGGTTTATTTCCTTATAAGTACTCTCGCTAATGGTGGAAAGATCACTGCCCGAATCAAACAGAGCAGATAATACTCCATTACCTATTGGAACGTCCTTAAAAGAACGATTAAACTTAAGTGTCATTTGTTGATAATTCGTATTATCCTTCTTAGTTTCTTTTGCGTTCCTTGCCTCACACTGATTAGCTTTGTGGCCCATCTGATTGCATTTAAAACATTTGAAATTGTCTTTACAATTCTTAGCGACGTGATTCTTTCCTCCACATTTAAAGCATTTGAAATCCTCCAAAGTATTCCTCGATTGCAGCTTCTCAAATCGTGGTTTTGGTTTAGACTCTTGGTTGGAAGCATATTTCTCGTACATCGTTAGTTTCTCTCGTAATTCCTTTAAATCTCTCGCTTGGTAAAGAACGCTTTTATTCATTTTAGAGTCGGGGATACCCTCTATGATGTATTCGACAATGCTTTCCTCATCTAAGCTACCTCTTTTGGCTATACTCTTCATTACGTAAAAGTACTCAACTAGACTCTCGTTGTATCTCTTCTTCCTAGTCTCTAATTGCTTGTGAACTTCTTTCGACGACAATTTAACGGTAAACTCATCCTGTAGCGCGTTCTTAAGGCTACTCCAACTTGTTAGACCCTCTTGACTATTTACGAACAACTTAGCCGCTCCTGTCAACAGCTGTCTACCATAGATAAATTTCTGAAGATCATTCCATTGTACTGTTACGGCAGTACGCTCAAAATCTGAAAGCCATTCTAATACATCCTTTTTGTTGCTCCCATCAAACTCTGTCAACGAATCGCGAATATCTTTCAATGTGAACGCCATTGTCACTTCTCTGACAACTTCTTCACTTTCGCCTTGAATACTGGTATTAGCTTCTGAATATAAGGATTCCTCGTTCGTGTCTAAATCAAAATATGAAATTAATCTCTCTCTTAATTCAGGTTTGTTGCCTTTTACGCTTAAATTCAGCTCTTTTAACTTTTCTTTCAGCCCTGCGACGTTCAGTTCGGTGATCTCGTTATACAACATATGTAAAAATATTGATTACAAAATAATTTAAAATAGTGTTTAAATTAGATGTTAGTTTATATGATTACAAATATTTTTTCTAAAAAAATTTTTAAATCAATTTTTCTTTTCTTATTTTTTTTAAATTTTAAATCGTTTTTCTTATTTTTCAAAATTTTTAACTCGTCTTTTCTCTAATTTCAAAAATTATGATTCGTCTTTTCTCTTATTCAAAACTTTTAAATCAACTTTTCTTTTTTTTTGAAAATTTTAAATCATTTCTTATTTTTCAAAATTTTAAACTCGTCTTTTCTCTAATTTCAAAAATTTAAATTGTCATTTCTTATTTTTATGTTCTTTAACTATTGTTAGTATTAAAAATAAATGTACTTGCGATGTAGCCCTGGTTATTTTACGTCTTTGTTGTCCGCTTCTCGTGATCTTCTTTACGCAGTTGTCTTCTTACGTGTCGGCTTCTTTACGCAGTTGTCTTCTTACGTGTCGGCTTCCTTACGTCTTACAATTAGCTTCTTCTCACTCACACACACACAATGTTGGATGGATGATGCCTTCTGACTGTGCATGTAGTGGTGAGTTGGGTCGTCTCGTTTCGATCTGGTACTCCTCGATTAGCAGCCACTCTCTGTGTGACTCCTAGTCCGATCTCTGCTCCAGGTTACTTCTTGGCTTGCCTGAGTGATTGGATAGCGCCGATTCCAAGCAAGTTCAATGTTTTTCCTGTTTTCTTGTGGTTGTCGTTTTGTCCCTCTCTGAACAAATTTTCGTCTTTTGTTGCTCTTCGTGTTTTGTTCGTCTCTAAACAAATTTTCGTCTTTTGGGATGTTGCTCGTCTTTCACATCTTATCGTCTTTGTTGTTGCTTTTCCTCATTTGTTCCTCACTGAACAAAATTGTCGTCTTTTTAATCGTTTCTCATCTTTTGGTTTTTTTTTATGTTATTTCTCATGTGTTCGTCTCTTCTCGTTAATTTTTGTTGTGAAATTCAGCACTCATTTTTTGTCTCGCTTGCTCTTCTGCTTGGAAATGTTAGCGTCACCTTTGCAATTGCGCGCGTTTTCTTCACAAAGTTTTCTTTCTCACTCGCTTTTTGTTACTAATCCCGGTTGAGCCCCCAAAATGTAGAAGGGCTGAGTCCACTGGACCAAAATAAAATACTCTTCACACCACTTTGCTTTTATGTATTTAAGCTTATCATATTTATTTAATTATTAACAAAAGAAAAAGAAAACTTCTTATTGAACACTTTTAATTTAACGAGACCAACACAACCTCTTCGTCCAGCAATTCAAGCCTCTCTCCCCTATCGATTATCAACCTATCGATATCTATCAAACCAGTCGTTATCGGCATTCCTATATCGTTAGGGATTCTCACGCAATCCTACATAGATGTTATAAAAGATGATTTAAATTGTGCCGTTTCTGATTTGTATATGGGTTATGCTTTTGAAAAAGAAATTAAAGAACCTCAATACATGGACGACAAGACTGAAATTAGAAATAGGTGCATGCACTTTATAAAGGAGCTTATTATCCAGCTCAGAAATAGGTAAATAGGTAGGTTTAAAAACATTTGATTAAAATAATATATTATCTATTCTAATCTTCCATTCAAATTTCAGACTACCTGATAACTATGAGGTATTAAATAAATTGCAAGTTTTTTCGGTTGAAAATGTACTGCGAACAACCAAAAATACAAAAGATATTATATCTGTATTAGAAAATTTTCAGTGTGAAGAAATAGATAAAATTATGTGCCAATTTGAGAAAATTCACCTAATTCCATGGGAAAATACAAGGAATACTATTCAGTTTTGGGCTGAAGTATAAAATTATAAAGATGCGGGCCAAAACAAATCCTTCGAAGAAATTGCATTATTTGCAGTAAAAATCCTTTCGTTACCGTGGTCAAATGCAGCGGTTGACCGTGTGTTCAGTCAAATGAACGTTATTAAAACCGAGCTGAGGAATAAAATGAATGTGAAAACGCTCAACTCAATATTAAGCATACGGTTTGTTTTAAAAATGTTTAATTGTTCAATGTATACTAATCAATTATTTAAGCAGATATGGATTGCGTCGTCATGGCAAATGTTGCCATAACTACCAGCTGCCCACATATTATTTAAATTTAATCCGTACAGCCGAAAGATGAAGAAGTGGATGAAATAATTCCATTTATTTAACAAAAATTCTAATTTATCTGGTTTTTTTTTTTGGTTAGCTTATTTTTTAGCCGATTTTAAAATTTTTTTAGCTTATTCTAGCTTTTTTTTTTGGAAATATAGCTTATTTTGACCCTTAAAATCTGGCAACACTGGTGCCGAACGTGTTCGGCTGACGCGCTGCAGATCTGACGTTTTTTAAAAAAAATTTCCTACCCCAACGCGCCTAAGAGAGCTTCGCTCTAAAAACCCAAGATACGACTTAGAATCGATATATAGAAAAAATATATAATATATATATAAAATAAAAAAAAGCAATGAGGTGTCACAGGACACCCGGGTAGAGCGAAGCTCTCTAGGAATTCGTCGAGTAAACGATGAACTACAGTCATATACAATAGCAGAAATGAATGAACATGAACAACAAATGAAAGCAATGGTATTTTTCTGATAATTCTGATAAAATATAATATATTTCAGCTCACCGCAGTATTACAAAGCAATATTTATTTATCTTCGTTTAAATTTGGCTCGTTTAAATATTTTCCCGAATATTTTCGTTGAACCTAATTGTTCCCATACTCTATCACGGAAATGATTCGTTTATGGTAACTGAAATATGAAATGTATGTTTGTGATTGGATGTGGGTTAGAAAACGTGAAAAAGCAGCATCTATGGTTGTGTTATATCTTGCAGACTTTTCATCTGCAAAATTGACATTGAAGTCTCCAGCCAAAATCAGTGGGAGTTTATGAAAGTTTTGTCCAAGTAGACGAGAACCTTCCTCAGTATACTCCAGAAGTATTTGGTGGATGAACAAAATTATGTCCTCAAGTCTATTACCCGGCGATATGTAAAGGACTACTATAACTAGTTCAGTACCGTCCTCCATCCTGCATGTGGCGGCACAAATGCCCCGTTTATAGTTTAATAAACGATACTCCTTTATCAAGTCGAACTATAACTCGCAGGACCGAGGAAATAGGCCAATACTTATACTCAGAAACTAAAAGACGAATAGAGGACTGTGCCTTCTTTTCAATTTGTTTGGATGAAAGCATAGATATTAGAAATATTAGTCAAATGGTTATTTGTGTTAGGACTATTGATTACGACTTTAAAATTTGCGATGAATTTCTAAACTTACATTCTTTTCACAGTCATGTAAATGGAAAAAGTACGTTTGATGCCTTTGAGAAGCATGTACTTTCATTCCAATTATCATATAAGGTGTCCTCAATTTGCACACAATTTGGAAACGTCTCCTTCTGTGCGTTACAAACATCTGACCAATTTTATAATACCCTCTGCAAGGGTATAAAAATGTAACGGGTTCTATGCAACGGTAATTCAGAATTTTGCTTTCATCGTGAAATTCGCTGAATGTGTGGTCTATTTTTGACTCATCTGATTAGGTTTGACAACTTTGACTTCACTTTTTGACTCACTGCGTGATTGAAAACACATAATTTCTTTGGTGTACTTAAATTTAAAGTAATTGCTACCATTTTTTGTAAATATGGGTCGCGGAAAATCTTTAACCGATTTTGAAAAAGGTCAAATTAAAGGTTATGTTGAATCTGGCCTAAAACATAATGAAATTGGAAAGAAAATTGGTCGAAGCCAAAACTTGGTAAGCAATTTACGCAGATTACGGGAAAAAAATGAAAGGAGGAGAAAAATATGCTACAACGGCATCAGAGAGGCGACTATTCCTTCGAACTGCTTCGAATTCCCACCTCTCTGCCAGTAAAATCAGGGATGAATGCGGTGTAAATGCTAGTTTGGCAACGGTAAAAGGAGTTATTCGGAGTGCTAAACACTTAAAGAAATTAAAAATAAAAAAAAACCTCCTCTTAATGATGCACGAAAGGAAGCACGACTTCGATTTGCGCGGGATCACATGACTTGGAACAAGGAGTGGAAGGCTGTGGTTTTCTCCGACGAAAAAAAGTTCAATCTCGACGGACCGGATGGCTATAACTATTATTTTCCCGATATGAGAAAAGAGGAATGCTTTTTGAGTCGTCATCACTCCTGTACAGGAGGCGTAATGGTTTGGGGAGCCATATCGTTTTATGGAACTTGTGACCTGCAGTTTGTTTCATCAAAGATGAATGCGAATGTCTACAAAACTGTGCTCCAAAAGGCTTTTCCCCAGTTTTCCGAAATTTTTGGACCTATTCAATGGACATACCAACAAGACAACGCCCCTATCCATACAGCCCGGGTGACAAAACAGTGGATTAAGTACCAGAATGTCAACTTGCTCGAGTGGCCGCCATACTCCCCAGACATAAATATTATAGAAAACATTTGGGGACTTTTATCCAGGAGAGTGTATGAAGGGAGAAGATAATTGCAAGACTCGGCGACCCTGGTTGAAGCGATTAAAAAAGCCTGGTCAACTATTTCACTGAGTGAAATTGAAAAATATTACGATTCCTTATCAACTCGAATGTTTGAAATAATAAGGAATAAGGGTGGTCATACCAAATATTAAATAATGCAGAAATAGTGTCTTTTATTATTTAAGTTACCAAGTGCCATGAAATATTGCTGTGAATAATTTTTTTTTTTATAGGTTTGTTGGTCAAACCTATTCACTTGAGCCAAAAAATGTGTAGACTTTCAGTTATGTTTTTGAAAATATAATAAAAAAAATATAAAAACCGAATCTAAAAGAAAAATATCAAGGAAGCTAACTTTGGCAATGCCGAAGTTTTTATACCCTTGCAGTCCTTGGCAATAATATTTTTACATTTTAAAATTTGTTTCCCTGCAACTCAATTTATCAATACACAAATAAAACATTCAAATTGTTACTCTTTTTAAGATGGCTGAGTAAAACGCATACGCACCGACAGACGGACGGACGGACATGGCTATATCGACTCAGCTGCTGTATAAGGCCGTAGTTAGCCGTTGTCTGGTGGGGGCGCTAGGGTGCTCGTATGCTTGAGTGAGGGAGATACTAAGATATGCTTGTAATAAAAAGCATGTGAAAATGCATTTGTTTAATAAATTTAAAATATTTGCTTTACTGGTGTATGGTATACCTAAGTCGGCGAGACGACTTACTTACTTAATTTTGTTATCAATCTACTTGCGAATTATGTCGAAATTTGTAGAAGTTTGATTTGTGTGCGCCATAAATCAGTAGCGGATCTACGGGGGGTGAAATAGGGTAAATTTCCTCCCCCAAAACTCGAAGTCGGATACAAAATCGGAGTTTAGTTAAGAAATTTTACTTGGCCAAACAACATTTTGACCCCCAAAATTGAGCGCACGATCCGTTACTGCCATGAATAGATGGGAATGGAAATTAACTAAATAAAAAACACTAGAATTTTGTTTTGCTTTCTTTTTAATGTATTCGGAGCTTAGAAGACGATTCCATTTAAATTCCACATCCTAGTTCTCATCATTTATTATTTATCCTTGACGCAAAACTGCAATCCACACCCAGAGTATACTGAGCGCCGAACCGGTACCGTCAGGCTATTCGTAATATATATAATAGTAACCATAAATGTATTTTGCCAATCACCAAGACATCATGTCATCCAACACTATTTACATCAATAGTTTCTGTAGAAATTCATAAGTTATTGTCTATGATTAGGATATTTAAGCCATACGTACGTCCTTGACATCATTTTGAGCAGCATTTATACACATTACCAGAGTAAATTCTTTGCTTTCCTTATTTCCTCCTTCTGTGTGCACTAGTCTATGAAATTAGATAAATGCACTTTACATTAAATTTATTTACACTTTTTTTTATGTTCTTACGTTTAGGATTAGACACAAATTTTGGTGTTGAAAAAATTTCACAAAAATAATTTAGTTAACATCCTTTTTTTTTTATCTGAATTTAAAAAAAAAAAAAAACAGAATTTTATTTTAATTTATTCATTTTTTTCTGTTAACCACAGAGAATAGAATAAGACTGAATGTTATATGATTCTCGATTAGGTACTATGACATTTTATGCTGGCAAGGCCTACTTTGCTGGAAATGGAAATTTAAATGTCAATTGAAACATTTGTCAGTGATAGTGTGATCTATAAAAAAAATCTTACAAATATGTCAAATTCAAAGTGTTGAGTAATTAATTTATTAGTTTTTGTGGTAAATATTTACTTAGGCTACTCGAAATTCCAGTGTTGAAAAGTGGAAAATCAACTAAAGCTAGATTTCAGTGTTGAAACCCGCCATTTTTTATGAATTATGGTGCTGGCAGCCCGTAGTTTTTTTGGCGTGTTTTATTATTTTTTTCTGAATTATAAAATCGAGGACAATTAGACTGATCTGACAACCGATTATTGTATTCTGAATTATATTTGAATTATACAATATTTTCGCTTGTTGAAAAAAGTGGGAACAAAAGTTTCAAAAAGCCCGCGTATTCGAGCATCCGAATTTTGGCATCTGGCAACACCATCTCAAAATTTGACAGCCTCTTTTAGCCGGAAAGATCTACTTTTAGCTATAATCCCGGTAAAAACATAATTTTTCTTTTGTTAATTATACAAAAACTACATAATTAATCGCCAAGGCGCACCTGAAGTCGTGCTCATGGAATTTTTCTCTTTAGTTTGATACCAAATTTATGTAGTCTAAGCGCGTTTTTGTAATGGTTGCGTGTAATTTAAATTCTAATTATCCGACGCACATTTGAGTTTATCGCCAACTATCGAGTGCGATCAAAAATATGCGGCGAATTCATAACCGTTTATAGTGATAATGCATCTCTGTAGAAGCTTTGCAGCGTAACCGCAGCTAACTTCATACTCGGTTTAAATAAATCTTTCGTAAGCCCAGAAACAAACAAAAAGAACAAGGAAAAAGCGTTTGAAAAAAATTACGATTTTTGGATACCAATCTCGACCCAGAGGCATATAAGGCGTAAGCCTAACCTAAAGACCTCGTGGGTTAACCTAAACTATATGTTGTACAGCCTCGGTCACAAGGCCAAATCAGTCAACATTTAATTCATTCATAAGGTATGTCCGCTATAGAAAAAAAAAGGTTTTGATATTCGACTAAAATCAGATTAATTTATCTAGGAAAAATTGAAGTACGATTTGACATAACCTATCATAGGCGTATCCCCATCACCATAAGGCCAAGACGATCGTTTAATCAAACTCTGCGGAAGGAAAAAATTTAATCACTGGAGTTAAACATCAGTCAGCAGTGACGTCATAGCTCGACCAGTGAGATGTTAGCTGTCACAAGGCGAAAATTCATGTTTAAAAGAGAGCAATTACCAAGTGGTTATATCGAATTTTGTTTTTATGGAAATTTTCCATAATATTAATTGGTGCTACTAAAAGCTCGTATAAGTCATTTGGAAAAAAAATATTGATTTGGTTGTCGGAGTGTAAACGCGAATAATTATATTAATAGATGAAGAAACGGAAATTTTGCATTGAAAGTAAACGTGTAAATTCAGTAACGATTAGAAAAATACTCTTTTTTTTTTTGCGCACCTACAGTAGATTTATTTTTTTTTGAGTTTGTATGTCGGTATGATGCACTTAAAACATGGAATCGTATAACACATTTGAAACAAAATAATTAAAAAAAAAAAAAAGAAATATCAAAAAGCAACATCCGATCCAGCTGCTGAAGGCCTTCATCGGTGGACTTTCCGAAAACCGTAAGTGTATTCTTTTTATCACTTTTACCTTTTTACTGCGAGAGCTCATAACATATGGTGATTAAGAATAAAGTGCAAAAGAAAAGTAAAGAAAAAGAAGGTTTGATGCCCACACATACCTATGTTATGCAGCTCACTCGCTATTATTGTTTTCTTTTATTTGGTTTATGCATTCTAAATTTTATTTGCCTTTGCCTCACATACAAACCATACTTAAAAATTGATCATGAAATTTTTGAATTAAATTAAATTAAAATTATTGAAAGATATAAGGGCTATCATTCATTTCGGTGTCGCGATTAATTTTTTTAATAAGCTCGTTTACAGTAACAAATATAGCAAGAAAGAAGGAAAACAACAAAACATGTAATACAATAGTTAATAATGAAGCGTAGATTTAAGTAAAGTAACGGGAGAATTTATCTCGGGGAATAGAAAAAATGCCCTTTGCAAATGAAATCGTTTTTGAAGAATAAGTAAATAAGAAAAATGTATTTTGAATAGAAGTTTAAGTTCCCACAACATGAATTTATAAAATGATGAAATAGAATGTGCATTTGGGGTCCATTAACATATCATAATTTTTGTATTTTTGTTATTGGCCATGGACGGGAGGGTACAGATGAATAATGGCAGCTAATATCTCAGCCATACTAAAGCAAGATGTCAAACGTTTGGAGGAGTTCACAATTATATAGCTAGTTGATTAACTTTGCTGTATTTGTTTCTGTCTTGTTGCTCGAGCCATTCGAGATCAATAACTTTGTTTGTTTTGGAGAATATAGTTCTCTCTTTTAGTTTCATTAGGGACTCTATAATAAATTATAGGTAGCGAGATGCCACGGAAACTGCAGCAACAACCCATCCCACCCGGAAGAGCTAGGGTTACATATTAGGGTCCCGATCCGCTGTAAGATCGGAGCATCACGGTGTTAGATATTCAGAAAGCCAACACTACTCTGCTACAATACATAATTTTTGGCGCCCAACACGTGGGACACACAGGTCAAGGTCAACGTTTATATTTGGTATAAATCGAAAGATTAAATGTAAGGCTTTGGTCTTGAGTGGCTCATGATAATGTGACTCGTCGAAGGGAAGTTTTTATTAATTTATATTTACAGTGTATGGAATTTGAGCTAGTTAGCAGAAGCTGATGGTTGTCAACCAACACGTTGGTAGAAATAATTAGTTAAAAAACTCAAGAACCGAAAGAAAAAACATGTAGAGAATTTTTTTAATTCGCACAGGTTTAAAGCCTAGACGTATCACAATTAGCTCGTTTTGCCTTCACAGTGAATTTAATTTTTTTTAAGTAAGAAACGCATTAGTCGCGATTTGATTTATATACACATTCGGAATTCGAGTGATTGCGCATGTGATTACTATCGACCAATGTTAACGGTATAAACTAAAGTCAAAATTTAATTTTGTTTCGGATAAGGAAAAATTTAAATTGCACTTATCCTGATTAAGAATTTGTTAGTTGAAGATTATGTCAGAAAGGATTCCTGCACAATCTTTTGGAATCTCAAGGTAATGCTTAAGCGTACACTTGTCAAAAGATGAGCATAGTTGACAGAAGACATTTCTTAACACTTTCGAAATCAGCGAACTAGATTCAATAGTTAAAATCTTAAAACTCCATTTATGTTAATGATAGAAAGCTTTAGAAAAAAAAAATCTATTTCACATATTATATTTTCTTGTTCTGTGGGAAAAATTAAGAAAAAAAAAAAAAATGCCTTTACACCATAGTACGGAGGAAGTAAATAATCCCGCAAATTCTGGGGAAAATATTTGTCTGGTCTGTAGCGAAATTCAAACACAAACGCAGATCAGAGTTATTACTAATTGCAAGCATTCATTTCACAAAGCTTGTATAGTAAATTGTTTAAAAGAAAAGGAAGAATGTCCTGCGTGTCTTACTAAAGTGCAGGAGAAGGACTTAAAAATAATTAAAATAAATCAGCAAGGAAAAAAAGTTAGACCAGTCACCAGATCCTTTGCACGTAGTGTAAATGAAGACCGAAGAACGGAAGAGCTCATAAACGTAAACGTTATTGAAGCACAAATACACAACACAAGTCAAGCCGACCTATTGCCATTAGATGCAGGGAATAGTACGCAACATGGAGAAGTTCCGCAATCAATACCCAGACCAATTCGTCAAAGAGGTAGACCAAGTCGTCGAAGGAACACATGACATCCCGTTAATCAGCCTTTACGTAATGAAATAAATCGAGCGGAAATGGAATCTCTTATTCAGCAGACAGTAGAAAGGGTTATTTCTTCAATAAGTAGCAACGCGCAACAAAATAGTCATATTCGACTAAACAGATCGCCGAGCAGTAGCAGAAGAACACATTATCAATTAATAGGCACAAATAAAGTTGCGGAGGTGATTCAGAAGTGGCGAATGCATTTTGATGGATCTTCTAACGGCTTACCTGTGGAAGAATTTCTATATAGAGCGAAAACGTTGACGCGAGAACATTTAGGTAGAGATTTTGAAGCTTTATGTCGGAATATACACATTGTTCTGATTGGTAAAGCTAAAGATTGGTATTGGCGATACCATAAGGGAATTGACCATCTTAACTGGTCAGAGTTTTGTTTAGCGATACGCCATCAATATAAGGATAGTCGGTCCAATTATGAAATAAGAGAACAAATAAGAGCTCGCAAACAGAAACCGGGAGAAACTTTCGAAGGTTTTTATGAAGCAATATGTCAATTAATGGATCGATTGCCTACAAGATTGGAAGAAGACGAATTAGTAGAAATTGTACAAGGCAATTTACTAGCTGATCTGAAGGATCGACTACTTTTCGAGGAAATACGGTCAATCAGTCACTTACGTCATCTGGTACAAAAGAGAGAGAATTTTCTTAAAGAATCGAGTCGTCTCAAGTTTTCAAATACACGAGGAAAAGATATAGGATCACACCGAGTATATGCAGTAGAGGAAGTAGAAGAAGAAGTAAGCACCATGGAAGGTCATCCTCAAGTAGCAGCTCTGCAGAAAAACACTGAGAAATTATCTTGTTGGAACTGTTGTACTCAAGGCCATAAGTGGGAAGATTGCTTAGAAGAGAGAAGAATATTTTGTTACGGGTGCGGTACGCCTAACATTTATAAGCCCAATTGTTTGAACTGCAAGAAGCGTTCGGAAAACCGGCAAATCGGGGCATCCCAGTCAGTGAGGCTGTCCCACAACCAATAGAAAACAAAAAACCAAGCCTATCCGATTATTTGAATCAATCTATCACAGATAGTCAAAACAAGAATAGCTCACATGTTGATCATAACCTTAGGTTTCTACCTTATCACGAAAAATGGAAAAAGTATTTAGAAATTAAGAACAGAATTTTTGAAGCACCTAAAAATAGAATAAAAAGAAATACACACCGAAGGAGGAAGTTTTTTAGAAATATAAGAGCTAAGAGTAAGATACTTATATCTACAATATTCCAAGACAAAACTGATATGCGTAGTTATGCACAAGTCTCCTTTTTACAATTTTCTGAATTGGGTTTGCTAGACACTGGTGCAAATGTAAGTTGCGTGGGTGCAGATTTAGCCCAGCAAGAATGGTCCAAATATAAACAATTTAAATGCATGGGTTCCAATGTGAAAACAGCTGATGGAAAGCCTCATAAGGTCTTAGGGGTAATGAAAGTAAAGCTTCAATATAAGGACCAAGAGAAAGATATGGAATTATATGTTATACCTTCTATCAAGCAACGTCTGATACTAGGCATCGATTTTTGGAGAATTTTTAATCTAGCTCCAGAAATCATAAGTTCAGTAGAACGCGTATCTGAGTTCCAATTAGAGAAAGAAACAGAAACATGTCCGTTAACCGAAAAACAGTTTCAACAACAAAAATCAAGGAGTTGTTTCCTAACTTTGCAAAACAGGGCCTTGGACGTACTTCTTTGCTAGAACACCACATTGATGTAGGTGAGGCCAAACCAGTAAAGCAGAGATATTATCCGGTAAGTCCTGCAGTAGAAAAACTTTTATACCAAGAAGTAGATAGAATGATAAGCCTAGGAGTCATAGAACCTTCTCAAAGTGCTTGGAGTTCTCCAATGAGAATGGTAGTGAAGCCTAACAAAGTGAGATTGTGCTTGGACGCACGAAAAGTGAATGAAGTAACTCACAAAGATGCATACCCATTGCAAAGCATCGAGGGTATCTTTGCTAGATTACCGAAAGCAAATATTATTTCAAAACTTGATTTAAAAGACGCTTATTGGCAAATATGTCTGACAGAGCAATCGAAGGCGTTAACCGCTTTCACAGTTCCGGGAAGGCCATTGTATCAGTTTACAGTTATGCCTTTTGGACTCTGTAATGCCGCTGCAACCATGTGTCGCCTGATGGACGAAATTATTCCACCAGAGTTACGTCATTGTGCTTTTGGTTATCTTGATGACCTATGCATTGTAACATCTGATTTTCAGTCTCATTTAGCAGTTCTGGTAAGAATAGCAGAACAGTTTCGTAAAGCCAATTTGACGCTTAACTTGGCAAAGAGCCAATTCTGTGTGACAAAAATAAACTATTTGGGCTATGTAATTGGAAGCGGAGGAATTTCCACTGATCCTTCCAAGATTTCCTGTATATTAAATTGGCCAACGCCGAAAAATTTGAAACAAGTTCGTGGGTTTTTAGGAGTCTGCGGTTGGTACCGAAGGTTTATCCGAAATTTTGCAGAAATTACCTGCCCAATTACCGATATACTAGCTACAAAAAAACCATTTAAGTGGACTTTAGAGGCTCAGGAAGCAATGAATAAACTTAAATTTCTTTTAACCACGGCTCCGGTATTAGCCAATCCAAATTTCGATCAGAAATTCTACGTACATTGCTTGCGATAAAGGGGTTGGAGCAGTTTTAGTTCAGTTGTCCGATAATCAAGAAGAAAAACCTATAGCATACATGTCTAAGAAACTAAGCAAGGCGCAAAGAAATTATAGCGTAACAGAACGCGAATGTTTAGCAGTCATTTTAGCCATAGAAAAGTATCGATGTTACTTAGAGTTACAGGAGTTTGAAGTTGTGACGGATCACTCAAGTTTATTATGGCTATTAAGACAACAAAACGTATCAGGACGATTAGCCAGATGGATATTAAGGTTACAAGCGTTAAAGTTTACGATTTCACACCGCAAAGGAAAAGATCATATAGTTCCAGATGCATTGTCAAGAATGTGGGAAGCAGACATAGAATCTCTGGAAAAGATGGAACCAATGATAGATTTGGAATCATCAGCTTTTTTAGATCAGGAATATTTAGAACTCAAACAAAGGGTAGGTGAGAATTTAGAAAAATTCCCAGACTTACAAGTGAAGGATAAATTTGTATATATTCGAACTGAACATTCACCTGGTAGTGAAGAAGATAATTCGTTCTGCTGGAAATTATGGGTACCGGAGAAATTAAGATTAATAGCCATAGAGCAAGCTCATGATAATATGTTATCGGCACATGGAGGTGTCCAAAAAACTATAGAGCGATTAAGAAGAAATCTATTTTGGCCTGGATTATCCAAACAGGTTCGAGAATATATAAGCAATTGTGCCACCTGTAAAGAAACGAAAGCTCCAAACAAAATATTAAGACCTCCCATGGGAGTACAAAGTGTTTCAGTCAGACCGTTCCAAAAACTGTATATCGACTTACTTGGACCATATCCGAGAAGTAAATCAGGCCATATTGGTTTGCTCATAGTTCTTGATCATTTTAGCAGATACCATTGGCTTTGCCCAATGAAAAAATTTACGTCAAATTTGATTCAGGAATTTTTAGAAAAGCAAATTTTTCACTGTTATGGAGTACCAGAAATTATTATAAGCGACAATGGATCCCAGTTCAAGGCTGTTGCCTTTGAAGCCTTTTTATCTAAATACGCAATTAAGCATATTTTTACGGCGCTGTACTCACCGCAGAGTAACGCAGCCGAAAGAGTTAATAGATCGCTATTGTCCGCTGTGCGCTCATATTTAAAACAAGATCAACGAGAATGGGATAAATATTTAACAAATATATCTTGTGCTCTTAGGTCAGCACTTCATCAGTCTCTAGGATGTTCACCATATAAGGCTCTATTTGGATTTAATATGATTAATCATGGCGACGAATATAAACTTTTGAGAAATTTACAATTGCTAGAAGAATCTATACCCTTTAGTAGACCGGATACGCTTACTTTGATTCGCAAGAATATTCAAGACAATAGTAAAAAAGCATACGAATGCAATGTAAAGCAGTATAATTTAAGATCCAGTCCAGTTTCATTTAAAGTCGGCCAAGAAGTTTTTAAAAGAAATTTTAACTTGAGCAATTTTAGTCAGAACTATAATAAGAAGTTAGGACCTCAGTTCTCACAATGTCGAGTTAAGAAGAAGTTTGGAAATGCGTATTATTTATTGGAAACCTTGCAAGGGAAAGTAATTGGAACTTATCATGCGAAGGACATTCGACCTTAAAATTCCAGTTAATCTTCCTCCTGATAGTTGTCAGAATTACCTGTGTTTGTAATGGTTGCGTGTAATTTAAATTCTAATTATCCGACGCACATTTGAGTTTATCGCCAACTATCGAGTGCGATCAAAAATATGCGGCGAATTCATAACCGTTTATAGTGATAATGCATCTCTGTAGAAGCTTTGCAGCGTAACCGCAGCTAACTTCATAAAGGGAAGGCTTTGAGAATAGGAGCGAAAGGGTATATAAGAACGTGCCACCCACACTTCCACCTCTTTCATTATTCTGGCTCAACGAAAATTTAGAATAAATTGCTTTGGAATAAAGTGAAGCGTTTAAATTTTAATGGTGAAAATCACCAAAAACGTCAAGCCACTCGGTTTAAATAAATCTTTCGTAAGCCCAGAAACAAACAAAAAGAACAAGGAAAAAGCGTTTGAAAAAAATTACGATTTTTGGATACCAATCTCGACCCAGAGGCATATAAGGCGTAAGCCTAACCTAAAGACCTCGTGGGTTAACCTAAACTATATGTTGTACAGCCTCGGTCACAAGGCCAAATCAGTCAACATTTAATTCATTCATAAGGTATGTCCGCTATAGAAAAAAAAAGGTTTTGATATTCGACTAAAATCAGATTAATTTATCTAGGAAAAATTGAAGTACGATTTGACATAACCTATCATAGGCGTATCCCCATCACCATAAGGCCAAGACGATCGTTTAATCAAACTCTGCGGAAGGAAAAAATTTAATCACTGGAGTTAAACATCAGTCAGCAGTGACGTCATAGCTCGACCAGTGAGATGTTAGCTGTCACAAGGCGAAAATTCATGTTTAAAAGAGAGCAATTACCAAGTGGTTATATCGAATTTTGTTTTTATGGAAATTTTCCATAATATTAATTGGTGCTACTAAAAGCTCGTATAAGTCATTTGGAAAAAAAATATTGATTTGGTTGTCGGAGTGTAAACGCGAATAATTATATTAATAGATGAAGAAACGGAAATTTTGCATTGAAAGTAAACGTGTAAATTCAGTAACGATTAGAAAAATACTCTTTTTTTTTTTGCGCACCTACAGTAGATTTATTTTTTTTTGAGTTTGTATGTCGGTATGATGCACTTAAAACATGGAATCGTATAACACATTTGAAACAAAATAATTAAAAAAAAAAAAAAAAGAAATATCAAAAAGCAACATCCGATCCAGCTGCTGAAGGCCTTCATCGGTGGACTTTCCGAAAACCGTAAGTGTATTCTTTTTATCACTTTTACCTTTTTACTGCGAGAGCTCATAACATATGGTGATTAAGAATAAAGTGCAAAAGAAAAGTAAAGAAAAAGAAGGTTTGATGCCCACACATACCTATGTTATGCAGCTCACTCGCTATTATTGTTTTCTTTTATTTGGTTTATGCATTCTAAATTTTATTTGCCTTTGCCTCACATACAAACCATACTTAAAAATTGATCATGAAATTTTTGAATTAAATTAAATTAAAATTATTGAAAGATATAAGGGCTATCATTCATTTCGGTGTCGCGATTAATTTTTTTAATAAGCTCGTTTACAGTAACAAATATAGCAAGAAAGAAGGAAAACAACAAAACATGTAATACAATAGTTAATAATGAAGCGTAGATTTAAGTAAAGTAACGGGAGAATTTATCTCGGGGAATAGAAAAAATGCCCTTTGCAAATGAAATCGTTTTTGAAGAATAAGTAAATAAGAAAAATGTATTTTGAATAGAAGTTTAAGTTCCCACAACATGAATTTATAAAATGATGAAATAGAATGTGCATTTGGGGTCCATTAACATATCATAATTTTTGTATTTTTGTTATTGGCCATGGACGGGAGGGTACAGATGAATAATGGCAGCTAATATCTCAGCCATACTAAAGCAAGATGTCAAACGTTTGGAGGAGTTCACAATTATATAGCTAGTTGATTAACTTTGCTGTATTTGTTTCTGTCTTGTTGCTCGAGCCATTCGAGATCAATAACTTTGTTTGTTTTGGAGAATATAGTTCTCTCTTTTAGTTTCATTAGGGACTCTATAATAAATTATAGGTAGCGAGATGCCACGGAAACTGCAGCAACAACCCATCCCACCCGGAAGAGCTAGGGTTACATATTAGGGTCCCGATCCGCTGTAAGATCGGAGCATCACGGTGTTAGATATTCAGAAAGCCAACACTACTCTGCTACAATACATTTTGGGCCCGAGTAGCTTAAGTAAATATTTACCTTCAAGTTAAAATTAAGTTTATGTCTTAATATATTAGAACTATCGTTCGAAACGTTCGTAAATTTAGAACTCCAATACTTGTTATTACTTTCTACCGACATGCTAAATTTCATAAATATCTAAGAAATATCAAAGAAGCTAACTTCGGCATTGCCGAAGTTTTTATACCCTTGCAGCCCATGGCAGTGATTTTTATACATTTTGAAATTTGTTTCCCTGCAACTCAATTCATCAATACACAAACAAAACATTCAAATTATTACTCTTTTTACTACAATTTTTTCTTCTTCTTCCATCATTCCCTAAGCAAAGCACCGCACGCATACACATACAGTTCATGTAGCGTTGCGTCTGTGTGTGTGTGTGCATGTGCTCTGTTTGATTTGATGATGACGTAGTAGGCAGCAAGCAGCGCTGCCGGCAGCGCTTGAACCGATTTGTATTGACTGTAACTTATGTTCTATTTATCCGATCAGAATAAATGAAATTTTGGGATCTGAGATTTTATCTCCGATACTATCATATTGCTAAATTTCATGGGGATACTCCAATTTTTGCAAAAGTTTTTGTTCTAGAGCTATATGATATATTAGTCCGATCCTGACAATTTTCATACTTTATCATCTCCGGGCTAAAAGTAGCTCAAATATCATATCAATATTTCATTCCGATAGCTCTTACGATGCCAGCGTGAAGTTGATTTGCACAGACGGACGGATATGGATATATCGCACTCATGCTGATCAAGAATATATATACTTTATGGGGTCGGAAACGTCTCCTTCTGTGCGTTACAAACATCTGACCAATTTTATAATACCCTCTGCAAGGGTATAAAAACGTTTGTATTTTATAAATAATTAATTGTTTCACTTAACAAAATTTATTTGGTGTATATATTCCGATAATGGTTCAAAAATTTGGGGGAGCGGCTAGGAGGCTGGATGAAGACTTCAAAAAAGCAGTTCGAGATATCGTTCAGGTTGCCCCTGTTCTAGAACGAGAATAGATCAGCTGGCATTTTAGCCCCCCGGCAGGACCTCATTTCGGAGGTATTTGGGATGCGGGTGTAAAATCGGTCAAGTATCATTTAAAAAGAGTAATAGGAGATAGTAACCTCACATACGAAGAACTAGCAACGTTATTGTGCCAGATAGAAGCAGTACTAAATTCACGGCCGTTGTATACGACGGGTGAAGATATGGACAACAACGAAGTACATTTCTTGATTGGAAGACCAACATTAGAAGCAGCCGAGTCCATATCAGAAGAAAAAATTGGAAATTTAGACAGATGGAAACTAATTCAGAAAATGAAAAAGGATTTCTGGTTGAAATGGAAAGATGAATATCTATATACTCTTCAGCAGAGGAATAAGTGGCGACGAACCACAGAAAATTTAGAGAATGGTCAGGTCGTACTGATCAAAGATGAAAATTGTCACCCAGCCAGGTGGCCTCTGGGCAAGATTGAAGAAATTCACAAAGGCAGGGACGATAAAGTAAGAGTGGTAAAAGTCAAATTGTAGAAAGGGTCAATTACAAGACCTATAAATAAAATTTGTCCACTCATTGGGGTAAAATCTTCAGAAGACGTTGAGGAGAACCGACATCGGAAAACTACCAGATTCGGTCATCTGTCCAAAGTAGGAACCGTAATGATGTTAGCAATGTTGATGCTACTTTGTCAATTGTCGAATGCAGCAAGCATTAAAGATAATCGACCAAAAATTACGGTAAAAGAACTAAACGCAACAGCCGCATTGTACTTAGATCCAATGGGTGAGGTGGAGGTAGTAGTGGGATCTGGTTGTATACTATTACATGTCGGCATATTTTGAAATGCTTACTAAAGGTGACAGATTGATTCCTAAAATGAGGGATTTATGTCAAAAGTTATATAATTTTGAAGACCAGTGCCATTTCGTGTTAGACAACACGATAAAACGCATTACGGAAATCGAAGAAAATAATAGATTGTTCATGAGTCAAAATAGGCCAAGAAACAAACAAGCACTGTTTGAATTCATGGGTTCACTGTACCAAATATTATTTGGCATAATGGATGCAGATGACAGAGTACAGATGGAAGAAAACATGAGAAATTTACTGACAAATCAGCAAAATCTGAAACACCTACAAGAAAGGCAGACATCGATAGTAGACTCCACGGCAAACATTCTTAAGACAACTATAGATGAAATAAATGATAACTTTCGCAACATGAACAACCGGATTGAAAATATGACGGAAGTACTAAAAGAAAGCTATTACGTATATAGAGAATCCATCCAGTTTTTCATGATTGTAAGGCAACTGAGTTCAGTGGTGGATGAATGTGAAAAAATCCAGACAGGAATTATAAATCTTTTAATAGACATTAACTATGGTAGGTTGAACCCTAACATTTTAAAACCAAGCCAGATGAAGTTGGAAATAACGAAAATAAAGGACAAGTACTACCAGGCAAAAGGACAGGGACTGAGTTAAAAGATATATATACTCTGTTGACGGCCAAGGGTATCTTTATTGACAGAAAACTAATCATAAATGCAAAAATACCACTTTTTGGTAGGCATCCGTCTTTTCTCTATAAAGTTGTTCCAGTACCTGTACGATTAAACAATAATCAAATGGTAATGGTCCATATAGATAGCCAGTACTTAATATATAACTTTGAAATAGACTCGTATCATCTGATGTCTGAGCCAGCTATGCAAAAATGTCGTAGCTGGCAGTCGAACAGGAGAACATGTGAAGGAAGTTGACCATGGAGTAGTGCCAATGATAATGCCTGCGAGCTGACACCTTTTGTGGAGACACCGATTGTGGAGACAAAATCTTACTGGGTAGAATTAGATAGCAGCCGTAGTTGGTTATTCAAGGTACCTCCTAAAGCTAAGGCCAGAGTCCAATGCGGTAACGAACAGCAGGAGGTGCTAGATATACCAGAACAAGGAATTTTAAGCCTCAGATCAGGCTGCACAGCTAGGGCAGAAGATAAAATTTTAGTAGCTCATCATAGCGTCCAATCAGAGTCGTACATAGCTGTTAAAACTTCGCACGTAGGCGATATTAGTAACATAGAAAATATAGCATGGAGTTCACTAGAAGCAAACATAGTAAACCATTCGGCAGAATTAGAAAGAATAGGAAGCCAATTACAATCATTAAAGGAACATCATATTGAATTACTAGGTTTAAACTTCCATCACGTAGCTGGGATCTGAGATTTTATATCAAATTCTATTATATGGGTAAATTTTATGGGGATACTCCAATTTTTGCAAAAATTTTTGTTCCAGAGCTATATGATATAGTAGTCCGATCCTGACAATTTTCATACTTTATCTCACCCGGGTAATAAAAAGCCCCAAAAAAATTTCAACCCGATAGCTCTTAAGATGGCTGAGTAAAACGCGTACGCACCGACGGACAGACGGACATGGCTATATCGACTCAGCTTTTCATGCTGATCAAGAATATATATACTTTATGGGGTCGGAAACGTCTCCTTTTGTGCGTTACAAACATCTGACCAATTTTATAATACCCTCTGCAAGGGTATAAAAATGTAACGGGTTCTATGCAACGGTAATTCAGAATTTTGCTTTCATCGTGAAATTCGCTGAATGTGTGGTCTATTTTTGGCTCATCTGATTAGGTTTGACAACTTTGACTTCACTTTTTGACTCACTGCGTGATTGAAAACACATAATTTCTTTCGTGTACTTAAATTTAAAGTAATTGCTACCATTTTTTGTAAATATGGGTCGCGGAAAATCTTTAACCGATTTTGAAAAAGGTCAAATTAAAGGTTATGTTGAATCTGGCCTAAAACATAATGAAATTGGAAAGAAAATTGGTCGAAGCCAAAACTTGGTAAGCAATTTACGCAGATTACGGGAAAAAAATGAAAGGAGGAGAAAAATATGCTACAACGGCATCAGAGAGGCGACTAATCCTTCGAACTGCTTCGAATTCCCACCTCTCTGCCAGTAAAATCAGGGATGAATGCGGTGTAAATGCTAGTTTGGCAACGGTAAAACGAGTTATTCGGAGTGCTAAACACTTAAAGAGATTAAAAATAAAAAAAAAAACTCCTCTTAATGATGCACGAAAGGAAGCACGACTTCGATTTGCGCGGGATCACATGACTTGGAACAAGGAGTGAAAGGCTGTGGTTTTCTCCGACGAAAAAAAGTTCAATCTCGACGGACCGGATGGCTATAACTATTATTTTCCCGATATGAGAAAAGAGGAATGCTTTTTGAGTCGTCATCACTCCTGTACAGGAGGCGTAATGGTTTGGGGAGCCATATCGTTTTATGGAACTTGTGACCTGCAGTTTGTTTTATCAAAGATGAATGCGAATGTCTACAAAACTGTGCTCCAAAAGGCTTTTCCCCAGTTTTCCGAAATTTTTGGACCTATTCAATGGACATACCAACAAGACAACGCCCCTATCCATACAGCCCGGGTGACAAAACAGTGGATTAAGTACCAGAATGTCAACTTGCTCGAGTGGCCGCCATACTCCCCAGACATAAATATTATAGAAAACATTTGGGGACTTTTATCCAGGAGAGTGTATGAAGGGGGAAGACAATTCAAAGACTCGGCGACCCTGGTTGAAGCGATTAAAAAAGCCTGGTCAACTATTTCACTGAGTGAAATTGAAAAATATTACGATTCCTTATCAACTCGAATGTTTGAAATAATAAGGAATAAGGGTGGTCATACCAAATATTAAATAATGCAGAAATAGTGTCTTTTATTATTTAAGTTACCAAGTGCCATGAAATATTGCTGTGAATAATTTTTTTTTTATAGTTTTGTTGGTCAAACCTATTCACTTGAGCCAAAAAATGTGTAGATTTTCAGTTATGTTTTTAAAAATATATTAAAAAAATATAAAAACCGAATCTAAAAGAAAAAAAACGTTTGTATTTTATAAATAATTAATTGTTTCACTTAACAAAATTTATTTGGTGTATATATTCCGATAATGGTTCAAATTTTGTGGGAGCGGCTAGGAGGCTCGATGAAGACTTCAAAAAAGCAGTTCGAGATATCGTTCAGGTTGCCCCTGTTCTAGAACGAGAACAGATCAGCTGGCATTTTAGCCCCCCGGCAGGACCTTATTTCGGAGGTATTTGGGATGCGGGTGTAAAATCGGTCAAGTATCATTTAAAAAGAGTAATAGGAGATAGTAACCTCACATACGAAGAACTAGCAACGTTATTGTGCCAGATAGAAGCAGTACTAAATTCACGGCCGTTGTATACGACGGGTGAAGATATGGACAACAACGAAGTATTAACTCCTGGACATTTCTTGATTGGAAGACCAACATTAGAAGCAGCCGAGTCCATATCAGAAGAAAAAAATTGGAAATTTAGACAGATGGAAACTAATTCAGAAAATGAAAAAGGATTTCTGGTTGAAATGGAAAGATGAATATCTATATACTCTTCAGCAGAGGAATAAGTGGCGACGAACCACAGAAAATTTAGAGAATGGTCAGGTCGTACTGATCAAAGATGAAAATTGTCACCCAGCCAGGTGGCCTCTGGGCAATAAAGTAAGAGTGGTAAAAGTCAAATTGTAGAAAGGGTCAATTACAAGACCTATAAATAAAATTTGTCCACTCATTGGGGTAAAATCTTCAGAAAACGTTGACGTTCAGGCAAAAGGACAGGGACTGAGTTAAAAGATATTTATACTCTGTTGACGGCCAAGGGTATCTTTATTGACAGAAAACTAATCATAAATGCAAAAATACCACTTTTTGGTAGGCATCCGTCTTTTCTCTATAAAGTTGTTCCAGTACCTGTACGATTAAGCAATAATCAAATGGTAATGGTCCATATAGATAGCCAGTACTTAATATATAACTTTGAAATAGACTCGTATCATCTGATGTCTGAGCCAGCTATGCAAAAATGTCGTAGCTGGCAGTCGAACAGGAGAACATGTGAAGGAAGTTGACCATGGAGTAGTGCCAATGATAATGCCTGCGAGCTGACACCTTTTGTGGAGACACCGATTGTGGAGACAAAATCTTACTGGGTAGAATTAGATAGCAGCCGTAGTTGGTTATTCAAGGTACCTCCTAAAGCTAAGGCCAGAGTCCAATGCGGTAACGAACAGCAGGAGGTGCTAGATATACCAGAACAAGGAATTTTAAGCCTCAGATCAGGCTGCACAGCTAGGGCAGAAGATAAAATTTTAGTAGCTCATCATAGCGTCCAATCAGAGTCGTACATAGCTGTTAAAACTTCGCACGTAGGCGATATTAGTAACATAGAAAATATAGCATGGAGTTCAGTAGAAGCAAGCATAGTAAACCATTCGGCAGAATTAGAAAGAATAGGAAGCCAATTACAATCATTAAAGGAACATCATATTGAATTACTAGGTTTAAACTTCCATCACGTAGCTGGTCATGCTTCTTTAATGTTGGTCATTTACTAATGATAATATTAATAATAATAATTTGCTTAAGACAACGTAATAAAAATATAAGAATCCCAATCGCCCCATTTGGCGGTCCCTCGCAGAATGTTTAAGAATAAACACAGTGTTCATCTGAGCTGGCTTCACCAAATCAGATACTAATGATAATATTAATAATAATAATTTGCTTAAGACAACGTAATAAAAATATAAGAATCCCAATCGCCCCATTTGGCGGCCCCTCGCAGAATGTTTAAGAATAAACACAGTGTTCATCTGAGCTGGCTTCACCAAATCAGATGCACCAATGAAATATACAATTCGAAACAAAAACATAAACCAAGAAGAAGTCGTAAAGATTCATATGACAATTATTGCCTAATACCAAACAAAACATGTATCCACGCAAAACATGTATAAAGTAACCAGCGCTGAGCATGAAATATAAATAATTTTCAACCCCCGAGAACGTGGGGCATTAGAATAAGTATTTTTAAAAACAACAATTGTTACCTCCTAGAGCCTAAGATAATCCTTTATAAACTCCGTACTTTTGTAAATAAAATCAGTTCATATTTTGAATTCAACGAATGAAGATTGGGTTATTTTCTTTTCTCTTCGGAAATCCCTATTCAACCACTTCAATGTGCCAAGAGAATTTTTGGTGGTGGGAGCTTTATGGTGGGGGGAGCATTTTCCATAAGTGGTGTCCTTTCATTAGAAGTGGTATCATCACGAATGAAAAGCGTTGATTACATCCGTACTTTGGAAAGTAGTCTGGTACCATTTTTAGATGAAAATGGCTATGCACGACATACTTTTCAGCAGTACAACGCGAGAGTCCATGTCAGTCTGGAGACTAAAGCATGGTTTTCCTCCAAAGGAATCAAAGTTTTAGAGTGGCCTGCCTGTTCTCCCGATCTAAATCCCATGGAGAATCTATGGGGGATACTCACACACCGAAAATCGCCAGTTTTCAACTTTAAGTCATCTTAAGGATGCTCTTTTCGATGAGTGGGCGAAAATTGATGCCGGTTTGGTAGCTAACCTTATTGGCACAGTTTATATTATTATTTATTATTTATTTATATTATTTATAGGTGCAATAAACTCATCTATATTAAATTTCATGACGATAGCTCAGAAAATAGCGAAGTTATTCAGAAAAATCACTGTTCGTGACTTTGACGTTTGTATGGGAGCTATATGATATAGTGGTCCGATCCGGCTGAATCTGAGATATACAAACCCTGCAGTATATACAATCCTACATGTAAAATATTAGCTCTGTAGCTCTACCGGTCTAGGAGGAGTTGGCATCGATCCAAACGGACGGACAGACGGACAGTCGTACGGACGGACATGGCTATTTGAACTCGCCTCGTCGTGCTGATCAAGAATATATATTTATATGGTCGGAGATGCTTCCTTCTATGCGTTGCACACTTCTGACCAAAATTAATATACCCTTTTTGCAAGGGTATAATGAGACATTATACAGATACACCAAAAACAGCACCAATGACACACTGTGCAACTAGTGGCAATGCACCGAATTTCGAAGAGACAACAATCAAAGATAGAAAAGAAAGATAGAATTTTATACTCTGGTAATGCAAGGTGTATTTCTATGCTCGCAATCACTGGTGGTTCTGTGATTGAACTTTTCCCACCCTTCCTATGATCATCGGCCGCTTGAAGCTTTAACTTCAGATGATCGCTTTTGCTTTACCGGGGAGACATGTGTAGATGGATGAGTTCAAATAGAAATTTTAGACAGACATTATAAATTTTATTACTTATCTAAGAAAAAAAAATTAGAGTATTAAACGTAATTAAAGTTAGACAAAAATGAAGTAAGTAAGTCGTCTCGCCGACTTGGGTATACCATACACCAGTAAAACAAATATTTCAAATTTATAAATACGTTTTTTTATACCATACACCCATAGGGTGAAATGGTATATTAAAGTCGCCAAAATGTATGTAACAGGGAAAAAGGAAGCTTTTCCGACCCCATAAAGTATATATATTCTTGATCAGTATCAACAGCCGAGTTGATCTAGCCATGACCGTCCGTCCGTCCGTCCGTCCGTATGAACGCGTAGATCTCGGAGACTATAAGAGATAGAGCCACCAAATTTAGTATGTAGGCTCACGTAGTATGTAAAATGATCGAGTTTATTTCAAATTTTTGCCACGCCCCTTTCCGCCCTTGCAATTGAAAAAAACGTTTATCTCAAAAAATATTGCAGCTAGAGACACCATATTTGGTATGTATATTTGTTTAGTAAATGCGCTCATTTTGTAATTATAAAGATTTTGCCACGCCCCTTTCCGCCATCGAAATATGAAAAACTCGATTATCTCCCGTAATTTCTTACCTTATGGAATCACATTTGAAATTGATACTAATGCCCAGCAAAATACCAAATTTGATCAAAATCGGACTAAAAATAGCCAAGTTATGCATATAAACATTTTTCCATAAGGCCGGAGTTGGCCGTTGGCGGGTGGTGGCGCTAGGGTGCTCATATGCATGAGTGAGTGAGATACTAAGATATGCTTGTAAAAAGCATGTGAACAAAATTTTTTTAAAATAGGCAAATGCATTTGTTATTACAAATTTGAAATATTTGTTTTGCTGGTGTATGGTATACCTAAGTCGGCGAGACGACTTACTTACTTCATTTGTAAATTCTGATCACATCCGTTTTACAATCATATCTCAGTATCTCGCTGACGCAAGCTTACGAGCACCCAAGCGCCCCCACCAGCCAACGGCCAACTCCGGCCTTATGGAAAAATGTTTATATGCATAACTTGGCTATTTTTAGTCCGATTTTGATCAAATTTGGTATTTATTAGTATCGAATACAAGTGTGCCAAATTTTATTGCACAAGGTAAAAAGTTACGTGAGATAATCGAGTTTTTCCAACTTACGGGGACGGAAAGGGGCGTGGCATAATCTTTACATATACAAAATATGTATATTAAGCAAATATACATACCACATTTGGTGTCTCTAGCTATTATAGTCTTTAAAAAAATCGGTTTTGTTTCAATTGTTGGGGCGGCGGGGGGGGCGCCAACATTTCTTTGCAACAAATTTCTGCGCGCTTACTAAAGGATTAATTATACCAAATTTGATGTTCTTAGTTATTATAGACTTTTAGAAAATCAAATTTGTTTAAATTTCGGGGGCGGAGGGGGGCGTGGAAAAAATTTGAAATAAACTTTACCACCGTAGGTAACACACTAGTCTACATACCAAATTTGGTGACTCTAGCTCTTATAGTCTCTGTGATCTACGTGTTCATACGGACAGACGGACGGACATGTCTAGATCGACTCGGCTGTTGATCCTGATCAACAATATACAGTCAGTCACAAAAGTGTTCATCTCTAGGGGTCCCCTGTATTTATTCACGTTTTTGCTGGATATTCAATAATAAATTCAATCGTTTTTTCACAGGATGGGGTAAATAAAATATTTATCTAACTCAAGTTAACTTAACTTTATTAAAAAAACCAATACTTAAAATTTTTTCAAAATAGAACAAAAAATAAACAAAATTTAATTCTACAAAAGTGTTCGTCTCTTCAACTATTTATCTTAAATCTAGATACTAAAACTAATTCTAATATTTAGTATGCAGGCCCTTATTGTCTATAATGGCCTTCAAACGTCGGGGCATCGCTTCCACCAGGTTGCGGCATCTCTCCTCTGGAATTTTTGACCATTCCTCAAGCAAAACTGCCGTTAGTTCTCTTTTTGAAGAAACCTTGTGCTCCTGGACTTTCAGCTTAAGGTGGGCCCATAAATTTTCGATCGGGTTGAAATCTGGACTCTGGGGGGGCGTATTGAGCTGTTTAACATTATACAACAACCACATTTTTACCTTCCAGGCAGTATGTTTTTGGTCGTTGTCTTGTTGGAAAATGAAGTCCTCTTTTCCAATACCCATTTTATCTGCAGTGGAGTGCAGATTCTCTTTGAGAATGTTCAAATACATATCTGCATCCATTATTCCGTTAATGAAAATCAAATTGCCAACGCCTCGAGCCGACATGCACCCCCAAACTAGCACAGATCCTCCGCCGTTTTTTTGTTTCAGAGCTTCACACGGCTTACGCCAGACTTTTCCCTCGCCGTCCGAACCAAATATATTGAATTTACTTTCGTCACTAAATATGACGCGCTCCCAGTATGCTAAATCTTTGATTTCGTGGTTTTTTGCAAAGTCTAGACGCTTCGACACATTAACAGAAGAAAGCAATGGTTTTTTCCTAGGGCATCTTCCATGTAGATCGTTGCTTCTTAGTACCCTGCGGACGGTTTCGTCAGATACGTTGGATCCCAAGGATGAAGACAAGGCACTATTAATTTTTGGAGCCGATAAATGAGGGTTTTTCCTATTCTCGTCCAGAATTTTTCGCTCTTCTCTGCCTTACAAAATTTTTGGTCGCCCGGCACGTGGCAGGTTTTCCAAAGAATTTCGAGCTTTCATTCTGGAAATTGCGCTTTTGATAGTCGAGACGCTTCTTTCAAACAGTTCACTGATCTATTTATTTGATTTGCCCTTATTGTGTAGGTGTAGTAATTTTTTTCTGGCATTCGTTTGATTCTGAACCTTTTGGTATTTTTAATGAAATAAGTCAAGTTTCGTTCCAGAAAGTAAATGGGCTTTTCCCCGAAATAGATTCAAAATGCCCTAATAATCTCAAACGCCAAAAAAAAATTGTTTGCAACTAAAAATACTAACATATTTGAGTATTCTCCTCAAGGAACGAATACTTTTGTGGGATTACATTTTTGGGGATTTTTTTGTTTTATTATGAAAAAATCTAAAATATTGAACTTTTAAATAAAATTAAGTTAAATTGAGTTAGATAAATATTTTATTTACCCCATCCTGTGTTTGAATTTATTATTGAATATCCAGCAAAAACGAGCATGAATATAACGGACCCTAGAGCCGAATACTTTTGTGACTGACCGTATATACTTTATGGGGTCGGAAAAGCTTCCTTCTACCTGTTACATACATTTTGGAGACTTTAATATAACATTTCACCCTAATGGTGTATGGTATAAAAATGATCGCTCTTACAAACAAAACAAAATCTCTAGCAACAAGCGCCTTTACAACGGTCAAACATAATTATGGCTGATCGAACCACACGCAACCGCCATCGATTTCGTCCAAGCGGGAAGATGCGTGGGAGTTAAAGAGCAAGAAGTCGGCTACTGCCGAGTGAAAGCGTGAGGGAGACGAAGATTGAGTGCATATTCGCAACCAAAATGGCATTGGGCTACGCATAGATCACAAGAGCATAATTGGGCTGTGCCTAGACTCTAGAGTGCGAGAACATGAGTGGGAGAAACTATAAGAGAAGCGTATGCATTTGTCTAGCGTAGGCATAAGCCATGGAGCGATGAGCATGAGGCAAATATGTAGAGGAAGGGAGGAGCTGGTATGAAAAATGGGGTTGTTTTTGTCGAGGCGAGATGTAATGCTTACACTGACGAAGTTTATTTAATTTTTTTAAGCTTCCCCAATACAGTTTATTAAAATTAGTGGAAAGTCAGGCACAAAGCAAACATTATGAAAACTTGGCATTTCATTGGGTTTTTTAATTGTTTACCCCTTTGCTGCGGGTACATACATATATACCTGCTTGTGGGTAAAAAAAACCCACCGGATATTTTTTTACAGGTGTCATGTAATCAGGTATTTCCCGCTAAGTGGTTGGGGAATTTTGGCATCCTTAATACGTGTTGGGGAAGTCCGGTACCTAGGCAAATTATTTTTTATCAATGGATATACATGTATATTACCACAACAAAAAATGCGCGATTCAGTTTAAACGAATCCCTTAATGTCGTGTTGTGCTCAAGTTTTTTCAATCAGTGTTTTTTTCTTTTTGAGTATTTATTAGCCAAGTAAA
This sequence comes from Drosophila paulistorum, assembly GCA_018152135.1. Lineage (NCBI taxonomy): Eukaryota > Metazoa > Arthropoda > Insecta > Diptera > Drosophilidae > Drosophila > Drosophila paulistorum. Next base: position 638,769 of record JAECXG010000713.1, read on the forward strand.
TAATATTAACAAGTCCCACAAGTGTAGTGGTTAAAAAAGTATTTAGTGAAGTGTGTGAAACTAAAAGAAATAGAGTGTGAATTAGAAACCAGTCTTTCTAAAGACTTTTTGTATCTGTTTCATTTGAATGGTCATAAACAATATAAGTAAGCTGGAGGCTTTTATTTTTACCGTAAATAAATATATACAGGCATTACAATGTCTTTTATGTAAGTTAGTTATGCCGCAAAAAATTGTTCAACATAAAACGGCATTATTTAAAAATACATATAAACAGCTATAGGTTACTGGATACCACAGAAAGAATCGATTTAATGTCGAGATTGAAGATATCACTTTCCTCTGATACAGATAATGGAGAATCCAGTAATATGAATAAAAGTGTTTTGCGCGCATCTTATATTGCAAGCTACAATATTGCGAAAGCGCAAAAGCCTTTGCAGGATGGTGAGTGTTTGAAAACTACCTGTATTGAAATGTTGGAGTGTTTTGATACTAAGGGTGCCGAAATGAGTCAGATAATATGAAAAGTTCCACTTTCTTGTCGAATAGTCACCAGAAGAATACATTGTATTAGCAATCAATTGCAAGAACGATTAATAGATAACATAAAAACTGTGCATTTTTCTCATTGGCCGTCGACGAAAGTTGTGACGTTAACGACATAGCGCAGTTGGTAATTTTTGTAAAATATGTTGACGACGCCTTTAAAGTTAGCGACGATATTTTGAATTTAGTGCCCTTCGGATATATTCCGAGCAATAGATATTTCAATAAGCGGAATTTTCGGATTTGAAAAATTTGCCTCAATATGCACAGATGGAGCTCGGAGTATGCGTGGTGATATAAAGTGACTTACAGGGCAATTCAAAAAAGGAATCTAGATGTTCCAGTTTATCATTGTTTGATACACCAGGAGGGTTTTTGCGCAAAAACCTTGAAACTGAATAAAGCCATGTCTACAGTTATACATATTGAAAACAAAATTAGAGGAGGACATAATGCATTGACTCATCGAAAATTTCAAAGCTTTATGCTTGACCTGAAAGCACAATATAAGGACCTCACCATGTTTACGGAGGTTCGATGACTGAGCAAAGGAATATGCCTTGATAGGCTTTTTTCCCTGTGAAAAGAAATTCTCATATTTCTGAAAGAAAGTGTTAGAAACTCGAAGTCTTTGCAGGTAAAGCTAGGGGATCTAGAATTTCTTTCTGACCTAGCGTTTCTAACATATTTTACGCGGGTATTAAATGTTTTAAATTCACAACTGCAAACACCAAAGCAATCGCTTGTTTCCATGATATCGTTGATTGATGGATTTAAGAGGAAAATGTTTTTTTGGAAAACGACTTAAGTAAAAACTGCTTAAATCATTTTCCAAGCTGGGCTCTCAGCCCAATGTCCTCACTTAAACTTTCAGAAGTATTGTGCAAATATACAGCGCATGCAAGTAGAATTTGATGCACGATTTACGGACTTTAACGAAATCAGAAAATTAATAAATATATTTTTATTCGGTCAACATATGATAACATCAGGAAAAACGTACTCATTGAGAAGGAAGTTAGAGATTCTCAATGATCGATCCTTACGTTTTAATCAGCCAGATTCATTCGCTCTAGCTCGGAGTAAGGCATGTGCAATTATGCAAAAACAGCAAGAAAAAAAGGAAAGGCTTATTTGCGAGCCCGGGAGATAAATTATAAAGGTCAAGAAGTGTTTAGAAGAAAATTCAAACAAAGCAATTTTGCCCACGGCTATTGATCAAAATTGGGTGCCAGATTTATAAAGGCAAGAGTACGTAAAAAGATTGGGACCTCCAAACTATGCAATTATCATGCAAAAGATATTCGACCTTAATGAGAAAAAAAAAACTGCAACAAGCGGACAAGCAACAAGCTTTGGTTTGCTTTGTCTTATTTTTCCAGGGGGGATTTGTAAAGGCGCTTGTAGCTAGAGATTGGCAACATTAAAAAAAAAGTGTTTCAATTTTAGCAGGTATGATCGTAGGATATGATCGTATGTTGCCAACCACGCATGTTCGGGTCAGCGTATGCAGCCTCTCTGGGTGCAGAGAGACGGCCAAAAATTAGAAAATGGTTTTATCTATGCAAATGAAGCAATAAATACTCTCCTGTTGTTAAGGGAATGCTTTCTAATGGGAGAAAACGAGAAAGGCAGCAGTGTCTATAGGATCCTTTTAGGGAATCCATAATGGCGGCGAGATGGGTACACCAAGCGTCTGATTTAATAGGTTTCGAAGTTCTTGGCACAACGCGTAGCAGTCATTACAAATTTGTACATGGTCAAAGTCAAGTGATAAATAAAAGTATTATAATTAGCAAAAGTCGCGAAAGATTTGAAATTTAGAAATCCAACATAATTCTAATTATTATTGTTTATGCCCAACGGTCAACACAAGAGTTAACGGAGGCGGGAGGTTTCACCTGGCGCCGCTCTACCGATGATGCCCACCACTCTCCCCACGATAAAAACTCCCCACACTTCGCTCCAATCGGGGCTTATTCCCCGTTCTTAGATAAGCTGGTTTTTAGTTCAATTATACCTGTGAATAAAAATGCCACTGCAAGGAAATTTCTGCGTGCCTACATCTAGTCTACTCAAAATGAAGTAAATAAGTCGTCTCGCCGACTTAGGTATACCATACACCAGCAAAACAAATATTTCAAATTTGTAATAACAAATGCACTTGCCAATTTAAAAAAAGTTCTTTTCACATGCTTTTTACAAGCATATCTTAGTATCTCGCTCACTCATGCATATGAGCACCCTAGCGCCCCACCCGCCAACGGCCAATTCCGACCTTATGGAAAAACGGTTTTATGCATAACTTGGCTATTTTTTGTCCGAGTTTGATCAAATTTGGTATTTTGCTGGGTAGTTTTTCGAATTGCGGGGGCGAAAAGGGGCGTGGCAAAATCTTTATAATTACAAAATGAGCGCATTTACTAAGCAAATATACATACCAAATATGGTGTCTCTAGCTGCAATATTTTTTTAGATAAACTTTTTTTTTTAATTGCAAGGACGGAAAGGGGCGTGGCAAAAATTTGAAATAAACTCGATCATTTTACATACTACATGAGCCTACATACCAAATTTGGTGGCTCTATCTCTTATAGTCTCCGAGATCTAGGCGTTCATACGAACGGACAGACCGACAGACGGACGGACGGACAGACGGACATGGCTAGATCGACTCGGCTGTTGATACTGATCAAGAATATATATACTTTATGGGGTCGGAGAAGCTTCCTTCTGCCTGTTACATACATTTTGGCGACTTTAATATACCATTTCACCCTATGGGTGTATGGTATAAAAAACGGAAAGAATTCATTTAGGTGTCCCCAATAGAAGGAAGTTCTGCCCACCTACGAAACATTGGTCCTTCGAGCCGGATACCAATATCCTCTCGACCCTTTTGCATCGGTGGAATTTCATATTTCAAGCTAAATAATTTTTTCCAAATTATACGTACATATATGAGTACATGTACATGCCTCCAGCATCCGTACCCATACTCACATACATATAATTGATTCCCTTGATTTTCCTAATCAAACTAAAATTACTTTCGTGCAATTTTCCGGATTATAATTCGGTTTTTCTCCTCAAAGGAGAGAACATTTTGGTCGCCAATTTTTTCATACATGTATATGTGTCCAGTACATAAGGCGCCATATTTGTTCGCCCACTTCAAGATTTTTTCTCGCAATTTGGCATATATATATATGCCAAGTATATAAGGCGCCATATTTATTCGCCTATACCAATATATTTTTCGCAATTTCCAAAAGTTAACACATATGTATTTAAATAAATCTACAAAATTGAAAGTTATCTCCTACATATATGGAAGCAGAGTGTGTGAATAGAGAGTGTGTAATATAAGTTACAAAAATTTATCCAGTGCTAAATCCAAGAAAAAAGAAATGTTTTTTGTGCAAATACAGTCCACTCCTGGGAAAAGTGTGTGCGGTAAGTGAAAAGTGGTTCCAACAAAGAGAAAAGTTCACAATACAAATTAATAAAGATTTTTAAAAAGAAAAAACAGTGAACCACCCTCCCACATATGTATAAAGGCCACACTTAGACATTACATGTGTCCCGCGACACCCTATAAAGTTGGGGTATATCAGCTAGACACAGCATCAAAAAATATATAAAAATGATTAATTTTGTATATATAGAAATATTCGTCCAACCCATTCACACCTCTGCATATTTCCATTCCATATTTCAATATATGTATAAAAAATACATATCCATACACACATATATAGGTACATAGAACACACAGCAAAAGTGGAAACTTACAAGTGCGCCAGAATACTGAGACTCCGTAAATTTTTTCTCTTTCGGTGGTTTCCGCGACTCTAAAAATATAACAAATATAAACAGAGTCCTCCAAATTGGACTTCGAAGCTCACCACTACACGGATTCCCTGTACTCCAGCTGGTGGTCCCCATTTCACCACTTTTGGTTGGCCAGCGGGCCAAATCAACCCCAGGAATAAGGGGGAGCGGCGAGGGGGAAACTAGCCACTCTTTTTTTCCCCGCCGTTCGCAACCTTTACTGTGTGGGTGAGAAAAATTTGGTCAAATTTCTCCACTTTCCTTCCACCGCGTTGCAGCAACAAATTCAAACACCTGTGATCGCAGTGTTGATCAGCGCCAAAAGCTCAAACTGAACCGCCCTGGCAGGTGGCGCCACTCTGCAGTCCACTTTTTTTCCGCGAATTTCAAAATTCAACCGAGGCGCTGGCTCCAAAAAAATTTTTATCTTGAGAGATGGAGCGTTTTGTCCTATCAATGGATCACCAAGCTCGCTGCGATGAAGCATTGGTGCAAGATACGGATGCGGCATTTGCTAAGCGGCTAAAAATTATGTGGTCGACGCCTGGCAAGGCCATTCTAGTGGAGACTGAGACGTTGGCGATCCACGCTAACCGATCAAGAACGGATGGAACACCGGTAATGGCTCCAAGCAGCCCGGAGACTACCATTTCTCCAAAAGTTGTATCCAATGTGGTAGAGCTAAATGAGCTGGGCTCGCTCATTTGGGAAATGGACACGATGTTCAATAAAGGAGATTATGGCAAAAAACCGGTACGCCACATAAATGCAATAGCGAATGAAGGAGCTACATGAAGCATTATGCCACATAATGATCGGCAGCAAATCGGTGGTAAAGGCGACAAAGAGCGAAATCGTCACTCAAACGTCGCCTCTGAATGCTAGCCAGTCCAGAAGCGATGCAAAAAAAACTAAATTTGGCAGGAAACACCCCCAAACGCCAAAGAGAGGAAGCAATAGCCCAGCGCCATACCCCTCCAAAGCGACAGCGAGCAATGGCACAGAACACCACACGCGGCGATTCGGAGCCAGGTAATCTGCAGAAAACCATCACGCCCGAACCGCAGGCAGCCCATGGAGCTGAGGAATGGCAGACTGTCTCGCGAAAGAGAGTGAGCAAGCCACCTTTGAGGAAAGCCAGACCGGAGGTTTTCCTAATCAAAGCAAATGAGGGCTGCACATATGCCGAAATCTTGAGCTTGGTCACCAGAAGGCCAGATGGCAAGCTCGATGAAGTCAAAAATAACGTCAAGAGGACAAGAAAAACGGCTACGGGCGATTTACTTCTCGAACTCAAGGGGAGTGGAAAGGCCAACAGCAAAAAGTTGACTGAGGATTTGTGCCAGGTCCTGGGCCAACAAGCTTCAGTTCGAGCAGCTGGAACAGAGGCTTGGCTTGAAATGCGTATCCTCGACACTTAGCAACAGAAGACGAAATAAGAAAGTCAATACAACTGAAAATTGGCGATGACGCCGGGCAAGTGACTATAAGGGGCCTGCGTAAGTCCTTCAGAGGCAAACAGATGGCCATTTTAAGTATGCCGCGTACAATAGCAGCTACGCTGCTAAAAGAAGGCTCTATAGAAGTTGGCTGGGACATGTGTCCGATTCGCGAGATGCATGCCCAAAAAGATGCTACAAGTGCCTATGCTGCGGGCACAAAGCAGAAAATTGCACTAGTGCCACAGGCCGCACAAACTGGTGTCTTAGATGCGGGCAGACCGAGCACAAAGCAGCCGCATGCAACAACAAGCCAGTTTGCTTTAACTGCGTAGACGCAAAACGCACGGATGCGAGCCACTACACTGGTAGTCGCCGTTGCCCACTGGTAACCACAGGTGAGCAAATCGCCAGTAAGAAATGATGATTTTACAACTAAATCTAAATCACTGCGGGGCGGCGCAAGATCTCTTGGCGCAAACTATACGCGAGCTAAACGTGGATGTGGCAGTAATAAGCGAGCCTTACAAGACTACAACTGGATGTTTTTGGGCTGCGGATAGAACATCTAAGGCAGTTATATGGATCTGTAGTAGCAGAGCGCCGGCCGCAGAGTCTGTATATTCCTCTGACGGCTTTGTGTGCGCAAAACTAGGCGATATTTGGCTATATAGCTGCTACTTACCACCTAGCCTCAGTTTGGAAGAGTTTGAACGTAGACTCGACAACCTCGCTGCGCACGCAAGGGGTAAAAGAAAAGTTATTATTGCTGGAGATTTAATGCATGGTCCCACGAATGGGGAAGCAGCTCAACAAATGCACGAGGACGCAGCCTGCTTGAAGCTTTTGCCATGTTAGATCTGGCGATACTAAATACAGGTACAAGCTATACTTTTGCCAGAGCGGACTACGGGTCAGTCATTGATGTAACTTTTGCCAACAGCCAGATTGCAAGCGCTATTCAGTGGGAGCTAAGCAGCCATTACACCGCTAGCGACCACATGGCCATTATTTGTAGCATTGGTAGTCGAGCCCAACAAGCAGCGGTGCAAGAAAAGCGCAAAATGTACAGAGTTGATGCATTAAACCCAGATGTTTTCGCATCATCACTAGTGATCCCAAAACTAGCTGGAGATGCCAACAATCATGCAGAAATGATTATGGAATCTTTAGGTGCAGCTTGCGATTGCAGCATGCCCATCCGCAGGGCTCATAGCAGGCACCATCCCCATGTATACTGGTGGACCAATGATATCGCCGAGGCCAGGAAACGATGCCTGCGCGCAAGGCGCGCCTATCAAAGAGCCCGTGGCAGTATCAGTTCTTCACATCTCGGGGACGAATTTGCAAATAGACGCCGCGAACTGAAGCGCGCTATTAAGGACAGCAAATGCCGTTGTTTCCTACAATTATGCGACCAGGCGTCTAACGACATTTGGGGCATGGTGTATAAAAAGGCCGTTAAAAGGATGAAAGCCGTTAGACCCGCTGCAACAAGCGAGTGCCACATGGCGAATATAGTGCAAACGCTCTTTCCAGATACGTCATATATGGCTCCTAGGGAAACGCTGCATATCGATCACACTGATCACATGTGTGTCAGCACAGATGAGCTGCTAGCGGCTGTTGCACAAATGCACGACCAAAAAGCCCGGGGTTTGGACGCGATTCCCAACAAAGCGCTCAAACTAGCAGTGCGCCTCCAGCCTGAAAAGTTCACTCAGGTGTAGTCGAAATGCTTTGAGGAATGCATTTTCCCAGACATCTGGAAAAAACAAGACCTTGTGCTCATACCAAAACCAAACAAGCCTCAAGACGACCCGTCTGCATACAGGCCACTATGCATGCTAGACTCAGCAGCTAAATTGCTAGAGAAACTAATCTGCACGAGACTGGAGAGTGCGACTACTGTAGCTGGTGATCTCTCGCCGATGGAATTCGCTTTTCGCAAGCCCAAATCAACAATACACGCATTGGCAACAGTTGTTGAAATAGCGAACAAATCAATTGAAGGACAGCGATGGAAAAACGGTGGTAAAAATACTGCCTAATAACCACACTTGATGGTTATTATGGTCCAGCTAACTGGAGCCGCATTATCGATGCGCTAAGTATGTTTCACGTGCCTATCCCGCTCATTGCCTTAATAAAGGATTATTTTCGAAATCGCAAGCTACGATATAGCACAAGGAGTGGCGATCGGTTTCATGAAGTACGAGGTGGAGTTCCACAGGGCTCGGTGCTTGGCCCGATCTTGTGGAATGCTATGTATGACGGCATCCTACGAATAAGCCTCCCGACTGACTGCCATATCATCGGTTTCGTAGTGGTGGCAAAGCAGCTCGCAGAAGCAGAAGAAAAGACGGTCACATCGATTGGCCTAGCAAAACAGTGGCTTGCGAACGCAGGACTGGAACTTGCAGACCAGAAAACAGAAGCAGTTTTTATCAGCAGCAGAAAAACGGTAGAGAAGGAAAAAATTGTGCTAGACACATGCACAATCCACTCAACTAGAGCAATCAGGTACTTAGGAGTTTTCTTGGATACACGCCTGTGTTTCAGAGAACACCTGGTGCACGCGAGTGCAAGAGCTGCAAAATTGGGTAGATCCCTGAGTCGAATCATGCTCAATACCCTGGACAATCACAACGATTGCTCTTGATTGCTCGTCAGGTCGACCATGCTCTATGGCACGCCTGTATGAGGACTAGAGGTGACGTACCGTCTTGGAGCGCTTCGCGTACGCCGTGGTTTCCGCACAATTTCTGACGACGCGGCCCTCGTAATATAAATACTAAATGCTAAAGAAGCGCAAAACATTTTTAGAAGTAGGCAGAGTGCGGAATGGTAACCTTCAGCCAGAAGGGAGGCAACTGCAGAAGCCAGGCTATCATGCCTAGTAGAGTGGCAATCACGCTGGGCAGCCTCGCAAAAGGGCAGATGGACCTTTAAGCTCATCCCGGATATACATACATGAACGGCATGGCAAAATCACTTTCGAACTGACCCAGCTCCTCAACGGCCATGGATGCTTCAGGTCATACCTGTTCCGATTTGGACACGAGCCCAGTGCGGAATGCACCCTGTGTAGACAAGGCACTCAAGAAGAAAGTCACTGTTATCGACCGATCGTTCATATGGGAGCTATATGAAATAGTCACCTGATCTTGACCAAATTTGGCACAGTCGTTTATAGCTACAATAAACTTACTCATAATTAATTTCACGACAACAGCTTAAAAAGTAACGAAGTTATTGAGAAAGTCACTGTTCGTGACTTTGCCGTTTGTATGGGAGCTATATGATATAGTCACCCGATCTTTATCAAATTTGGCACAATTATTAAAAAGAACACAAAACTGACAAATACCAACTTTTATGACAATTTCTGATAAAATAACGAAGTTATTGAGAAAAGTCAGTGTTCGTGACTTTGACGTTTGTATGGGAGCTATATGATATAGTGGTCCGATCCGGCTGATATACAAGATATACAACGCCTGCAGTATATACAAGCCTACGTGCAAAATTTCAGCTCTGTAGCTCTTACGGTCTCGGAGGAGTTCGCGTTGATCCAGGCGGACGGACGGACGGACGGACATGGCTATTTGAACTCGCCTCGTCGTGCTGATCTAGAATATATATACTTTATATGGTCTGAGATGCTTCGTTCTATGCGTTGCACACTTCTGATTAAAATTAATATACCCTTTTTGCAAGGGTATAAATATCAAGTCTGTGTAAAATCTAAAATTTCGTCTTTTTATACCATACACCCATAGGGTGAAATGGTATATTAAAGTCGCCAAAATGTATGTAACAGGCAGAAGGAAGCTTTTCCGACCCCATAAAGTATATATATTCTTGATCAGTATCAACAGCCGAGCCGTCCGTCCGTCTGTCCGTCTGTCCGTCCGTATGAACGCCTAGATCTCGGAGACTATAAGAGATAGAGCCACCAAATTTGGAATGTAGGCTCATGTAGTATGTAGAGTGATCGAGTTTGTTTTAAATATTTGCCACGCCACTTTCCGCCCCCGCAATTAAAAAAAAACCTTTATCTCAAAAACTATTGCAGCTAGAGACACCATATTTGGTATGCATATTTGCTTAGTAAATGCGCACATTTTGTATGTATAAAGATTTTGCCACGCCTCTTTCCGCCCCCGAAATTTGAAACTCGATTATCTCCCGTAATTTTTCACCTTGTGGAATCAAATTTGGCTCACTTGAAATTGATACTAATATCCAGCAAAATACCAAATTTGATCAAAATCGGACAAAAAATAGCCAAGTTATGCATAAAACCGTTTTTCCATAAGGCCGGAGTTGGCCGTTGGCGGGTGGGGCGCTAGGGTGCTGTCTTGGACATCTTCTCTCCAAAAGCTGCCATTACCCGTTCGCATAATACTGCTATTGGCTCGCGAATACGTGTAACCTCCGAATGAAGCCATGAATGCGCCTTGCCTTTCATCTTGCAAATGAAGAGCATCCGTAAGTGAGTGTTGCCTATGTTATACACTTCACCGATATTTTTAAGCTGAGCCACCCAATTTTTTGAGCACGACTCGCCGTTGAAGTCCATCAATACCTCCTTCGCCAGTGAAAAAGCTATGCCCGGAGATTCGCCGTTTGAGTTGCCAGTGTATTGGTTGGTGGCTTAGACTGTGGCGTTGCCACTGATGGGAATGCTGCTATCATCGATATTCTCATTAGCTACATTGTTATCGATAACATTGTTAGTGGCGTTGCCATTGTTTTGCAAATTCTGGAAAGATCTGCCCAAATCGTGACCATGCTCGATTCTAGGAACCAGCAGTTGAAGTTGTTGTAGCAATTGTTAAACCAACGCGACATCGTTGTTGTTGTTGAAATTGGAGTTCACCGCTTCTTGTTAAATCGGATAGTTGACTTGCGTTACTCATGGTTTTGGGCTAGGACCACTTCTGATATTGTAATTAGTTGATGCGTTTAAATTGTTTATATATGTATCTTTATTACAAGTAAGTGAGAGCTTATTCTCTGATCTATGTACATATATGTATATCCTCGTTAGCACGACCGATTCGCAAGTTCGTTCAACCCAGACTGACTCGACGCTCTCTCGTAATTCGCTCTCATTTAGAGCAGGGTGAGGCACAAAGAATGCCAACGAAAACTGTCGATGTATGCGTGCGCTTCCTGCTTTACACTGCGCAAATCGTATGTGAAGAAACGAATAAAAAATTAAAACAAAGTACAGTTTTGAGCCTTGGGTTCCTTTTACCTATATGTCATAAAAATGATTGCATATGTTGTATCGGCTATTAGGCATATTTTTCATACTATACATGTAAGAAAATGAAGCATTAATTTTTCTGTGTGTAGCTGCGTAACAAAGCGACATATTACTGCTTTCGACAAAAGTCTGTGCGACACTAGTTTTTTTTTATGGTCCCAACTTGTACTTCGTGCTCACATCGACATGCACACAGACGGCCGCAAGAGCAATTGCCGAGCAAAAGTGCCCGCACGGGCTATGGGATGCCTCACCTTAATTTAGAGCAGAGCCCGGCACTCATATCCCCCGGGGGACGAACACGTTCGGCACCTCGTATGCGTGTAACCGAACGGCTGCCAAAGTCCTCACACAAAAAAATCAAGAGCATGAGGGTGGATTTAGTTTTCTACAGCATTTCGACGCAGGCAGATCTATGTCGCTTTGTTAAAAAAACACACATGAAGAAATTGATCGCTGCTTTGTTTTTTCTATCTTTTTCTTGCATCAGATTATCGGCTGCGCTTGTTTTCTTGATTTGAGACAGAATTTGACGAACTATCATTTTTTGCAGTGTAAGGCAGCATACGCACACAAGCAAGTGCACACATACACCTACATTTTTTTAGCGCTCTCTTTGTGCCGGGCCCTGATATAGATTAAATTTTAGAGACGAGCATGTTCTCTCTCTGAGAAAAAGAGTACTACCGTCTTTAGTGAGCAAGCCTGCTACACTTGGAAAATCGTTTAGTAGAGCATCCTTAAATTGACCCAAAATCTGAAATAGTCGTTGTGAATCCAGCCAGTCCACTATGGTCCCAAATTGGTTTTTTTTTTTACATTTGTTTATGCCCAAACGGGAGCCGGAAGCTTTCACCTCGCGCCGCTCTCCCGATGATGCCCATCGCTCTCCCCACAAAAGAACTCCCCACACTTCGCTCCAAGCCGGGCTTGGTGCCCTGCTCTTAATTAAGCTAGTTTTAGTTACAAGTGAATAAAATACAACATAATAGATTTATTGCTGCGTTACCCCATTTCTTTTACGAAGGAAGATTAACTCTCAGAAAATTCATTTAGCTGCCTACCAAGGAGATTCAACCCCCCTACAGAAACATTGGTCCTTCGAGCCAGATACCAAGATCCTCTCGAAGCTAAGTAATTTTTTCCAAATTATATGTACATGGCTACATGTACATATGTACATGCCTCCAGCATCCGTACCCATACTCACATACATATAATTGTTGCCCTTGATTTTCCTAATCAAAGAAAAATTACTTTCGCGCAAATTTTTCTTCCTCAAAGGAGAGAAAATTTTGGTCCCCAAATTTTTATACATATATATCTGTCCAGTACATAAGGCGACATATTTGTTCGCCAACTTCATGATTTCTTTTCGCACTTTGGCATATACATATAGGCCAAGTATATAAGGCGCCATATTTATTTGCCTATTTCCAATACATATTTTTTCGCAATTTCCAAAAAAAATATTAACACATATGTATGTATTGAAACAAACCTACGAAATTCAAAGTGATCTCCTACACATATATATATAAAAAAAAAAACAAAAATTACAAATTTATTTATTTAAAATGCTAAATTAAATCCCTAAATAAAAGTTTTTGTGCAAATACAGTCCACTCCTGGGAAAAAAGTGTGCGAAGTGAAAGGTGATTCCAACGAAGAGGAAAAAAAATTTTCAATACAAATTAATAAAGATTTTTAAACAAAGAATAGAAAGTGAACCACCCTCTCACATATAAAGGCCACACTTGGACATTTCTTGTGTCCCGCTACACCCTATACAGTTGGGGCAAAAAAAAAAAAAATTATTAATTTGTATAAGGAAATCCGATCCATTCACACCTCTGCATATTTCCATTCCATATTTTCATATTTAAAAAAAAAAAAAATTTAAATACATATATACATATTAATACACATATACATAAGCTCCCTTGAATATTTATAAAGTCACTTGAAAAATAGCAATATTTCCAAAACTACTAACTGTAGTTCAATACGGTTTATTCAGAAAATGAAGAGGAAAAAGAAACAAAAATAATACAAAAACAATTGGCTTAATCCAAACTAACGGTATTTTTAAATATACACTTAAGCTAAGTCTTAATGTTGCATATTTATAAAGTCACTGTTCTTATTTTTACTGTAGCTTAAAATTAACTGAAAAAAAAACAATCTTAATTAACAAATAACATCGCCTCGGGAGCCAATAACCTTTTCTATGCGCCCTTGCATACTTCTAATAAGGTTAGCTACCAAACCGGCATCAATTTTCGCCCACTCATCGAAAAGAGCATCCTTAAGATGACTTAAAGTTGAAAACTGGCGATTTTCGGTGTGTGAGTATCCCCCATAGATTCTCCATGGGATTTAGATCGGGAGAACAGGCAGGCCACTCTAAAACTTTGATTCCTTTGGAGGAAAACCATGCTTTAGTCTCCCGACTGACATGGACTCTCGCGTTGTACTGCTGAAAAGTATGTCGTGCATAGCCATTTTCATCTAAAAATGGTACCAGACTACTTTCCAAAGTACGGATGTAATTAACGCTTTTCATTCGTGATGATACCACTTCTAATGAAAGGACACCACTTATGGAAAATGCTCCCCCACCATAAAGCTCCCACCACCAAAAATTCTCTTGGCACATTGAAGTGGTTGAATAGGGATTTCCGAAGAGAAAAGAAAATAACCCAATCTTCATTCGTTGAATTCAAAATATGAACTGATTTTATTTACAAAAGTACGGAGTTTATAAAGGATTATCTTAGGCTCTAGGAGGTAACAATTGTTGTTTTTAAAAATACTTATTCTAATGCCCCACGTTCTCGGGGGTTGAAAATTATTTATATTTCATGCTCAGCGCTGGTTACTTTATACATGTTTTGCGTGGATACATGTTTTGTTTGGTATTAGGCAATAATTGTCATATGAATCTTTACGACTTCTTCTTGGTTTATGTTTTTGTTTCGAATTGTATATTTCATTGGTGCATCTGATTTGGTGAAGCCAGCTCAGATGAACACTGTGTTTATTCTTAAACATTCTGCGAGGGGCCGCCAAATGGGGCGATTGGGATTCTTATATTTTTATTACGTTGTCTTAAGCAAATTATTATTATTAATATTATCATTAGTATCTGATTTGGTGAAGCCAGCTCAGATGAACACTGTGTTTATTCTTAAACATTCTGCGAGGGGCCGCCAAATGGGGCGATTGGGATTCTTATATTTTTATTACGTTGTCTTAAGCAAATTATTATTATTAATATTATCATTAGTAAATGACCAACATTAAAGAAGCATGACCAGCTACGTGATGGAAGTTTAAACCTAGTAATTCAATATGATGTTCCTTTAATGATTGTAATTGGCTTCCTATTCTTTCTAATTCTGCCGAATGGTTTACTATGTTTGCTTCTACTGAACTCCATGCTATATTTTCTATGTTACTAATATCGCCTACGTGCGAAGTTTTAACAGCTATGTACGACTCTGATTGGACGCTATGATGAGCTACTAAAATTTTATCTTCTGCCCTAGCTGTGCAGCCTGATCTGAGGCTTAAAATTCCTTGTTCTGGTATATCTAGCACCTCCTGCTGTTCGTTACCGCATTGGACTCTGGCCTTAGCTTTAGGAGGTACCTTGAATAACCAACTACTGCTGCTATCTAATTCTACCCAGTAAGATTTTGTCTCCACAATCGTTGTGTATACGCAACTAGATTTGTTATTTTGTTTAAAAGGTGTCAGCTCGCAGGCATTATCATTGGCACTACTCCATGGTCAACTTCCTTCACATGTTCTCCTGTTCGACTGCCAGCTACGACATTTTTGCATAGCTGGCTCAGACATCAGATGATACGAGTCTATTTCAAAGTTATATATTAAGTACTGGCTATCTATATGGACCATTACCATTTGATTATTGCTTAATCGTACAGGTACTGGAACAACTTTATAGAGAAAAGACGGATGCCTACCAAAAAGTGGTATTTTTGCATTTATGATTAGTTTTCTGTCAATAAAGATACCCTTGGCCGTCAACAGAGTATAAATATCTTTTAACTCAGTCCCTGTCCTTTTGCCTGAACGTCAACGTCTTCTGAAGATTTTACCCCAATGAGTGGACAAATTTTATTTATAGGTCTTGTAATTGACCCTTTCTACAATTTGACTTTTACCACTCTTACTTTATTGCCCAGAGGCCACCTGGCTGGGTGACAATTTTCATCTTTGATCAGTACGACCTGACCATTCTCTAAATTTTCTGTGGTTCGTCGCCACTTATTCCTCTGCTGAAGAGTATATAGATATTCATCTTTCCATTTCAACCAGAAATCCTTTTTCATTTTCTGAATTAGTTTCCATCTGTCTAAATTTCCAATTTTTTCTTCTGATATGGACTCGGCTGCTTCTAATGTTGGTCTTCCAATCAAGAAATGTCCAGGAGTTAATACTTCGTTGTTGTCCATATCTTCACCCGTCGTATACAACGGCCGTGAATTTAGTACTGCTTCTATCTGGCACAATAACGTTGCTAGTTCTTCGTATGTGAGGTTACTATCTCCTATTACTCTTTTTAAATGATACTTGACCGATTTTACACCCGCATCCCAAATACCTCCGAAATGAGGTCCTGCCGGGGGCTAAAATGCCAGCTGATCTGTTCTCGTTCTAGAACAGGGGCAACCTGAACGATATCTCGAACTGCTTTTTTGAAGTCTTCATCGAGCCTCCTAGCCGCTCCCACAAAATTTGAACCATTATCGGAATATATACACCAAATAAATTTTGTTAAGTGAAACAATTAATTATTTATAAAATACAAACGTTTTTTTCTTTTAGATTCGGTTTTTATATTTTTTTAATATATTTTTAAAAACATAACTGAAAATCTACACATTTTTTGGCTCAAGTGAATAGGTTTGACCAACAAAACTATAAAAAAAATTATTCACAGCAATATTTCATGGCACTTGGTAACTTAAATAATAAAAGACACTATTTCTGCATTATTTAATATTTGGTATGACCACCCTTATTCCTTATTATTTCAAACATTCGAGTTGATAAGGAATCGTAATATTTTTCAATTTCACTCAGTGAAATAGTTGACCAGGCTTTTTAATCGCTTCAACCAGGGTCGCCGAGTCTTTGAATTGTCTTCCCCCTTCATACACTCTCCTGGATAAAAGTCCCCAAATGTTTTCTATAATATTTATGTCTGGGGAGTATGGCGGCCACTCGAGCAAGTTGACATTCTGGTACTTAATCCACTGTTTTGTCACCCGGGCTGTATGGATAGGGGCGTTGTCTTGTTGGTATGTCCATTGAATAGGTCCAAAAATTTCGGAAAACTGGGGAAAAGCCTTTTGGAGCACAGTTTTGTAGACATTCGCATTCATCTTTGATAAAACAAACTGCAGGTCACAAGTTCCATAAAACGATATGGCTCCCCAAACCATTACGCCTCCTGTACAGGAGAAATGACGACTCAAAAGCATTCCTCTTTTCTCATATCGGGAAAATAATAGTTATAGCCATCCAGTCCGTCGAGATTGAACTTTTTTCGTCGGAGAAAACCACAGCCTTCCACTCCTTGTTCCAAGTCATGTGATCCCGCGCAAATCGAAGTCGTGCTTCCTTTCGTGCATCATTAAGAAGAGGTTTTTTTATTTTTAATCTCTTTAAGTGTTTAGCACTCCGAATAACTCGTTTTACCGTTGCCAAACTAGCATTTACACCGCATTCATCCCTGATTTTACTGGCAGAGAGGTGGGAATTCGAAGCAGTTCGAAGGATTAGTCGCCTCTCTGATGCCGTTGTAGCATATTTTTCTCCTCCTTTCATTTTTTTCCCGTAATCTGCTTCATTACGAAGAAAATTGCTTACCAAGTTTTGGCTTTGACCAATTTTCTTTCCAATTTCATTATGTTTTAGGCCAGATTCAACATAACCTTTAATTTGACCTTTTTCAAAATCGGTTAAAGATTTTCCGCGACCCATATTTACAAAAAATGGTAGCAATTACTTTAAATTTAAGTACACCAAAGAAATTATGTGTTTTCAATCACGCAGTGAGTCAAAAAGTGAAGTCAAAGTTGTCAAACCTAATCAGATGAGTCAAAAATAGACCACACATTCAGCGAATTTCACGATGAAAGCAAAATTCTGAATTACCGTTGCATAGAACCCGTTACATTTTTATACCCTTGCAGAGGGTATTATAAAATTGGTCAGATGTTTGTAACGCACAGAAGGAGACGTTTCCGACCCCATAAAGTATATATATTCTTGATCAGCATGAGAAGCTGAGTCGATATAGCCATGTCCGTCTGTCCGTCCGTATGAACGCGTAGATCTCGGAGACTATAAGAGATAGAGCCACCAAATTTGGAATGTAGGCTCGTGTAGTATGTAGAGTGATCGAGTTTGTTTCAAATTTTTGCCACGCCCCTTTCCGCCCCCGCAATTAAAAAAAAACGTTTATCTCAAAAACTATTGCAGCTAGAGACACCATATTTGGTATGCATATTTGCTTAGTAAATGCGCACATTTTGTATGTATAAAGATTTTGCCACGCCTCTTTCCGCCCCCGAAATTTGAAAAACTCGATTATCTCCCGTAATTTTTCACCTTGTGGAATCAAATTTGGCTCACTTGAAATTGATACTAATATCCAGCAAAATACCAAATTTGATCAAAATCGGACAAAAAATAGCCAAGTTATGCATAAAACCGTTTTTCCATAAGGCCGGAGTTGGCCGTTGCCGGGTGGGGCGCTAGGGTGCTCATATGCATGAGTGAGTGAGATACTAAGATATGCTTGTACAAAGCAAGTAAGTCGTCTCGCCGACATAGGTATACCATACACCAGTAAAACAAATATTTCAAATTTGTAATAACAAATGCATTTGCCTATTTTAAGAAAGTTCTGTTCACATGCTTTCCACAAGGTGAAAAATTACGGGAGATAATCGAGTTTTTCAAATTTCGGGGGCGGAAAGAGGCGTGGCAAAATCTTTATACATACAAAATGTGCGCATTTACTAAGCAAATATGCATACCAAATATGGTGTCTCTAGCTGCAATAGTTTTTGAGATAAACGTTTTTTTTTAATTGCGGGGGCGGAAAGGGGCGTGGCAAAAATTTGAAACAAACTCGATCACTCTACATACTACACGAGCCTACATTCCAAATTTGGTGGCTCTATCTCTTATAGTCTCCGAGATCTACGCGTTCATACGGACGGACAGACGGACATGGCTATATCTATACTTTATGGGGTCGGAAACGTCTCCTTCTGTGCGTTACAAACATCTGACCAATTTTATAATACCCTCTGCAAGGGTATAAAAATGTAACGGGTTCTATGCAACGGTAATTCAGAATTTTGCTTTCATCGTGAAATTCGCTGAATGTGTGGTCTATTTTTGACTCATCTGATTAGGTTTGACAACTTTGACTTCACTTTTTGACTCACTGCGTGATTGAAAACACATAATTTCTTTGGTGTACTTAAATTTAAAGTAATTGCTACCATTTTTTGTAAATATGGGTCGCGGAAAATCTTTAACCGATTTTGAAAAAGGTCAAATTAAAGGTTATGTTGAATCTGGCCTAAAACATAATGAAATTGGAAAGAAAATTGGTCAAAGCCAAAACTTGGTAAGCAATTTTCTTCGTAATGAAGCAGATTACGGGAAAAAAATGAAAGGAGGAGAAAAATATGCTACAACGGCATCAGAGAGGCGACTAATCCTTCGAACTGCTTCGAATTCCCACCTCTCTGCCAGTAAAATCAGGGATGAATGCGGTGTAAATGCTAGTTTGGCAACGGTAAAACGAGTTATTCGGAGTGCTAAACACTTAAAGAGATTAAAAATAAAAAAAAACCTCTTCTTAATGATGCACGAAAGGAAGCACGACTTCGATTTGCGCGGGATCACATGACTTGGAACAAGGAGTGGAAGGCTGTGGTTTTCTCCGACGAAAAAAAGTTCAATCTCGACGGACTGGATGGCTATAACTATTATTTTCCCGATATGAGAAAAGAGGAATGCTTTTTGAGTCGTCATTTCTCCTGTACAGGAGGCGTAATGGTTTGGGGAGCCATATTGTTTTATGGAACTTGTGACCTGCAGTTTGTTTTATCAAAGATGAATGCGAATGTCTACAAAACTGTGCTCCAAAAGGCTTTTCCCCAGTTTTCCGAAATTTTTGGACCTATTCAATGGACATACCAACAAGACAACGCCTCTATCCATACAGCCCGGGTGACAAAACAGTGGATTAAGTACCAGAATGTCAACTTGCTCGAGTGGCCGCCATACTCCCCAGACATAAATATTATAGAAAACATTTGGGGACTTTTATCCAGGAGAGTGTATGAAGGGGGAAGACAATTCAAAGACTCGGCGACCCTGGTTGAAGCGATTAAAAAAGCCTGGTCAACTATTTCACTGAGTGAAATTGAAAAATATTACGATTCCTTATCAACTCGAATGTTTGAAATAATAAGGAATAAGGGTGGTCATACCAAATATTAAATAATGCAGAAATAGTGTCTTTTATTATTTAAGTTACCAAGTGCCATGAAATATTGCTGTGAATAATTTTTTTTTATAGTTTTGTTGGTCAAACCTATTCACTTGAGCCAAAAAATGTGTAGATTTTCAGTTATGTTTTTAAAAATATATTAAAAAAAATATAAAAACCGAATCTAAAAGAAAAAAAACGTTTGTATTTTATAAATAATTAATTGTTTCACTTAACAAAATTTATTTGGTGTATATATTCCGATAATGGTTCAAATTTTGTGGGAGCGGCTAGGAGGCTCGATGAAGACTTCAAAAAAGCAGTTCGAGATATCGTTCAGGTTGCCCCTGTTCTAGAACGAGAACAGATCAGCTGGCATTTTAGCCCCCCGGCAGGACCTCATTTCGGAGGTATTTGGGATGCGGGTGTAAAATCGGTCAAGTATCATTTAAAAAGAGTAATAGGAGATAGTAAATAAATAAAGTAAGAGTGGTAAAAGTCAAATTGTAGAAAGGGTCAATTACAAGACCTATAAATAAAATTTGTCCACTCATTGGGGTAAAATCTTCAGAAGACGTTGACGTTCAGGCAAAAGGACAGGGACTGAGTTAAAAGATATTTATACTCTGTTGACGGCCAAGGGTATCTTTATTGACAGAAAACTAATCATAAATGGAAAAATACCACTTTTTGGTAGGCATCCGTCTTTTCTCTATAAAGTTGTTCCAGTACCTGTACGATTAAGCAATAATCAAATGGTAATGGTCCATATAGATAGCCAGTACTTAATATATAACTTTGAAATAGACTCGTATCATCTGATGTCTGAGCCAGCTATGCAAAAATGTCGTAGCTGGCAGTCGAACAGGAGAACATGTGAAGGAAGTTGACCATGGAGTAGTGCCAATGATAATGCCTGCGAGCTGACACCTTTTAAACAAAATAACAAATCTAGTTGCGTATACACAACGATTGTAGAGACAAAATCTTACTGGGTAGAATTAGATAGCAGCAGTAGTTGGTTATTCAAGGTACCTCCTAAAGCTAAGGCCAGAGTCCAATGCGGTAACGAACAGCAGGAGGTGCTAGATATACCAGAACAAGGAATTTTAAGCCTCAGATCAGGCTGCACAGCTAGGGCAGAAGATAAAATTTTAGTAGCTCATCATAGCGTCCAATCAGAGTCGTACATAGCTGTTAAAACTTCGCACGTAGGCGATATTAGTAACATAGAAAATATAGCATGGAGTTCAGTAGAAGCAAACATAGTAAACCATTCGGCAGAATTAGAAAGAATGGGAAGCCAATTACAATCATTAAAGGAACATCATATTGAATTACTAGGTTTAAACTTCCATCACGTAGCTGGTCATGCTTCTTTAATGTTGGTCATTTACTAATGATAATATTAATAATAATAATTTGCTTAAGACAACGTAATAAAAATATAAGAATCCCAATCGCCCCATTTGGCGGCCCCTCGCAGAATGTTTAAGAATAAACACAGTGTTCATCTGAGCTGGCTTCACCAAATCAGATGCACCAATGAAATATACAATTCGAAACAAAAACATAAACCAAGAAGAAGTCGTAAAGATTCATATGACAATTATTGCCTAATACCAAACAAAACATGTATCCACGCAAAACATGTATAAAGTAACCAGCGCTGAGCATGAAATATAAATAATTTTCAACCCCCGAGAACGTGGGGCATTAGAATAAGTATTTTTAAAAACAACAATTGTTACCTCCTAGAGCCTAAGATAATCCTTTATAAACTCCGTACTTTTGTAAATAAAATCAGTTCATATTTTGAATTCAACGAATGAAGATTGGGTTATTTTCTTTTCTCTTCGGAAATCCCTATTCAACCACTTCAATGTGCCAAGAGAATTTTTGGTGGTGGGAGCTTTATGGTGGGGGGAGCATTTTCCATAAGTGGTGTCCTTTCATTAGAAGTGGTATCATCACGAATGAAAAGCGTTAATTACATCCGTACTTTGGAAAGTAGTCTGGTACCATTTTTAGATGAAAATGGCTATGCACGACATACTTTTCAGCAGTACAACGCGAGAGTCCATGTCAGTCGGGAGACTAAAGCATGGTTTTCCTCCAAAGGAATCAAAGTTTTAGAGTGGCCTGCCTGTTCTCCCGATCTAAATCCCATGGAGAATCTATGGGGGATACTCACACACCGAAAATCGCCAGTTTTCAACTTTAAGTCATCTTAAGGATGCTCTTTTCGATGAGTGGGCGAAAATTGATGCCGGTTTGGTAGCTAACCTTATTAGAAGTATGCAAGGGCGCATAGAAAAGGTTATTGGCTCCCGAGGCGATGTTATTTGTTAATTAAAATTGTTTTTTTTTCAGTTAATTTTAAGCTACAGTAAAAATAAGAACAGTGACTTTATAAATATGCAACATTAAGACTTAGCTTAAGTGTATATTTAAAAATACCGTTAGTTTGGATTAAGCCAATTGTTTTTGTATTATTTTTGTTTCTTTTTCCTCTTCATTTTCTGAATAAACCGTATTGAACTACAGTTAGTAGTTTTGGAAATATTGCTATTTTTCAAGTGACTTTATAAATATTCAAGGGAGCTTATGTATATGTGTATTAATATGTATATATGTATTTAAATTTTTTTTTTTAAATATGAAAATATGGAATGGAAATATGCAGAGGTGTGAATGGATCGGATTTCCTTATACAAATTAATAATTTTTTTTTTTTTTTGCCCCAACTGTATAGGGTGTAGCGGGACACAAGAAATGTCCAAGTGTGGCCTTTATATGTGAGAGGGTGGTTCACTTTCTATTCTTTGTTTAAAAATCTTTATTAATTTGTATTGAAAATTTTTTTTCCTCTTCGTTGGAATCACCTTTCACTTCGCACACTTTTTTCCCAGGAGTGGACTGTATTTGCACAAAAACTTTTATTTAGGGATTTAATTTAGCATTTTAAATAAATAAATTTGTAATTTTTGTTTTTTTTTTATATATATATGTGTAGGAGATCACTTTGAATTTCGTAGGTTTGTTTCAATACATACATATGTGTTAATATTTTTTTTGGAAATTGCGAAAAAATATGTATTGGAAATAGGCAAATAAATATGGCGCCTTATATACTTGGCCTATATGTATATGCCAAAGTGCGAAAAGAAATCATGAAGTTGGCGAACAAATATGTCGCCTTATGTACTGGACAGATATATATGTATAAAAATTTGGGGACCAAAATTTTCTCTCCTTTGAGGAAGAAAAATTTGCGCGAAAGTAATTTTTCTTTGATTAGGAAAATCAAGGGCAACAATTATATGTATGTGAGTATGGGTACGGATGCTGGAGGCATGTACATATGTACATGTAGCCATGTACATATAATTTGGAAAAAATTACTTAGCTTCGAGAGGATCTTGGTATCTGGCTCGAAGGACCAATGTTTCTGTAGGGGGGTTGAATCTCCTTGGTAGGCAGCTAAATGAATTTTCTGAGAGTTAATCTTCCTTCGTAAAAGAAATGGGGTAACGCAGCAATAAATCTATTATGTTGTATTTTATTCACTTGTAACTAAAACTAGCTTAATTAAGAGCAGGGCACCAAGCCCGGCTTGGAGCGAAGTGTGGGGAGTTCTTTTGTGGGGAGAGCGATGGGCATCATCGGGAGAGCGGCGCGAGGTGAAAGCTTCCGGCTCCCGTTTGGGCATAAACAAATGTAAAAAAAAAACCAATTTGGGACCATAGTGGACTGGCTGGATTCACAACGACTATTTCAGACTTTGGGTCAATTTAAGGATGCTCTACTAAACGATTTTCCAAGTGTAGCAGGCTTGCTCACTAAAGACGGTAGTACTCATTCTCTCAGAGAGAGAACATGCTCGTCTCTAAAATTTAATCTATACCAGGGCCCGGCACAAAGAGAGCGCTAAAAAAATGTAGTTATATGTGTGCACTTGCTTGTGTGCGTATGCTGCCTTACACTGCAAAAAATGATAGTTCGTCAAATTCTGTCTCAAATCAAGAAAACAAGCGCAGCCGATAATCTGATGCAAGAAAAAGATAGAAAAAACAAAGCAGCGATCAATTTCTTCATGTGTGTTTTTTTAACAAAGCGACATAGATCTGCCTGCGTCGAAATGCTGTAGAAAACTAAATCCACCCTCATGCTCTTGATTTTTTTGTGTGAGGACTTCGGCAGCCGTTCGGTTACACGCATACGAGGTGCCGAACGTGTTCGTCCCCCGGGGGATATGAGTGCCGGGCTCTGCTCTAAATTAAGGTGAGGCATCCCATAGCCCGTGCGGGCACTTTTGCTCGGCAATTGCTCTTGCGGCCGTCTGTGTGCATGTCGATGTGAGCACGAAGTACAAGTTGGGACCATAAAAAAAAAACTAGTGTCGCACAGACTTTTGTCGAAAGCAGTAATATGTCGCTTTGTTACGCAGCTACACACAGAAAAATTAATGCTTCATTTTCTTACATGTATAGTATGAAAAATATGCCTAATAGCCGATACAACATATGCAATCATTTTTATGACATATAGGTAAAAGGAACCCAAGGCTCAAAACTGTACTTTGTTTTAATTTTTTATTCGTTTCTTCACATACGATTTGCGCAGTGTAAAGCAGGAAGCGCACGCATACATCGACAGTTTTCGTTGGCATTCTTTGTGCCTCACCCTGCTCTAAATGAGAGCGAATTACGAGAGAGCGTCGAGTCAGTCTGGGTTGAACGAACTTGCGAATCGGTCGTGCTAACGAGGATATACATACATGTACATAGATCAGAGAATAAGCTCTCACTTACTTGTAATAAAGATACATATATAAACAATTTAAACGCATCAACTAATTACAATATCAGAAGTGGTCCTAGCCCAAAACCATGAGTAACGCAAGTCAACTATCCGATTTAACAAGAAGCGGTGAACTCCAATTTCAACAACAACAACGATGTCGCGTTGGTTTAACAATTGCTACAACAACTTCAACTGCTGGTTCCTAGAATCGAGCATGGTCACGATTTGGGCAGATCTTTCCAGAATTTGCAAAACAATGGCAACGCCACTAACAATGTTATCGATAACAATGTAGCTAATGAGAATATCGATGATAGCAGCATTCCCATCAGTGGCAACGCCACAGTCTAAGCCACCAACCAATACACTGGCAACTCAAACGGCGAATCTCCGGGCATAGCTTTTTCACTGGCGAAGGAGGTATTGATGGACTTCAACGGCGAGTCGTGCTCAAAAAATTGGGTGGCTCAGCTTAAAAATATCGGTGAAGTGTATAACATAGGCAACACTCACTTACGGATGCTCTTCATTTGCAAGATGAAAGGCAAGGCGCATTCATGGCTTCATTCGGAGGTTACACGTATTCGCGAGCCAATAGCAGTATTATGCGAACGGGTAATGGCAGCTTTTGGGGAGAAGATGTCCAAGACAGAAATGCGTTTTCATTTCGAACAGCGTAATTGGAAGGTTGGCAAAAAGTTTGCAGCTTATCTGGACGACAAACTAATGTTAGCCAACAACATTAACATCGATGAAGAGGAGCTCCTTGATAAGGTTATCGAGGGCATACCTGACAAGGGATTGCGAACTCATGCACGGATCCAATGTTTCGCCAACCCTAAGCAGATGTTAGCTGCTTTCGCTGAGATACATCTTGAGGACAATCGACGCGCAGCTAAAGATGAAAACGAAACTGGCAGAACAAACAAGCTCCGAGAGATGCGCTGTCGTAGATGTAACAGTAGAGGACACCTAGTGAAGGACTGCAACAGGCCGGACCGTGTACCAGGCTCTTGTTTCATCTATGGATCCATGGAGCATTGGGCGGCCAAATGTCCATATAGGAAGGGCAACCGTGAAACAAATGCACTCAACCGCACGAACCAGAGCAACAATTTTGTAAGAGATTTTATTATGCATTTTGTAGACTTGCCAAATAATGCCAAATAATGTTGACATCATGTAATCTAAAATTAGATTTAGATTCTCTTGAAAAAAGTACGCTAATATCTCCTCAGGGCCACGACAACGTAAGAAGAGTTAATTTTAAAGAAATTGGAATTTTGATGTCAACATATGGAAAATGAAATTGTTAACATAAGTGTAACGGGTAATACAGAAAACGAAAATATTAATGCAAAGGATAAAATTAGTACAGAAAATGTTAATATAGATAAAGAAATTATTAAATACAATGTTATTGACAAAAGGACATGCATAGATAAAGAACTTACTTTAGAGTTTGAAGAGAATATAATCAAAGATACACATGACGAAAAGTATAGGATTGGCGAAATTAAATTAAAGGAACCCCGTAGTGAGTCTGAAGCAAAAAGGGAAGATAACTTTGAGAGGAGAATGTTAGAAATTTTTTACATAGACAATGAAAACCCAGAACTGGAATACGTGATCGGTGAAAACATAGATTATAAAATGGTTCAGAGTTTTGATAATCTAGTCAGGGATAGGTATGTGAATGCGCAAAGACACAATAAACCGAATATCAGATGTGTCAATACGAGTTCCTAAGAATGCCAATGGGGATCAAGAATGTATCACATGTTTTCCAAAGGTTTATAAATCAAATTTTTGAAGACATGATCAGAAAAGGGCAGGTCCTAGTATACATGGACGATATAATGATAGCATTTGCTGAAATACATTTTTTGGTGTTATTGATTTTTTTAATAAGTTGAGAGACGTGTTCACGGTGTGGCCCGGAAGTTGCCAAGGAGGAGATGGGCTGATTTTGTTCCAACGATATGGCATATCCAGTTGATGTTTTTTGAAGAAACTGGAACATCTGCGTATAGTAGACATGACTTTGAACCTTCGTCGCTGTTTAACCGTTGTATTGAAGTCTTTTAGCAGAATTTGGTTGGTCGAGCAGAGAATTTTAGGTATAAGCTTAAAAGTCAGTTGCGCCGCTCTCGTCTGTACTTCAGAAAGCCCAGCTTCCGCTAAAAGGCATTTCGTCGGAGTTGTGGGGAAGGCGCCAATGCTACGCCGTACTGCTGCATTGTATGCGGGGGAGAACAATTTGATGTTGGATGGCGCACACCATCCATAGATTGCCAGCCCATAGTCGATTTTGGCCAGTATTAGGGCTCTTGTCGCATGAATTAGAGATGTTGGATGGACAAGAGAACGCTTAGACCCAAGAAACTTAATGATATTAAGACGTTTGTTAAGGCTATCTCTAAGATTAACACAATGTTGCTTAAACGTAAGTCTACTGACGAGCGTAAGGCCGAGAACTTTAAGACTAGATGTATATTCTAATGTTGTGTTATTTACCGTTAGAGTTGGATATGTACAACGATGTTTTTTACAAATATGAAATAATTTACATTTGTTTAAGGCAAGAGTGGCCCCTGAGAAATTGCCCCATTCAACGATATCCATGAGTATTTGTTTAAATGTAAGAAATAGTGAATTTGTGTTTTTGCAGTTGCTGTATATTATAGCATCATCCGCGTAAACGGAGAGTTGTATTTTTTTGTGTTTTAGTCAATCATGAACAATACCACTGAGAGTGGTGATCCTTGTGGAACGCCGTTGTGTAATTTATAGAAATTAGATAAAGTATTATTAACTCTAACACGGATGGATCGCTTGGTCATGAAAGCCTTCACTAGGTAGAAGGTCTTAGGACCTACCCCCCACCGGGAAAGTTGCTCCAGTACGATGTGCACACCAACGCGATCAAAAGCTCTTTCAAAATCAGTAGCCAGAATGGTTACATGATTTTTGGTGGAAAGAGCATCTGACGCGTAATGATGGATATGCAATAGTGAGTCCCTGGTACTGTGTTGTTGTTTGAATGCAGTTTGGTTGGGGCTGATAAGTTTATTTTTGGTAATAAACCACAAGATCCTTTGGCAAGAATTTGTTCCAGTGTTTTGCTCAAGCAAGAGAGTAGGGATATGGGACGGAAGGATGTTAATTCGTGGGAAGGTTTGTTTGGCTTAAGGATTGGGATTATTATGGCCGTTCTCCATGTATGCGGATAGCTACCTGCATCTAACATTTTGTTGTAAATTTCTAGCAATCTTTGCTTTCCTTCTATTGGCAAGTTTCGAAGCATAGGGTATGAGATGCGGTCATAACCAGGAGATTTCCCCTTAGCGTGCTGCAGGGCTGACTCTAGCTCAATCAATGTGATCTGAGCATCAAGATACTTAGCATCTGCGGAAATGTGATTGGGTGAGTATGCTAGAGAGAGGAAGTTTTCTTTATTTACTTTATACACATTAGAGAAGTTTTCATCGCTGGAATAATTGGACCACATAGCTCCAAAAGCATTACCAATGTCAACCGAATTTTGTAGCTCAACATTATTATCTCTGATGGATTTAAGAGGCCCTGGGAAAATTCCGACTAATTTGTTGATATCCGCCCATAATTTTTTGGTTGTGGAAAGTGGGTTAATGTAAGAAGTAAAATTGCAAAAAGAATCTCGTTTAGCTCTAATAGCTTCTCTTTTAAACAGGGCACTCGCTTTTTTGTAGGCTACTAAATTGGTGGAGTTTCGAAAGGTTTTATAGTTATGTCAGAGAGTCTGCTTTTGTTTTCTTAGATCTTGGAGACTTGGGCTGAACCAAACAGGGTTTCTTATCTGTTTTTATACCCTTGCAAAAAGGGTATATTTATTTTGGTCAGAAGTGTGCAACGCATAGAACGAAGCATCTCCGACCATATAAAGTATATATATTCTTGATCAGCACGACGAGACGAGTTCAAATAGCCATGTCCGTCCGTCCGTCCGTCCGTCCGTCTGGATCAACGCGAACTCCTCCGAGACCGTAAGAGCTACAGAGCTGAAATTTTGCACGTAGGCTTGTATATACTACAGGCGTTGTATATCTCGGATTCAGCCGAATCGGACCACTATATCATATAGCTCCCATACAAACGTCAAAGTCACGAACAGTGATATACATACATGTACATAGATCAGAGAATAAGCTCTCACTTACTTGTAATAAAGATACATATATAAACAATAGGACCAGTTCTGATATTGTAATTAGTTGATGCGTTTAAACTAATTACAATATCAGAAGTGGTCCTAGCCCAAAACCATGAGTAACGCAAGTCAACTATCCGATTTAACAAGAAGCGGTGAACTCCAATTTCAACAACAACAACGATGTCGCGTTGGTTTAACAATTGCTACAACAACTTCAACTGCTGGTTCCTAGAATCGAGCATGGTCATGATTTGGGCAGATCTTTCCAGAATTTGCAAAACAATGGCAACGCCACTAACAATGTTATCGATAACAATGTAGCTAATGAGAATATCGATGATAGCAGCATTCCCATCAGTGGCAACGCCACAGTCTAAGCCACCAACCAATACACTGGCAACTCAAACGGCGAATCTCCGGGCATAGCTTTTTCACTGGCGAAGGAGGTATTGATGGACTTCAACGGCGAGTCGTGCTCAAAAAATTGGGTGGCTCAGCTTAAAAATATCGGTGAAGTGTATAACATAGGCAACACTCACTTACGGATGCTCTTCATTTGCAAGATGAAAGGCAAGGCGCATTCATGGCTTCATTCGGAGGTTACACGTATTCGCGAGCCAATAGCAGTATTATGCGAACGGTTAATGGCAGCTTTTGGAGAGAAGATGTCCAAGACAGAAATGCGTTTTCATTTCGAACAGCGTAATTGGAAGGTTGGCAAAAAGTTTGCAGCTTATCTGGACGACAAACTAATGTTAGCCAACAACATTAACATCGATGAAGAGGAGCTCCTTGATAAGGTTATCGAGGGCATACCTGACAAGGGATTGCGAACTCATGCACGGATCCAATGTTTCGCCAACCCTAAGCAGATGTTAGCTGCTTTCGCTGAGATACATCTTGAGGACAATCGACGCGCAGCTAAAGATGAAAACGAAACTGGCAGAACAAACAAGCTCCGAGAGATGCGCTGTCGTAGATGTAACAGTAGAGGACACCTAGTGAAGGACTGCAACAGGCCGGACCGTGTACCAGGCTCTTGTTTCATCTGTGGATCCATGGAGCATTGGGCGGCCAAATGTCCATATAGGAAGGGCAACCGTGAAATGCACTCAACCGCACGAACCAGAGCAGCAACAATTTTGTAAGAGATTTTATTATGCATTTTGTAGACTTGCCAAATAATGCCATATAATGTTGACATCATGTAATCTAAAATTAGATTTAGATTCTCTTGAAAAAAGTACGCTAATATCTCCTCAGGGCCACGACAACGTAAGAAAAGTTAATTTTAAAGAAATTGGTTGGGAAAAAAGGGGTTTTTTTGGACTAAAAATTCCAAAGTAACGCCGTGCCTTCCGTTGGTGTTATCTGGTTAGATTACGACCTATTGAAATTTAAATCAAACCTTGCAGTTTAGCCGGCTCGAGGTCAATCTTCCAAAAGAAGATTATTTCAAAGGCAACACAAAAAGGTGAGCAGGTTGTCTGTATAGCTATTTCAAGAACTACCAAGTTCTATCATCAGCAGACTTTGCTAAAGAACTCCGGAATTGCAATAGCCATACCATGTCTTCAACGCTAGAATTGGTTGTCAATCATGAACAATACCACTGAGAGTGGTGATCCTTGTGGAACGCCGTTGTGTAATTTATAGAAATTAGATAAAGTATTATTAACTCTAACACGGATGGATCGCTTGGTCATGAAAGCCTTCACTAGGTAGAAGGTCTTAGGACCTACCCCCCACCGGGAAAGTTGCTCCAGTACGATGTGCACACCAACGCGATCAAAGCTCTTTCAAAATCAGTAGCCAGAATGGTTACATGATTTTTGGTGGAAAGAGCATCTGACGCGTAATGATGGATATGCAATAGTGAGTCCCTGGTACTGTGTTGTTGTTTCAATGCAGTTTGGTTGGGGCTGATAAGTTTATTTTTGGTAATAAACCACAAGATCCTTTGGCAAGAATTTGTTCCAGTGTTTTGCTCAAGCAAGAGAGTAGGGATATGGGACGGAAGGATGTTAATTCGTGGGAAGGTTTGTTTGGCTTAAGGATTGGGATTATTATGGCCGTTCTCCATGTATGCGGATAGCTACCTGCATCTAACATTTTGTTGTAAATTTCTAGCAATCTTTGCTTTCCTTCTATTGGCAAGTTTCGAAGCATAGGGTATGAGATGCGGTCATAACCAGGAGATTTCCCCTTAGCGTGCTGCAGGGCTGACTCTAGCTCAATCAATGTGATCTGAGCATCAAGATACTTAGCATCTGCGGAAATGTGATTGGGTGAGTATGCTAGAGAGAGGAAGTTTTCTTTATTTACTTTATACACATTAGAGAAGTTTTCATCGCTGGAATAATTGGACCACATAGCTCCAAAAGCATTACCAATGTCAACCGAATTTTGTAGCTCAACATTATTATCTCTGATGGATTTAAGAGGCCCTGGGAAAATTCCGACTAATTTGTTGATATCCGCCCATAATTTTTTGGTTGTGGAAAGTGGGTTAATGTAAGAAGTAAAATTGCAAAAAGAATCTCGTTTAGCTCTAATAGCTTCTCTTTTAAACAGGGCACTCGCTTTTTTGTAGGCTACTAAATTGGTGGAGTTTCGAAAGGTTTTATAGTTATGTCAGAGAGTCTGCTTTTGTTTTCTTAGATCTTGGAGACTTGGGCTGAACCAAACAGGGTTTCTTATCTGTTTTTATACCCTTGCAAAAGGGTATATTTATTTTGGTCAGAAGTGTGCAACGCATAGAACGAAGCATCTCCGACCATATAAAGTATATATATTCTTGATCAGCACGACGAGACGAGTTCAAATAGCCATGTCCGTCCGTCCGTCCGTCCGTCCGTCTGGATCAACGCGAACTCCTCCGAGACCGTAAGAGCTACAGAGCTGAAATTTTGCACGTAGGCTTGTATATACTACAGGCGTTGTATATCTCGGATTCAGCCGAATCGGACCACTATATCATATAGCTCCCATACAAACGTCAAAGTCACGAACAGTGATATACATACATGTACATAGATCAGAGAATAAGCTCTCACTTACTTGTAATAAAGATACATATATAAACAATAGGACCAGTTCTGATATTGTAATTAGTTGATGCGTTTAAACTAATTACAATATCAGAAGTGGTCCTAGCCCAAAACCATGAGTAACGCAAGTCAACTATCCGATTTAACAAGAAGCGGTGAACTCCAATTTCAACAACAACAACGATGTCGCGTTGGTTTAACAATTGCTACAACAACTTCAACTGCTGGTTCCTAGAATCGAGCATGGTCACGATTTGGGCAGATCTTTCCAGAATTTGCAAAACAATGGCAACGCCACTAACAATGTTATCGATAACAATGTAGCTAATGAGAATATCGATGATAGCAGCATTCCCATCAGTGGCAACGCCACAGTCTAAGCCACCAACCAATACACTGGCAACTCAAACGGCGAATCTCCGGGCATAGCTTTTTCACTGGCGAAGGAGGTATTGATGGACTTCAACGGCGAGTCGTGCTCAAAAAATTGGGTGGCTCAGCTTAAAAATATCGGTAAAGTGTATAACATAGGCAACACTCACTTACGGATGCTCTTCATTTGCAAGATGAAAGGCAAGGCGCATTCATGGCTTCATTCGGAGGTTACACGTATTCGCGAGCCAATAGCAGTATTATGCGAACGGTTAATGGCAGCTTTTGGAGAGAAGATGTCCAAGACAGAAATGCGTTTTCATTTCGAACAGCGTAATTGGAAGGTTGGCAAAAAGTTTGCAGCTTATCTGGACGACAAACTAATGTTAGCCAACAACATTAACATCGATGAAGAGGAGCTCCTTGATAAGGTTATCGAGGGCATACCTGACAAGGGATTGCGAACTCATGCACGGATCCAATGTTTCGCCAACCCTAAGCAGATGTTAGCTGCTTTCGCTGAGATACATCTTGAGGACAATCGACGCGCAGCTAAAGATGAAAACGAAACTGGCAGAACAAACAAGCTCCGAGAGATGCGCTGTCGTAGATGTAACAGTAGAGGACACCTAGTGAAGGACTGCAACAGGCCGGACCGTGTACCAGGCTCTTGTTTCATCTGTGGATCCATGGAGCATTGGGCGGCCAAATGTCCATATAGGAAGGGCAACCGTGAAATGCACTCAACCGCACGAACCAGAGCAGCAACAATTTTGTAAGAGATTTTATTATGCATTTTGTAGACTTGCCAAATAATGCCATATAATGTTGACATCATGTAATCTAAAATTAGATTTAGATTCTCTTGAAAAAAGTACGCTAATATCTCCTCAGGGCCACGACAACGTAAGAAAAGTTAATTTTAAAGAAATTGGTTGGGAAAAAAGGGGTTTTTTTGGAATAAAAATTCCAAAGTAACGGCGTGCCTTCCGTTGGTGTTATCTGGTTAGATTACGACCTATTGAAATTTAAATCAAACCTTGCAGTTTAGCCGGCTCGAGG
Organism: Drosophila paulistorum; assembly: GCA_018152135.1. Classification (NCBI taxonomy): domain Eukaryota; kingdom Metazoa; phylum Arthropoda; class Insecta; order Diptera; family Drosophilidae; genus Drosophila; species Drosophila paulistorum. The sequence goes on from JAECXG010000713.1 coordinate 671,902, forward strand.
TCAATCTTCCAAAAGAAGATTATTTCAAAGGCAACACAAAAAGGTGAGCAGGTTGTCTGTATAGCTATTTCAAGAACTACCAAGTTCTATCATCAGCAGACTTTGCTAAAGAACTCCGGAATTGCAATAGCCATACCATGTCTTCAACGCTAGAATTGGTTGTCAATCATGAACAATACCACTGAGAGTGGTGATCCTTGTGGAACGCCGTTGTGTAATTTATAGAAATTAGATAAAGTATTATTAACTCTAACACGGATGGATCGCTTGGTCATGAAAGCCTTCACTAGGTAGAAGGTCTTAGGACCTACCCCCCACCGGGAAAGTTGCTCCAGTACGATGTGCACACCAACGCGATCAAAAGCTCTTTCAAAATCAGTAGCCAGAATGGTTACATGATTTTTGGTGGAAAGAGCATCTGACGCGTAATGATGGATATGCAATAGTGAGTCCCTGGTACTGTGTTGTTGTTTGAATGCAGTTTGGTTGGGGCTGATAAGTTTATTTTTGGTAATAAACCACAAGATCCTTTGGCAAGAATTTGTTCCAGTGTTTTGCTCAAGCAAGAGAGTAGGGATATGGGACGGAAGGATGTTAATTCGTGGGAAGGTTTGTTTGGCTTAAGGATTGGGATTATTATGGCCGTTCTCCATGTATGCGGATAGCTACCTGCATCTAACATTTTGTTGTAAATTTCTAGCAATCTTTGCTTTCCTTCTATTGGCAAGTTTCGAAGCATAGGGTATGAGATGCGGTCATAACCAGGAGATTTCCCCTTAGCGTGCTGCAGGGCTGACTCTAGCTCAATCAATGTGATCTGAGCATCAAGATACTTAGCATCTGCGGAAATGTGATTGGGTGAGTATGCTAGAGAGAGGAAGTTTTCTTTATTTACTTTATACACATTAGAGAAGTTTTCATCGCTGGAATAATTGGACCACATAGCTCCAAAAGCATTACCAATGTCAACCGAATTTTGTAGCTCAACATTATTATCTCTGATGGATTTAAGAGGCCCTGGGAAAATTCCGACTAATTTGTTGATATCCGCCCATAATTTTTTGGTTGTGGAAAGTGGGTTAATGTAAGAAGTAAAATTGCAAAAAGAATCTCGTTTAGCTCTAATAGCTTCTCTTTTAAACAGGGCACTCGCTTTTTTGTAGGCTACTAAATTGGTGGAGTTTCGAAAGGTTTTATAGTTATGTCAGAGAGTCTGCTTTTGTTTTCTTAGATCTTGGAGACTTGGGCTGAACCAAACAGGGTTTCTTATCTGTTTTTATACCCTTGCAAAAAGGGTATATTTATTTTGGTCAGAAGTGTGCAACGCATAGAACGAAGCATCTCCGACCATATAAAGTATATATATTCTTGATCAGCACGACGAGACGAGTTCAAATAGCCATGTCCGTCCGTCCGTCCGTCCGTCCGTCTGGATCAACGCGAACTCCTCCGAGACCGTAAGAGCTACAGAGCTGAAATTTTGCACGTAGGCTTGTATATACTACAGGCGTTGTATATCTCGGATTCAGCCGAATCGGACCACTATATCATATAGCTCCCATACAAACGTCAAAGTCACGAACAGTGATATACATACATGTACATAGATCAGAGAATAAGCTCTCACTTACTTGTAATAAAGATACATATATAAACAATAGGACCAGTTCTGATATTGTAATTAGTTGATGCGTTTAAACTAATTACAATATCAGAAGTGGTCCTAGCCCAAAACCATGAGTAACGCAAGTCAACTATCCGATTTAACAAGAAGCGGTGAACTCCAATTTCAACAACAACAACGATGTCGCGTTGGTTTAACAATTGCTACAACAACTTCAACTGCTGGTTCCTAGAATCGAGCATGGTCACGATTTGGGCAGATCTTTCCAGAATTTGCAAAACAATGGCAACGCCACTAACAATGTTATCGATAACAATGTAGCTAATGAGAATATCGATGATAGCAGCATTCCCATCAGTGGCAACGCCACAGTCTAAGCCACCAACCAATACACTGGCAACTCAAACGGCGAATCTCCGGGCATAGCTTTTTCACTGGCGAAGGAGGTATTGATGGACTTCAACGGCGAGTCGTGCTCAAAAAATTGGGTGGCTCAGCTTAAAAATATCGGTGAAGTGTATAACATAGGCAACACTCACTTACGGATGCTCTTCATTTGCAAGATGAAAGGCAAGGCGCATTCATGGCTTCATTCGGAGGTTACACGTATTCGCGAGCCAATAGCAGTATTATGCGAACGGTTAATGGCAGCTTTTGGAGAGAAGATGTCCAAGACAGAAATGCGTTTTCATTTCGAACAGCGTAATTGGAAGGTTGGCAAAAAGTTTGCAGCTTATCTGGACGACAAACTAATGTTAGCCAACAACATTAACATCGATGAAGAGGAGCTCCTTGATAAGGTTATCGAGGGCATACCTGACAAGGGATTGCGAACTCATGCACGGATCCAATGTTTCGCCAACCCTAAGCAGATGTTAGCTGCTTTCGCTGAGATACATCTTGAGGACAATCGACGCGCAGCTAAAGATGAAAACGAAACTGGCAGAACAAACAAGCTCCGAGAGATGCGCTGTCGTAGATGTAACAGTAGAGGACACCTAGTGAAGGACTGCAACAGGCCGGACCGTGTACCAGGCTCTTGTTTCATCTGTGGATCCATGGAGCATTGGGCGGCCAAATGTCCATATAGGAAGGGCAACCGTGAAATGCACTCAACCGCACGAACCAGAGCAGCAACAATTTTGTAAGAGATTTTATTATGCATTTTGTAGACTTGCCAAATAATGCCATATAATGTTGACATCATGTAATCTAAAATTAGATTTAGATTCTCTTGAAAAAAGTACGCTAATATCTCCTCAGGGCCACGACAACGTAAGAAAAGTTAATTTTA